>CM038225.1:115304875-115917697 GCA_021442155.1 Cymbidium sinense
TTTTCCAGCTTTGGCCCTCATTGTTCAGATTATGTTCATTACATTCCAGTGGAAGCAATTTGGTGGTTGTTTGGTTTGTTTAGTAGTGTTATTTTGCATATGTATTCACTGTACTCTCAAGAGAGTATAGATGATTTTGTGGACATTTTTTTCAGTTTTTTTGGCCTCGTTGTTCAGATTATGTTCATTATATTACATTGGAAGTAATTTGGTGATTGTTTGGTTAGTTTTTTTAGTGTTATTTTGTATCTATACTCTCTGTACTCTCTTGAGAGTACAGATGATTTTGTAGACATTTTTTCTTATTTCTTTGGCCTGGTTGTTCAGATTATGTTCATAATTCCGTGAACAATTTGGAGGTCGTTTGATTGTTTTTTAGTGTTATTTTGCATTCAGACTCTCCTGACTCTGAGAGTAATGTGAGATGATTTTGTGGATATTTTTGCATCAAATTGTGTTATTTTGAGTTGTTGAAATTAATTATTTTTATTTATTTTCTAGGTAATTTTGTGCATAAATGCCCATTGGGGGAAGAAACATTCCAAGCTTTTCTAAATACTTTTTTTTGTACATAGTTCATAGAAAAGTTAGAGCACTGTTTCGAACCTTTGTTACTCTATTTCATTCTTCTCTTCATTATGTTGGTTTCTATGATTCCCCTAAAGAAGCGACCATGAATGGTGAAAATTAGGCTAAAGAAAAATTTTATGGAATATAAATCTCATATTGTTTGAATGGAAAAAACTAAGTGGTCTCATATTGTGAAGATATTTTTAAAAGGAAAAACAAAATCTCTTCATCTTGTGGATCTTCTTCAAAACTAAGTAACCCAAAAATTGCATTTTGGGAAGAAACATATTCCATGATCATATCATGGTTATAAAACACCATGATGGTTGAAATCGGTGGACCATAGATATTCCTAACAACCACAAAAGACAATTGGTAAGCTGTCAAATAGACTTGCTCAAAAGTTGAAGATGCCGCTCTCATCTATGAGTTTAAGATTAGATCTCAATAATAAAGTAAGATAACATCTTAGTGATTGGCCATTGAATATTTTAACATAATAAAGGTGTATTGGCTATAACAATGTTATTAGAAAAATCTTATGATGAAGAGTAGTAATGATGTTATGATTCTATGTAGTTTGTAGAAAGGAAAAAGGATTTGAGTTTCTTGTGGGACTCAATAATATATTCGCCAAGTTATTCAAATTTTAAGTAGAGAAAATCCACTATCCCTAAATAAGAGTTTTTCACTTATACAAATTGAATAAGGAAGAGGACAATGATGCTTGGCAACCCTATCTCTGAAACATCTTTTATGAATCTCACATAAACCCAAGATAAAAGACTTCCTATCACTAATTCTTTCAAAATGGAAGGACAAAAGTTTTTCCCTAAATGTAGTTTTTGGTGTAACTACTACAACAAAAATGGACACATTGAAGAGAAATGCTAGAGTTTTCACGAAAATCTCTAAAGTTATGGCAGAAAAATGATAGACTCATTTTGTGGATTCAGAATGGCTCAACTTTAAAGAAATTATCGAGCTCAGGAATTTCCTCATATCTCTTGAAAGTCATATAGGTCTTGCTCTTGAGCTTAAAATAATATGAATTCTAATTTTTGTGTTTGATGAACAACTAATTGGAAAGTTAGTTTGGTGAAACTATTATTTTCTCTCTTGACATCTCAGCCACACAAATTCCCATTACAAAGTCTATTTAGGTATATAGAAGGAGACAGTCCAACCAAAATCTTCAGTAAACTGAAGTCTCAGAATCATCATCAGGTAATAATCAACTGATTATTATGTATTCTCTTTGTTCTATAACCCAAAACACATCCTCTAAACCCCCCCCCCCCCCCCCCCCCCCCCCCAAATAAAGCTTTTCTTACAAACATTAGCTCTAATTCCATTAAATTTCACAAACCCATTTTGGGGGGGTTTTTAGCTGTTGCAGAATGCCATTCAGTTCTCTTTAAATGTTATGTTTGCATTGTAAACTTGGTGCCCTAAAACTTACTCTCGATATCCTTCAAAATGATCAATTGATCTTGTATTAGTTTAAAGTTAAAACATTTTGTATGTCCAAAAAGATTCATATATACTCATCAATGCTTTTTATACTATACTACAAGTCTCTTGCTCGTGCATTTATATGCTAGATAAAGAAATAAAAAACTCCGTCTCAAGAGGCTAGAAATATAAATCTAATTTATGCTTAGAATACACATATGACATTGTCACTTATCGAAGGCTTTGCATAGAGAGCAATCATGATTTTTATTTTTTATTTCTGTTTAATATAACCATTGAAACTCAGCTATCATGTTGGATAGGTGATTGGATGCTTCGAGAAAGTTTTCATTCTTTAAGTCGAACCTTTCTCTGTGAACTAAATCTTTTTGTTTTTAATCTTTTTCTTCAAGGTTCTGTTAGGGAAGATCTCCACTGGAGCTCAAAATGACTTGGAGAAGGTCACCAAAATGACCTACGCCCAGGTTGCAGTATATGGCTTCAGTGAGAAGGTTGGGCTTCTCTCTTTCCCTCCAAGAGAAGATTCGTTTGAGATGAACAGACCCTACAGCAATGAGACCGCAGCCATTATTGACATTGAGGTGAGGGAGCGTGTCTCACAGGCCTATGTAAGAACACTGGAACTTGTAAAAGAACATAAGGATAGCATCAGCCAGATTGACGAGGATGCAAAATAGGTCATATTAAATTTTTTTTTATTGATACTCAATTTGCTAATTCGTATTTTAACGATACCTATTTTAAAAAAATTACCCATAAGGATAGCATCAGCCAGATCGCCGAGCTACTGTTGGACCAGGTCCTTCACCAAGATGACCTTGTTCGCATCCTCGGCGAGCGGCCCTTCAAAACAAGCGAGCCCACGAATTATGACCGGTTTAAATTCGGGTTCGAAGGTAAAGAGACCAAGAGCTCGAAATCTTCCAAGAGTGAAACTGAAGTGGATGATGATTCTCCCACCCTTGAAGGAGAGGTTTTACCAACATAGCCTTTTTTTTTTCTTCCCGTTCAATGAAATGTATACTATGGAAACCAAGAAGATTGATTTATTTCAATAATTCATCATTATAACCCAGAAATGTACAGACCAGGCTTTTTCATTCACTTTTTACCAGTTTGCCTTGATCTCCAGCAAATTATGTCATTTTAAATTGACTGTTTAGTTACTTGATTCTTCAGATCTTGCTTTTCTAGAAGTAGTATTTCATTTGTATGTAATTGAGTGATATGAAATTGTTTGAGCCTTTCCTTTTCGTTTATTATTTACTTTCTATTTTCTTGAGTTCCAATCTGATTGTGTTAATTTATTCGACTAAAGAGGCAGATGGTGGTTTTATTCAAATTTGATATTTTCCTATCTGATGTAGTTATATGAATGTATATCAAAATTTATGTTATTAGGCAGCTTTTTTCATGTAAGATTTGCTTATGATAAAGGGTCAGTTTAAAGAGTTTGAGGCAGCTATAATTTTTTAAAAATTTGATTATAAAATTATTATAAAAGAAATAATTTTTTAAAAAATTATTGTGTTATAAATATTTGTTTTTAAAAAAATTTAAGTAATAATTTTTTAATAATTATTATATTTTAATAGTATTGATTTTTAAAAGTAAATTTTTATCATAGATTTTTTTTTAAATAAGTCAAAAAATTATTTTTTTGAAAAATAAAGCAGTATGAAAGCTATAGCAAAAATATAAGTCAAGCCTGATTCTGATTTGAGGCAACTTTTAATCAGCATTTGTATTTATTTTTATTATTTTGTACATTATTTATGTTTGATTCGAAGAAAAAGAAGTATGAAGTGAATTTTTTATTATTTTGTGCATGATAATTTAGCTTAATGATTAAGAATTTTGATTTTTAATTAATAAGTTTTTGACATGTATTATGTATGTAAATTTATGTTTAAATTTACTTAAATATCTTAATTTTTTTTTATGATTTTTAGATACTAAAAATGTTTTATTTTCTTTGAATTTAAAAATTATTTAAATTCGGTAATTTTAAAGATTAAAGAAAATTATAGTCAGATTTATTGGATTTATTTTTAGATTAATATTAAATATGAATATTTTATGTTAATAATCTAAAAGCGCCAATTTCAAGTGCCGGTCTGAAATCCCGTTCTTGACTGACATTTCGTACCACCAATAGTAGATGATAATATAGAGACGTCTCAATCATATAAAATATTAATTTTTGAATGATTTAATTAAAAGTGTTGATGTATTAAATATGATCTATATTAAACAATAATTTTATTTTATTAAGATTAATTATAATATGATATTTAATAGATCATAACAGACGAATAAAAATTTGACAATTTTTTTAAACTAAGTATCATTAGAATCTTAATTAGGTAATTAAGTATTAATAAAAAAAATTTAAGAATAAGTATAATAAATTAGGTAAGATCGTTGCTCGACGTTGACGGCCGTAAATGAAGAGTCAGCACCAAGACGCTTGAGAAGCGCCATGGGCGATAGAAAGAGCGCCGCCACTAATTCTGGCGGCCCCGATATTATTAGGCCGATCCCAGATCGCCTATCTCCGGGTTCGATACAAATCACTTCTCCGTCGATTTCACCAAACTCACTTTACCGAGACGGTCCTCCTCCCTCAACTTCCCGACCTGAATGACATGCGTTTGTCCGTATTCGATAGAAACTTCTTTTTTTTCGACAGCTTATGTTTGACGACTTCCCTCCCATTTACCAGTTGGAAGTCATTGCTTTTTAATTACATGTCCCATTTCGCTTTGAGGAAAATTTCCTCATGATTCTACATTTTTAAGAGACTTCCCGTCGTTCTTCTAAACACACAAGAAATCATTTTTTATCAATTTATAAATTAATAGAGTAATTAGGTTGAGTTGTATGGTTGACATTTGTTTTGATTTGATTTTATTTGTGTATTTAGTTAGTTAAGTAGCCAAAAGTAGTATTAATTAGTGTCAATTAATATAAATTTCATTATTCATATAACTTGTTTTGCAAGAATGAATAGAGGATTTGTTTCACGATTTTTCTTAATTAACCGAAAATCGATGAGCAATTCAATCCAGTTATATTAATCGAAGGTTCGATCACGACCTTACGAATAGAACGAATTACGGAAGCGCACATTGATCCGAGAGCCACTACAATTTATGTCTTTATCCAAATGCGCGGATATAGCGTAATATCCGAGGATGACGCGAAGTTATTAACAAAGCTTCCGTCCGATCGAATGTAAAGATGTTAATATTGCATCCACATCACCGATTAATAAATAAGAGATATAACATACAAATTTCATCGATTAAAAGCACCTCCCGATACAACACCATGAGTTGATTCTGAGATATCATCAAAATTTATCTGATTATACTTGTAATAATTAATATGATAATTTGTTGCTCAACTTATAAGTTATGTGACAAAGATGATGCTCTCTATCGTTCGGATGAACCGTATGTGCCTCGATAGCAAAAGATGATATCATGAGTAAAGGGCTCAAGTAGAGTCCGGCAGATATTATGAGAATCGTTAATAATAGTGTGATTGAGTATATAAACAAATAATAATCTATAAAACTACTTATTTCGAATAACAAATGAGTCATGTTGTCCACAAACAGTATGTCATGGGAAACTACGAGAGAGTACAACGATGTTTACTTGACCATCAATTTAAACCGCTCTAACAGATGAAATTGAAATTTCAAATGATATGTATTGTTGTAAGTAAACGAGTTTGCAATTTCTAATTCATAGTAAATAATGTTCAATTCAAACATAATTTCTAACCGTAAGAACTAATATTGCAACAAAGACGATAGTGTTAAGCGCTATTGTAGCAGCAGAATTATGCTTGGAGAATATCAAGAGTTGGTGAAAATCATATGTGTCAATGCAGAAGTGCATCCCATATCGACAACAAATTAAAATTCATAGCGACTTCATCATACTTAATCAGCATACGATTGATTTTAAGTAGAGATTATAAATAGAATCAGTCAAAATTCAATATTAATGTTTCGTATATGAAGCATGGGATGTAAGGCGCAAGGCAATAAAAGCAATATTCGGCAGCTGGGAAGAGTCTTATAGGACTCTCGCCTTTATATAGAATCGTGGACTTTACGGCAGCCTACAATCTACCACCACGCAACGCTTCCGAGACATTTTGGGCTTTGGACCTTCAATAATGGGATGGAGTTGTCAGATCAAGAAGCTCGGTACTTTCAAATAAGATCGTACATTATTAACTATGTGAATCGACGCCAATAATGGGTTGTTTCCTCAGCTTTCATGGAATCGAGAATGTTGATCTGGTTGTGGTTCTTGCTTTACATGATGTGTCGTAGTGTCAACTGACGATTTGTGCATAATATCCGATAAACATGTCGATTGCATATGCAAAGAGATTTTTCCTTTTGGACATTGTTCATTTATTTGAAAATTTTAAAAGGATTATTGGGGATGATGTGAGTTTCTATGCCAAAAGAGTATAAAATAACGATGATATTCGCCGCTCAACCGCTTAATGTTAGATATTAAAAATGTCAAAGAAGAAGCATAATCGGATTATAGAAGCGAACTTAAAATGGTCTCTGCACGCGGTATGCGTGTTTAATTTAAGAATGACCGAAAGTGTTTTAATGGTTTCAGCACGCGTTACCGATCATGCATCACCGCTATCTATTACAACCGAATTCATGAAACGGTCTACTCGCCTAAAATCACTTGTCTATTTATACTCAAAGGATCTCCGGTATCAGCATGCCGCCAAAGGAGGGCAAGCATTTAACCTCGAATTATCAACCCACTTAGATGTGTGTTTTGACATCCCATTATTGGTTTGATTTGCTGATAATGGCCTCTGCATTGTAATTATGAATCATATATCATGTCCATGCCCATGATTCTGATTGGGATTTAGGCCATCTCAATGCGTGTCACAAGATTACACTATACAAACAGATGTTTCGACATACATAAATAAATTTCATACTCTACCGATCTGATTGGCCATCTCTGGTGTATAATGGATTATGTCACCTAACTTCGAGAAGGTGACTCTCTGTAGATTCAAAAAATACAATGGATGAAAATGAGTAGTAGTATGAACTTAGTATGCAAAACAACCGCCACTCAGATAATCGTGCCTCATAATATTATATTTTCCACAGATAATGCTTATCTTTCTCTTTGGTTGTAATGCACTTAGATTTTACAATATTAACACTATTATATTTAGATTCTTTTTGACGTAATGGCTAAGCACCGTTGAGTGATACATAGCCATGTGGGGCCACCATCACCGCTGATCGAATCTGAGACCAAGATAAATTTGTGAGTGGTGCGATTATGACATGGAGGTGTAGTGTCTATTGGTTTAGACATTATACTTTGTGTTTGTATTTACGTTATTTATCTCGTTTATTACAAACTTGAGAGTCATGTACACGTTAAATTTGGTTTTCATAATGAATTTTTATTATTTGTCCATTTAAAATGAATTGGTTAACTTATATGATTGTCATCCATTAAACTATTATCAACTCCTTCCATGAACTATTTCAATCTAAAATTTTATTATTCAAAAATTAAAATTTAAAAAAATAATGAAGCTTCGTTTAGCTTTCACATCTTAAAATTAATAAGTAAATTAATGCACCAATTTAATCAAAATATAATGACGTCATCACGCAATTATGAAATATACCTATTCTTAAATTTTTTTATTAATACTTAATTACCTAATTAAGCTTCTAACCATACTTAATTTAAAAAAAATTGACTAAAAATTTATGTAGTCAATGATAGACCATAATAAAACATAAAAATATTTTTATAAAAAAATTAATGATAATAGAATGTTAGTATTAAGATAAGAAAAAATTATTACGTGTGAATTACAGATGCAAGTTTTATATCTGGAGATTAATACTATAGTATTATATGAAACTGAGATAATATATAATTATTATAAATTTATTATAAAATGATATGTATTAATTATAAGTATAATATATTAATATATAATAATATATAATATTTTATAATAAATATATAATAATTAAATAATGAATATTATATAGCATTATATTATTATAATAAAGATGTAAAATCACATCTAAACTCTCCTCTCCAAATAATAATCTCTCGAGTATATACTGTTATTATTCTCCTTTCTTTTATGTCACGAGTAAAGTTTGCCCTAAAAATTATGTCATGCAATGTCATTTGTTTTACTATTACAAACATAGCATTCGCTTTTTCCACATACGTAATATAGTACGCCACCAAAACCCTAGCGATATGTATGTAAAATTTTTTTTAAATAGGTATTAAAATGTAATTAAATTTAATTATTAAAAAAAAATTTAAGATAGATAAATATAATAAAAAATTAATGATCATAATAATATTTAAATTATTAATTATTCTTTAACATTAAAGACGATAAATTTTAGATTGTTGACAAGAATTTTATGTATTCAATCATTAGTATTTAAATTCTATTTTAAAAATAAATTAATTTTAATAAGATAAATATTATTATAATAATTTAAAAAATATTTTTTATTATATTTGAAAATAAATATATAACTTAAAAATATTTATATAATTTAAATAGATAAATAACTAAATAAATTTATAAATATATATATATATAATTACTTTATTTATATAATTTATAAAATATTTATATAATTTATTCCTTTCTTTATTTATTTATTAAAATTATTTATTCATATATTTTAAATATTTTTATATTATATATTAAAAAAAATTAAAAAATTATATTTTTAAATAATTATATTAATTAATAAAAAAATATTAAATAAATTTATAAATTTATATATATAATTAAAATATTTTTAAATTATATATTTAATTATATATATATATAAAAAATAAATAAATTAATAACTAAATATATAAATATTTAATTATTAAATATTTTATAAAAAATTTTTTAAATTATATATTTTAAATATTTTAAATAATTATATTAAGTAAAAAAATTAATAAAAAAATAAAACCTCTTTGGGTGATATTATATTTAAAAATAATCAGTATATAATAGTTTTAAATAATAATAGTTTTTAAAATATAGATATAATTATAAATATTTATAAAGTATTGAAATAGTTAATTTTAAAATTTTAATGAATGAAAATAATTATTTATTTTCAAATATAATAAAAAATATTTTAAAATAATTTTTAATAAATAAATAAAGAAAGGAATAAATTATATAAATATTTTTAGTTATATTTATTTTCAAATATAATAAAATATTTTAAATCGCATTCCATTAATATTTATCTTATTAAAAAGGAATTTAAATTTATTTTCTAAAAAATAATTTAAAGCAGAAGATAACACTGATGATCTTCAAACACCGCCAACCGGTGCTACGCTTATCATAAAAGAGCTAATTAATAATTTAAACTATTAGAAAGCCGCTCAATTAGCGACTCGCATTCGTTGATTTCGACGGATCACTACGCCACATCTTATCCGGCCGTACGCGCCGTCACCAATGCGATACTATACCTATTCTTAAATTTTTTTTTGACTGTACTTAATTAGCTAATTCACATTTTAACCGTACCCATTTTAAAAAAATTGCTCCGCACAAACAGAAGGAAGCAATCGAACTCTTAGGAGCTGATCACTTTCTTGTCAGCACAAACGACCAGCAAATCAAGGTACATTTAATTGGTTTGAATCAACTTAATTATCTCCATATAGTTTGCTTTCATTTACATGATTTTTACAGGCGGCGATCAGCAGCTTCGATGGGATCATTGATACTGTATCTGCATGTCACCCAATAGCACCATTGTTAGGACTGTTGAAAACAAATGGCAAACTAGTGGTGCTTGGGGCATCATCTGAACCACTACAAGTGCCTTCTATCCCTCTTCTTATGGGTAAGGACTCATTTTAACGTTTTGATTTTAAATAGTTATGTGACCTAAGGGTTTGAATTTTTCTCTTGTTTGAAAATATATAGGACGAAAGATTGTGAGTGGCTCTGCTGCTGGAGGCATGAAAGAAACGCAAGAGATGATAGATTTCGCTGCTGAACATAATATAACTGCTGAGGTTGAGGTAATACCGATGAGCTATGTGAACACAGCAATGGAAAGGCTTGCTAAGGGAGATGTCAGATATAGATTTGTCATCGACGTTGCCAACACTTTAAAAGGCTAATTAAAGAGATGATCATACCATGCGTTTTACCTTTTGTTTGGCTTAATCTTATATGACATGCATGTGAGTGATTAAGGAATAATGTGTGAGATTTTTTTTTTTTGTTTGGTTTTTTGTTATAGTATCGTGCTTGATAATATTGGCATGTATGTGCTTATGATATAGTATTGTTTGAATAAATTTTTCGTGATGGGGGTATTAATCAATAGCTTGGGAAGCATTAGTGAGAATGAATAATAAGATTGATGTCATTATAAAAATTTCATCCATTCGAATATCAATCATGTATACTTATTTAGATATCAAAACATTTGAATATTCAAATTAATTAAAATTTTATAAAATTAACTCTTAGGCCATCCATTTATATTCTTTCAACAAATTATAATTAAAATAAGACCAAATTAAAATGGGTCTAAATCATTTAATCATAAATATAATAAAAAACTTCATGAGAGCATTTATGGAACAAAATAACCTTTAGTTTTTTTTTTTTTTATACTTATAATGAAAGTAAGCATTTCAACGACATAACTAATAAATTTAAAATCACTCAATTTTATGATTATTTGAATATTATAAAATGTAAAAAAATATTAAAATCAAGGGGGATTTCTCTAGACCTAGCTACCAATGGAGTGTATTAGATTGTGACAAACTTGATCCCATTACAAACATATAAAAGTCATACCTTTACACATTTTAGAAGAGATATTGTATTATATATTACGAAAGTGGATATATGAGTAAATCTTCTTCTTGGACTCATGGTGAGTAGTGTTGACCTTCATATATATACCACATGAGAATCGAGCTATGAATGATCGAATTTCGCGCAGAGCACAAATCATAGTTGAGATGCACCGGACGTCACCAAAATCTGTTGAAATGATCTCTTATTAACGAATGGACTTCGCCATCGCATTCAAAACATCAAAATTGGTTAAAATATAAATATTGCATAATCTAAAGGTCAACCGATCAAACGATCAAGATCGACGGCCGATAATGCATATTTGAGTCGGAAGCTAGGGATGTCCAAATGACATCCGTTCATAAAATTGATTACGTTAACTTTGAAATAAAAAACTATCAAATGAGATCGCCACGCCAATTCGGACAAGTCAAAATGTCGAATGATCAAAAAAATGATAACACGTATCGAGTAGAAATACACTAGCGCCACCAAAATCAAATGATTGACGGAACGATTTCACCATTGTGTTTAAAACATCGAAACTAGTCAGAATATAAATATTGCACAACCTGATGATCAACCAATCAAATGATCGAGTCGTCAACGCCTACATGCAGGTCGTGAGGCCGACTTAAATCAAACACCTCGCTGGAAATTGATATATTAGTTTCAAACGTCTATCGTAAGACTATTACTCTGACAACTCGAAAAAATCGTAAATAATAACTGATTAGCATCATTTGGACAAAACAAAACAATCGAAACGTAGCATCGATTTAATAATCTTCGAATATATATATATATATATATATATATATATATATATATATATATATATATATATATATATATATATATATATATATATATATATATATATATATATATATATATATATATATATATCAACCTATATTGAGGTCTGCGTAACGTTCATATTAAAGATGATTAATCAATACAAAAATATTATCAAAAGGGCTAATAACCTAAAACCGACCCATAGGGGCTAATAACTTAAAACCGACCCATAATCCCTTCTCATGGCCGAAGGAGCACGCAAGCAAACAGCAAGACCTTCCCTCCTTCCTCCTCCTTCAAAAGACCGACGGTTCCATTCGTTCGACTCACACATCTCCCCCTTTCGTTCGAGCCGCACGCAAGCCAAACCGTAAGTTCCTCCACTTCGATTTCCATCCAATCCTCAGATTCCTTTCTTCCCTTTCACGATTTTTCCCTCTTCTCTGCTCCCTCTCTCGATATACCTAGCAAACCGAAAAGCTGTGGGCTAGATCATCTGTATGCAGTATTTGGAGTACAGTGGAGTACATCTGTTGGCAACCCGCGCAAATTAGTTTAGTTCAGTGTTGCAAGATGTACTCCGCAAACATACTGTAATCGGTTTGCTGGCTTCATACTATAATGGCTATGCCCTATACCATTTAACATATATGCTATAATGGAGTAATTTATGAAATGGCTATACCATTATAATGGTATATGATGCAACATTATGAAATGGCTACCAACATTTCATATGCAAGATGTACTGTTGTCAACCCGCAAACCGAGTAATTTATTGAAATGGCTATATCCATTATGATTTCAATGGCATATATGTGATGCAACATTATGAAATGGCTACCAACATATAATGGCTCACCAACATTTCATGTGCAAGATGTACTGTTGTCAACCCACGCAAACCGAGTACATCTGTGGTGAGCCATTGAAGCAAACCGAGCCCCTCCATTCTCTATCTCTCTATCTCCCTTCCTCTCTCTATGATTTAAAAAAAAAAATCAGAAAGGAAAATATGTGAGATAAAAAAATAGAGAAAAGAGAGATATTTCATATTATCGCATCGATTGCGTAGTTGCCTCACACCGATGTAAATGTATAAAATGTGTGTGAATGTGAAAGCATATATATGTGATTGTCTCTCTTTTTGCAGGTTTGAAGACCCCGCTAATGTCCAATAGAGCGTAGCAAAATGGTTGTGGTGTCCCAAGACACCACTCACACGCTTCAATAAGGCACCGAAAGCAAAAAAATTTGTTAGATGCCTCCTAGTCGAAATGCTACCAAAAAATTTGTCAAATCTTTGGACTTAGAAAAAAATGGAGAAATAAAAAACTTGCTTAAAAGCACTAAATAAATCTAAAGCTAAATTCAAATTGAATGAATCAAATAAAAAATATGATGAAAAATAATGTGAATATGAGCTTTAAACAAACACAAAAAAGAGAGAAGAGGCTTATAAAATAAATTGAACAAATTGGAAGCTTACCCAAAATTTTGAGCCCTCCTTGAAAAGTACTTCAAAATCAAGTATATGAAAAAAAAACCCTAAGCACTTCAATACACATCATGTGATAACCTACTCATAAATATAAGAATGATTCTTAATTGAATAATCAAATCTTATTACAACTTGTATTGGGATTGTTAAGTAACTAATCGGTAATATTGAAATTGAAAATTCACTCTTAAGCAAGAGAAAAATATTATATGAGAGGATCAAAGTGATTGGAATGGAATATGTGGGATTAAATGCCAAAGCACATAAATCATTATGCATAATGAATGGATAGAAATAATAAAATTGAAAGCTTCAAATTAAAACTTATGTTATATTCAAAGGTTTATTAGTGAGCATAGATGAAGACTTTCAGTGATCCCAAATAGTATGGTAATCAATGTAATGAAGGGATCTTAATGAACAAATGTCTCATACTTAACTCCAATTACATGAGTTGAGAAGAGTTAAAGTGATGGAGCTCTTTCTTTCCTTTGATTGAGAGAACGTGAGTATTGGAGGTGAGGGAAGAAGATTTGTTGGATAACTAGCGCCCACCAAGGATTGCCAAAGTTTTATCACCAAGCTCTCAAATCATAAGAATAACTCAATAATTTATAATTGCCAAAAGATTTCTTTCATTCTAGTAAGAGGGCTATTTATAGCCATTACAAACATCTTTCAAAAGAAAAGAATTCAAAATATGGAGGAAAAGGTGGTTGGCCACATTAATGTGAAGTATTAAATTATTATTTTATGTCATCCACCAATTTCACATGCTATTATTTTATGTGGATTTAATCCACCACATGTCGCTTTGAATTTTTAAATGCAAAATTTCAAACATGTAGTTTGTAGAAGAAAATTAAAAATTACTTAAATAAAAATGATGAAATCATAAAATGGGCCTTAGCATGCTAATGGGCTAAGCCTTCTTCTTTCTTGAATTTTCTTGGGCTTTAGCTTGAGATTTTATAAATGGACCTTGAGCTCTAATTTTTGGATCCTCATGATGTTCTACATCAACTCCTCTAGGCTCAGTTGAACTCTACTCTGTAGAGTTAAAAGCTAAGAAGTCTTCCACTAATTGTGAGGCTAAAGTCTTCAAATTAATACAGGTCGATCATGTGTCTTAAGCTGGTGGCTTATTCTTCCAACGAACTAGAAAATGATGTTTAAGTTTGGATTAATGGGTGCTTCCGATGAGATGATATAATCAACTTCAAAGGAAGAGGCTTCTAAGTACGATGCTATATCTCTTGAAGAGTTAGATGAACAAGTGGAGGTTTGCTAATTCCTTCATATGATTGAATATCTTAATATTAATAACCTGGATGAATGAACAATAGACAAATTAAGGTGATAAGCATTATTTCCAATTTTCTTAAGAATTTTAAATGGACCATAAGCTCATGCATGTAATTTTTTATATGTAATGGTTTGATAATGCTCAGGCCGAATGCGAATCAATACATAATCACCTTCTTTATATTCTTTAGTTGAACGATTATGATTTTCCTTAGAAGCATAGTTTTCATTACTTATAATAATTTGCTTTCTTATATCTTCATGAAGGCTTTGAAAATCTTTAACAAATGAAAATGCTGCATCAACAAAAAACATGAGATGATAGGTTTGCTACATCTATTGGTCGTCATGGGTTTTGACCATAGACTATCACAAATGGTGATTTTTTTGTAGTTCTAGAAATAGTACTATTATAGGAAAATTCTGAGATTGGTAAATATAAATCCCAATTTTCTAAACTTTTACCTACCAAGCATCTAAGCAAATTTCCTAAGGTACGATTAACTACTTCAGTTTGTGGGTAAAAGGAAGAAGAAAATTTTAATTTGATATCTAATAATTTTCATGATATTTTCCAAGAATATGAGACAAACTTAATATATCTATCAGAAATAATGGTTAAAGGGAGACCATGGAGTCACACTATTTTCTTAAAAAAATAATTTGGCTTATAAGAAGCATCATTTATTTTTTGAACAAGGTAAGAAATGAGCAATTTTGAGAACCTATCCACTAACAAAAAATATTATCATATTCTCGAGTCTATGTAATCCGAGAATAAAATCCAATGATAGGTCTTCTCAAGGCCTATAAGGAATAAGTAAGACAGCGTATTGTCCACACATTTGTTTGATAATTTTAGCCTATTTACAAATTAAACATTGTGCCACTTAATAAAGGCCAATAAAATCTATTTTTTTAATAAACATATGGTCTTATTCTTTCCAAAATGACATGCTACACCCCTAGCATGTAGATCAGTGATAAGGAATTCTCTAAGAGAAGATCAAGGAGTGCATGGTTATTTTCTTTTATATAAATATACATTTGTTATCAAGAATGTACCTTGTAAAGTTATTAGTTTATCTAGGTATTCAAGATAAATTAGGTGAAAGTCAAGGCACATAATATAATCATCTTTAATTCTATCAAATCCTGAGATTCTCAATTCTAAAGAGGAAATCAGTAGGTTTACCCTGGATAAAGCATCAATAGGTTTATTCTCAATTCCAGGCTTATGCTTTAGAACAAAAGAGAAGTCTTGTAAAAATTCAATCCATTTTGCATGCCTATGACTTAATTTTCATTGAGTATTAATCAATTTTAAGGCATGATGATCAGAATTAAGTATAAATTCTCTATGTAAGAGATAATGTCGCCAATGCCTTAAGGATTGAATTACAACATAAAACTCTTTATCATAAGTGGAATATCATTGTTTGGCTTCATTTAACTTTTCACTAAAGAATGCTATAGGATGATTCTCTTGACTTAAATTTCCTATCCTAATTCTGAAGCATCACATGTCACTTCAAAGACTTTAAAAAAATCAGGAAGCCTAAGGATTGGTGTAGAAGTGATAAGAACTTTAATTTGCTCTAAGGTCTTTTGTGCATTAGGAGTTCAGCAAAATCTATCTAATTTTAGTATATCAGTTATCGGAGAAATAATGGTACTAAAATTCTTGATAAATCTCTTATAAAAAGTGGCTAAACCATGGAAGCTTCTAATTTCAATAAAACTTTTAGGTGATGACCAATCTGAGATTGCTTCACTTTAGAAGGGTCAGGTTTAAGTCCAATAGTGGATAATAAAGCCTAAAAATATTACCTTAGCTTACAAAAAGAAACACTTTTTTTAATTTAATGAATAATTTCTCTTGTCTAAGTAGTTCAAAGATTTTTTGTAGGTGTTGTAGATGCTTATTTTTACTTGGACTAAAAATCAGAATATCATCAAAATACACCACCAAAAATTTACTTATATATGGTTTAAGAATAGTATTCATTAATCTCATAAATGTGCTAGGAGCATTAAAAAGTCCAATGGACATGACAAGCCATTCATAAAGTCCATCAGGGGTATTAAAATCCGTCTTTCACTCATCTCCTATTCTAATCCGAATTTGATTATATCCACTTTTTAGATCAATCTTTGAAAGAAAATTTACTTTTGAGATTAAATCTAACATATCATCTAATCAGGGAATAGGAAATCTATATTTGATAGTAATTTTATTTATTTCTTGATTATCAACACACATTCACCATGTTCCATCTTTCTTTGGAGTTAATAATGTTGTGACTGCACAAGGGCTAAGACTCTCTTGAATAAAACTCTTTCTTAATAATTCCACAACTTATCTTTTAATCTCAACATGCTCGGTAGGGTTCATCCTATAATGTGAAAGATTAGAAAGTTGAGAACCGGGTAAGAGCTTGTTGACCTCATTTTTAGGATGAGCTCTCAACCCTCCCATCTTAGGCATAGGATTCCTCTTAGACTCTAAGAGTTCCTTAATCTTAAGACACATCTAGTGATTAGGCGGACACTCAACCTAACCCTAGAAGACTTAGAAGAGTTAGACATAGGAATAAGTCATGCCTTAGGAGTGATAGAAAAATTTCCTACCCCAAATTCTTAAGCCATTCCTCACTTTCCTTCCTTCAAGTCAAACTCAAATCAAAAAATTGATTCAAACCTTTGAGATTTTCTCATAACCCATTTATATTCTCATTTATATTCACATATATAAATGAAATATAAATTCAAATCAATCAAACTAAACTTAAAATTCCAAATTAATTCATGCAATTTTCTTTAAGTCCTTTAATTTTCTATTAAAGGACTTATCCAAAATCTTGATCAAAGCTATTCAAATCCTTGGGATTTTCTCAAAAGTCATTTATATTCTCATTTATATTCACATATATAAATTAAATATAAATATAAATCAATCAAATCAAACCCCCAAATTAAATTCCAAATTTAAAATCTCCTTAAGTCATTAATTTTTCATTAATGAACTTTGCCTAAATAATCATCAAACCATATCATGGGATTTTCTCTTAATTCTTTTATTTTGTCATTTATATTCACATATATAAATGAAATATAAATATAAATCAATCAAATCAAATTCAAAAATTCAAACTCTAAACTCCAAAATTTTCTAAAGTCCTTTAAAATCCTTCTTAATGGACTTAGCCCAAATCATGATTAATACATTTCAAATCATTAAAATTTTCTCAAGATCCATTTATATTCACATATATAAATGAAATAAAAATTCAAACAATTAAAACCAATTCCAAAAATCAAACTCAAATCAACTCAAAATCCAATCTAAGCCGTTCAATTCAAAATCTTGAACTTAGCCAAATCAATTTCAAATCAAGCCAAACTCTTGATTTTCTCTCATGGTTCAATCAACCCTACAATCATGAGCTCATATATGAATTCAAACTTCAATCACTCAATCAAAACCCCAAAAAAAAAAAAAATCAAACCCAAAAACCTCTTGATATTATTCATTTGAATATGAAATTTTCAAATGGATCAAAATCTATTTGACTTCAAACCACTTGTAAATGGATTTATATTTCAATCATAAATCCATATACAAGATCAACCAACTTCAAATCAAGCTTTGACCAAGCCATTTGACCCACTTAGGCTCACTTGACCCAAAGTGACCTAAAGTACCCTTATGAGCCAAATTTTGATCCTAACCAAATTGGATTGAATCAAACTCATATATCCATGTCATCATGATCAACAATCATTATGGGATGATCAATCAATCAAATTGGGTCAAACCAAGTCAAACCTAAGGGTTTACCAAGTCAACACTTAGCCCAAAATGAAACCTAACATAGCCAAATTCCATCATAGGCCAAATTGATTGAAATCATTGATCTAATTTCACTCATGACTTATGTTTGAACTTGACCAAGCCAACATTTGAGCCCAACCTAGCCCAATTGGCTCACTTGACCCAAGTTGACCCATTTTGACCTAAAGGGTCAAAATGTGTCAAAACTTGATCTAAGCCAAATTGATTGAAACCAATGGGTCAAGTCCATTCCAAATCACTTATGGAACTTGACCAAAGCCTCATTTGGCCAACTAGATCCAACCTAGCCCAATTGACCATAGACCCAACAAGACCTAAAGAGGTCATGTTGAGCCAAAATTGAACTTAACCCAAATTGATTGGAAACAAAGATACCAATCCACTCCATATGACTAACCTAGCCTAGACCTACCCTTGACTTACCTCAAATAGGTCAAATGGGTCAAATAGGTCAACTTGACCCATTTGACCTAAATGAAGTCATATGAGCCAAATTCAAAACTAATCTAAATTGAACCAAACCAAAGCCACCAAAATATTTCAAATGGTCATATGAACTTGACCCAACCCTTGGTTTGACCAAATTTGACCTATTGGTCAACTTGACCCAAGTTGACCCATTTTGACCTAAATGGGTCAACATGAGCCAAACCCTATCAAATGTATTCCAAATCTCATGAAACTTGGCCAAACCTAGTTTCTCCACATACCCAACATATCCAAAGTGGAAAAATAGTAAAATGACCATCCTATCCCTAGGCCATAGAACAAATTTTGGCTTAATCCATGGGTAATTTGGTCATACCTTCTTCACATTCACTTGAGGCTTTCCTAAAAGCTCAAGGGGACCTAGTGATGAGTGGTGCACCCAACCTAATGGGTTTGAGTCAGCCCATTTGGTCCCTAGACCAAACCCAACCCTATGGTCAAAAATTGAAAATTCAAACTCCCTCTCAAGCTTAAATTCAAGCACATGGAAGGTTGGCAATCCACTCCTTAGCTCAAACCGACCATGTGCACACTCCTAATGGATCAAACAACCCTATGCATATGATCAATTGGATCAAAATGGCAAGAGCATTGCCGGCCATCCGATCCTTCAAGGGGGAGATATACTCCCCCTAATTCAATTCAATTCTCACTTCCTCTCATTGAAAGCTGAACTCGTGAGCATTAGAAAGTGTTCCTAAGTTTCTTAGAGAGGATTAGAAAAAGCCATTTCTCGGTTTTGCATAGTGCAAAAATAGGGGAGCTCAATCCATTAGCCAACTTCCTCCACACTTAAACTCCACTCAATTCTCTCTTCAAGCACACTTAGGTGACCAAGTCGAGCTCACCTAAGTTCTTTCCCAAGTTCTAAAGGCAAGGGAGGATTGAATTGGATCAAAGCCGAGCTCAAGCATAGGAGGAGGTGACCCATAGAAGGATCCACTCAACCTCAAGTGCTCATTCACTCAGCAAGGCTTTGTCTCAACCAGACAAAGCTTATCCAAGGGAATCGAGCATCGGTGATCACCTCCGAAGAGGTATGAGATTTTTTGACCATTAAACTCAATGTGGTGTGGAGCTTTGTGAAAGAAATTTTCACCCCATTAGTTTTTGACCGGTGGATTTGCCTCTCTCTGTCTTTAGATGGTGTGGGTTGAGTTTGGTTTGATTCCATGCTAGATCTAGCTTGGATCTTCCCCTTGATCATGGACGGTCTCTGTTGATCAAGAGGAAGAACTTGAAAGATCTCAACCATCCATCCGTGCATTTTAGATGGACAATTGAGATAATTTAGAAATTCTTTTATCCGTTTTAAAATGAGGAGATCTCGTCCGATCTTTTAACGATGAGGATTAAAGTGCCGCCACCGCCTCGATTTGACAACTTAAGTAATCCCCTCACACATGATGCGACTGACCGCACAGGCCCATGTCTGAGTCGGGATTAGTTAGGGATTATGTAACATGCTTAATTAATTCCTGATTTCACTTAAAGATCTTCTAAAATTCATAACTCTTGCTAAAACATTAAAAAAAATGTGAAACAAATTCTATGGAAAGATAATTAAACCTAAAATATTTTAAAATTAATTCAATAGGTTTTAAAATATGATTTTCTTTAAATTTGGGTTTTATTAAAAAGTTTATTTTGCTAATTACATTTTAATTAAGTCTCTGATTGATCTCAAATTTCTTGGGTAAGTTTTAGGGGATGACTTCTGCCTCCTCTAATTTTCTTGAGATTTATTAAAGGCTTGATTAGAAGAATTACATATGATTTCATTCATTACTCTCTTTATGCAATTAAGCATAATTAGGGTATGATTAGTGATTTTAACCTATGATTAGGGTTGATTAATGTCAGATCCTGTAAGTAGGAAGTTTATGAAATAATTTTGAGATATTTTTCCTATGCTATTACCTAAACCCTCTTTTTCTCTCCTTAATCTCTTCTTAATTAAGGGTTAATTCATTAATTATCCCTTTAATCAATTTCTAAAAATTCTAAAAAGTTTCAGAACTTAATCAATCTACTTTGGGTAGTTGCTTAGATATAGCTTAAGTTCAATTAAGAAAATCAAAACCCAATTCACATGTGTGAAAAGTGTTCTGAAATTACTTAAGCTAAACCTCTTAGCTTAATTAACTTTTAATTGTGAGCCAAATTGCATTAGGCCTTTTGCTTATTAGGTGAATTGAAAATTTAAATTCCTTGTGGGTTTTATGTCATCTCATTGGCTCATAATTATTTAGTTAATTCTTCGTGGTGTGTAGTGGTTAATTAAGTTATAATCAATGCATGGATTTAATTATTTAAAAATTAAACAAAATATTAAACACATATGGGAATGGGTTAGAATAGTAAACTTATCTCACCTTTTCAAAATTAAATCAAACTTCAAACTAAACAAAATCACTTTGAAATTCACTTTGATTTATTTTTAACTTTCTTATTCCATAAGAATTCTTCTATGATTTAAGTGAAGTGAGTTTGTTTACATGCTTTCATTACTTTGAATCTTTCCCAATATGTTAAGTTGTATGCCATGTGATTTCATGCATTCATAATTTTGAAATTCAAATTTTAAAATGAAATTGTTTACTTTATGTCAAATTTGCATGTGTTGGCTAAAATAAAAATATGAATGGCTATTATCACTACTAAATTCAAATTATTTTTAAAATACATAAATTAAATACCAAATCTAAAAGTGTGCTACTTATGCCTTAATTATAGGCTTGCATGTGAAAGAATATAAAGGTATGCTTAGTATATGTTTCCTTTTTTTCTTATGTTGGAATAATTTTGAATAGAAATTTGGTAAAGTGTGTGGTTCATTTGAAAAGAACCTAACACTCACCTAATTTCATATCCTATTCATCTCTATGCTACCACTTAAGAAGGGTCACCTATACTTGCATACATAAATTGCATAAAATAAAATGAATCCATTAAACAACTTTTGCATTTTCTTTTTCTATTTCATTTCTTTTATACATAAGTTTGTATTTAAGGAAAGTGGTATATTAGTTTGGACAACCCCAAGGTTATGAGACTTTAAGTAGCCCTAAGTAGGTCTTGTACCTTACACCTCTGGTTAATAATGGCGCTGTACTCACTTATGCCTTTCTTACTTTCATATATGTATGTAAAAATTTGGATAAGGAAAACCCTTTCTACTTAAGAAAAATCATGCATATTCAACTTCTAAATTTTCTTAAATGGATTACTTAGCATGCCTCATAAAGTGTGTTAAATACTCTCATTTGCATGTATAGATATGCTTAGGGTCCATCCATATGCATGTTATATATGTTGGAAAAGAAATGAAGTAATGTGTGTTATGTGAATTTTTGTTCATTTCATTCAATCTTAAAACATCTTTCTTTTTGAATAGGTTTGTTTAGAGTTTATCTAAACTTAAGATTAATTAAAAGATTTAATTAAAATATTCACCTAAATGAAACTAAAATTTGAATCTACTTTAGAAATTACTTAGGTTAGGGAAGGAAAGAGAAGTTCTCTTCTCTTTCTCTCTCTCCATAACTTATGAATAATTGTAGGATCCACTTAAACCAAATCAAAATATGAAATAAAATAAACCCAAAATAACTAAAATAACTTAAATGAAACCCCCTCTAAGTTGAACATGTTCTTCATACATAGAAAATTTAAACCTAAAGCCATAGCTAAGCATACCACACAAGCCTTCAAAGCACACACATTAGCCAAAGTCATCACTTCTAGCTTTAGGTTAGGACGGTGCATGGTTTGATGTTTATTTTATTTTGTGATATATGTTTTAGACTGGATGTTAGGGTCTATGCTCGTAGAATGAATGGTAGGATGTTCTTAGTCTAACTATTCTTTTCTACAAGGGATTATGCTTAAGGGGCACTATCATAAATAAAAATATAAATGCTTTTGCTTGTAGGTGCTTTATACCTCTAAGCATAATACATAGGCCAGGTGGACTTAGTCACCCATGTGTGGGGTGATAAGTCCAATATACATGCTTGGGATTTGTGTGGTTTATTTTAGCTAACCTTTATTTTACAAGTGTTAGTTTAGATTTTCACTTTTCCTTTTCATGTAAATTTGTGCAATTAGAATTTTGGAATAATTATTGTAGGGATTAGGATGAATATTAGTCATAAGATCCTATCTTATGAACCATGTGAAGCCTTGGAGCATCTACCTTCCAACCATCCAAAAAGAAGGAACTAAAAGAAGATTAAAGCATGACGACCCCCTGTAATAATGAATTCTTTGCTTAATTATAATTTAGTTAATTTGTAATTTGGGTTGTATAAGGGTAGAGCTTGACTACCTATATTTGATATTTTCTTTGTCGGTGCCCACCACAAACCTTTCTTTATTCTTTTGCAATCCTTTATAATTTGATTGATGATTTGTTTAGCTTTTGCATTAAGTGGGGTGATTTTCTTAGTTTCTTCCTTGCTTTATGTATGGCCTGGATGTTAATTAGGCTCTTTAAGGAAAAATAAATCTATTATCCAATTTAACAACTCAAAATAAAATTAAACAACTCATAACCTCACCTAAAGCTTAGGTTTAAAATCAAGATAAAAGAATTATCAACCCTTAGTTGGATGAGCATTTCTTTTGTAATATCATGCACAAATGCATCTTATTTCACGCTTTATTGGAGGGCTTCCACCATTGCCAAAGAAACTTTGCTTGACCTTTAAGAGCCATGGTGGAAACTCACCTCCTCCCTTCTCACTAATTTTGGACAATAATCTTCTTTCTCATGCATTAGTCATATGAATCCTATTAGCATGAGTAAAAAATATTTGTCCAAAATAAAAATAAAATGAAATTTGAATTGCATTAGATTTAGGTCATTTGAAGCATGCCCTTTACATGATCTAGTCTCTTTAGGGAGTGAGTTTAAGGACTTAGTCTCTTTCTAAATAATAATAGCCTAGCTATCTTGCATAAGCATAAAGACTTGTTCACATGTATTTAAAATTATAGGAGGAGTTAGTTGGCCACCCCGGTTGTAAAGTCTGTCGGTGGTTTGTCCTCTCTTGTGGAGGCAAACCAATTACCCATTTTCACCTTAGATTTAGGTTGTGCTTCTAGCCCTCATCGAAGCTCCCTAAATTTAGGTTCTAAGGTTGCTTTTTTTCCTTTGTGGGTCATAAGCATAGTTCCGCACCTCTTAGGCATTTTCTTAATCTTGTGTTAAGGAATCTTAAGTCCTAAATTTCTAATAAAAATGTAACTCAAACAAACTAAATCAATTTCAAAAATGTAAAGCTCAACTATAAGATAGTTTGAGATACTCGCTAGGTTTCCTAGCATCATGGACATCTCCTACTTATCTTCCATTTTGGCTTCGATAATAACTCCCTCTTTTAATCAATCCCATTTGATCTTCAAAAAAATAAACTAATCGATTGACAATCCTTCTTATTGAAATCTTTATAGACAACAATCATTTACCTTAATCGAGAGTTTTCCTAAGGGATCCTATCCCTTATGATGAAATTAACTATGGGGGCTTGCCCCTGTAGGGAACTTAACAAACTTGGTTTAAAATAAATCCTGCTTTACTTTTTTATGTGAAGTAGGGGTACATAGGTATCATCATCTTAGAGTCCTTATTGAGGTGATTAGGTCCATTAAATGGTAGTGATTTCTATCTTTCGAGATAATACACTATTTTCTTGATGACATACTCGATCACTTGAATAAGTACATCTGCGGATCTGTGTGGCATCCTAAAAAGATGAATTTTTATAGTGTCTTTCCTTTTCATTCTCCCCATGATTTGAAGCGACCCCTAATAGAAATTTTTCACCATAGATTTTGCAACTCATCCTGGGATGGTTCTTCTCTCCATCTTTGGTAAATGATCATTATCTTTGAGTATCGATAGTGGGTTTGTACTTTGGTATAAATCCAAGACTATCCTTCTTTCCATTGGCACTCAGCTCATTTCATTCTTTAGTTGAGTTAGCCAACATATTTAGGCTTTAGGACTGGATTCCTTATTGGTCTTAAAACTCCCATTGGGTCCTCCAATGGGTAAAATGAAAATATCTAAATAAAAAGAAAGCCATTTTAAATACTTCCTCCTTATCATTTTCATGATAAGGAAAGGTTCATCCTAAAATAATAAATCTACCATAAAGAACTTTGCTTTTCAAAAAGCACCTTTTCAAAAATGCACTTAATAAAATATTTTCCACAAAATTTTGTCACCCTCATTTAACAATTCACATAATTGTTACATGTAGGGATTTTCAAAAATAAAACTAATAACATTTTTCAAAAGCACAAATGAACATCTTCTTTCAACACTTTGATGAAGATGTCATTTTCAAAATAAAAAATGAACAATCATTTTTTTCAAAAATCACAATCATAATCATAAAATTTTCAAAAATACACATGAATTTTTCTATTTCAATACACTCACACTTATTGAGTAGAAAGTTCATTTGTAAACAAAATTAAAATTTTCAAAAAAGCACACATGAATCTTTCTATTTCAATACACTCACACTTATTGAATGGAAAGTTCATTTGTAAACAAAATTAAAATTTTCAAAAGCACACATGAACACATTCATTCAATATACTCAAATTTATTAAATGAAGATTTCATTCCTAACTAAAAATAAATATCATTTATGAATTCCCATTTGAACATATCTCTCATATGTTTGAAGTTGGGATTCCTCTCTTTCAAAAAAGCAACAATCACACACAAAACAAAAATTTCAGATTTCAAAAATAAAATTGATCTCCATTCTACATACCTAAATTTGTTGAATGGAAGTCCTATTTTCAAAACATTAAAACTTTAATAATCATATTTCAAAATTTTTCAAAACACATTTTGGAACTTCATTTAGCATAATTAAATTTGCTAAGTAAAGTTTCCAAATTCAAAATCATTATCAACAACCATACTTCAAAAATTTTCAAACAATATTTGGAACTTCATTTAATATACCCAAATTTGTTAAGTGAAGTTTCCAAATCCAAAATCCAAAATTTTTTCAAATAATATTTTGGAATTTGACTTAACATACCTAAATTTGTTAAGTGAACCTTCCAAATCCAAAAATCAAAATCAATAATCATATTTCAAAATTTTCTAAACATATTTGGAACCTCATAACATCAAATTTGTTAAGTGGAGTCTCTAAATCTCAAAATAAAAAATTTTCAAACACATTTTGAAACTTCATTTAACATACCCAAATTTGTTAAGTGAAACTTCCAAGTCCAAAAATCAAAATCAAAAATCATAATTCAAAATTTTCTAAACACATTTGGAACCCCACTTAACATACCCAAATTTGTTAAGTGAAGTATCCAAATCCAAAAATTCAAAATTTTCAAACACACATTTGGAACTTCATTTAACATACCCAAATTTGTTAAGTGAAATATCCAAATTCAAAAAATATCAAAATTTGCAAACAGCATTTGGAACTTCATTTAACATACCCAAATTTGCTAAGTGAAGTTTCAAAATCCCAAAATCAAACATTTTCTAAACACATTTTGGAACTCACAAAGTATACTCAAATTTACTAAGTGAAGTTTCCAAAGTCAAAACAAATTTCTCAAACACCTTTGGAACTTCTTCCTTTAGCATACCAAATTTGGGAGGAGTTTCCATTTTCTGAAAACCAAAATGAAATCAAAATTTTGAACACACCATTTAGAATTTCATTTAGCATACTCAAATTTGCTAAATGAAATTTCCATCTCACAAAACCAAGTGAGACTTCATCTTTAGCATACCAAATTTGTTAAAGTTGAATCTCCACTTTCAATCACCTCAAAAACAAAACAAACACTTGGGATTCCCTTGGCATACCAAATTTGCTAAGGATCCTACCCTTTTCAAAAATCAAAATAAAATACACTTGGGTTAGCATACCTAAATTTTCTAAGTAAATGAAATTCAAAATCAATCAAACAAAACAAAATCATTTGACCCTTATTTTAACATACCAAAATTTATTAAAGGAAAGGGTCATCAAATCACAAAAATTCAAATTCAAAATAACAATGAACCTATGGAAGCATCCTATTAAAAAAATTTGAATCCATATTTCAACATATCTAAATTCATTGGAGTTGGATTCATATTCAAATTCCTCTTTCAATCAATCTTCTCAAATCCATTTGAACCCCACTTAACACTTCCAAGTTGTTGGATGTAGGTTCAAATTTTCAAAATTCAAAATTCAAAATCTATGGAGATAGAAATATGATACAAGTTTATTTCTCATTATAGATTCTTTACAGTCCATAAAATACAGTTCAGTTTTAGTTCACTACAATTTTGAAAATGACCGGTTCCCAAAAATATGTCTTTACCTTCCCTCACGGTATGGATCTAGCTTTAGATCAGGCTGACTTCCCCCGTTTGGATCATACCCACGATTCATTTTGGCCGTGGGATTTGAGGGGAGATCACTTGTGAGGGCATTCCCCTCACTATAGTCAATGATGAGGTGAAGAAGCCGGTCATCCCATAGACTTACCTTATGATTGATGTCTTCTCTCATTAAAGAAGAAAGTTGTGCATATAGACTTGATTACGATGCAAACACCAGCCCGTTGCGTTCATTCTAAAGTTGCTCATGTTTCCCTAGTGCGGGCTAGCACCCTACCATATGTACCCTCCAAGGATAAGGCTCCCCTGGTTTCAGGGCTTTCCTCCTCGACATTTGAGTATGGGTCTAGCTCGCACTCCTCCCATCCTACTTGTACCTAACGTAGGAACAATAATCATTGATCAAATGGTTCCACACTAGGATAGCTAGGGAGCTAGAGGCAGTAGCTCGATCAGCCATTGATGAGTCTCCCATTAGCACTTCACCACTGGTTATGGAAAACCAGTTTCATCCTCTCTTTGGATCATACAGAGAGGATGCTAGGAGGATCTGTTCATCACCTTCTCCAGTGGTGCACT
Organism: Cymbidium sinense; assembly: GCA_021442155.1. Taxonomy (NCBI): domain Eukaryota; kingdom Viridiplantae; phylum Streptophyta; class Magnoliopsida; order Asparagales; family Orchidaceae; genus Cymbidium; species Cymbidium sinense. Next base: position 115,332,758 of record CM038225.1, read on the forward strand.
TCCAGCCAATAGTTTCTAGGAGTAGGAGGTCATACACCGGCCTCTGATCTGTTCTATGCTAGGTAGGCTGAGCATATGGATGCTTAGAGTCCGGGATGCAGTTTGACCTTTGATCTGTTATCCCCCATAGCGTGGGAGGTAGATTTGTTAGGAGAGGACCTATGAGGTCCATACATCCCACAATACTATTAGAGAGCGATGGAGGTTCAGCTGTCAGTTGGACGCTTATGCTTTGGTTGATTTTTCAGCTCGACGCTACCCGCATCGACCATACTAATAGTATTCTTCTCACCGGGACCAGCCACCACAGGAGGGTAGTTCTTATGCATAGAGAGTCAGTGGTGTCTCCACCCATCGCTTTACCCCTCGTACGCCATCACCAATATAGGTTACAACATTTCCCATTCCATCTAAGGCCATGAAGGCCGCATCCTGGAGAAAAACACACCCCGTTGGTGATCCACAAGGATCCTACCCCTCCTACGCTTCCTATTATGATATAGTCAAGCTCTCCTACTCGACCTTCCGCCCCAATGGTGGTGTAGAAGGAGTGGCGACCCTGAAGCATCGTGGTCATTTTTTTACCAACTCTGCCCATATAGCCGGATGTGGAGATTATGACAGTTGTTATAGATATTCTAGATAATAGTTTAGCTACAGCAGTGGTAGAGGAACATCCTAGGATTGTTACCTCACCCTAGTAGTAGTCAGGAGTATCATTCATTTAGTGAGTACAAGATTGACTCTCCAGGTGGCAAGAAGGTTCTTAGTTCCGATAGTGATCACTGCGTCTAAGCGCTTGTACCTAAGTTAGATCATTCCTTAGATGAGATAGTTGCACACTATTTCATGGAGAAGAAGGAAATCTTGGATGAGAGAGTCACTTGATCCCAAATGAAGATGACTTGATGGGGATTCAACCGAGTGCATGGTTGAAACTCAAGGATCTCTTCTTAGGGAACAACAAGCTATGGAATGTGATGAGGTTGATCGAGAAGACACTATAAAATCAGCCCAACACCTCTGACTTCAGTTAAGGCAGAAGATTGATAGGATGTCACAACAGTTATAGGACTTGTTAATAGCATTGTTAGTGCTTCAGAAACAAGCCCCTATAGTTCATCCTATTAGAGTGGATGTTAGTCAGCCTGAGTTAGTGCATGTCTTGGACCCAACCAAGACTCTATATCTCGTTGAGCAAGGTAGCATTAGCCTATATAAGAAGGTAGTAAAAAGTACCTCCATACATGAAAAAGATATAAAATCCATGGTTAAGCAGCAGGTGAAGGAAGTTTTGGCTCAAGCCCAGGGAGGATCATCAGTTCCAAAGGGTAGACCCTACCTTGAGGAGTTTGATGATGTCCAGTATCCCAAAGGTTTCGTGTCTCCTTCCTTCAAAAGATTTGATGGCAGTGGAAACCTGAGGCAACACATAGCTCACTTCAGGGCCAGTTGTTGCAACACAAGTGGCATCGATGCTTTGCTTTTTAGACTCTTTGTCAGTAGCCTAGTGGGTATTGCTTTTGATTGGTATGATGAACTGCTCAAATGTTTAGTAAAGATATTTGATGTGTTAGAGTAACTCTTCATCAAGAGATTTGCTGGAGCTCAGCAAAGGGTTAATGTAGGTGATCTCGTTATAGCACAACAACACCCCAGATAGTCACTTATTGATTATATTCTCCGATGGCATAAGCAGAGTATGAAGTGTGAACCACAACTATCTGAACAACATGCCATTGAGATTCTCTTGAAGAATATTCATGGCTCGATCGCCTTCATGCTTAAAGGCTTCACTATCAAGATATTTGAGAAGTTAATCAACATGGCGACTAGTCTACAAGGAGAGGCCAAACAGCTTTTCAAGATCGCTTTGAAGCAAAAGTACCAAAAGGTTTATGTAAAGAAACCTAGAGTAGTAGTAGTAGTTAACAAAGGAAAGCAACTAGAGATCACCGAGAGACCATTCCAGACCTCCACCTCCTTGCCACCACCGAGGTAACCCACCCTACTCACCCTCCATGGACAACATAGCACCCTTTACCATACCACAAGCCAGGAGACATGCATACCCAGCCTATGGTCCACTTACTCTTTTAGATAAGTTAAATAATCCTTATTCTTTTAAGAGGGAGGTAATCAAGAAGATCTTTAAGAATCTCTTAAAGAAACATAATTTTCAGCAACCAGAGCCTAGGAGACTGGAGGAAGTAGACAAAAGTCATGGTCCAAATTTTTTCCCTTTTCAACATATATAGCCACATTTAGGGTTGCTTCATATTCAAGACTTGGACACATTTCAAGACCAGGTTTGTAGTTATCCCAAAGGAATACCTTATGGAATAACCTTCCAATTCCATTAGGATAATCCTTAGGGATACAAGTGATCCTACCAAAACTAAAGAAGGTTGGGACATTTATTTGTCTAAAGATCTAAGAAAATAATTCAAAAGATCAAGAAGCTTTCCTTACAAGTGCCGGAGTTAGCTCAAACCTCCAGCACCAAGGAAGGTTTGCAAGTTTCCAATGCCAACTCTAGGAAAGTGGGAGCTCAATAGCAACAATGGCAGCAACAGCATGTGTTTGCCAGAGATAGCCATTTAGCTTAGCCACCAACCATGTCCAGCCTCAAGCCCTTTAATTGTAGCTTCCACCGACCATGTCCACCAACCATTTAGCTTAGCCTCCATTGTGGCAAGGTTCTACCTCCTAGGGCAACACTTCAAGATAGAGAGAAACAAGTCATTGGTACTGAAGATCGAGAAGCCCTTCCATAGGATGCTCCACCCTTGGATATGCTTGTGGAAGACTAGCTAAAGGTGGACTACAATGTCCTTTCTCATCTATGCTAAGCATATATGATGCTTCTCTTATCCAAAGAGATGGGAGTCAATTAATCAACGCGCTCCGTGATCCTGAGATATGCTTAGCTCAACTGACCGCTATAGGTGAGGAAACACATTATGCAAAAGAAGCCCATGAGATCACCTTTATAGATGAAGACCTTCTTCTGGGGGACTTAGAGCACAATCAACCCCTCTACATCACAGTCAACATGGACAGGTTCAGACTTGCCAGAGTTCTCATGGATTCAGGCGGATTGGTGAGCATTATGAGCCTAAAGACCCTTGCCTATTTGAAGATCGACATCTCTACACTCTGAGGAGATATGATGATTTTGAGAGGATTCAATGATCAAGGTGAGCGAGATTTAGGTTCCATAGTGTTACTTTGGAGATCAGTGACCGAAAGACTGAAGCCAAGTTCTACATCATTAATTTGAATACTTCATTCACTATTTTTCTTGGTAGGCCTTGGATACATCAGAACAAGATTGTTCCATCCTCCCTTCATTAGTGCATCAAGTTCAGAAAAGATGGAATTGAGCACCGTGTCAACGGGGATGAAAAGCCATTTTCAGCTAGAGAGGTTGAGATTTATGATGATGCGACCTACTAGCTTGCTCAAAACACTCTTTCTCGTGAAGTTAGATAAAATTCAAATTTAAATGCAAATACAAAAGCAAAAGAAAATGAAGCAAAAGAAAAGATAAAAGAAAATGAAAAGAAAAATAAAAGTCTAAGTACACAAGAAAGGGAAATTGAAGAAGAAATAGATCGATATCACATTCCACTACCTCATTCCATCATATGGACATATGGGTAGGATGGCTCGACCTCCACTAGTAGAGGAAGTAGAAATAGAAGGTGGGAGACCCCTACTGGCCTTCAACCAATAGGTCGTGTTCCAGTTCATAGTATATATACTATTCACATAGACTTGGAATCCATGTAAGATGAGTCTAATGTGATTAATATACCAACCCCTCTCAAAGATTCCAGAGATGACTTTTGATCCAGAGATGAAGACCGCCTCCAAGCAAAGGAAAGTATTGAATGGTTTATGTGAAACTTATAGCTTGGGAACCTTAGCTAACCCTCATTTACATCTCAAAAAAGTTGAAGGTTTAGTAGTTAAGGAAGTCCCAAGTCTTCCACCCGACATGAAGCGTAAGAAGTTCTTTTGGGATCATCCTCCTCAAGCCTGAAGTTGATGTAGAACTTGAGAAGATACTTTTAAAGAATTAATGGAATTACCTTTTGACTTTACTCACCTTCAAAATCTTATATAGAAAGGTTTAGTTCCTCACACATTGTCCAAGCACAGGTCAGAATACTTCGAAAATCTATGGAATAATACAGGCAGGGAAGCATAATCAAGAGCGGGACTAGGATTTGACATAGTGGGTCCAGTCAATAATGAAGATAATTGCCTAGTTGTTACCAACCAATTGGAGTTTGATAGGTTCTTCTCACACATCCCCAACTCGTATGAGAATATGTGTTTAGAAACTGCATATGATCCAGATGATCTCTAAGTCAAAGAGGCACCGCCATAATTTGAAGAGGAGATTCATTCAACAATTGACAAGCTTAAAGAAATCAACCTCAGGATAGAAGAAAATCCACGCCTGACATACATTAGCTCGTTGCTGAATGAAGAATAAACTAAAAATTCAGTTAGGCTATTGACTGAGTTTAATGACTGCTTCGCATGGACTTATGAAGAGATGCCCAAATTATCTCTTGACGTAGTAGTCCACAAGCTAGCACTATATCCTAATGTTACTCCTATTAAGCAAGCTCCTAGACGCATGCAATTCAAAATTAAACAACAAGTCATTTTTGAAGTCAAGAATTTGATTGATGCTGGTTTCATCAGGGAAGAAAAATATCCTACTTGGTTAGTTAGTGTCATCCTAGTTAAGAAGAAGAATGGCCAAATTCACATTTGCGCCGATTTTAGGGACTTCAACAAAGCATGTCCTAAAGATGAATTTCCTCTTCCTATACCAAAATTAATGGTGAACATCACCTCATCTCATGCAGTCTTTTCTTCCATGGATGGATCATCTGGTTATAACCAAATCATGATGTCTTCTGAAGATGAAAGAAACACTGCTTTCCGAACCTCGATCACAATCTTCTGTTATAGGGTCATGATGTTCGGCCTTCAAAATGCTGGTGCTACATACCAATGGGTCATGACTCAGATCTTCAATGAACTCATCCATCATCAGGTTGAGTGTAATGTTGATGATCTAGTAGCCAAGTGCAGAGAAAAGGAAGACCACCTATTTGACTTGAGAGTAGTTTTCAAATGGTTAAGGAAATATAACCTTGAAATAAATCCCCTAAAGTGTGCATTCGGAGTAGTTTCAGGAAAATTCCTTGGGTTTGTTATTTGACACCGAGGAATAGAAATAGATCCTGAAAAGATCAAAACCATTTAGAAATGCCACCTACTAAGAGTTTAACTCAACTCAGATCCTTTTAAGGATGGCTGACGTATCTAAGACGCTTTATCTCAAACCTATCTAAGAGATGCAAACCATTCTCAGTCACAAAAGGACACCAAGTTGAAGTGGGATGATAAGTGCACACTTTCAAAGACATCAAAGAGTATGTGAAACCGCCAATTTTAGCACCTTATCTTGGCACTACTCATCCTTTACCCATTGGATGACTCCCTTAGCACTTTGTTGGCATAAGCCAACGACGAGGGGAAGAAAAGCACTCTCTACTACCTCAACCATCGTCTGATCCCTACTGAAGCAAATTATCCACCTATTGAGAAACATTGCCTAGCTTTGATCTTTGCATCTCAGAAGTTATGACACTACATGCTTTCTTGTAAGGTGAACCTGATCTCTAGAACAAATCCACTACTGTACTTCATGACATGGCCAATGCTTTGAGGACGTAACACGCTGGTCCATGCTCTCTCCATTTGATATCACATTTGTCCTCCGTAGATAGGGCGTGACGCTAGTGAATTTCTTAGCACATCACCCACTTCCTGTTGATTCTCCGCTTAGTGAAGATCTCCCCAATGAACAAATCATGAACTTATGGGAGGCTGACAACCGTCGATGGGAGATTTATTTTGATGGTGCTGCTTCTTTTCTTAAAGGTGAAGCACCATGATCTATTCTCCTAGGAAAGGCAGGGGTATGAATAGTTCTCCTAACTCCAAATTGCGATATGATGAGATTATCATACTACCTTTCCAACCCTTGCACAAACAACGAAGTGAAGTATGAGGCTTTGATTACTGGTTTGGAGTTAGTCATCCTATCAGTGTTAAGAGCATCAACATCTTTGGGGATTCTCGGGTCATCAACCATTGTCGGGTCCAACCGTTCTCAAACCCAAGCTTCATCATTACTAAGTATACCTCAAGTGTTGGCCTGATTCTCAAAGTCACCATCTACAAGGTTCCTTAAGAAGAGAACACATTAGTGGATGCCTTGGCCAAACTTGCTAAAGAATTGACATTTTTGGAAGATGAGTCCATTTCAATAAGGGTCCAAAATAGACAAGTCCTATCCCTTATTGATGCTAAACTCATCGAGAGACTTTCTCTTGAAGGGGAGGTTACCGTTGCCAAAATAGATAGGGAGCTAGATTGGAGGCAACCGTTCGTAGATTACTTGAACACCGACAAACTATCTCAAGAGATATTACAAGCCCATCACGTGAAAATAGAGAGCTCTTTCTTATTGTCTTGTTGATGACACCTTGTATCGACGGTCCTTTGACCAAATATGGTTATGTTGTTTAGACAAACACAAAACCCATGACATTATAACTAAGGTACACTCAGGTCTATGTGGTGCTCATCAATCCAGTCTAAAGATGAAGATGAAGATCAAAATACTTGGATACTACTGGCCTTCTATGATCATAGACTACATGGATGTAGCTAGGAGATTCCATCAGTTCCAGGTGTACGGTGTGGTCCTCCACCAACCACCCAATATTCTACACCCAACATTGGCTTCATGGCCATTTGAGTGTTGGGGTACTGACATTGTAGGTCCGATCTATCCTCATTCTTTCATGGGGTGTCGATTCATCTTAGCTGCCACCCACTACTTTTCCAAGTGGGTGGAAGTCATCCCACTCAGAGAGGTCACAGCTTAGCATGTGCTTCAATTTTTCAAGAACTATATCATATATAAGTTTGGGGTGCCTCGATGAATTATATCTGATAATGGAACTGCATTCAAAAGCACGAAGATCACCTGCTTCATCAAAAAGTACAGTATAGATTGGAGATACTTCACCATCTACTACCCTAGAGCTAATGTCTTAGCAGAAGCATTCAACAAAACTCTCATCCAGATACTGACGAATTATATCCGATAATGGTACTGCATTCAAAAGCACAAAGATCAACTACTTCGTCAGAAGATACGGTATAGATTGGAGATACTCCACCATCTATTACCTTAGAGCTAATGGCTTAGCAAAAGCATTCAAGAAAACTCTCATCCAGATACTAAAGAAGACTCTTGATGAAAATAAACAACAGTGGAACGAGCAATTGGTTGAAGCCTTGTGGGCCTATCGCACCACATATCGAATTCCAACTCAGTCTAACCAATTTTCCTTAATGTATGGGTCCAAGCCATTCTTCGAAGTTCAACTCATAACTAAGATAGCATTGGGTAACAAGATCACTGCAGCGCGTAATATAAAGTTGTGTTAGAAGAGCTGAAGGTTTGGATGAGAGTCAGCATGCTGGAATCTCAAGTTGTACAAGGCCAAAATGATTCAAACTCACAACAAGCTAGTCCGCCATAGGTCTTTCTGAGTAGGAGAACTTATGTTAGTCCCAAGGAGACCAATTGTTACCCATTGAAAGATAAGAGGCAAGTTTGAAACCACTTGGGAAGGCCCTTATGTCATAGAGAAGGCCTACTAAGGAGGATCTTATCAATTTATTGATTATAAAGAGGAACACCCGATGCTTCCAATTAATGGGATCTATCTAAAGAAATATTACCCATGAAACAAATCATGTTTGAAAATAATCATTAATTAAAAGAACAAAATTTGATTCCTTTCATCAAATCTTCTCTTCTTTCGAAGTGTTGTTCGCTTCTTATAATCCCGTGATGTGTTTAGGTGTAAGATTCCCGGTGGCATCCTATTACTCTTTCATAATATAAACACAATCTCCCAACGCTATTAAAATAGGTGTAAGAGAACTCGAGAGGCATCCTACTTCGATTAGTATAACTAAGATAGGTATGAGAACCCAAGTGACATCCTTTCTTAGTGGGAATCCTTTTGCCATCCGTGGCATTATTTCATCAAACCCCTAGTGTGTTTAAGGTAGGTGTAAGAGCCCAACGATGTCTCCTTTGACACATGCACAAAAAAATATAAATATGTTGTCTCAGCTATTTGATGTGGGAGCAAGCCTCGACACTCACTCATTAGTCAGTCGGTCTACATGCTACCTCGCTAAGTATGTCACCCCAATGATCATTTGTTGAAGGATGTGAGTCCCGCACTTTCTTCCTAACTTGATCATTGCAAACTAAAGAGCACCTTGTTAGTATGGTAGCTTCACCGAAGCTACCTCATGTTGACTTTATTTAAGAAGATGTGAGTCACTGTGCTTTTTTCTTGAACTAGCTATCATGCTCTAACTAGGTCGAGTATATTTTGAGGTTTAGAATAAGTGCCCCCCCCCTACCCGAGGCTCCTTTCCTCTTGACTACTTTTGAGTAATCGCCCTAGGTCGGATAGTACCTTTCAAGCTGAAGACAGACTATCCCAACAATCAGTTTGGCTATAGGAGGATGTGAATCCCCGAGCTTTCTTAACCTGAATAAGTACATCTGTGAATCTGCGTGCCATCCTAAAAAGATGAATTTTTATAGTGTCTTGCCTTTTCTTTCTCCCCACAGATTTGAAGGCGACTCCCTATAGAAATTTTTCACCATAGAACTCAATACCATGTTGAATGCCTCTTAGAGGAGGTAGCTCATTGGGTGTAATATCTTTAAAATCAGAAAGAAGAGAAGAGACCACAATAGGTATGTGAGTCTCATTAGAGTCTAGTATGACTTCTTTTACATGTAATATGTGAAGAAGAAATAGATCAAAAAATTCTTTTCATAAAGCTCCACAACCTGTTATTTCTATCTTTTGGGTCAAAGAAGCAATAGTAGATGTTTTAAAGTAAGAATCATAAATGATAGTATTAAGCCTAATAGTAGGCTTTTCTATGATAATTAATTGAAGTTTGATATTTTTCTTCAATAGAGGCTTAGCTTGCAAGTCAGAAGTTGTTTTGTGTGGTGTTATGGAGGGTGTTTTTCTACTAGCTTAATTGGTAGGAGTTTTAAAGTCTTATTATTATGTTTAAAAATATAAGTATTTTTCATACCATAGTGAATAATATTCATATCATACAACCAAGGTTGTCCTAAGAGAATATGAACAATGTTCATAGGGAGAACATTACAAAAAATTTGATTCTCATAGCTTTCTATTTTAATCGAAACTAAACATCTATTGGTGATGGGAAGAGATGTATGATTTACCCGGCTAACATGAAATGGTTCAGGGTGAGGTTCAGATTTTAGGTTGGCTCGAGTTAAGATGTGTGTTGAAATGATATTCATAGCTCTCCCTCCATCTATAACTAAATGTTGACCTTATTTTTAGAATGAGTTCTCAAACCCCTCCATCTTAGACATGGGACTTCTCTTAAATTTAAGAGTTCCTTAGTATTAAGACACATCTAGTGATTAGGTGGACACTCAACCTAGCACTAGAGACTTAGAAGAGTTAGCCATAGGAATAGGTCATGCTTTAGGGGTGTTAGGAAAGTTGGCCTACCCTTAGTTTGAACCACTCCTCACCTTCCTTCGTTCAAGTCAAACTCCAAATCAATCTTATTTGATTTTCTCCAAACTCAAATCAATACCATATGATTGGAATCCATGAATAAAATCCATGATTGAATTCCAAATTGAAATTTCAAATTCCAAATCTTGCCTAAGTCCTTGATTTTCCCATCATGGACTTAGTCAAAATCAAATCTAAATCACCTCAAACTCATGAGATTTTCTCATAACTCATTTATATTCTCATTTATATTCTCATATATAAATGAAATATAAATTCAAACCAATCAAATTAAATCCAAAATTCAAATCCCTAATTCAAAATCACTCTTAAGTCCTTAATTTCCCTCTTAAGGACTTAGCCTAAATTAAATCAAACTTAATTCAAATTCATGGAATTTTCTCATAATCCATTTATATTCTCATTTATATTCACATATATAAATGAAATATAAATTCAAATCAATCAAATCAAATTCAAAATTCAAGTTCCAAACTCCAAAATTTCTTAAGTCCTTTAAATTTCCTCTTAAGGACTTAGCCTAGATCATGATCAAATCACTTCAAATCCTTGAAATTTTCTCATAACCCATTTATATTCACATATATAAATGAAATATAATTTTAAACAATCAAAACCACTTCCAAAAATTGAACTCAAATTCATTCAAAATCTTACTAAGCCTTCCAAGTTAAAATCTTGAACTTAGCCAAATCAATTTCAAATCAAGCCAAACTCTTGATTTTCCCTCATGATTCAATCAATCCTTCAATCATGAATCCAAATATAAATACAAACTTCAATCTCTTAATCAAAACTCAATTCAAAAATCAAATCCCAATTCCATTCATGTTTTTCGTTTGAATATGAAATTGTCAAATGAAACAAAACCCATTTGACTTCAAACCACTTACAAATGGATTTATATTTCAATCATAAGTCCATATACAAGTTCAATCAAACTAAAATCAAGATCAATAATTATCATGAGATGATCAATCAATCAAATCAAACCAAGTCAAACCTATGGGTTGACCAAGTCAACACTTAGCCAAAATAAAACCCAACATAGCCAAAATCTACCATAGGCCAAATTGATTGAAACCATTGATCTAAGTTCATTCATGACCAATATTTGAACTTGACCAAGTCAACATTTAAGCCTAATCTAGCCCAATTGGCCACTTGACCCAAGTTGACCCAACTTGATCTAAAAAGTCGAAATGGGTCAAAACTTGATCGAAGCCAAATTTGTTGAAACCAATGTGTCAAGTTTATTCCAAATCACTTGTTGAACTTGACCAAAGCCTCAATTGGCCAACTAGACCTAACCTAGCCCAATTGATCTTGAACCCAACTTGACCTAAAGGGTCATATTGAGCCAAATTCAAACTTAACCAAAATTGATTGGAAACAAAGATAACAATCCACTTCATATGACTAACCAAACCTAAACCTACCCATGACCTAGCTTAAATGGGTCAAATGGGTCAAATTAGTCAACTTAACCCATTTAACCTAAATGAAATCATATGAACCAATTTCAAACCTAAACAAAATTGAATCAAACCAAAGCCACTAAAACATTTTAAATGGTTATATGAACTTGACCCAACCCTTGGTTTGACCCAATTTGACCAATTGGTCAACTCGACCCAAGTTGACCCATTTTAACCTAAATGGGTCAACATGAGCCAAACCATACCAAATGAACTCCAAATCCAATGAAACTTTGCCAAACCTATTTTCTCAACATACCCAACATATCCAAATTCAAAAATTAGCCAAATGACCATTTTACCCCTAGGCCATAGAACAAATTTTGGCCAATTCCACAAGGAATTTGGTCAAACCCTCTTCATACCTACTTGATACTCTCCTAGTAGATCAAGTGAACCCTAGGAGAGTGGTGCCCAACCCAATGGGTTTGGGTCAGCCCAGCTCCACCAAATGACCAAACCGAGCACATGGCTTGAAATGGCCACATGGAAAACCTCTTCCCACTTGTTTTGAGCACATGGACACTCCACTAATCCACTCCCTAGCCTAAAATGAACTAAGGATAGCGTAAACGTCCTAACAAACCCACTTCCTAAGCTCAATTGGATCAAAATGGCTCCTCCTTTCTCGACCGTCTGATTGCCAAAGGGGGAGATATACTCCCTCTAATTCATTTGAATCTTCAATTCCCCATTATCGATTGAGTGTGAGGAAGCTAGAGGAGTCTTGTCCCAGAGATCCCAAGCTCACTCAAGCACTTGCCAACTTCATCTTCTCTGTTTTCACAAGGTGAAAATAAGGGAGTTCCATAGGATTTTGAACTTTCTCGACACTCAAACTCCACTCAATTGCCTTTGCATACTCCATGAGTGAGCTCAATTGAGCTTTCCCATACTCTTTCCCAAGCTCCAAAGGTAGAGAAGGATTCACCTGCCAAGCTTAAATCAAGGAGGTGTTATCCAGAGACTAAGCTTTATCAAGAGCTAAAACTTTCACCAAAGCTTTGTCAACTGACTAAGCTTCCAAGAGAATCAGCGTGATCACCTCCTTGAGGTATGCCATTTTTAGACCATTAAACTCAATGTGGTGTGGAGCTTTGTGAAAGAAATTTTGATCCCATGGAATTTTGACTATTAGATGTGCTTGTCATTAGGTTTAGATGGTGTGGATTGATTTTCAATCCAATCCAAGCTACTTGGATCTTCTCTTGAAAGTCATCCCATTTTTCATAGGGAAGGAGGATCTCGCCCATCCATTGCATTTTGGATGGACGATCGAGATTAGAACATTTTATAATTAATTTAATCCCTCTGAATGGTGGCTTTTAATCTCAACCATTTGATCCTTGAATGGATGATCGAGGCAAAGCATAGCCGCCGATTACGATGGAATGTTTAAGTAGCCAATCAGAGCGCGCCACATGTAAAGTGTTGTTGCGTCAACCACATGCATGGCAATCGTAGGGATTAGGGACTTAATTAAGGTTTAAATAATTCCTAATTAATTACTTAAACTTCTAAAATTCATATATCCACCTCGAAAAATCAAAAAAATATGATGTAAATTGCCACTGAAAGATAGTTAAACTTAGAATATTCTAAAATTGATTTTGATTAATTTTGAATACTTTGTTTCTCTCAATTTAGGTTTTATTGGAAAATTTGTTATTTGCTCCTTAATTAATCTACTGATTAATCTCAAACTTATTGAGTGTATTTTGGAGGATGACTTCTGCCTCCCCTAATTTTTTTGGTATTTATTGGTGACTTAATTGGGAAAATTTCTAATTCATTTCCTAATTATCCCCTTAATGTAATTAAAGATGATTAAAGGTTTGATTAGTGGTTTAATCCTTTGTTGAAGTTGATTAAGGTCTGTTTCAATGAATAGGAGATTTAGGATATAATTTGGGCATTTCCCAAGCTATTCCTTAAACCCCTTTTCTTTTTTAATCCTCTTAAGGGCTAATTCACTAATTACCCTCTTAATTAATTTCTTAAAATTCTAAAGCTTTCCAGAACTCAACTAATCCACTTGGGGTAGATGCTTAGGTGTTCAAGAGCCTAAGTTCAATTAAGAAAATCAAAATTCAACTCATATGTGAGGGTGTTTTGAAATTACTTAACTTAAACCCCTTAGTTTAATTAATCATTAATCATGTGTCAAATTGCATTAGACCATTTCTTCCTAGGTGCATCACAAATTTAAATTCCTTGTGAGATTTTATGTCATCTCATTAGCTCATAATTTTTGATTAACTATGCTAAGGTGGTGTAGGATAATTAACATGCTTAATTCATACCTTAACCTAATCAAAATATAAAATGAATCTAATCACCTAAAAATTGAACAAAAATACCAAACACATGTGGGAATGGATTAGGAACAACAAACTTACTTCATATTTTCAAAATTAAATCAAATTCAAAATAAAACAAAAATTATATTAAATAAACTTTAATTTACTTTAAGCTTTCTTATTTCATAAGATATCTTTAAGATTTAATTAAAGTGAATGCGTTTACATGCTTTCATAGCTTTAGTTCTTCCCCAACATGCTAAATATGTGTGTCATATGATTTTATGCATCCATGCTTCTAAAAAATCAAATTTAAAATGAAAAATGTTTCCTTTAGGTCAAATTGTATGTGGTGGATAAAGTAAGAATATGAGTGGCTATTATCACTATTAAATCTGAATTATTTTTTTAAAAATATATGAATCAATTATCAAAACTAAAAGTGTGTTAATTATATCTTACTTATAAGTTTGCATGTGAATAAAATATAAGGATGTTCTTATGTAGGTTTTTTTTTCTCCTCTCTTTTAGTATAGTTTTGAATAAGATTTGGCAAAGTATGTAGTTCATTTGAAAAGAACCTAACAGTTACCTAATTCCATATCCTATTTATTCCTATGCTATTACTTAAGAAGGATACATATACTTGTACATATAAATTGCATAAACAAAAGTAAATCAACCAACATAAACTTTTGCATTCTTTCCTTTTCATTCATTTATTTTGTACATGTTTATATTTAAGGAAAGTGATATATTAGTCCGATAATCCGATTACAATGCTTTTAAGTAGCCCTAAGTAGGTTTTGTCACCCTGGTTAACAATGGCATCATACTCACTTATGCCTTTCATATATTCATATGTGCATGTGAAAAATTGGATAAGAAACCCTTTTGCTACTTAATGAAAATCTTGCATTATAAACATCCAAATTTTCTTAAATGAATTACTCAGCATATATAATAAAGTGTGCAAAACATTCTCATTTGTATGTATAGATATGTTTAGAATTCAATCATATGCATGTTATACATGTTGGAAAAAAAATGAAGTGATGTATGTTTTGTGAATTTATATCATTTTAACTAATCTTGAAATGCCTTTCTTTTTGAATATGTTTGTCTAGAGTTTATCTAAATTTAGGATTAATTGAAACACTTAATTAAAACATTCACTAAACGAAACTAAAACATAAATCCACTTTAGAAATTACTTAAGTTAGGGAAGGAAAGAGAAGTTATATTCTCATTCCCTCTCTTTATAGCTTATTAATTAATTATAGGATTCACTTGTACCCAATCAAAATATAAAAATAAATCAACCCAAAACAACTAAATCACTTAAATGAAACCCTCATCTAAGTTGAACATTCTTCACACTTAGAAAACTCTAACTTAAAGCCATAGCTAAGCATACCAAATAAACCTCTAAAGCACACACATTAGCAACACCACTGCTTTAGGTTGTGCATGGTTTGATGTTTACTTTTATTTTATGATATATGCTTTAGTATGGATGTTATGATGTATGTGCATAGAATGAATAGTAGGGTGATCTCAGTCTAATCATTATCTTGTGCAGGGGATTATGCTTAAGTGCACTGTAATAAATAAAAATATAAATACTTTTATTGTGCAAGTGCTTCTACCCCTAAGCATAATTCAATAGGCCAAGTGGACTTAGTCACTCCTGTGTGGGGTGATAAGTCTAATACACATGCTTGGAATTTTGTGTAGTTTATTTAGCTAATGTCTATTTTGCAGGCGTTAGCTAGATTTACTTTTCCTTTTCATGTAATTTTTTGCAATTAGGATTTTGGAATGATTGTTATGGGGATTATGATGAACATTGATCATAAGATCTCATCTTATGCATCATGTGAATCCTTTGGAGCAACTACCTTCCAACCATCCAAAAGAAGGAACCAAGGAAGAAAGAAGAAAAGAAGGAGAAAGAAGAAAAGAAGAATGAAGAAATGAAGTTTGAAGACCCTCATAACAATGAGTTTCTTGCTTAATTGTATGTAATTCATTTGTAATTTGGGTTGTATAAGGGTAGAGCTTGGCTACCCAATTTATTTTCTGGTTTGTGCGGTGTTACCCGATCATAATGACCTCTTACTCTTTTGTGATTATCTTTATTAATTGATTGATGATTTGTTTAGCTTGTGCATTAAGTGGCATCCTTTTAATAGTTTTTTCCTTGCTTTATATATAGCCTGGATGTAGATTAAGCTCTTAGGAAAAAATAAATCTTCTACTAAATTTAATAATTCAAAACTAAAAATAAAGAACTCATAACCTCACCTAAAGCTTAGGCTAAAAATCAAGATAAAAGAATTAGCAGCCCCTTAGTTGGATGAGTATTTTTTTATAACATAATGCACAAATGCATATTATTTTTACTCTTGATTGGAGGGCTTCCACCTTTGCCATAGATACTTGGCTTGACTTTTGAGAGCCATGGTGGAAATACACATCCTCCCTTCTCGCTGATTTTGGCTAATAATCTCATTTCTCATGCAGTATATGAATTCTATTAGAGTCAAAATGATTGTCCAAAAAAATAAAATGAAATCTGAATTGTATTAGATTTAGGCTATTTCCAACATATCCTTACATGATCTAGTCTCTATAGGGGGTGAGTTTAAGGACTTAGTATCTTTCTAAATAAATAACAGCCTTGCTATATTGTATAAAGCATATGACTTGCCTACATGAATTTAAAACCGTAGGAGGAGTTATTGGCACCACCCTAGCGTAAGTCCAAGTGGTTTGTCCTCTATGGAGGCAAACCAAATATCCATTTTGCCTTAGATTTAGGTTGTGCTTCACCCTTGCCAAAGCTCCTAGATTTAGGTTTTAAGGTTGCTTCTCCCTTGGGGCCATAAGAATAAATCCTCACCTCTTAGGCATTTTCATAATCTTGTGTTATGGAATCATAAGCATTAAATTTCCAATGAAAAGTTGAACTCAAACAAATTAAAATAATTTTCAAAAATGTAAAGCCCAACCATAGGATAGTTTTAGATACTCGCTAGGTTTCCTAATATCATGAGTATCTCCTACTTATCTTTATTTGACTTCGATAATAACTCCCTCTCTTTGATCAATCCTATTTGATCTTCCAAAAATAAATTAATCGATTGATACTCCTACCTATTAAAATCTTTGGAGACAATGATCATTTACCTTAATCGAGAGTATTCCTAAGGAATCTCATTCCTTAGGATATAATTAACTATGGGGGCTTGCCCTTGTAGGGAACTTAATGAACTTGGTTTAAAATAAATCCTACTTTACATTAACATGTAAAGTAGGGAAAGAATCTACGTGGTGTCAAATTGCATAAAAAGAAGAAGATGTATATTTCCATCTTCATTTTATCCCGTATAGGGTGGAGATGAAAGTATATATCTTATTCCCAAAAAGAAATTTAAAAATTTTCACCACACTAACCTACATCTCTTTTAATTACACAAACATACATGCTAAAAATATTCTTTCTCCTCCAATCTTCTGCCTCATTTTTAATTATAGTAAGACATCTCATCACATTAACATGAGGGCCTCATTAATTCTAATTCTTCATCGATAATGAGGTGTCATCATAAACTTCTTCTAGACATCAGATTTTTAACTTCTAAAAATAAGATTTGAGCTTTACATTGATTTTGCATATGACCCTTTTATGACATTTAAAACATATTACTTCCTAGTGTTCTGAGCTCCCTTCAATTGAATTTTAGGAAAAGGGTGCCATTTGGATGAGCGGGTCTAATAATAGATCTATAGGTGAAATGGAAGATACTTGAACTTTAGTTTTATAGAGAGAGGTATATTTCTTTTGTTGTTCAACCAATGATGCATAATGAAATGCTTCCTCTAAAGATTATGAGTCAAATAATTCAACTTCATTTCTAATGTCAGTCCTAAGTCCAATAATAAATTTATTGGCTAATTGCTAATCATTATCACTACAATCAGTTCTAGAAACTAGATCTTCAAAAGTATTCAAGTATTCACTTACAAGATAATTATCTTATCTCAGAGTTAATAATTGACTATGTAGCTTCTTATCATGATGCCTGGTACTCTTTTAATATTTCTTTCATTTCTATCTAAGTGAGGTTTGACCTTCCTAATCTTTATTCTTTAGCTAAAGTATTTGTCAAATAAATTTTAGCATGTCATATCAATTTCATTTTAGCTAAAGTAACCCTTTGGTAATCATCCATTTTATACCAATCAAAGAAGTCATCCATTTGAACTAACCAATTGAGAAATTTATTTGGGTAATGTATATCATCAAAAGTTGGGGCTTCTACTTTAACTCTTCGAGATGGATCATTGTAGTTTATATTCTATAAATAATTTTCTCCTCTTCCACCATATCTAGCAATTGATGAACTTCTTGTGGTTTGTTTATATGATATAATCTTCTTCATCTATCCCTACAAGCAGGGAAGGTATTGGAGGAGGAGTTGGTACTCTATTATTTTGTAGATGAGATATAAGAGTTTGCATTTTTTTGTTTAAGTTCTTGCATTTGATTCTTACTTTCTTTTAATATTTATTGAGTTTTTAATTCATTATCATGGATCTTAAGATCTAAGGCATCAATTAATCTAGTCAAAATTTTCAACTTGATCTTGAGAGATAGATTTTGGTGCCATGAGATTTTTTTTTAAAAAGGAAAAAAAAAGATATATAAAAAGTGATCAATGAAAAAAATGAAATAAAATAAACAAGTATAATATAATTATGCAATCAAAGTAAAATTTTAGGCTAAGAGAACTTCCACGTGAGGAAGGGGGGTATAAGAACACTTAAATCTCAAGCTCATTAGGGCACGATGAGATGAAAATTGGTTGTGGTGTCGCAAGACATCGCTCATTAGAAAGGTGAATCGAGTAAACTACATCCACTACGCGAGGATGACGCCAGGAGGCTGTCAAAATTTCATCAAAATTTTGAGACTTAAATTTAAAATTAATTGGATATTAAATTAATGGTGAAACATAAAGTCTTAAAACAAAATAAAATGAAAAGGGAATGTGGAGTTCACATGTAACTTAAAGTAATAACATAGGGTGGCGTGCTCAATAAACATTATTACACTAAAAAACTTATGAAGGTGAATTTAATTATTGCTAAATGAATGCTTGCCCATTGTTTGATATGTTCAAACAAATGAGGATACTCAAGTTAAATACAAGTGAAACTTGATGTGGCAAATGCCAAACTCATAGGAGACATACAATAAATTTGAAGCCTAGCTTTCAAATAAATATGAAACTTAATGTGGAGTTAAGGAGGAATCGAGATTTCGTTTAATAGCTTTTATATGAATATGGATGTGACTACGATGCTAGCCAATAAACATGAATGTGACTAAAGCAGTAGACACTAAAGTTATTAAAACTTATTCCAAGTGAATTAAAAATGATTTCAATTGAATACAATTGAATATGGAGAACTTATATGAAGCTTGATAGCTTACTTTTGAGCAAGAGTAGGTTCTAGCATCTCACAAATTAACATGAATAAGATTTTTTTTGACTATTTAAAGGGTCAAATTCATGAATAAATAGTAAGCATGAAAAATAATCAATTGAACACCGAGATAACTACATTCGATATTGAATGAAATGAAGACCTCAATTTAATGTAAAATAGCAGGTGATTGGTGATGAACCTAAAAGTCAATTCTAAATTGAGAATGAGAGTTCATAAGAAGTTTGATAGCTTGCTTGTAAGCATAAGTTCAATTAAAGAGCTCGCTAATGAGTATGAACCTACCATTAAAGTTTAGAGATTTAATAAGCAAATTTAATACAAGCAAAGATGCAATATTTTGAATTGCAAATAGAAACTTAGTTTTGCTCCACAAATGCCATCGAATTTGCAACACTTTGTATAAGCAAACAGAAGGCGTTAATTGAAGCATTCTTAAATACACTCGCATGCGCCCCAACACTATGCTGAATGCTTAAATTCAAGTGTCTGAGAATGTTGTGCGGGTTGTTTCCCGATTTAGTCTTAGGACTGGGTCCAGGTTAATAAAACCTAAAAATCTATTATAAGAATTTCAACTTAGCCAAATATCTGAGAAGCTAATTCTATCATGTGATAGTAGATATGATCATTAATTAGAAGCTAAATAGAGTTGACATGATCTAAAATTCTCAAATATATTCGATTTCATCAATTAACTACCGCGATGATGGCTGTGTTGAATAGTGATTTCAACCAGAGGGTATACTTCCATCAAAATATTTCTCTAATTTCCAATCAAATTAACTTAAAATCAAGTATCAATCTAAAAAAATTTTAAATGAAATTTAATCATTAAAAATTTAAAGCAAAACTTAATCTATCCACCTTCAGCAATTATTTGTCGGAAGTGACAAATTAAGAAAACTCTAGCTTATAAAGGAGCCAATGTTAAATCAAGTGCCCTGTTATGTTCACTCTCAACCAATCTTATGCTGACATGTGGCCGTGTCCTCGCGTGGCTTGGTCGAAGGCTCCACAGATGATGCGTTACCACCGTCCTGATCGTTTCCAAGAAGGCTCCATTATATTACGATCACGATCGTAGTTCTAATGGCTCCCCTTTGAGGTGTTAATCATGGGTATACTTGATAGGACAAATACCTCACAGACTTAAGATTATCTCCTTAGACCAACACCACCCTAGGTCTACAAGAATTTCTTAGATGATGTAACCCATGTGTTGCTGATAAGGATCTATCAGTCAGGCTGAGTCGACTACCTCTTCTAACTAAGTAGACTAGGGACCATGACAGCCTGGGGTGACGAAACTATGGGATCTAGATTGGGCACGTCATCATTCCCCCAACTATCAAGTTTAAGTTGAAAAGATGAATTTCATAATCTTAAATTCTAAAACTCCATATGCTACTATTATACGCTATGCATTAAGCGATCTAACGACTAGCCTTAATTGAAAGTTCTGGCTCACTTATTGGGATGGGTAGTTAACTTTAGGGGCTTGCGCCTATAGGAAACTTGGAACCAAATCTAAAGTCCTCACCAAATGAGGACAAAATCTTTGGGTAGTGACTTATCTACTATTCCATCTGCCTTCTAAAAATTACATCGACACTTAAATCACTCATTTCAATTCATTATTGTCGAGAGGTCAGTGGCAAATTTTTGGAGTCTACAGATTTCTAGTGACTCCGCTGGGGACAAGATTCTCTTTCCATCTTCGACTAGCCATATATGTGCTATAATAGCAACAAATATTTGAAAATTCAAAACAAAAATAGTGATTTAAATGTGTAATACATTCAAATTACTAATGTATGAGGCTCTATGTTGAATGAATTATTCTGTAGAGTATATATTTATTACACTATTATTTTGTTCTATAGTACCTTTGCATCTTGAAAGTATGATGTGAAATAATAATTACTAATTACTAATCCCCATCTTTCACTTTTGCAGAATGGATTTATAGAGCACTCCTTTCATTGTTCAGCTAGGGCGTGGTGCAAACATCTGCCTAGCCAACGCCATCATCAACACAGAAGATGTTGGAGCTACAATTCAATTTGGTAGCTTGAAATTCCCAGCTATCATGCTGCAACTCCTGAAATACCTACCCATGGTACACTCATCTGAGGTCATACTAGAAGGTCTCAGGTTACTGAAGCTCCTATTAGCCATGTTTGTCAATCAGTTCAGCAGCCAACCGCTGTTAAGGAGTTCTCCTGATAAAGAACTTCAATTTTTAGAAGACTAGGTCAATTTGAATCCCCCGTGACGAAAAGAACCATCAATGGGCAAACTGTGTCTTTAATGCCTCGTGGTATAATTGCTTTGCCAATTGAACCTTTCGAACCTGGAAAGCATGATTATGAAGCTTCCTCATCGAGCAAATTAACTAGAAGAAGAAGAAGAAGAAATCCGATGAGGGCTCAAGATCCCCTTGAACAATCTAGTGAACTCACTGTAATTGAGTATTCCTACTCATAATAACTTCGACAATCTAAAGTGGGTAAAAATGAATAGTTATACTAGTGAAATAAAGCAATCCTTTTGGAACCAACAACGTTAAGCTCCGCTATCACAGAAGAGACAGCCTGAAACACTATCTTCCATAATACACAAAGTTCTCAAAGTAGCCAAAGATAGAGGCTTAATGAAAAGAAGATTTCAGAGGCATATGGTGGTTGAAAATACTAAAGCTCCACTAAGAAGGTTGACATCTCTTATGGTAACTAATCATCAAGCCAGGCATGCTTCACGCGTTGAGCATCAGAGCGTGACACTCGGATCACGTGTCCAAGAATTCGTTGCCAAAAGATCCCGATAAAAGGATAAGCAGATATGGAGGCCAAGGCCCCGTGATGAAACTCTGAAGAATGGAAGAGGTGTGATATATGATACACATATTTAGAAATTCACCTAAAAAATAACTCATCAGAAATGGACACCCAAAAGAAAGGATATCACTGATGAAAGACATGATGATCGACACCCTAGAGAATCCTCTAGGGGATCCCATCATCGATCAGATTCACCCCCATAAAAGAAGATTGACTTTAATCACAGTCCTTTAATGGAAGAAGTGTTTGTTCCACACATTGAACCAGAGATCCACTGGAAATGTCATTTAGAAATTCATGTGCAAAAAGAAGGTGATGAAGATGACACTATGGAAGTAAAAGTCATCTATATGATCAGAGATATAGATGAACTTTCCGCTCAGCACCATCAGCAGCAACATGGATTCAGGGAGCTTGAACCTGAATTTGACGTTTATGAAGAAGAGTCTTAACAAAAGCAAGTAGAAGATGGATCTTCAATCTCTACTAAAGATGAAGAAGAGTCTTCATAGATTCAAGTAGAAGATGGATCTTCAATCTCTACTAAAGATGAAGAAGAGTCTTCACAGAAGCAAGTAGAAGATGGATCTTCAATCTCTACTATAGAAGAAAAAAAAGAAGAAGAAGAAGAAGATCAAAATGAGAGAGAGATCATGAGTGTCAAAGCTATTTATATGATTGAACCAAGAAATAATTAGCCTGGTACACTCTTTTATACTCAGCATCATTGTTCAACCCTATCAATAGCTGCCCCTACAAATATGTAAGGAGAAGGACAGTCAAGTTCTTCCCTTGAAGATGAGCAAGGAGCGGAACAACAACAAAAAATAGAGGAAGAAGAAGAGTCTGTACTTATTCACGCTGTGGTGCTAGCTAGAGAGCAAAGAGAAATATAGCATCAAATGAAAGTCAAAGATAAGAAAATTGCAAGCTTGGTATTAAGATGAATGACATGATGGTACAAATAAATATCATGATGGAGATGTTGTGGAAGAATATCATGTCAAATGTAGCACTTGTCTTGTCTGCTAATCAATAGGTAGCTAATAATATAAGTTCTATACCATCAGTCACCCTAGTACCTCAAGCTCCTACAGTACATGCCACACCTAAAGTCAGGAATGGAGTTAACCAACTACCTCTTCAGTCGATAATTCAAAATATGGCTAGCACACCTACAATGGTAACAGTTGCTCAACTAGAAATGATAATCAATGAAAAAATAAAGACAGTCATAGCTTCTGAGCAAGCTAAAAAGTTGGTGAGTAAAGGTCAACCTTACCCAGCTGAATATGATCAAGTGTCGTACCCGAAATGTTACTCAGTGCCAAAATTTAATAGTTTCAGTGGACTTGGTAACCCAAAGCAACATCTAGCCCAATTTAAGGCTACTTATGGTAACACAGGAGGGAATGATGCGCTGCTTTTCTGTCACTTCGTTAGCAGCCTAACCTCAACCACTTTCGAGTGATATGCAGAATTATCAAATGATTCGATTAAAACCTTTGTTGAATTAGAGATAATATTTGTGAAGAGGTTCACCAGTACAACCAAGAAAATCACAATCGTTGACCTTACTTTATTGAAAAGGAGAAAAGATGAATCACTGAAAAATTCATAAGTCATTGGCATAACCAAAGTATGAAATGTAAGCAACAATTGAAATAAGAACATGCGATCCAATTGCTAATGAGCAATATGGATGATAAAATGGCACCATTTCTATGTATGACATCGATTGCAATATTCTAGAATTTGCTCGTAGGGTAGCTAAATCGCCCTAAGTCTGAAATCTATGCATATAAGGCAAAGAGAAACAAACCTTCATACTCAAGAAAAAATAAAACTCATGCCACTTTCTATAGCTCAAATGGTGAAAAGCGGGTGATATATAATATGGATAAAGGAAAACAACTAATGTACAATGATGATAAGGGAAAGAAGTCTGTCAATTCTAATTCACAGCCAAAATTGGTATTATGAGGCAATGACAAACCTCAAACTTTTCTAAGTGGTGGACAGCATCCAAAACAAGCAACAACAGATGATGAGCGAATGCAGCCATCTTTTAAAGAAAAGATGAACAAAGATTATTCCTTTAGAAGAGACAGGTGGCTAAATTATTTCGACAAGTAGTCAAAGTTGGTCTACAATTACCAGAAATTAAAAGGCTCAAGAAGATGTACCAAATTATTGTCCCTATCATCGGATGATCAGTCATCCTATTGAAGATTTTTATTTTTTTTAAAGATTTGCTAGAGAGGAACTATCAGCGAGATGAATTTACACTACCCGACAGTTTTCTAGTCAACCCAAAAAAAGAGTCTACAAGGATGATTACGTCCTCTTCTGTATCATCCATCAAAGATAAAAAGAAGGATAAATCAATTCAGACTGAAGAATGAAAAATAGTAGTCTCCAAAAAGATCGTGAAAATGTTGAAACAGCTGAAGGGTGTCCCTAATGTTAAGTGAAAATCACTACTTGAACCTATATTGGACTTTAAAGAGATACCTAAATCAAATATTTGGGCTTCTCAGCAGCATTCTAATAAGGCTATTTCATCACAGCACGATGAGCAGTTTACTAAACGCAGGCCTCATAAGTCAAAGAAGCTGGCTAAGGAAAAGAAGATCAAGAAGAGAACTGCAACTCAAAAGATTAGTAATAATTCAGAGGAGTATCACCAGCCGGCAAGAAGATCATTTATGCTTGCAGACTTTATGCCTAAACTTTGCATTTTTGAATCGGATGAAGAAGATAATGGTGAATCTTGTTCAGTAGAGACATGCTGAATCACATATGTGATATCAAATGCTCTTTAGCATTAGTTACTCTGAAATGATAAGGGTAGTCAAATAGACTCAACCAACCCATCAAAATTTTTATATGGAAAGCAAGAAGAGCCTGAAGAGTTAACATCTAAATTTTATTTAATGACTTAACAAAAAGATAATAGTTCAAATGAAGATTTATGTTTTCCCGATGGAGAAAAGTCAAACTCATCGATATCATTGTGTATGAAACATATGAAGTTGAAAATTGAGTTGAATTCTTTTGTTCAATCCTCCAGAATAAGAAATGAATTTGAAGAAACTACCTCTTCAGAGGAATCTGAGCAAGATAAGGTGATTCAAGTTCAGTTGAGAACTGGTAAAGTTTTACTACCATCATCAAAGAGGGGAAATATAAATAAAGACAAAGGTAAACAAATTGAAGTCTACGAATATATCATTCCCAAAAATCCTAAAATAAAGCCTAAATTAAGCGAAAAGATATATTATAATATTTTATCATATTTGAGAAAGATTCTTGCACAACTGAGTGTGTACGAGGCTCTCTTGATGTCAAAAGACCTCCAAAATACTTTGATACAGACTCACAAGGATCCATAGAGTTATAAAGCTTACTTTGCTGAAAATACATGACTGAAGCATTGTAAACTCTAGAGCTTCTAGTAATCATATTTTTTGACGAAGATCTTATGTTGGGAATGACATATCACAACCGTCCTCTATATGTTGCTACAAAGAGTGATGTCATCTCGATCAGCCAAATGTTAGTTGATCTAGGTTCTTCTATCAATATTATGAGTCTAAAAGTATTAAGAGGATTGTCACTTGATATCCAACATCTTAGGAGAGATAAGTTGATGTTTCATGGTTTCAATGAGAAAGGGAAGAAAACCCTAGGTTTATTTATTCTCTCACTCAAGTTTCGAGATTTATATATAGAAGCCAAGTTTCATGTAATCGATGCTAATACATCATTTAGAGCTCTCTTGGGTCGACCATGGCTACATGAGTATGACATAGTTCCATCAACTATGCATCAGTGTATGAAGTACCTAAAAGAGGGATAAGAGTTCATAATTCCTATCAATATACAATCATTCTCCATCCATGAAGAAAAGATCTATGAATATGCAAAATATTTCATTCCTAAAGAGACTAAGCTAACAGAGCCTCTTGAAGTGGTAGCATCCACTTCAGAAACTAAAAAATAACTTCACAGAGTGAAAGAGCAGAAGCAAAGAGGAAGAAAGAAGACAATGCCGATTCTCCCTAAAGCACTTGATTTTACATCTAAATCAAGAAGACCAGTTCCTCATTTGGGAAGTGACACACAAGAAGAAGAAGATATTCCTGTGAAACCCAAGAGAACTTATAAACTTTCAAGAAAGGCAAAGTATGAAATAAGTGATTCTGATTCAGACTATGACTTTGAATCTACTTATGAAAATAGAGTTCAGATGGTTGCATCAAGAATGATAGCTCATTTGGCAGTGTTAGAGGACTCCTTCAAAATTATACCCATCCCTCAGTAGTACTTTAAAGAAATTACTCCACTAGAGATTCATAACATCAAAGAATTGATAACATTCTATGTGCCATCATTTGAGTGAGAGTGACGAAACAAGGAACTTTATTTTATAAATCTGAAGAGTCTCAGCCTCATAATTTTGATCGGCCTGCTCAACATGAAAATTCTAATGAGATAATGCCAATAAGAATACCAATATACTATCCACAAAAATTACAAAGAATGATGCATAAGCTGGGAATTCATATTGGAACTACTAAATATAAAACTCAAATCTTTAACAGGATGTGGAGCCAAAGAAGTCCTCAGGCATCACAAAGAAGTGATAAGTTTATCACTAAAGATCTTGGGTTCATCCATAAATCTTATCAAAATAAAGCTTGCTATAATATAATAGAAGCTGAGATCAAAACTTATAGGGATGAAGAAGATGATCTCTATGAAATTTTTCTCACAAATAATGAAAAAGTAGAAGCCAAGCCTACACCTGGATAACTCAAAGATTGTGGACAAATAGGTACTATGGATGAACTCAAAGAAATCAATCTAAGAGTTGAGGATGATCTCCATCTAACTTTCGTTAGTGCCCTTCTACTTGATGAGAAAGTTGAAGAACTAAAAATACTACTTTGTGAATTCAGGGATTGCTTTGCTTAGACATATTATGAAATGTCAAGCTTATCCCATGATGTAGCAGTTCATAAACTGGCTATTAAACCAGATGCAATGCTTGTTAAGCAAGCTCCTAGGTGAATGAGATTGGAGATTAAAGATCAGGTAATTGCATAAACTAAGAAGCTGATTGAAGCAAGTTTCATTCAAGAGGGGAAGTATGCATATTAGATAGCCAACATTGTCCCCGTTAGGAAGAAGAATGGCCAAATCCATCTCTGCATGTCTTCTAGGACCTAAATAAGGTGTGCCCAAAAGATGACTTTTCGCTCCCAATATCAAAACTACTATTGGATAATACTTCCAACTACGACATGTTCTTATTTATGAATGGATCATCATGATATAATCAAATCAAGATGGCTCATGAAGATCAAAAGTACACATCATTCAGAACACCTATTAGCATTTATTGCTACACAATCATGCCTTTTGGTTTGAAAAATACTGGAGCTACATACCAAAGAGCCATGACACGTATTTTTGATGAGTTGATTCACCATAAAGTTGAGTGTTATGTTGACAATTTGGTGGTGAAAAGCTTAAATCCTGAAAATCACTTTGAAGACTTGAGAATTGTATTAGAGAGAATTAGAAAATATGATCTCAAGATAAATCCTCTAAAATGTGCATTCGAAGTGTCCTCCAAAAAATTCTTGGGTACATTATATGTTACAGAGGAATTGAAATTGATATTGCTAAAATCAAGGCAATTATGGAGATGTCTCCACAGAAGAGTTTGCGCCAGCTCTATTCTTTACAAGGACAGCTTGCATTCATTCGTTAATTTATATCAAACCTATCAGGGTGCTGCCAACCATTTGCAAAGTTGATGAAGAATGATACTCCATTCAAATGGGACAAGGAGTGTCATGAAGCTTTCAACATTAAGATCTATATTAAATCCACCAATCTCTACCCTAGAAGCCCTCATTCTATACATACAGACAAGAAGTCCCTTGGAGCATTATTAGCACAACATAATGAAGAAAGCAAAGAGAATGCTCTTTATTATATCAGTTGAAGATTAATAGGAGCATAAATGAGATACTCTCTGATAGAGAAGCACTGTTTGACATTGATCTTTACAGTCCAAAAGCTCCATCATTATATGTTATCTCACAAGATTTCCCTCATCTCAAGGATCAATTCACCAAAGTACTTGATGATAAGACCAGTGTTGATAGGTCACTTGGTAAGATGGGCAGTATTGCTTCTACAATTTGATATCACATATGTTCCATAGAAAGTAGTGAAGGGACAAGTCTTAGCATATTTTCTTGATGCACATCCCATCCCCGTGGACTCTTTTCTTAACGACGATTTGCCTAATGAGCAAATTATGCTTATTTATGAAAGTGAAAAATCACAAATTTGGAAAATATACTTTAATGGAGCCTCATCGATCAAACAAGTCCAACCTCTAAAATTCTCAAGGGAAAAAGTAGGAATCGGCATCATCTTCATAACACCAAAAAGAGGGATGATGAGACGATCATATGGGTTGACTAAGCCAAGAACTAATAATGAATCTGAGTATGAAGCATTAGTGGCAGGTCTTGAATAAGCTATTTTCATAGGCATTCAAAACTTGCATATTTTTGACGATTTTCAGCTTATTATAAATCAAGTACTTGACATCTATAAAAGCAATAAGCTTGAGTTAACTTTCTATCATAAGCGAGTTCTCGAACTTATGAAGCAGATACCAAATATCACATTAACTCGGGTCTCTTAATCTGAGAATAGTAAAGCTGATTGCTTAGTAAAGTTAACTAAGGAGATGGCAAGTATGAATGGTGATTATGTCATTATCGGCATATTTATTCAACAAGTTCTAGAGCCAGCAAAGTATCAGTCCCCACAGGTAGAGGGGTTATCAAATTTGACCCAGCAGGATGTGACTTAGGTTACCTCCTCTCCCCTAAAATCAAGTTATACATAGCTAAGAATGTGCAAAAGTAGTGTGAAACCTTTATAGAAGAGCCACATGATTGGAGGCAACCCTTCATCAACTACTTTAAAGAAGAAAATTACCAAATAATAAATCGTAGCTCAAATCGCTCAACCCAATATGTAGATCCTTTGAATGCGCCTAAATAGATGAAAGCACCAAAGTGATGGTTGAAGTTCATGAAGGATTTTGTGGTGCACATTACAGCCCCAAGATGGCAAAGATCAAAAGGATGGGCTATTATTGGCCATCTATGGTGAGAGACTATATCAATCATGCTAAGAAGTGTCATGAATGTCAAGTACATGGAATATAATCACCAACCTCCAAATCCACTACACCATAATAGCATCCTCATTCAATGTTGGGGTACATATATTGGACCAATTGATCCACCGTTATCACCGACATCTTCATCCAAGAATGAATTATTTCTCTAAGTGAATAAGCTACCCCATTTAAAGGAGTTATTGTTGACGAGTGATCAACTTCTTCACATATACTGTGATCTATAGATTTGGAGTGTCACACCAAATAATTTTTGATAATGGCACAGCTTTCAAAAGTGCAAAGATTTATAGATTCATCGATCGATACAAAATTGATTGGTGATACTCTTCAATATACAATCTAAGAGCAAATGGTTTTAAGGCCTTCAACAAGACAATTAGTCAAACCGCTCAAGATCACTAAAAAATAAGAGAATGACATACCAAACTAATAGAGGATGTATTGAACCACCTACAAGATGCTGACTAAAGCCACTCCTTATTCATTGGTATTTGGAACTAAGCGCTTCTTCCACTGAAGTTGATTTCTTCACTTAAAGTACCATCCAATACAATCTAACTGAAGATCAAAATGCTCATCTGAGAATTGAGTAACTCGACACGCTTGATGAAATTAGATTGCAAGCTCATCAAAATCTGGAGGTTTATCTAGCAAAGATGTCCAAGCTTTTGACCATACGGTGTGGCCTCGAACATTCCAAATAGGGAAATTGGTCCTTGTGTTGAGAAGACCAATTATCCCCAATCAAAAATTTGATGCTAATTTTGACCCTAATTGGAGGGCCCTTTTGTCATTGAAAAAGTGTATTAATGAGGGGCATATCAACTCATTGACTTAAAAGATGAAAGACCAATGCTGCCAATTAATGGTCGATACTTGAAATAGTTTTATACATAATAAATATATTCTCGTGGTATAATAGAAATCCCCTTAAAAGACAGGGGGCATTTTTTTTAGTATATCTATTTAGGTCAACATCATGCTTCATTGTAAGATTCCTAAATAAATATACTTACTCAAGATAAAAAAACTTTTTCGCAAAAATTCTCTTGTTATACGGGGTATTTTTAGATTTATATACATAGATGAAATCAATGTTACATGTTAAAACCCTCTTAAGAGCATATCAATTCAAATATTGATGTATTTGCTTAATTTATATCTTAAAAATTCTTCAAAATGTACTTTAGAATTTTCCTTGCAAGATAGGGGATATTTTTTAGTTTATTTTAAGTTTATTTGAGTTTGCATCGTGTTATAAGACGAGATCCTCGAATATATTCTGATTTAGGTTGACATCGAGCTTTATGTCGAAATCCCTGAATATACTCATAATTGTTACTGTTAAGTCGCAGGTTCTTGTAGGAGTAAAAGAATCTATATATATATGCATGAAAAGACAGAAAGACAGGCCTAAATAATAAAAGTTTACCTCCCAAATTTGTCAAATTCTAAAGATTAAGTCAGAGAAACTCCTAATTTTAGAAGCTTCAATCATCTGAGTTGAAAAATATCAACCTCTACATCCTAAAGTCTAGGACACAGGTGTGTTCTAAAGGTCAAACTCAACAAGCCCACAAATGGCCGAGTTGTTGGCGCTCTCCTCACTCAACAAGCCGCAAGAAAAGGCTACAGTGAAAGAGCCCCCGTTCGTCAGTCTGATGACAAAACCACCAAACCATTATAGCTTAAGTCGAAGACTCGAGTATGTTCTAAAGGTTGAACTCAACAAACCCAAATTTGGTCAAGTTGCTAACGCTCTCCTTACTCAACAAGCCGTAAGAAAAGGCCACAGTGAAAGAGTCCCTGCTCGTCAGTCCAATGATGATATCTGTTCAATCTCAAACTGGATCTAGCTTAGTGATTATAAGTAACCAGAATCCAAGAGATCTTTCTGCTTGATCGATAGACCTAGACAATTTGCGGAAACTCTCAATTCAGAGCTGCCCCAAGTCAATCTTTATATTGCCTGCAGAGCTATGATGTATTGACACTCCTAAAAATTAGGCATACAATGTCCGACATATATCAAACACCAACGACATGGCGTGTCAAACGGAAAAGTGTACGATTAAAATAATATTAAAAAATTAAAGGGACACACGTGTCCTAAATAATTGAATTAAAATTATATAAAAAATATTTTAAATATAGTTTATTTTATTTTAAATTTTTCTAGAGAGTTTTAAAATTTTAGATAATGATATTTGAGCTAAAAAGAGAGAATAATAAGATATATTTATTACAAATAATTAAAATTATTAAAAATTATTTAGAATTGATAATAAATTGTATCCATTAAAATTATTAAAGTACAATAAAAAATTCGAAACTATATATATATATATATATATATATATTATATAAAACTGAAGTAATTAATTTAAAATTTTAATTAAATGACTTATTTTTTTATTATTTTAAATATTTTATCTATTTAATTTATATACATTATTTTTAATTATTATTATAATGTCATGTCCAATGCTTATCTGTATCCTGAATTTTTAAAAATAGAAGTGTCTCGTGTCCGTGTCGTATCGTATACATGTCCCCGCATCTGTGTCTGTGCATCATAGCTACAGGGTGATATTTCAATTTATTCTCAAATAATCTGATCAAGCTCAAAGTCAATCTCCTCATTAAGTTCGTCAAAGCAGAAAGCACAGGACCAAGGGAACAATTCCATAATTCATACGAAACCGATGACCGAACTAAATGAATTTTGTAGTTATTTAGCCTATTAAATCACACATTACTATGCTAATAACTCAACATAGACCTAGTGTAAGTCGGAAGGCTGGGTCATCTTTACGCACCCTTCAATGAATCTGTCAATGCAGCAAGCATAGGATCCATGGCGTACATACACTTCCTGACAAGTCAATATGGACAAATCAGGTCAATCCTTTGTTGACCTCATTTTTAGAATGAGCTCTCAACCCCTCCATCTTAGGCATATGACTTCTCTTAGACTTTAATAGTTCCTTAGTCTTAAGACACATCTAGTGATTAGGTGGACACTCCCCTAGCCCTAGAAGACTTATAAGAGTCAGTCATAGGAATAAGTCATGCCTTAGGGGTGTTAGGAAATTTCGTACCCTTAGCTCAAACCTTTCCTCACTTTCCTTCTTTCAAGTCAAACTCTAAATCAATTCTATTTGACTTTCTCCAAACTCAAATCAATTCCATGATTCAATTCCATGATTGAAACTCATGATCAAAATGCTCCAAAAATTCCTAAGTTCAAATTTCCTAAGTCATTAACCCTTTTTTAAGGACTTAGCCAAAATTATGACAAAAACTTATTCAAACCTTTGAGATTTTCTCATAATCCATTTATATTCTCATTTATATCCATATTTATAAATGAAATATAAATTTAAACCCATCAAATCAAATTCAAAATTCTAAATCAATTCATGAAAATTTTCTTAAATCCCTTTAATTTTCCATTAAAAGACTTAGCCAAAATCAGCTCTAAACCTTGATCAAATCAATTCAAACTCATGAAATTTTCTCAAAATTTATTTATATTCTCATTTATATTCTCATATGTAAATGAAATATAAATATAACTCAATCAAATCAAACCCTCAAATTAAATTTCAAATTTAAACTTCTTGAAATTCCCTTAAATCCTTTAATTTTCCATTAATGGATTTAACCTAAACTTTGGTCAAACCTCAAACTCACAGGATTTTCTCAAAACTTATTTGTATTCTCATTTATATTCACATATATAAATGAAATATAAATATAAATCAATCAAATCCAATTCAAAAATTAAATTTCAAATTAAAAATTCTCTTAAATCCTTGAAATTCCCTTTAATGGATTTAACCCAAATCATGATTAAACCACTTCAAATCCTTGAAATTTTCTCATGATCAATTTATATTCTCATTTATATTCACACGTATAAATAAAATATAAATTCATCAAAACCAATTCAAACAATCAAACTCAAATCCACTCAAAATCAAATCTTTCAAGTCAAAATCTTGAACTTAGCCAAATCAATTCCAAATCAAGCCAAACTCTTGATTTTCTCTCATGGTTCAATCAACCCTATAATCATGAGCTCATATATAAATCCAAACCTCAATCAAACAATCAAAACCCAAATCAAAAATCAAACCCTTCATATTCTTCCTTTGAATATAAAATTTTCAAATGGATCAAAATCCATTTGACTTCAAACCACTTATAAATGTATTTATATTTCAATTATAAGTTCATATACAAGATCAATCAACTTCAAATCAATCTTTGACTAAGCCATTTGACCCACTTAGGCTCACCTAGCCCAAAGTGACCTAAAGTACCCTTATGAGCCAACTTTTGATCCCAGCAAAATTGGATTGAACCAAACGAAATATCCCTCTCATCATGATCAACAATCATCATGGGATGATCAATCAATCGAATTGGATCAAACCAAGTCAAACCTAAGGGTTGACCAGGTCAACACTTAACCCAAAATGAAATCTAACATAGCCAAAATCCACCATAGGCCAAATTGATTGAAACCCTTGAACTAAGTTCACTCATGACCTATGTTTGAACTTGACCAAGTCAACATTTGAGCTAACCTAATTATTTACCAAGTTGACCCATTTTGACCTAAAGGGTCAAAATAGGTCAAAATCTAAGCCAAATTGATTGAAACCAATGGGTCAAGTCCATTCCAAATCTTGTAGAACTTGACCAAGCCTCAATTGGCCAACTAGACCCAACCTAGCCCAATTAACCTTAGACCCAACATGACCTAAAGGGGTCATGTTGAGCCAAAATTGAACTTAAACAAAATTGATTGAAAACAAAGATACCAATCCACTCAATATGACTAACCTAACCTAAACCTACCCTTGACCTACCTCAAATAGGTCAAATGGGTCAAATAGGTCAACTTGACCCATTTAACCAAAATGAAGTCATATGAGCCAAAACCAAATCTATACCAAATTGAACCAAACCAAAGACACCAAAACATTTCAAATGGTCATATGAACTTGACCAAACCCTTAGTTTGACCCAATTTGACCTATTGGTCAACTTGACCCAAGTTGACCCATTTTGGCCTAAATGGGTCAACATGAGCCAAACCCTATCAAATGGATTCTAAATCCAATGAAACTTGGCCAAACCTAGTTTCTCCACATACCTAACATGTACAAAGTGGACAAAATAGCAAAATAACCATTCTACCCCTAGGCCATAGAACAAATTTTGGCTTAGCCCATGGGTATTTTGGTCATACCCTCTTCATAATCACTTGAGGCTTTCCTAAAAGCTCAAGGGGACTTAGTGATGAGTGGTGCATGCAACCCAATAGGTTTGGGTCATTTGGCCCATAGACCAAACCCACCATGAAATTGAGTTTTCAAATTCCCTCCTAAGCTCAATTTCAGCACATGGGAAGTTGGCATTCCACTCAAGGGATCAAATCGACCATGTGCACACTCAAAACCATCAAAACAACCTCTCCAATTTGGTCAATTGGATCAAAATGGCAAGCTTATGCTTGGTCACCGATTTTCATAGGGGGAGAGACTCACCCTAATTCAATGAAATTTCACTTGACTCACTGTCGATTGGACCCTAGGAACATTTAGCAATCATCGGAGAGCATTCCAAAGGTCTTTGGAGAGGATTAGAATTCTTCCTTCTTGATTTTCCACTGTGCAAAAATAGGGGAGGTGAAGTAAATTACTAGCTTCCTCTACACTTGATTCCATCCAAATTCCTTCTACACACTCCTTCTAAGGACCAATCCGAGCTCACTCAAGCTCATATTGGAGTTCCCATAGCAAGGAGAGGATTAATTTAATCAAAGTCAAAGCCCAAGTGAAGTGGTGTTGGTGCATTGATCCATCCAATTTAGGAATTTCAACGTCTCCCGATAAAGCTACCTCATTGAGCTCGAGCACTAGTGATCACCTCCGGTGAGGCATGTAATTTTCTTACCACTTAGCTTGATAGGTGTTGGTCCTTTGTGAAAGAAATGTTCATGGCATGAGAAATCAACTATTGGATAGGTTGGTAATTATGCTTAAATGGTGTGGGTTAATTTTTGTATGATTCCATGCTAGATTGGGCTCGGGTCCCCCCTTAGATCATGGAGGGTCTCCATTGATCCTCATGAAAGAACTTGGCTAATCTCAGCCATCCATCCGCGCATTTTAGATGGATGGCTGAGATTATTTAACATGTTTTAGAAATTCATTCCCCTTTTAAAATCATGGGTGAATCATTAGCCATCCGATCTTTGATCAGACGATCGAGGATAGTTATGTGTGCACCACCACCATCATTTGGGATGTGACATTTAAGTCACACCCTCATGGACGCGTGTGTTAAGAGCGCCACGTCGCGTGGTGAGGATTAAGTAGGGATTAGTTAAATGCCTAATTAATTCTTAATTTAATCCATAAAACTTCTAAAATTCATAACTCTTCATAGAAAAATAAAAAAAAATGTCATGGAAAGATAATTTCATCTAGAATATTTTAAAAATGATTTCAAAGTATTTTGAATTACCCTTTTCTCTGAATTTGGGTTTCTTTGGGAATCTTAATTAGCTAATTATCCATTAATTAGTTCATCAATTAATCTCAAACTTCTAGGGTTCATTTTAGGGAATGACCTTTGCCTCCCCTAATTTTCTTGAGATTTATTGGGCTCAATTGGGGAAATTTCTATTTCATTCCCTAATTACCCCTTTCATGTAATATAGGGTAATTAAAGTATGATTAATGGATTTACTTTATGATTAAGCTTGATTAAGGTCAAATCTAGTGAGTAGAGATTTTTTTGGAATAATTTTAGGGCATTTCCCCTAAACTATTCCCTAAACCCCCTTTTCTCTCCTTAATCCCCTCTTAATTAAGGGTTAACTCATTAATCACCCCTTTGAACAATTTTCAAAAATTTTAAAAAGTTTCAGAACTTAATTAATCTACTTTGGGTAGATACTTAGGTGTTTAATAGCCTAAGTTTATTTAAGAAAATCAAATACTCTTTCATAAGTATGAAAGGGTGTTTTGAAATTATATAAGCTAAACCCCTTAGCTTAATTAACTTTTGATTGTGAGCTAAATTGCATTAGCCCTTTTCATTTTTAGGTGCATTACAAATTTAAATACATTGTGAATTTTATGTCATCTCATTGGCTCATAATTACTTAGTTAATTTTTCTAAGGTGGTGTAGGTAAGGGTTAATTAAGCCATTTAATTTAGACCTTAACCTAATTAATGTTTAAAATGGATTTAATTATCTGAAAATTAAACAAAAATACAACACGCATGTGGGAATGGGTTAGGAACAGCAAACTCATCTCACCTTTTCAAAATTAAATCAAACTTCAAACTAAACAAAAATCATTTTGAAATTCACTTTGATTTATTCTAAATTTTCTTATTCTTTAAGAATGTCTTTAGGATTTAAATAAAGTGAGTTTGTTTACATGCTTTCATTGCTTTGGATCTTTCCCAACATGTTAAGTTGTATGTCATGTGATTCATGCATTCATAATTTCATGTTTTAAAATTTAAAATGAAAAGTATTTACTTTATGTCAAATGTGCATGTGTTGGTTAAAGTAAAATATAAGTGGCTATTATCACTACTAAATCCAAAATATTTTCAAAACTTATAAATGAAATATCAAATCTGAAAGTGTGCTATTCATATCTTAATTATGAGCATGCATGTGATGGATTATAAAAGCATGTTTAGCATAGGTTTCCTTTCTTTCTTATGTTAGCATAGTTTTGAATATGAGTTAGTAAGATATAGGATTCATTTGAAAAGAACCCAACACTTACTTAATTCCAAACCCTATTCATCCCTATGCTCTCACTTAAGAAGGGTTTCCTATACTTACATGCATAAATTGCATAAATAAAACATATCTATTAAACAACTTTTGGATCTTTCCTTTTCTATTTTATTTCTTTTATATACATGTTTGTACTTAAAGAAAGTGGTATATTAGTCTATAAAATCCCGAGGTTGTGAGGCTTTAAGTAGCTCTAAGTAGGTATTGTACCTTACATCTCTAGTTAAAAATGATGTTGTACTCACTTGTGCCTTTCTTACTTTCATGTATGTATGTGAAATTTTGGATAAGGAAAACCTTTTCTACTTAAGAAAAATCATACATATTCAACTTCTAAATTTTCTTAAATGGATTACTTAGAATGCATCATAAAGTGTGTTAACTACTCTCATTTTCATGTATAGATATGCTTAGGGTCCATCCATATGCATGTTATATACGTTGGGAAAGAAATGAAGTAATGTGTGTTATGTGAATTTTGATTCATTTTATTTAAACTTAAAATGCCTTTCTTTTTGAAAAGGTTTTATTAGTGTTTATCTAAACTTAGGATTGATTAAAAGATGTAATCAAAACATTCACTTAAATGAAATTAAAATGTGAACTTATCTTAGAAATTACTTAAGGATTAGGAAAGGAAAGAGAAGTTCCCTTCTCTTTTCCTTTCTTTATAACTTAGTAATTAATTGTAGGTTTCACTTAAATCAAATTAAAACCTGAAATAAAAAGAACCCAAAATACTTAAGCAACTTAAATGAAATCCTTCTCTAAGTTGAACATATTCTTCACACTTAGAAAATTTGAACCTAAAGTCCTAAGCTAAGCATACCACACAAACCTTCAAAGCACACACATTAGCCTAAGTCATCACTTCTAACCTTAGGTTAGTTCGGTGCATGGTTTCATGTTTATTTTGTTTTTTGATTTATGTTTTAGACTAGATGTTAGGGTGTATGCTCATAGAATGAATGGTAGGATGTGCTTAGTCTAACTATTCTTTTCAGTAGGGGATTGTGCTTAAGGGGCGCTATCATAAATAAAAAATATAAATGCTTCTTGCTTGCACATACTTATACCCCTAAGCATAATTCATAGGCCAGGTGGACTTAGTCACCCATGTGTGGAGTGATAAGTCTAATATACATACTTGGGATTTGTGTTGTGTAATATAGCTAACCTTTGTTTTGCAAGTGTTAACTAGATTTCCCTTTTCCTTTTTCATGTAAAAATTTGTATAATTAGGATTTTGGAATAATTTGTTATGGGGATTAGGATGAACATTGGTCATAAGATCCTATCTTATGCACCATGTGAAGCTTTGGAGCATCCACCTACCAACCATCCAAAGGAGGAACCAAAGAAGAGGAGGAAAGAAGAAGAAGAAAGAAAGAAGAAAGAAGAAAGAAAAATAAAGCTTGAAGACCCCCATAACAATGAATTTTTTTTGCTTAAATTATAATTTAATTCATTTGTAATACAGGTTATATAAGTGTAGAGCTCAGCTACCCATATTTGATATTTTTGGGTTTGTGCGGTGGTGCCCGACCATAGACGACCATTTATTCTTTTTTAGAATAGCTTTATAAATTGTTTAATGATTTATTTAGCTTTTGCATTAAGTAGCATGATTTTTCTAGTTTCTTCCTTGCTTTATGTATGGCCTGGATGTGGATTAGGCTCTTTAGAGAAAAATAAATTTTTTACCCAACTTAACAATTTAAATTTAAATTAAACAACTCATAACCTCAACTAAAGCTTAGTATTAAAAATCAAGATAAAAGAATTAGCAACCCCTTAGCTGGATGATCATTTTTTTATAATATCATGCACAAATGCATCTTATTTCACTCTTGATTGGAGGGCTTCCACCTTTTCCTGAGAACCCAGCTTGACCTTTGAGGGCCATAGTGGAAACTCACCTCCTACCTTCTCGCTGATTTTGCCCAATAATCTAATTTCT
Source organism: Cymbidium sinense (assembly GCA_021442155.1). NCBI lineage: Eukaryota > Viridiplantae > Streptophyta > Magnoliopsida > Asparagales > Orchidaceae > Cymbidium > Cymbidium sinense. The sequence continues at coordinate 115,371,670 of CM038225.1, forward strand.
CATGCATTAGTCATAAAAATCCTATTAGTCTGAGTCAAAATGATTGTCCAAAAATGAAAATAAAATGAAATTTGAATTACTTTAGATTAAGGTCATTTGAAGCATGTCCCTTTACATGATCTAGTCTCTTTAGGGAGTGAGTTTAAGGACTTGGTCTCCTTCTAAATAATAATAGCCCAGATATCTTGCATAAGCATAAAGACTTGCCTACATGTATTTAAAATCATAGGAGGAGTTTGTTGGCAGCCACCTCTAGGTAGTTGTAAGTCCAAGTAGTCAGGTGGTTTGTCCTCTCTTGTGGAGGCAAACCAATTACCCATTTTCACCTTAGATTTAGGTTGTGCTTTTGGCCAAACTCCATAGTTGCTTCTCCCATTTGTGGGTCATAAGCATAATTCCTCACCTCCTAGGCTCCCTTAATCTTATGTTAAGGAATCTTAAGTCCTAAAATTCTAATGAAAAATGCAACTCAAATAAACTAAATCAATTTCTAAAATGTAAAGCCCAATTTTAGGATAGTTTGAGATGCTCACTAGGTTTCCTAGCATCATGAGCATCTCTTACTTATTTCCCATTTTAGCTTCAATAATAACTCTCTCTTTTGATCAATCCCATTTAATCCCTCAAACACAAACCAATTGATTGATAGTCCTTCCTATTGAAATCTTCAAAGATAATGATCATTTTCCTTAATCGAGAGTTTTCCTAAGGCATCCCATCCCTTAGGATGTAATTAATTATGGGGGCTTACCCCTGTAGGCAATTAACAAACCTGGTTTAAAATAAACCCTATTTTACTTTTTCACATAAAGTAGGGGAAGAATCTCTGGTACATACGCAGACACATTATCCTTAGGAGTCCTTATTGAGGTGATTGGTTCCATTAAAGGGTAGTGATTTCTATCTCTCGAGATAGTACACTATACCTTGATGACATATCCAATAACTTAAATAAGTACATCTGCAGATCTGCATGGCTTCTTACCAAGATGAATTTTTATTTAGGGTTGCCTCTTTCATTTCTCACCAATAGATTTGGAAGGCGGCTCCCCCCATATAGGAATTTTTCACCATAGATTTTTCTGGCAACTCCGCTAGGGATGGTCCTCTCTCCATCTTTGGTAAATGATTGTTGTCTTTGAGTATCGATAGTGGATTTGTACTTTGGTATGAATCTAAGACTATCATTCTTTCCATTGACACTTAGCTCATTTCATTCTTGAGTTAAGTTAGCCAACATCTTTAGGTTTTAGACTGCATTCCTTGTTGGTCTCAAAACGCCCTTTAAGTTCTCTAATGGGTAAAATGAAAATATCTAAAATAAAAAGAAACATCTCTTAAAGACTTCCTCCTTATCATTTTCATGATAAGGAAATGTTCAACCTAAAAATAATAAACCTTCCATAAAGAACTTGGCTTTTCAAAAGCACCTTTTTCAAAAATGTACTTAATAAAATATTTTTCACAAAATTTCTTCACCCTCATTTTACAATTCATATGATGTTACATGTAGGGATTTTCAAAAATAAAACTAAATAACATTTTCCAAAAACATAAATGTACATCTTCTTTCAAATTCATTTTGATGAAGATTTCATTTTCAAAATAAAATAAACAATCATCTTTTTCAAAAATCACAATCATAATCATAAAACTTTTCAAAAAGCACACATGAATTCTTCTATTCAATACATTCACACATATTGAATAAAAATTTTATTTCTAAACAAAATTAAACTTTTCCAAAAGCACACATGAATATCTCATTTAGTATACTTAGATTTATTAAATGAAGATTTCATCTCCAACTAAAAATAAAATATCATTTAGGAAATTCCACTTAAACATATCCCACACATATTTTTAAGTGGGAATTTCTCTCTTTCAAAAAGCAACAATCACACACAAAATAAAAATATCATATTTCAAAAATAAAATGGATCTCCATTCTATATACTTAAATTTGTTGAATGGATGCCCTCTTTTCAAAACATCAAAATCAACAATCATATTTCAAACACACATTTGGAATTTCATTTAACATAATCAAATTTGCTAAGTAAAGTTTCCAAATCCAAAATCAAAATCAATAATCATATTTCAAAAAAAAAACTTTTCAAAACATACATTTGGAACTTCATTTAAAATGCCTAAATTTGTTAAGTAGAGTTTCCAAATTTAAAATCAAAATTTCAAAAACTTTCAAACAAATTTGGAACTTCATTTAACATACCCAAATTTGTTAAGTGAAGGCTCCAAATCCAAATTTCAAATTTTCAAAAATTTTCAAACATATTTGGAACTTCATATAACACACCTAAATTTGTTAAGTGAAGTCTCGAAATCCAAAATTCAAAATTTCAAAAATTTTCAAACACATTTGGAACTTCATATAACATACCCAAATTTGTTAAGTGAAGTCTTCAAATTTAAAATAAAAAAAATTCTAAACACATTTGGAACTTTATTTAACATACCCAAATTTATTAAGTGAAGTCTCCAAATTTAAAACCCAACAAAATTTTTCAAACATACATTTGGAACCTCATTTAGCATAATTAAATTTGCTAAGTGAAATTTCCAAATCCAAAATCAAAATCAACAATCATATTCCAAAAAAATTTCAAAACACATTTTGGAACCTTACTTAACATACCCAAATTTATTAAGTGAAGTCTCCAAATCCCAAAATTCAAAATTTTCAAACAATATTTGGAACTTCATTTAACATACCCAAATTTGTTATGTAAAGTTTCCAAATCCAAAATTCAAAATTTTTCAAAACACATTTGAGAATTTTATTTAGCATAATCAAATTTCCTAAGTGAAGTTTCCAAATCCAAAATCAAAATCAACAACCACATTTCAAAATTGTCTAAATACATTTGGAACCTCCCTTAACATACCCAAATTTATTAAGTGAAGTCTCCAAATCCAAAAATCAAAATTTTTAAACACCTTTTGGAACTTCTTCCCTTAGCATACGAAATTTACTATGGAGAAGTTTCCATTTTTTCAAAAATTGAAAGAAATCAAAATTTTAAACACATCATTTGGAATTTCATATTAGCATACTCAAATTTGCTAAAGTGAAATTTTCATTTCATAAAACCAAGTGGGACTTCATCTTTAGCATACCAAATTTTCTAAAGTTGAATCTCCACTTTCAATCATTTCAAAAACAAAATGAAGCACCTTAGGATCCCCTTAGCATCCCAAATTTGCTAAGGATCCTACCCCTTTTCAAAAATCAAAACATTTCAAACAAATGAAACACATAGGATATTCTTAGCATACCTAAATTTGCTAAGAATCTTATTTTCAAAAATTAAACAAAATACACTTGGATTGTTTATTTAGCATACCTAAATTTGCTAAGTAAGAATTCCAAATATTTTTTTAAAATCAAAACAAAATAAAATTCACAAAAATAAATAATCACTTTTACTTCATTTAGCATAACTAAATTTGCTAAATAAGTGACCCTTATTTTAAACAAAATATTTAAACAAAATAAAATCATTTGACCCTTATTTTAACATACCCAAATTTGTTAAAGGAAAGGGTCTTCCAAATAAAAAAAACTCAAATTCAAAGTACAATTTTAATTTCAATTTACTTCAGTCAGTGCAATGGCCAGCTCTCAGAAATTTGTCTTTACTTTCCCTCGCGGCATGAATTTATCCTTAGATCAGTCTGACTTCCCTCATTTGGACCATACCCACTTGATCCATTTTGGCCAGGAATTTGAGGGGCCAGGATCACTTGTGAGGGCATTCCCCTCACCACAGTCAGTAGGAAGAAGGTGGTCGAGCAGAAGCTGGTCATCAGGGTATACTTACCCTTTGCTTCAGATATCTCTCACTGAAGAGGAAAGCTGTGGCAGTGCCACAGACTTCAGTGGTTTTAGTACCGACCATTCCAGTTCCAGTGGCAGTTCATCCTAGAGTTGTACATGTTGCCTCGGTGCGTGCTAGCACCCTGCCATATGTACCCTACAAGGGTAAGGTTCCCCTGGTTTTAGGGCCTTCCTCCCCCATATTTGAGTATGGGTCTAGCTCACATTTCTCTCGTCCTAGTCACACCTAGCATAGGAATAAGAATCGTATGGTCAAATAGTTCCATACTCGAATAGCCAGAGAGCTTGCCAGATCAGCCATGGATGAGTCTCACATAATCACTTCACCACTGGTTATGAAAAACTAGTTTCATCCTCTCTCAGGATCGGATAGAAGGATGCCAAGAGGATCCGTTCGTCGCCTCCTCCAGTGGTGCATCTACAACTGACAGTTTCTAGGAGTAGGAGGTCGTAAGTCGACCTTCGCCAAGGTGAGCATCGACGAGTATGTCCGGTTTGATCTTTGATCTGCTATCCCCCGCAGTGTAGGGAGGCACATCCATCATGAGAGGGCTCATGAGGCTCATACATTATACATTACTAGCAGAGAGCAATAAAGGTTCAGCTGTTAGTCAGCCGCTTCTGCTTTGGTTGATTTTCCAGCTCGGTGCATTACCCGCACCGATCATAATGATAATATTCTCTTCACGGGGACCACCACCATAAGAGGGCAGTTCCTATTCATAGAGCGTCGGTGGTGTCTCCACGCCTTTTCTACCCACGTCATTGCTGTGCAGTTTCATCACCCATTCCATCTAAGGCCATGAAGGTCGTATCTAGGGAAAAATGTACCCCGTTGGTGATCCAGCTATGGCCAAGGGATCCTACTCTTCCTACACCACCCACTATGGTAGGGTCGAGCTCTCTTGCTCGACCTTCTACCCCAGTAATGGTGCGAAAGGTGTGGCTATCCCGGAGCATCGTGGTTGTTCCTTCACCAACTCCACCCATACATCCGGATGTAGAGATGGTGATGATTATCACGGATATTCTAGATGACAGTTTAGTGGCAGTAGTGATAGAGGATAATTCTAGGATTATTACCCCTATTACAGCCAATATCAGTCAAGAGTATCATTCTTAGTACAGTCCACACAGGATTGACTCCCCAGATATAGGTGAGGTCTGGTGCCTCTCAGTGCATGATAGTGATCACATTAGTCAGTCCAATCCATTTATACCTACTGAGTTAGATCAATCCTTAGATGAGATAGTTGCACACTATTTTATTGAGAAAAAGGAGATCTTAGGGTACACATGGTCTGATGACGAAAGAGTCAGCTTCAATCCCAATGAACATGACTTGATGGGGGATTCAGCTGGCGTATGCATGGTTGATACTAGAGGTCCTCTTCTTAGGGAGTAACAGGCCATGGAAGGTGATGAGGTTGATCAAGGACACCGCATCATCCCATCACCTCGAAGCGTTAAGCGAAAGACAAAGCAGATTGATAGGATATGCTGCAGGACTTGTTGGCAGCAGTGTCAGTGCTTTAGAAATAAGCCTTTCAAGTTCATCCTAGTACAATCGATGTCAGTCAACCTGAGATAATGCATGTCTTAGACTCAATTAAGACTCTAACTCCTATTGAGAAAGATAGCACTAGTCTGTATAAGAAGGTAGTGGATAGTACCTCCATACATGAAAAAGATCTGAAATCCATAGTTGAGCAGGAGGTGAAGGAAGCTTTGGCTCAAGCCTGGGGAGGATCATCGGTTCCAAAGGGTAGACCCTACCCAGATAAATTCAATGCTATCCAATATCTCAAGGGTTTCGTGCCTCCTTCCTTCAAGAGCTTTGATGGCGGTGGGAATCCGAGATAGCATATAGCTCACTTCAGGGCCAATTATTACAATGCAGGTGGCAGCAATGCTTACTCTTTAGACTCTTTAATAGTAACCTAGCGGGTCTTGATTTTGATTGGTATGCTGAACTACCCAACAGTTCAGTTAAGATATTTGCTGAGTTAGAGAAACTCTTCATCAAGAGATTTCTTTGGAGCTCAAGAAAGGGTTCGTGGTGATCTCGTTGTAGCCCAACAGCAATCCGATGAGTCACTTGTTGATTATATTCTCTGATGGAATAACCTGAGTATAAAGTGTGAACCATAGCTATCTGAACAGCATGCCATTGAGATTCTCTTGAAGAATATCCATGGCCCGACCGCCTCATGCTAAAGAGCTTCACCATAAAGATATTTGAGAAGCTAATCAACAAGGCAGCTAGTCTACAAGGAGAGGCCAACAGTTGCCTTTTCCAGATCAATTGCCAAAGCAGAAATCCCAAAAGGTCTATGAGAAAAAACCTGGAGCAGTAGCAGCGATTGACAAGGGGAAGCAGCCAAGTTGAGATCAGTCCAAGAGACCATGACCTCAGCAGCCTCCACCACCATGGAAGCCATACCGGCCTCCACCACAGCCTCCACCGCCAGCACAACCACCACTACAGCCATACCACCACCACCAATGACATGCATATCCGCTGTCAGGTAGCTATGGTCCACCTACTCTTTTAGATAAGTTAAATAAACCTCATTCTTTTAAGAGGGAGGTAATCAGGAAAATCTGTAAGAATCTTCTAAAGAAACCTGATTTTCAGCTACCTGAGCCTAGGAGACTAGAGAAAGTTGGCAAAAATCATGATCCAAACTTTTGCCCTTACCACCGTCTGTTAGGCCACATTTTGGAGGATTATTTTACATTCGAGGACTGGCTTGAACACAGTTTCAAGATCGGTGATGTAGTTATCCCAAAGGAATACCTTATGGAACAACCTTTCAATTCCATTAGGATAATCCTTGGGGATACAAGTGATCCTACCAAAATAAAAGAAGGTTGGGACATCTCTTTGTCTAAAACCTATAAGAAAATAATTCAAAAGATCAAGAAGCTTTCCTTGCAGGTGCGTGAGTCAGCTCAAATCTCTAACACCAAGGAAGATTTGCAAGTTGCTAGTGCCAACTCTAGGAAAGTGGGAGCTCAGTAGCAGCAGCAATAGTAGCAGCATGTGTTGGCCCGGGATAGCCCCTTAGCACAACCACCGACCATGTCCAGACTCTAGCCTTCAATTGCAGCTTCCACACCAACAACTTTTTCCATTTTAGCTAGCTCTTCTATTTCTTCTATTAGTAGAACTCTTATATCAGTGGATAAGGACATTAAATCCCTTACTCCACCTACTCTACTTGACTTCTACTTTGTACCCCCAAATACTTCCAAGAAATTGAAGAATAAAGCTGATTTGAATTACATTTGTGTCTCTTCTGATGAGTTGTCTTCTTCTATTCCTAATGATAACTCTTCAAGTCTAATTAACTATAACAATTTTGATCTTTCTCTTTCTAATTAAGAGTTAGATTTTTTAACTCTGAATACCATGGGTTCACCTCTTGAGATAGGCTTGGAATCATCCGATTCTGAGAGACCCATAGGAGAAGTTGTAGGTGAGCCTGAAGTGCAGGTAAAACTTGCCACTACCTTGCCTCCAGAGATTATCAAAGTCAACCTCCGTAGTGGCAAGGTTCTACCTCCAAGGGTAGCAACTCTGGATAGAGAGAAACAAGTCATTGGTACTGAAGATCGAGAAGCCCTTCCACAAGATGCTCCACTCTTGGATATGCTTATGGAAGATCAGCCGAAGGTAGACTACAATGTCCTTTCTCATCTAAGAAAGTTACCATCTAAGCTAAGCATATATGATGCCATTGTCTTATCCAAAGAGATGAGGGAATCACTAATCAAGGCTCTCCTTGATCTTGAAATATGCTTTGCTCAGCTGACCGCTATAGGTGAGGAAGCACATTATGAAAAAGAATCCCAAGGGATCACCTTCACAGATGAAGACCTTCTACTGGGGGGACTTGGAGCACAACCGTCCCCTATACATTACAGTTGACATGGACAGGTTCAGACTCGCTAGGGTTCTCGTGGATTCAGGTGCATCACTAAACATTATGAGTCTAAAGACCCTTGCCTATTTAAAGATTGGCATCTCTACTCTTTGAGGAGATATGATGATGTTAAGAGGATTCAATGATCAAGGCGAGCGAGCTTTAAGTTCCATAGTGTTACTGTTGGAGATCGGCGACTGGAAGACTGAAGCCAAATTCTACATCATTAATTTGAATACTTCACTCAGTGCTTTGCTTGGTAGGCCTTGGATACATCAGAATAAGATCATTCCATCCTCCCTTCATCAGTGCATCAAGTTTAGAAAAGATGGAATTGAGTACCGTATTAATGAGGATGAAAAGCCATTCTCAGTTAGAGAGATTGAAATTTATGAGGATGCGACCTACTATCTTCCTCAAAACACCCTTTCTCGTAAACTTAGATAAAATTCAAATACAAATGCAAAAGCAAAAGAAAATGAAGCAAAAGAAAAGATAAAAGAAAATGAAAAGAAAAGAAAAGTCCAAGTGAGCAAGAAAGGGGAATTGAAGAAGAAGTGGATCCGCATATCACATTCCACCCATAGTTCATTCCATCATATAGATATGTCAGTAGGATGGCTCAACCCACACCAAGTAGAGGCGGAGGAAGAAACAGAGGTAGTTCCAGAGGTGGGAGAGCCCCTAGTTGTCATTCAGCCAATAGAGGTAGTGTTCCAATTCATAGAAGTACCCCTACTATTCACATAGACTTAGAATCCAGCTCAGAGGATGAGTATAATGTGATTAGTATACCAGCCAACCCCTCTCAGCGGGTTCCTTTAGAGGTGACTTTTGATCTAGCCAGAGATGAAGATCAGGCCTCCAAGTAAAGCAAAGTATTCAAATCTGATTTATGTGAAACTATTAGGCAACAGTTGAGAAGCTTGGCTCTTACCTCACTTACATCTCAGAAAGTTGAAGGTTTAGTAGTTAAGAAAGTACCTAAGTCTTGTAGTGACATGAAGCAGAAAAGGTTCTTTTTGGGTTCATCATCCTCAAGTCCAGAGCTGGACCTCAAGTCCAGAGCTGGATGTAGGACTTAAGGAAGATACTTTTAAAGAATTAATGGAATTACCTTTTGACTTTTACTCGCCTTGTGTTCAAAATCTTATACATAAAGGTTTAGCTCCTCACACTTGGTCCAAGCATGTGTCAGAATATTTCAAAAAGCTATGGAACAATACAGGCAGGGAAGCACAATCAAGAGCAGGACTAGGATTTGGTACAGTGGGTCTAATCGATGATGGAGATTATTGCTTAGTTGTTACCAACCATTTAGAGTCTGATAAGTTCTTCTCACACATCCCCAACTCTTATGAGAATGTGTGTTTAGAAATTTTAGATGATCTAGATGATCTCCAAGCAAAGAGGCACTGCCAGAATTTGAAGAGAAGATTCATTCAATAATCGACAAGCTTAAAGAAACCAACCTCGGGATAGAAGAAAATTCTTGCTCGACGTACATCAGTTCATTACTGAATGAAGAACAAACCAATAACTTGGTTAGGCTATTGACTGAGTTTAAAGATTGCTTCGCATGGAGTTATGAGAAATGCCTAGATTATCTCCTGACGTAGCAGTCCACAAGCTAGTAATAGACCCTAACGTTACCCCTATTAAGCAAGCTCCTAGACGCATGTGATTAGAAATTGAACAATAGATCATTTCTAAAGTCAAGAAAGCGATCGATCTTTGGTTTCATCGTGGAAGAAAAATATCTACGGTGTCATCCTAATTAAGAAGAAGAATGGAAAAATTCACATTGCTTCGATTTTAGGGACTTAAATAAGGCATGTTCTAAGGATGAGTTTCCTCTTCCTATACTAGAGTTAATGGTTGACATTGCCTCATCTCATGCAGTCTTCTCTTTCATGGATGGGTTCTCCTGAAGATGAAAGAAACACTGCTTTTTGAACCCCGATCAAAATCTTTTGTTATAGAGCCTTGCCCTTTGCCTTAAAAATGCTGGTGCTACATACCAATGGGCCATGACTCAAATATTTAATGAACTCATCCATCATCAAGTTGAGTGTTACATTGATGATTTATTAGTCTGAAGCAAAGAAAAGGAAGACCACCTCTTTGACTTGAGAGTAGTTTTTGAATGGTTAAGATAATATAAACTTAAAATTAATCCCCTGAAGTGTGCATTCGGAGTCACTTTAGAGAAATTCTTTAGGTTTGTTGTTCGACATCGGGGAATAAAAACATATCATAAAAAGATTAAAGCTATCTTAGAAATGCCACCTCCTAAGAGTTTAACTCAACTTAGATCCTTTTAAGGACGGTTGATGTATCTAAGATGCTTTATCTTAAACTTATCAGGGAGATGCAAGTCATTCTCAGCATTTGTCAAAAAGGATGCCAAGTTCAAGTGGGATGACAAGTGCCAACACGCATTCAAAGATATCAAAGAATACTTGGTGAAGCTGTCAGTTCTCATAGCTCATATCCCGGGTAGGCCATTGATTCTTTACACTGCTGCATTGGATGACTCTCTCGGTACTCTGTTGGCCCAACCCAACGATGAGGGGAAGGAAAGTGCTCTCTACTACCTCAGCTATCTTCTGATCCTTGCTGAAGTAAATTATCCACCTATTGAGAAACATTGCCTAGGTTTGATCTTTGCATCTCAGAAGCTACGACACTACATGCTTTCTCATAAAGTGAACTTGATCTCTCGAACCAATCCACTGCAGTACCTCATGACACAGCCAACACTTTTCGGATGTTTGGCTCATTGGTCCATGTTACCCTCGCAGTTTGATATCACATTTATACCCTCGCGGTAAAAGGACGAACTTTTCTTAGACACCCACTTCCTGCCGACTCTCCGCTTAGTGACGATCTCCCCGATGAACAATTCATGAACTTAGGGGAGGCCGACAACCGCCGATGGGAGATATATTTTGACGGTGCCGCTTCTTTTCTTAAAGGTGAAGCATCACGATTTATTCTCCATAGAAAGGCAGGGGTAGGAATAGTTTTTCTAACTCCAAATCGCGATGTGATTAGATTCTCATACTATCTTTCCAACCCCTACACCAACAACGAAGCCGAGTATGAGGCTTTGATTACCAATTTAGAGTTAGCCATCACTATCAGTGTCAATAGTATCAACATATTTGTGGATTCTCAGTTGGTCATCAACCAGATTGATGGGTCCTACTAGGTCCTCAAACCCAAGTTTTATCATTACTACGAGTATACCATGGTTGTTGGCCAAGATTCCTGAAGTTACCATTTATAAGGTTCCCCGAGCAAAGAACGCAGTAACAAATGCCTTGGTCAAACTTGATAAAGACTTGGCATGTTTAGAAGATGAGTCTATTTCAATAAGGGTCCAAAATAGACAGGTCTTATCCCTTATAGATTCTAAACTCATCGAGAGACTTTCTCTTGAAGGAGAGGTTGTCGTTGCCAAATTGGACAAGGAGCTAGATTAGAGCAACCGTTCATAGATTACTTGAACACCAGCAAACTACCTCAAGAGAAATCTCAAGCCCGTCAGGTGAAACAGAGAACTCTCTCCTATGCTATTGTTGATGGCACCCTGTACCGATGGTCCTTTGACCAGATGTGGTTACGTTGTTGTTGACCTCATTTTAGGATGAGCTCTCAACACCTCCATCTTAGGCATAGGACTTCTCTTAGACTTTAAGAGTTTCTTAGTCTTAGGACACATCTAGTGATTACGTGGACACTTCAACCGAGTCTTAGAAGACTTAGAATAGTTAGTCATAGGAATAGGTCATGCCTTAGGGGTGTTAGGAAAATTTCCTACCCTTAGCTTAAACCTTTCCACACTTTCCTTCTTTCAAGTCAAACTCCAAATCAATTCTATTTGATTATCTTAAACTTAAATCAATTTCATGATTCAATTCCATCATTGAGATCCATGATTGAAATCCATGATTGAAACCCATGACCAAAATCCATCAAAAATTTCTAAGTTCAAATTTCCTAAGTCCTTAACCCTTCCTTAAGGACTTAGCCAAAATTGTGAATCAAAACCTATCCAAATATTTAAGATTTTCTTATGATCAATTTCTATTCTCATTTATATTCACATTTATAAATGAAATATGAATTTAAATCAATCTAATCAAATTAAAAATTTCAAATTAATTCATGAAATTTCCTTAAGTCCCTTTAATTTTCCATTAAAGGACTTAGCCAAAATCAACTCTAAACATTGATCAAATCAATTCAAACCCTTGGGATTTTCTCAAAACTTATTTATATTCTCATTTATATTCACATATATAAATGATATATAAATATAGATCAATCCAATCAAAGGAAAAATTAATTTTCAAATTAAAAATGCTTAAAATTCCCTTAAATCCCTTAATTTTCCATTAATGGATTTATCCTAAACATTGATCAAACCATTTCAAACTCATGAGATTTTCTCAAAACTTATTTGTATTCTCATTTATATTCTCATATATAAATGATATATGAATATAAAACAATCAAATCCAATTCAAAAAATTATATTTCAAATTAAAAATTCTCTTAAATCTTTTAAATTCCCTTTAATGCATTTAACCTAAATCATGATTAAACTCTTTCAAATTCTTGAAATTTTCTTATGATCAATTTATATATATTCTCATTTATATTCACATATATAAATGAAATATAAATTCAAACAATCAAAACCAGCTCCAAATATCAAACTCAAATCCACTCAAAATCAGATATATGCCTTTCAAGCCAAAATCTTGAACTTAGCCAAATCAATTTCAAATCAAATCAAACCCTTGATTTTCTCTCATGGTTCAATCAACCCTACAATCATGAGCTCATATATAAATCCAAACCTCAATCAAGCAATCAAAACCCAAATCAAAAATCAAACCCAAAACTTCTTCATATTCTTCCTTTGAATATGAAATTTTCAAATGAATAAAAATCCATTTGACTCCAAAGCACTTGTAAATGGATTTATATTTCAATCATAAGTCCATAAACAAGATCAATCAACTTAAAATCAAGCTTTGACTAAGCCATTTGACCCACTTAGGCTCACTTGACCTAAAGTATCCTTATGAGCTAACTTTTGATCCTAACCAAATTGGATTGAACCAAACTCATATATCTCTCTCATCATGATCAACAATCATCATGAGATGATCAATCAATCAAATTAGGTCAAACCAAGTTAAACCTAAGGGTTGACCAAGTCAACACTTAACCCAAAATGAAACCTAACATAGCTAAAATCCACCATAGGCCAAATTGATTGAAACCTTTGATCCAAATTCACTCATTACATACGTTTGAACTTGACCAAGTCAACATTTGAGCCTAACCTAGCCCAATTGACCCACTTGACCCAAGTTGACTCATTTTTAACTAAAGGGCCAAAATGTGTCAAAACTTGATCTAATCCAAATTGATTGAAACCATTGAGTCAAGTCCATTCCAAATTACTTGTGGAACTTGACCAAAGCCTCAATTGGCCAACTAGACCCAACCTAGCCCAATTGGCCTTAGACCCAACAATACCTAAAGGGGTTATGTTGAGCCAAAATTAAACTTAACCCAAATTGATTGGAAATAAAGATACCAATCCACTCCATATGACTAACCAAACCTAAACCTGACCTAATTAAATAGGTCAAATGGGTCAAATAGGTCAACTTGACCCGTTTGACCTAAATGAGTCATATGAGCCAAAACAAAATCTATACCAAATTGAACCAAATGAAAGGCACCAAAATATTTCAAATGGTCATATGAACTTGACCCAACCCTTGGTTGGACCCAATTTGAACAATCGATCAACTTGACCTAAGTTGACCTATTTTGACCTAAATGGGTCAACATGAGCCGAACCCTATCAAATGGATTTCAAATCCAATGAAACTTGGTCAAACCTATTTTCTCAACATACCAAACATACCCAAAGTAAAAAAAAAATAGCAAAATGACTATTTTACCCCTAGGACATAGAATAAATTTTGGCCTAGCCCATTAGTATTTTGGTCATACCCTCATCACAATCACTCTAGGCTTTCTTAAAAGCTCAAGGGGACTTAATGATGAGTGGTGAACCCAACCCAATGGGTTTAGGTTGACCCATTTGTCCCATGGACCAAACCCGACCCTTAACCTTGAAATTGAAATTTCAAATTCCCTCTTATGCTCAATCCAAGCACATGAGGAGTTGGCATTCAACTCCTCTGGCCAAACTGTCCATGTACAATGATCTAATAGCCTAAACAGCTCACTCCATATGGTCAATTAGATCAAAATGACAACTAATGGGTCGACAGTTCAATTACCATAGGGGGAGATATACTCCCCCTAATTCACTTCACTCATACTCGATTGAGGCCTAGAGAGAGTTAACAATCATCAGAGAGCTTTCCCAAGGTCCCCAGAGAGGATTTGAGCCTTGCATTTCTCAGTTTTGCATAGTACAAAATAGGGGAGCTCGATCCAATAGCTAATTTTCTCTACACTTAATCTCCTTCCAATTCCTCTTGCACACTTGATCTAGGAGCTAACTCAAATTGGCCCAAGCTTTCTCTGAAGTTCTAGAGGCAAGGAAGAGCTCAATTCAATCAAAGCCACAAAGGGATTGAAGAAGAGTTGGTCCATAGAGCCCTACACTCAACCTCAAGTGCTCAAAACTTCACTAAAGCTTCATCTAAACTAGACGAAGCTCCTCCAAGGGAATTGAACGTCGGTGATCACCTCTGACGAGGTTAGTGATTTTTCGAGCTTAATTCTCATAGGTGTTGGTCCTTTGTGAAGTGAACTTTAATCGCATAGGATCTTAGTCATTGGATGTATTGGTAATTTCATGATGAAGGTGAAGGCTAATAGCTAATCGAAATCGAGCTCGAAAAAAAGTGGACGGTCTCATTCTTCTTGAGCTTTTGGATGAATCTCGACCATCCATCCATCCGTTTGGATGGGATGGTGAGATTATTCCCACATTTATATATCTATTATCCATTTTATAAACTGTGGGTGTATCCTCAACCATCTGATCTTTGATCGAACGGCTAAGGATATTAGTGCGTGCGCCGCCAGCTGCCCCTTCGATGTGACACTTTAGTAAGTGGCTCATGATGCGACGCATGGAAAGCGCGCTGACCGTCGCCACCACATGTCACGCCGTGGGCTGGGTATTAAGTAGGGATTAGTTATTTACCTAATTAATTTCTAATTAATCCCCATAACTTCTAAAATTCATAACTTCTCATAAAAAAATTAGAAAATAAATGAAAAATTACTATGGATAGATAATTTCATTTAAAATATTTTTAAAATATTTTCAATGGATTTTGAATTATCCTTTTCTCTGAATTTGGGTTTCTTCAGAAATTTTAATAGCTTATTATTCTCTAATCAAGTCACTAATTGATCTCAAATTTCTATGGTTCATTTTAAGGGATGACCTCTGCCTCCCCTAATTTTCTTGAGATTTATTGAGGCTTTAATTGGGAAAATTTTTATTTCATTCCCTAATTACCCCTTTCATGTAATTAAGGGTAATTAAGGTATGATTAGTGGATTTACCTTTGATTAAGTTTGATTAAGGTTAGATCTAGTGAGTAGGGATTTTAAGGACTAATTTTGGGGTATTTCCCCTAAGCTATTCCCTAAACCCCCTTTTCTTTCCTTAATCTCCTCTTAATTAAGGGTTAATTCACTAATTATCCCTTTAAACAATTTTCAAAAATTCTAAAAAGTTCCAAAACTTAATTAATCTACCTTAGGTAGATGCTTAGGTATTTAATAGCCTAAGTCTAATTAAGGAAATTAAAACCTCTTTCATAAGTATGAAAGGGTGTTTTAAAAGTACTTAAGCTAAACCTCTTAGCTTAATAAACTTTTAATTATGATCCAAATTGCATTAGTCCTTTTCATTATTAGGTTCATTGCAAATTTAAATACCTTGTAAGTTTTACGTCATCTCATTGGCTCATAATTACTTAGTTAATTTTCCTAAGGTGGTGTAGGTAAGGGTTAATTAAGCCACTTAATTCATACCTTAACATAATCAATGCTTAAGAATGAATTTAATTATCTGAAAATTAAACAAAAATACAAAACTCATGTGGGAATGGGTTAGGAATAGAAAACTCATCTCACCTTTTTAAAATTAAATCAAACTTCAAGCCAAACAAAAATCATTTTGAAATTCACTTTGATTTATTCTTAATTTATCTTATTCTTTAATATTATTTTTAGGATTTAAGTAAAGTGAGTTTGTTCACATGCTTTCATTGATTTAGATCTTTCCCAACTTGTTAAGTTCTATGCCATGTGATTCATGCATTCATAATTTTATGCTTCAAAATTTCAAAATGAAATTGTTTACTTCATGTCAAATGTGCATGTGTTGGCTAAAGTAGAATATGAGTGGCTACTATCACTACTAAATCCAAAATATTTTCAAAACTTATAAATGAAACATCAAATCTGAAAGTATGCTATTCTTATACTTTAATTATAAGCTTTCATGTGATAGATTATAAAGTAATCTTTAGTGTAGTGTTTACTTTCTTTCTTATGTTAGCATAGTTTTGAATAGGAGTTGGTGAGATGTGGGGTTCATTTGAAAAGAACCCAACACTTACCTAATTTTAACCCTTATTCATCCCTATGCTCTCACTTAAGAAGGGTTGCCTATACTTACATGATTAAATTGCATAAACAAAAATGAAACTATTAAACAACTTTTGCATAATCCTTCTTCATTTCATTTCTTTTATATGCATGTTTGTACTTAAGGAAAGCGGTATATTAGTCTGGACAACCCCCAAGGTTGCAAGGCTTTAAGTAGCCCAAGTAGGTCTTGTACCTTACACCTCTAGTTAACAATGGCAATGTATTCACTTATGCCTTTCTTACTTTCATGCATGTATGTGAAATTTTGGATAAGGAAAATCTTTTCTTCTTAAGAAAAATCATGCATATTCAACTTCTAAATTTTCTTAAATGGATTACATAGCATGCATCATAAAGTGTGTTAACTATTCTCATTTGCATGTATAGATATGCTTAGGGTCCATCCATATGCATGTTATATATGTTAGGAAAGAAATGAAGTAATGTGTGTTATGTGAATTTTGATTCATTTTATTTAATCTTAAAATGTCTTTCTTTTTTAATAGGTTTGTTTAGGGTTTATCTAAACTTAGGATTGATTAAAAGATGTAATCAAAACATTCACTTAAATGAAATTAAAATGTGAACTTAACTTAGAATTGAAATGTAATCAAACAGAAAACTTAGTAAGTGATTAGTCTAACAATTGAAATGTGAACTTACCTTAGAAATTACTTAAGGATTATATAAGGAAAGAGAAATTCTCTTCTCTTTCTCTCTCTTCATAACTTAGTAATTAATTATAGGTTTCACTCAAATCAAATTAAAATATGAAATAAAAATGACCCAAAATACTTAAACAATTTAAATGAAACCCTCCTCTAAGTTGAACATGTCCTTAACACATAGAAAACTTGAACCTAAAGTCCTAAGCTAAGCATACCACACAAACCTTCAAAGCACACACATTGGCCTAAGTCACCACTTCTAGCCTTTGGTTAAGTCAGTGCATGGTTTGATGTTATATTTTATTTTATGATATATATTTTAGACTAAATGTTAGGGTGTATGCTCATAGAATGAATGGTACGATGTGCTTAGTCTAACTATTCTTTTTTGTAGGGGATTGTACTAAAGGGGCGTTATCATAAATAAAAATATAAATACTTCTTACTTGCAGGTGCTTATACCCCTTTGCATAATCCATAGACCAGGTGGACTTAGTCACCCATGTGTAGGGTGATAAGTCCAATATACATGCTTGGGATTTGTGTGGTGTGATTTAGCTAACCTTTATTTTGCCAGTGTTAGCTAGATTTTCCTTTTCATTTTTCATATAAAACTTTATATAGTTAGGATTTTGGAATGATTTGTTATGGGGATTAGGATGAACATTGGTCATAAGATCCTATCTTATGCACCATGTGAAGCCTTTGCTTAAATTATAATTTAATTTATTTGTATTCCGAGTTGCATAAGAGTAGAGCTCGGCAACCCATATTTGATATTTTTGGGTTTGTGCAGTGGTGCCCGACCACAAACGATCATTTATTCTTTTTGCGATTAGCTTTATAAATTATTTGATGATTTGTTTAGCTTTTGCATTAAGTGGCATGATTTTTCTAGTTTTTTCTTACTTATTTATGGCCTGGATGTAGATTAGGCTCTTTTGGGAAAAATAAATGTTTTACCTAACTTAATAATTCAATTTAAAATTAAATAACTCATAACCTCACCTAAAGCTTAGGATTAAAAATCAAGATAAAAGAATTAGCAACCCCTTAGTTGGATGAGCATTTCTTTATAATATCATGTACAAATGCATCTTATTTCACTCTTGATTGGAGGGATTCCACCTTTGCCAGAGAACCCAGCTTATCCTTTGAGGGCCGTGGTGGAAACTCACCTCCAATCTTCTCGCTAATTTTGGCTAATAATCTGATTTCTCATGCATTAGTCATAAAATCCTATTAGCCTCAGTCAAAATGATTGTCCAAAAATAAAAATAAAATGAAATTTGAAGTGTATTAGATTTAGGTCATTTGAAGCATGTCCCTTTACATGATCTAGTCTCTTTAGAGAGTGAGTTTAAGGACTTAGTCTCATTCTAAATAATAACTGACCTATCTTGCATAAAGACTTACCTACATGTATTTAAAATTGTAGGAGGAGTTAGTTGGCCACCCCAGTTGGAAGTCCAAGCGTCAGTGGTTTGTCCTCTCTTGTGGAGGCAAACCAATTGCTTTTCGTCTTAGATTTAGGTTGTGTTAGGCTCGGCTCCCTAGATTTAGGTTAGAGGTTGCTTCTCCCTGTGGGCCATAAGCATAATTCCTCACCTCCTAGGCATTCCCTTAATCTTATGTTAAAGAATCTTAAGTCCTAAAATTCTAATAAAAAAATATAACTCAAATAAACTAAATCAATTTCCAAAATGTAAAGCCCAATTTTAGGATAGTTTGAGATGCTCGCTAGGTTTCCTAGCATCGTGAACATCTCCTACTTATTTTCTATTTTGGCTTCAATAATAACTCTCTCTTTTGATCAATCCCATTTGATCCCTCAAACACAAATCAATCGATTGATAGTCCTTCCTAGTGAAATCTTTAAAGACAACGATCATTTACCTTAATCGAGAGTTTTCCTAAGGGATCTCATCCCTTAGGATGTAATTAACTATGTGGGCTTGCCTTTATAGGGAACTTAACAAACCCGGTATAAAATAAACCCTGCTTTACTTTTCTAGATAATGTATGGGAAGAATCTCTGGTACATATGCAAACCCATCATCCTTAGGAGTCCTTATTGAGGTGATTGGTTTCATTAAAGGGTAGTGATTTCTATCTCTTGAGATAATACATTATACCTTGATGACGTATTCGATCACCTAAATAAGTACATTTGTGGATCTGCGTGGCATCTTATCAAGGCAAATTTTTATATAGGTTGTTGCCTCTTTCATTTCTCACCAACAGATTTGGAAGGCAACTCCCCCTATATAGGAATTTTTCACCACATCCTTCATCAAGTCCGTCAAGCTTAAAGCTAAGACAAAAGGAAAACCAAATCTCAAAATAAGCAGACTAATTCCTCCATCAATCCCAACCAAGCATGAAGCTAGGGTAGGAGGAAACTCAAATTTATAAAGACATAAAAGAAAGAGATCTTCAGCAAAGCCGTTGAAGTACTAAGTATATACTGTAAGAACTCTTATCTATCTGACAAGTTGATTCTGACAAATCAGTCAATCCTGTCATTAAGCATGTCCTAATTAAGGCTTCATACTAATAACAAATCCTATCAAAGCTCTGTAAGCTATTGCAATCAAAGCTGAAATGATCCAAGTTCTGTGGCCAGCCCAAAGGGTTAACCAGTTCTCAACAAACGTGACTCGCTCCATGCACGAATAACATTTATTAGGGGTATTTATTGACCTTCATATATGTTTCATAAGTCAAGCCAAGCCCACAAGTCGAATTCGACGGACTTTGGAGGTGACAGTGCATAAATCGAGGCTCAAAATGTACTAGACATCACCAAAAATAGTTGAAATGACCGCCGATCGATGAATGGACTTTGTCGTTGTGATCAGAACATTAAAATTAATTAGAATAAAAATACTACATAATCTAACGATCAATCGATCAAGCGATCGAGCTATCAATGTGTCAACACGCATTTCGGGGAAAGGAAGCTATGATGATGCCCAGATGATCTCTGTTCATAAAATTGATAACACCGTTAGTTTTGAAATGCCAAAAACTATCCAATGAGACTGTACATGCCCAATTTAGATGAGTATGCATGAAAATCAAAGGATCAAAAGTGAAGACACATAAATCAAAGTTGAAGTGCACTAGACATCACCAAAATTAACCCAAATGACCTCTAATTGATGAACGGACTTTGCCATCATGTTCAAAATGTTGAAACTAGTTATAATATAAAGATTACACAACTTGATGATCAATCAATCAAGTGATCGAGTCATCAATGCGCTTGCATGCATATCGAGATCAAGATGCACTAACACAAATCAAATGATCTTCGTTCTTGAAATTGATTGTGTCATTACTTTTAAAATGTTAAAATATATCAAGTAAGACTATTCTCACTCAATTCAAATAAGTCTGCACAAAAATCGAGCAGTCAGAAATGATAACGTGCATTTTGAGTTAAAATTGACCTAATTTGATGCTGACTTGAACTAAATGGCCTCCGATTGCAAAATGGACTAGGCCATTGCATTCAGAATATCAAAATAATCTTAAATCAATATATATATATATATATATATATATATATATATATATATACATATATATATCAATCCTATATTAAGGTTGGTGTAAAGTTCACATTAAAGTCACTTAAGTAGTAAAAAATAAATTTAAAAACCTAAATTAACCTAAATCCCTAAAAATCATTTGGTTCGGCCCTAATCCTAATACACATGGATGACGGTTCTCCCTCACTCATTCCCCTTCGCTCTCGAATGAGGAAGGCGAAAGCTTCCGTGCATGAATAGCCGTCTCCTCCGCTCCACACTGGCAACTCCTCCTCAGCTTGTTCAACACAAGATCCTCCCTCCCACCTTCCTCTAACACAAAGCTCTTCTCTCCAAGCTTCTTGAATTTTCCTTTAAGCAGAACCCTTCTTCCTCTTCTCCAAACACGAGAAGGATGGTTTCTTTTCTTCTTCTTCTTCTTCTTTTCTTCCTCTTCTTTTTTTTTTTCAATCTGATTTCCTCTCTTTTCCCCAAACAAAATTTCATTCTTCTTTCTTCTTCTTCTCTTCATCTTTTCCTTTTTTTTTCTCCCTTCCAAACCTTCTCAAATTTCATTTTCATTGAAATTCCTCTTTATCAGAAGGAAGAACCATTAGGGTTCTTCTCCGGTTCTAGCATCTCTCTTCCCTCTTTTGTTCTAAATCAAAAATCCTCCCCTTCCAATTCGCTTCACCGCAACCGGAGAGGAACACTGTCATTAGGCGGGTTCTTTTCTCAATTTTTGCCATATCCCTTTCCATCTTCCTTTTTCAATTCCCTTTGCCACAACCAGAGAGGAACACCACCATCAGGCGGGTTCTTCTTTTGGTTTCCAGCATCATCCTCTCTGTACCCTTCCGACAATTCCTTTTGCCACAGTCAAAGAAGAACACCATCATCAGACGAGTTCATCTCTTAGTTTCTGGCATCTCCAACCCCATCTCTTTGTTGATCATTGCAATATACAGAAAAATGAGTCTGAACATGTGGGATAAATTTGTGAATCTGTATATGTATCTGCTTATGTTTCTTTGCAGGTTTGAGGCCTCATTGTGCTCATTAGGCGTGATAAAAAATGATCAGTCTATGAGACCTTTATGCTCATTAAGGCATGGGTAAGCCAACATCATTTGATGTCCCCTAGCCAAATTTTGTCAAATTTTTAGACTTAGAAAAAAAATGAATATATATATATATATATATATATATTGCATTTATCTTCTTTCAGGTTTAAAGGCCTCGTCACGCTCATTAGGGCGTAACGAGAAGGGAATTAGCTGTGGTGTCACAGACTCACAAGACACCACTCATTACACACATTAATGCGTACCGAGTAAGCCAAAATACTCACGATGCAGCCCCCTACGTGGGGATGATGACGGGAGGTTATCGAAATTTCATCAAATTTTTTAGACTTAAATTTAAAATTAATTGGATATTAAATTGATGGTGAAATATAAAGTATTAAAAAAAATAAAATGAAAAGGGAATGTGGAGTTCACATGTAACTTAAAGTAATAATAGAGGGTGGCGTGCTCAACAAATATTATTACTCTATAAAAATGTACTAAGTGAATGTGAATCTAGTCACTTAATTTATTGCTAAATGAATGCTTGACCTGTTGTTTAATATGTTCAAACAAATGAGGATACTCAAGTTAAATGCAAGTGAAACTTGATGTGGCAAATGCCAAACTCATAAGAGACTTGCACTAAATTTGAAGTCTAGTTTTTAAATAAATATAAAACATGATGTGGAGTTAAGGAGGAATCCAAATTGGGTTTAGTAGCTCTTATATGAATATTAATGTGACTACGATGCAGCGGATACTAAGGTTATTACAACTTATTCCAAGTGAATTAAAAATGATTTCAATTGAACACAATTGAATATGGAGAACTTATATGAAGCTTGATAGATTACTTCTGAGCAAGAGTAGGTTCTGGCATCTCACAAATTAACATGAATAAGATTTTTCTTGACTATTTAAAATGTCAAATTCATGAATAAATAACAAGCATAAAATATAATCAATTGAACACCAAGATAACTACATTCGATATTGAATGAAATGAAGACCTCAATTTAATGTAGAACAGCAGGTGATTGATGAAAGTCAATTCTAAATTGAGAATGAGAGTTTGTGAGAAGTTTGATATCATTCTTGCAAGCATAAGTTCAATTAAAGAGCACGCTAATGAGTATGAACCTACCATTAAAGTTTATAGATTCAATAAGTAAATTTAATACAAGCAAAGATGCAATATTTTGAATTACAAATAGAAACTTAGTTCTGCTCCAAAAATGTCATCGATTTTACAACACTTTGTACAAGAGAATAGATGTTAATTGAAGCATTCTTAAATACACCCGCATGTGCCCCTACATTATGTTGAATGCATAAATTCAAGTGTCTGAGAATGTTGTGCGGGTTGTATCCCGGTTTAGTCTTATGATTGGATCCGGGTTAACAAAACCTAAAAATATATTATAAGAATTTCAACTTAGTGAAATATCTGAGAAACTAATTCTATCATGTGACGATGGATCCTCCTTAGAGTTTAGGATCTAAAATTCTTAAATATATTCAATTTAATCAATTAACTGATGGTAATGTTGAATGGTGATTTCAACTAGGAGGATACTTCCATCAAAATATTTCTCTAATTTCCAATCAAATTAACTTAAATCAAGTATCAATCTAAAAATTATTTAAATAAAATTTAATCATTAAAAACTTAAAGCAAAACTCAACATATCCACATTCCGTAATTGTTAGTCAAAGGTGATAAATTAAAAAAACTCTAACTCACAAAGAAGCCAATGTCAAATCAAGTGTTCTGCTATGTTCACTCTCAACCAATCTCACGTCAATAAAGACGTGGCCCGTGTCCTCTGACTATGGCTTGGCCGGTAGGCTCCACAGATGATAAGTTATGACCAGAGTTCTTTGATTGGGTGGTTTGGCCAGTAATGCTCCATTATATTATGATCGAGCGGTATGCTCCCAATCGCTCTTTGAGTTGTTAATCATAGGGTATACTTGATAGATCAAATAGCCATCTGTCAGCTAAAGTAGATTTAAGATTATCTTCTTAGACAAACACCACCCCAGGTCTATAAAGATTTCTTGGATGACGTAACCCATGTGTTGCTGATAAGGATCTTTCGGTCAGGTTGGGTCGACTACCTCCTCTGATTAAATAGACTAGGTACCACGACAACCCGAGATGACAGAACCATGGGATCTAGATCGGGCACATCATCATTCCCCCAACCATCCAGTTTAAGCTAAAATGATGAATTTCATAATCTTAAATTCTAAAACTCCATATGCTGATATTATACGCTACGCATTAAGCGATCTAATGACTAGCCTTAATTGAAAGTTCTCTCTCACTTATTGGGAGGGGTAATTAACTATAGGGGCTTACGCTATAAGTAACCTGGAACCAGATCTTGAGTCTTCACCAAATGAGGATGAAATCTCTGGGTAGTGTCTTATTTACTATGCCATCTACCTTTTGAAAATTACATCGACACTTAAATCACTTGCTTCAATTCATTATTGTCGAGAGGTCCGTGGAAAATTTTTGGAGCACATAGATTTTTGACGACTCCACTGGGGATAGGATTCTCTTTCCATCTTGACTAGCCATATATGTGTTATAATAGCAACAAATATTTGAAAATTCAAAACAAAAATGGTGATTTAAATTTGTAATACATTGAAATTACTAATGTATGAGGCTCTACGTCGAATGAATTATTTTGTAGAGTATATTTTTATTACACTATTATTTTATTCTATAGTACCTCTACATCTTGAAAGTATGGGATAAAATAATAATTATTAATCCCCATCTTTCACTTTTGTAGAATGGATCTACAGAGCACTTATTTCCTTTGTTGGTAGAAACATGCAAACATGACCCATCAAAATTTTTATCTAGAAAGAAAGAAGAGCTTGGAGAGTTAACATCTGAATTTTGTTTACTAACTCAACAAAAAGATAATGGTTCATATGAAGATTTGTGTTTTTCTGATGGAGAAGAGTTAGACTCATCGATATCATCATGTATGAAACATATGAAGTTGAAAAGTGAGTTTAACTCTTTCGGTCAATCCTCCAGAATAAAAAATGAATTTGAAGAAACTACCTCTTCAGAGAAATCTGAGTAAGATAAGGTGATTCAAGTTCAGTTGAGAAGTGGTAAAGTTTTACCACCGTCATCAAAGAGGGAAAATGTAAATAAAGACAAAGACAAATAAATTGAAGTCAACGAAGATATCATTCCCAAAAATCCTAGAATAAAGCCTAAATCAAGCAAAAAAGATAGATTACAATATTTTATCATATTTGAGAAAGATTCTTGCACAACTGAGTGTGTACAAGGCTCTCTTGATGTCAGAAGACCTCAGAAATTTTGATACAAGCTCTCAAGGATCCGGAGAGTTATGAAGCTTACTTTGCTAAGAAAAAATGCATGGCTAAAGCATTACAAACTAAAGAGCTCCTAGTATTCACATTTTCTGAAGAAGATCTTATGCTAAAAATGGCAGATGATAACCGTCCTCTATATATTACTGTAGAGATTGATGGCATCTCGATCAGCCGAATATTGAGTGATCCAGGTTCTTCTATCAATCTTATGAGTCTAAAAGTATTTAGAGAATTATCACTTGATATCCAACATCTTGGGAGAGATAAGTTAATGGTTCATAGTTTCAATGAGAAAGGGTAGAAAACCCTGGGTTATTTTATTCTCCCACTCAAGTTTTGGGATTTATATATAGAAACAAAGTTTCATGTAATCGATGCTGATACATTATTTAGAGCTCTCTTGGGTAGACCATTCCTACATGAGTATGGCATGGTCTCATTAACTATGCATCAATGTATGAAGTACCTAAAAAAGGGAGAAGAGATCAGAATTCCTAGCAATATACAATCATTCTCCATCCATGAAGCAAAGATCTATGATGATGCCGAATATTCCATTCCTAAAGAGTTTAAGCTAACAGAGCCTCTTGAAGCGGTAACATCCACTTCAGAAACTAAAAAGCAACTTCACAAAGTGAAAGAGCAGGAGCAAAGAGGAAGAAAGAAGGCAATGTCAATTCTCCCTAAAGCACTTGATTCAATATCTAAATCAAGAAGACTAGTTCCTCACTTGGGAAGTGACACACAAGAAGAAGAAGATATTCTTATCAAACCCAACAGAACTTATAAACTTTCAAGAAAGACAAAGTATGAAATAAGTGATTCTGATTCAAACTATGAATTTGAATCTACTTATGAAAATATAGTTCGGATGATTGCATCAAGAAGGAAAGCTCATTTGATAATGTCAGGTTACTCCTTCAAAATTATACCCATCCCTCAGCAGTACTTCAAAGAAATTACTCTACTGGAGATTCATAATATTAAAGAGTTGATAATATTCTATGTGCCATCGTTGAGTGAGAGTGGTGGAATAGGAACTCTATTTTACAAATCTGAAGAGTATCAGCCTCACAATTTTGATCGGTCTGCTCAACATGAAAATTTTGATGTGATAGTGCCAACAAGAATACCAATATACTATCCACAAAAATTGCGAAGAATGATGCATAAGCTTGGAATTTATATTAGAACTATTAAATATAGAACTCAAATCTTTAACAGGATATGGAGCCAAAGAAGTCCTTAGGCAGCACAAAGAAGTGATAAGTTTAACACTAAAGGTTTTGGGTTCATCCATAAATCTCATTAAAATAAAGCTTGTTAGAATATAATAGAAGCTGAGATCGAAACTAATAGTGATGAAGAAGATGATCTCCATGAAATTCTTCTCACAAACGATGAAGAAGTAGAAGCCAAGCCTGCACCTGAAGAACTCAAAGATGGTGGACAAACAACTACTATGAATGAACTCAAACAAATTAACCTGAGAGCTGAGAATGATCCCCATCCAACGTTTGTCAGTGCCCTTCTACCTGATAAGAAAGTTGAAGAACTAAAAATGCTACTTCATGAATTCAGGGATTACTTTGCCTGGACATATTCAGAAATGTCAGGCTTATCCCCTAATGTAGCAGTTCACAAACTAGCTATTAAACCAGATGCGACGCCTGTTAAGCAAGCTCCTAGGCGAATAAGATTAGAGATTGAAGAACAAGTAATTACATAAACTAAGAAGCTGATCGAAGTAGGCTTCATCTGGGAGGAGAAGTATGCATATTGGATAGCCAACATTGTCCCCGTTAGAAAGAAGAATGGCCAAATCCATCTCTGCATTGATTCCGGGACCTAAATAAGGTATGCCCAAAAGATGACTTTTCACTCCCAATATCAAAACTACTAGTGGACAATACTTCCAACTACGGCATATTCTTATTTATGGATAGATCATCGGGATATAATCAAATCAAGATGGCGCCAGAAGATGAGAAGCACACGTCATTCAGAACACTTATTGACATCTATTGCTGCACAATCATGCCTTTTGATTTGAAAAATGCTAGAGTTACAAACCAAATAGTCATGACACGTATTTTTGATGAGTTGATTTACCAGAAAGTTGAGTGTTATGTTGAAAATTTGGTGGTGAAAAGCTTAAATCGTGAAAATCACTTTGAAGACTTAAGAATTGTATTGGAGAGAATTAGAAAATGTGATCTAATGAATCATCTAAAATGTGCATTCGGAGTGTCCTTCAAAAATTTCTTGGGGTACATTGTATGCCACAGAAGGATTGGAATTGATCCTATTAAAATCAAGGCAATTGTGGAGATGAGGCAATTGTGGAGATGCCTCCACCGAAGAGTTTGCATCAGCTCTGTTCTTTACAAGAACAGCTTGCATTCATCCATTGATTTATATCAAACCTATCAGGATGCTGCCAACCATTTGTAAAGTTGATGAAGAAGGATACTTCATTCAAATGGGATAAGGAGTGCCAAGAAGCCTTCAACAGCATTAAAAGCTATCTATTAAGTCCACCAATCTTTGCAGTGCATACTCCTGGGAAGCCTATCATTCTATACACAGCTGCATTAGAAGAGTCCCTTGGAGCATTATTGGTACAACATAATGAAGATAGAATGCTCTTTATTAGTCGAAGATTAATAGGAGCATAAATGAGATACTCTTTAATAAAGAAGCACTGTTTGGCATTGATCTTTACAGTCCAAAAGCTCCGTCATTATATATTTTTTCACAAGATTACCCTCATCTCAAGGGTCAATTCGCTGAAGTACTTGATGACAAGACCAGCGTTGACAGGGCGCTTAGCAAGATGGGTAGTATTATTACTTTTACAATTTGATATCACATACATTTCATAGAAAGCAGTGAAGGGACAAGTCTTAGCAAATTTTCTTGCTGCACATCCCATCCCTGCAGACTCTTCTCTTAACGACGATTTTCTTGATGAGCAAATTATGCTTTTTAATGAAAAAAACTCACAAATTTGGAAAATGTACTTTGATGGAGCCTCATCAATCAAACAAGTTCAACCTCTAAAATTTCCAAAGGCAAGAGTAGGAATCAGCATCGTCTTCATAACATCAGAAAAAGAGATAATTAGACGATCATATGGGTTGACTAAGCCAAGAACTAATAATGAAGTTGAGTATAAAGTATTAGTGGTAGGTCTTGAAGAAGCTATTTTCATAAGCATTCAAAATTTGTATATTTTCGGTGATTCTCAACTTATTATAAATCAAGTACTTAACATTTATAAAATCAATAAGCTTGAGTTAGCTTTCTATCATAACCGAGTTCTTGAACTTATGAAGCAGATATCAAATATCACATTAACTCAAGTCATTGGATCAAAGAATAGTAAATTCGATTGTTTAGCAAAATTAGCTAAGGAGATGGCAAGAATGAATGGTGATTATGTTATTATCGGTATATTTACTCGATGAGTTCTATAGCCAACAGAGTATCAATCCCCGTAGATAGAGGGGTTATCAAATTTGACCCAGCAGGATGTGACTCAGGTTACTCCTCATACTCCCTAAAATCAACAAGAAGTTATACCCAGAAAAGCTAAGAATGATATTGCCTTAGAAAAGTAGTGTGAAGCATTTATAGTAGAAGAGCCACATGATTAGAGGCAACCCTTCATCGACTATTTTAAAGAAGGAACATTATCAAATAATAAATCATTGATAGCTCAAATCGAGAAGAGAATGTTGTACTATACTTTCATCAACAACTCTTTGTATCGTAGATCCTTTGAACAAATGTAGCTACGATGCCTTAAATACAGATAAAGGCGTCAAAGTGATGGTTGAAGTTCATAAAGAACTTTGTGGTGCACATTAGTCAAGTCCCAAGATGGCAGTAAAGATCAAAAGGATGGGCTATTATTGGCCATCTATGGTGAGAGACTGTATCAATCATGCTAAGAGGTGTCATAAATGTCAAGTACATGGGAATATAATCCACCAACCTCCAAATCCACTACTCCTAATAATAACATGGTGTTACATGTTAAAACCCTCTTAAGAGAATATCAATTCAAATATTGATGTACTTGCTTAATTTAAATCTTAAAAGTTCTTCTAAATGTGCTTTAAAATTCCCCTGTAAAACAGGGGCATTCTTTAATTTATGTTAAGTTTATTTGAGTTTACATGATGTTATAAGACGAGATCCTCAAATATATTCTGATTCAGGTTGACATCGAGCTTTACGCCAAAATATCTGAATATACCCATAATTGTTACTCTTAAGTCATAGGTTCTTGCAGGAGCAAAAGAATTTATTTTCATGCATGAAAAGACAGCCCTAAATATCAAAAGTTTATCTCCCAGATTTGTCAAATTCTAAAGATCAAGTCAGAAGAACTCCTAATTTTGGAAGCTTTAATCAACTGAGTTAAAAAAATATATATCAACCTCTACATCCTAAAGTATAGGACACAGATGGGTTCTAAAGGTCGAACTCAACAAGCTCACAAATGGCCGAGTTGCTGACGCTCTTCTCACTCAACAAGCTACAAGAAAAGGCAGCAGTGAAAGAACCCTCATTCATCAGTCTGATGATAAAACCATCAACCCACTACAGGTTCAGTCGAAGACTCGAGTAGGTTCTAAAAGTAAAACTCAACAAGCCCAAATGTGGCCGAGTTGCTGATGCTCTCCTCACTCAACAAGCTGTAAGAAAAGGCAACAGTGAAAGAGCTCCTACTCCCCAGTCCAATGATGATAGCTGTTCAATCTCAAACCAGATCTAACTTAGTGATTATAAGCAATCATAATCCAAGAGATCTTTCTACTTGATCGATAGACCAAGATAATCTAAAAAAAAACTCTGAATTCAGAGCTACCTCAAGTTAATCTTTATATTGCCTACAGTGTGATATTTCAATTTATTCTCAAATGATATGATCAAGCTCAAAGCACAGATCAAAGCCAATCTCCTCATCAAGTTCATTAAAGTAGAAAGCACGGGACTGAGGGAACAATTCCATAGTTCATACAAAGTTGATGGCCAAACTAAAGGAATTTTATAGTTATTTAGTTTATTAAAGCACACATTACTAGGTTGATAACTCAACATAGACCTAGTATAAGCCGAAAGGCTGAGTCATCTATACACACCCTTCAATGAATCTGTCAAACCAGCAAGCACAGGATGCATGGCATACATACACTTCCTGACAAGTCAATGTGGACAAATTAGGTCAATCCTTCATCAAGTTTGTCAAGCTAAAAACTAAGAAGGAATTCCAAATCTCAAAATAAGCAGACCAATTTCTCCATCAAACCCAACCAAGCACGAAGCTAGGGTTGGAGGAAACTCAAATCTGTAATGACATAAAAGAAAGAGATCTTCAGCAAAGTTATTAAAGCAGATAGTAGATGGTGTAAGAACTCTTATCTATCCAAAAAGTTGATTATGATAAATCGGTCAATCTTATCATTTAGCATGTCCTAAATAAGGCATCATACTTACAAATCCCATCAAAGCGTCGTAAGCTATTACAATCGAAGCTAAAATGATTTGAGTTCTATTGGCAACCCAAAGGGTCAACTAAATTTCAACAAATGTGACTCGCTCCATGCGTGAATCACATTTTTTGGGGGCATTTGTTGACCTCCACATATGCATCATAAGTCGAGTCAAGTCCATAAGTTGAATTCGACAAACTTTGGAGGTGACAACGCGTAAATTGGGGCTTAAAATGCACTGGACATCAGTGAAAATGATTGAAATGGCCTCTGATCGATGAACAGACTTTAATGTCATGTTCTGAACATCAAAATTGATCAAAAAATAAATATTGCATAATCTAATGATCAAGCGATCAAGCGATCGAGCTATCAATGTGTCGACGTGCATATCGAAGAAAGAAAGCTATAATGATGTTTAAATGACCTCCGTTCATAAAATTGATCATACCATTAGTTTTGAAACACTAAAAATTATCTGATGAGACTGTCCATGCTCAATTCAGATGAGTATGTATGAAAATCGAAGGATCGGAAGTGACGGCACATAAATTGAAGTTAAAGTGCACTAGATGACACTAAAATCAACCCAAATGACCATTGATTGATGAACAGACTTTACCATCATGTTCAGAATATTGAAATTGGTCAGAATATAAATATTGCACAACTTGATGATCAATCGATCAAGCGATCGAGCCATCAATGCGCCTGCACACATATCAAGGTCAAGAGGCATCGACACAAACCAAATGATCTCTGTTCATAAAATTGATTGCTCTATTAGTTTCAAAATATCAAAATATATTAAGTAAGATTGTTCGTACTTAATTTAGACAAGTTTGTAAGAGAATTGAGCAGCTGGAAATGATAACACGTATTTTGAAAATTGAACTTGAATCAATCAAAGACAAACGAAGAGTCATTACGTTTAAAACATTGAAATAACCTTAAATTAACATATATCAACCCTAAATTAAGTTCGGCATAAAGTTCACATTAAAGTCGATTAAGCAATAAAAAAATCAATTTAGAAACCTAAATTAACCTAAATCATTTTGGTTTGCCTAATCCTAATGTACAAGGACACTCAATTCTCCCTCACATGCGGCCTCATTCCTCTTGATCTTTGATCGAATGAGGGAGAGAAGTTTCGCAGCAAATCAGCTTTCATTTCCGCTTCCATGTTTTGACCAACCACTGTAAGTCTTCTTTTTTTCCATGTAAGATCTTCTTCTTCTTCTCTTCTTCCTATCTTAACCTTTTTTTTCTCCCTTCTCTTTTTCTCTTAAACCAAATTGCATTCTTCTTTCTTCTTCTTCATCTCTTCATCTTTTCCCTTTTATTTTTTCTCCCTTCCACCAAAATTGAAAACCCCCTTCTCAATTTCTTTCATTTTCCCCAAAAACCAAAATTCCCTTTCTTTTTGCCCAACCGAAGAGGAATTCTATCATTAGGTTGGTTCTTCTCTCGATTTTTGGCATCTCTCTCTTCCCTCCATTCTTCTAAACCAAAAATTCCTCCCCTTCCAATTCCATTTGCCGCAACCGGAGAGGAACACCGTCATTAGGCGGGTTTTTTCTCAATTTTCAGCATCTCCCTTTCCATATTCCTTTCCAATTCCCTTTGTCGTAGCCGAAGAGGAACACCATCATCAGGCGGCTTCTTCTTTTGGTTTCTGACATCTTCCTCTCTGTACCCTTCAGACAATTCCTTTTGTCGCAGTCGAAGAAGAACACCGTCATCAAGCGATTTCTTCTATTGGTTTCCGGCATCTCCAACTTCATCTCTTTGTCGATCATTGCAACACGCAGAAAAATGAGTCTGAGCATATGGAATAAATATGTGAATATGTATATGTATCTATTTATGTTTATTTGTAGGTTTAAAGGCCTCATCGTGCTCATTAGGACGTGATGAGATGAAAAAATTGGTTACGGTGTTGCAAGAGACTGCTCGCTACGCTCATTAGGGCATACCGAGTAAGCCAATATCTGTTAGATGTTGCTCCCCATAGCCAAAATGCTACCGAAATTTTGTCAAATTTCTGGACTTAAAAAAAAATGAATTGTATTTGTCTTCTTTTACGTTTAAAGGTCTTGTCACGCTCATTAGGGTGTGACGAGATGGAAATCGACTATGGTGTGGTAAGACCTCCCTCGCTCATCGCACTTTGCGTAAGCCAAAATACTGCGCCATGCAGATGATGAATGAGGCTATAAAATTTTCATCAAATTTTTGAGACTTAAATTTTAAATTAATTGGATATTAAATTAATGGTAAAACATAAAGTCTTAAAATAAAATAAAATGAAAAGGGAATGTGGAAATCACATGTAACTTAAAGTAATAATAGAGGGTGGCATGTCAATAAACATTATTACCCTATGAAAATGTACTAAGTGAAAGTGAATTTAGTCACTTAATTTATTGTTAAATGAATGCTTGACTCATTGTTTAATATGTTCAAACAAATGAGGATACTCAAGTTAAATACAAGTGAAACTTAATGTGGAAAATCCTAAACTCATAGAAGACTTATAATAAATTTGAAGTCTAGTTTTCAAATAAATATGAAACTTGATGTGGAGTTAAGGAGGAATCCAGATTGGGTTTAATAGCTCTTATATGAATATGGATGTGACTATGATGTTAGCCAATAGACATGAATATGACTAAAGTAGCAGACACTAAGGTTATTACCACTTATTCCAAGTGAATTAAAAATGATTTCAATTGAACACAATTGAATATGGAGAACTTATATAAAGCTTGATAGCTTACTTCTGAGCAAGAGTGGGTTCTGGCATCTCACAAATTAACATGAATAAGATTTTTCTCGGCTATATAAAGTGTGAAATTCATGAATAAATAGTAAGCATGGAATATAATCAATTGAACACCAAGATAACTACATTTGATATTGAATGAAATGAAGACCTCAATTTAATGTGTAGAATAGTGATGAACCTAAAAGTCAATTCTAAATTAGAGTTTGAAAGAAGTTCATAGCTTGCTTGCAAGCACAAGTTCAAAAAGAGTCAAGAATGAACCTACCATTAAAGTTTAAAGATTCAATAAATAATTTTAATACAAGCAAAGATGCAATATTTTAAATTACAAATAGAAACTTAGTTCTGCTCCACAAACATCACCGGATTCGCAACACTTTGTACAAGCAAACAGAAGGCGTTAATTGAAGTATTCTTAAATACACTCGAATGACCCCCACACTATGCTAAATGCTTAAATTCAAGTCTGTGATTACTGCGTTTGGAGTCTGGGAGTCCGAAGTTAACAAAACTTAAAAACCTATTATAAGAATTTTAACTTAGTGAAATATCTGAGAAGTTAATTATGTCATCTGATAGTAGATCTGACCCTCTATTAGGAGCTAAATAGAGTTGACATGATCTAAAATTCTTAAATATATTTGATTTAATTAATTAACTACCTCGATGATGGCTATGTTGAATGGTGATTTCAATCGGAGGGGATACTTCCATCAAAATGTTTCTCTAATTTCCAATTAAATTAACTTAAATCAAGTATCAATCTAAAAACTATTTAAATGAAATTTAAACACTAAAAATTTAAAGCAAAACTCAATTTATCCACCTTCCGCAATTGTTTGTCGGATGTGATAAATTAAGAAAACTCTAGCTCCCAAAGGAGCCAATGTCAAATCAAATGTCATGCTATGTTCACTCTCAACCAATCTCATGCCAGTAAATATGTGGCGTGTCCTCATTTGCGTGGCGGCGAGGCTCCACAGATAATCGATTACGACAGTCTTTTGATCGTGATTTGGCCGATGGCTCCATTATATTACGATCACGACCGTAGACCGTATGCTCCTCAATGGCTCTACCATTTGAGTTATTAATCATAGGGTATACTTGATAGAGCAAACAGCCCTCTGTTAGCTAAGGTAGACTTAAGATTATCTCCTTAGACAAACACCACCCTAAGTCTACAAGGATTTCTTGGATGACGTAACTCATGTGTTGCTGATAAGGATCCTTCAGTCATGTTGCACTCTTCTCGACTAAGTGTAGGGACCATGTGGTCGGGATGACGAGAACAATGGAATCTAGATAGACGCGTCATCATTCCCCAACCATCCGATTTAAAATTTGAAATGATGAATTTCATAATCTTAAATTCTAAAACTCCATTTCTTTGTATTTGCATTAAGCGATCTAATGACTAGCCTTGTCGAAAGTTCTCTCACTTATTGGGATGGGTAATTATAGTTGCTTCTTTATAGGAAACGTGAAACTATATCTAAAGTCCTCACCAAATAAGAACGAAATCTCTGGGTAGTGCCTTATCTACTATTCCATCAGCCTTCTGAAAATTACAGCGACACTTAAATCACTCGCTTCAATTCATTATTTTCGAGAGGTCGATGGTGAATTTTTGGAGCCCACAATTTTTAAGGCACAATATTTAATGAATTGTTTATGATTAAAAACACAACATAGGCTATCAAATTGAATCTTTTTAGATTTTGGACTAAATAATCAAAATGTCACCCTCAAAAATTATCAATACATCCTCATTCTCCATCTGTTAAAGATCTAAAGTTGAAATTGAAGAGAATTTGGAGATCTTAAAAACTCTAAAATTTTGTGCAATGATCAACACTAACAATCAAATAACATAATTAGATCTACTTTGAAATTAGTGCAATATTATTTATTTATATATTGCACATATCTTAAAACTCATCCAAGAATTTTGAGTCATTTCTTGACTAAACTTTTGATAAAAAATTTTCGATAATTTTTTTGTATTGAATAATCTAAAAGTAACTTGTAGAATAAATTATTTAGATATCTCAAATATTTTCACTTTGTCTCACCAACTCTTTCTCGCTCTCTGCTCTCTTCTCTCTTCTCTCTCTCTCTCTCTCTCTCTCTCTCAATCCTTAATTCCGCTATCATATCTTCAAGATAATCGACTTACCAACCACCGGACGGTAGAATCACTCTCTCTCTCTCTCTCTCTCTCTCTCTCTTTCTCTCTCTCTCTCTCTCTCTATATATATATATATTAGGCAGGCGGCTTCCCCACAAAATAAAACAAAAAATCATTTGATTTCTTAAGTTCCTTAATAGAATGATTATAAAGAGCAGCCGATTTAGTTATTTATTACTTAAAATTATGAATATAGAGTCACCACGTCAGTAAGCTTCGAGATAACAAATAAATATAGGCATTTATATAATTTGATATACCAACCTTATTTAATTAAAGAATTGCTTTCCAATTGGAATTCGTCCCTTTGCTTCGATAAGAAAAAGAAAACAGTATTGCGTGAAATAAAATTATTTTAAATTTTATCCGAACTCAAATGAATACATGCTGAACGATCATTAATTATTTACCTAAACGAATTATTTTCCCAATATACATAAATTCTTATCCATATCCCTATTCACATCAACTACGTAGTTGCTGAAGATAAGTAGTAATCCCACTCATGCTTCCCTTCACCACCCAAATAGAACTGCCAGCTCTCTACTTCATCAGCTTCGACCGGCCGACGACTCATCTGAGCTCTCCTCCTCTTCACTCTCTCGATCACCCCTTCCACAGCGACATCAAACGCATCCATAACGCTCTCCATCTTCCCTCTCGGATCCCCATACACTATTCTTGGAATCCGTCTCACCACCTTCTCTCTCATGAGAAAATATTACGTCCGGTCCCGCGTAGCTTTCGTCGCGGACTCCAATCCAGACGACGGCGTGTGTCGGTTTTCCGTTTTAGCGATTAACGAGCAGAGATAACGGACGCTAAAGACATTTCCCCACCCGCGCGTAAATGTCGATGGCGTGTAACGGACGGTCGTAATACATTTCCCCCCAGCCTCGTTCAAAAGCGGAGAAGAAGAACGAAAACATTCGACGTTCGACATTCCTCGTCATGAGCTTTAGGGCTTTCTTTCGACGGATTTTTCTCGACCTCGGCGACCGACCTTGATATAGCAAATCAAAATTGAGGTATTGTAGGTGATGAGGTATTTACACATGCATTCAACTTGAATGAATTAGGGTTTACTGTTCTTCAGTCTGAAAGATTGGCTATTTTTTATATGTTATTTTGTATCTGTACTCTCTGTACCTCTCTAGAGGGTACATAACTTTTAAGGCTCTTTTTACTAGTTTCCTTAGCATGTTTCTTGAGATTATATTCATTATATTCAAATGTAAACAATTTGATGGCAGTTTGGATGGTTTCTGGGTGGTATTTTGCATCGTACTCACATGTACCTCTTTGGAGTGATCATTTTGACCTTTTTCCCAATTTATTTTGCCTTTTATTGAGATTATGTTTAGGGTATCTCAAAGGAAGCATTTGATGCGGTTTGGATGGTTTCTGGTATGTTGCATCGTACTCTGTGTATTTGGAGATGAGATCATTTTGACCTTTTTTTCCAGTTTATTTTGCCAATGTCTTATGATTATGTATAGGGCATTGCAATGGAAGCATTTGGAGATTGTTTGGATGGTTTCTGGGTGGTATTCTGCATCTGTACTCTGTGTACCTCTTTGGAGGGTACAGATCATTTTTGACCTTTTTTTCCCAGTTTATTTTGCCAACTTCTTCTGATTATGTTTAGGGCATTGCAAAGGAAGCATTTGGAGATTGTTTGGATGGATTCTGGATGGTATTTTACATCTGTACTCTATGTACCTCTTTGGAGGTCTGATCATTTTGACCTTTTTTCCGGTTTATTTTGCTTGTTTGTGAGATTATGTTTAGAGCATCTCAATGGAAGCATTTGATGGCAGTTTGGATGGTTTAGGGTTGGTATTTTGCATCTGTACTCTGTGTACCTCTTTGGAGGGTACAGATCATTTTTGACTTTTTTTGCAGTTTATTTTGCCTACTTCTTATGAATATGTTTAGGGCATTCCAAAGAAAGTATTTTATGGCAGTTTGGATGATTTCTGGGGGCTATTTTATATCTGTACTCTGTGTACCTCTTTGGAGGGTACAGATCATTTTTGACCTTTTTTACCAGTTTATTTTTCCAACCTCTTATGATTATGTATAGGGCATTGCAAAGGAAGCATTTGATGGCAGTTTGGATGATTTCTGGGGGGTTTAGTGCATCTGTACTCTGTGTACCTCTTTGGAGGGTACAGATCATTTTTGACTTTTTTTTCACAGTTTATTTTGCAACTTCTTATGATTATGTTTAGGGCATCTCAATGGAAACATTTGATGGTAGTTTGGATAGTTTCTGGGGGCTATTTTGCATCTGTACTCTGTGTACCTCTTTGAAGGGTACAGATCATTTTTGACCTTTTTTCCAGTTTATTTTGCCTGTTTATTGAGATTATGTTTAGGGCATCTCAATGGAAGCATTTGATGGCAGTTTGGATGATTTAGGGTTGGTATTTTGCATCTGTACTCTGTGTACCTCTTTGGAGGGTACAAATCATTTTTGACCTTTTTTTGCAGTTTATTTTGCCTACTTCTTATGAATATGTTTAAAGCATTCCGAAGGAAGCATTTTTATGGCGGTTGGATGATTTGGGATTTTGCATCGTACTGTACCTCTTAAGAATTACAGATCATTTTGACTTTTTTCCGTTTATTTTGCCAACCTCTTATATGATTATGTATAGGGCATTGCAAAGGAAGCATTTGATGGCGGTTTGGATGGTTTTGGGGCTTAGTGCATCTGTACTCTGTGTACCTCTTTGGAGGGTACAGATCATTTTTGGCCTTTTTTTCCCATTTTATTTTGCCAACTTCTTATGATTATGTTTAGGGCATCTAATGGAAGCATTTGATGGCAGTTTGGATGGTTTCTGGGGGCTATTTTGCATCTATACTCTGTATACCTCTTTGGAGGGTACAGATCATTTTTGACCCTTTTTTCCAGTTTATTTTGCCTGTTTATTGAGATTATATTTAGGGCATCTTAATGGAAGCATTTGATGGCAGTTTGGATGGTTTAGGGTTGGTATTTTGTATCTGTACTCTGTGTACCTTTTTGGAGGATACAGATCATTTTTGACCTTTTTTTGCAGTTTATTTTGCCTACTTCTTATGAATATATTTAGGGCATTCCAAAGGAAGCATTTTATGACAGTTTGGATGGTTTCTGGGGGCTATTTTGCATTTGTACTCTGTGTACCTCTTTGGAGGGTACAGATCATTTTTTATCTTTTTTTCCCAGTTTATTTTGCCAACTTCTTATGATTATGTTTAGGGCATTACAAAGGAAGCATTTGGAGATTGTTTGGATGGATTCTGGGTGGTATTTTATATCTGTACTCTGTGTACCTCTTTGGATGGTACAGATCATTTTTGACCTTTTTTTCCAGTTTATTTTGCCTGTTTATTGAGATTATGTATAGGGCATTGCAATGGAAGTATTTGGAGATTGTTTGGATAGTTTCTGGGTGGTATTTTGCATATGTACTCTGTGTACCTCTTTGGAGGGTACAGATCATTTTTGACCTTTTTTTCCCAGTTTATTTTGCCAACTTCTTATGATTATGTTTACGGCATTCCAAAAGAAGTATTTAGAAATTGTTTGGATGGATTCTGGGTAGTATTTTGCATCTGTACTCTGTGTACCTCTTTGGAGGGTACAGATCATTTTTGACCTTTTTTGCAGTTTATTTTGCCTACTTGTTATGAATATGTTTAGGGCATTCCAAAGGAAGCATTTTATGGCAGTTTGGATGGTTTGGGTATTTTGCATCGTACTCTACCTCTTTGGAGGTGAGATCATTTTGACCTTTTTTCCGGTTGTTTTGCCAATTTCTTATAATTATGTTTAGGGCATTACAAAGGAAGCATTTGGAGATTGTTTGGATGGATTCTGGGTAGTATTTGGCATCTGTGCTCTGTTTACCTCTTTGGAGAGTGGTCATTTTGACTTTTCCGGTTTATTTTACTTTTATGAGATTATGTATAGGGCATTGCAATGGAAGCATTTGGAGATTGTTTGGATGGTTTTGGGTGGTATTGCATCGTACTCATGTACCTCTTTGGAGGTCTGATCATTTTGACCTTTTTTTCCCAGTTTATTTTGCCAACTTCTTATAATTATTTTTAGGGCATTCCAAAGGAAGCATTTTATGGCAGTTTGGATGGTTTCTTGGGGGTTTAGTGCATCTGTACTCTGTGTACCTCTTTGGAGGGTACAGATCATTTTTGACCTTTTTTTCTAGTTTATTTTCCCAATTTCTTATGATTATGTTTAGGGCATCTCAATGGTAGCATTTGGAGGCAGTTTAGATAGTTTCTGGGTGGTTTTTTGCATCTGTACTCTGTGTACCTCTTTGGAGAATGATTATTTTGACATTTTTTTTATTTTACCAACTTTATGATTATGTTTAGGGCATTTCAAAGGAAGCATTTTATGGCGATTTGGATGGTTTCAGCTATTTTGCATCGTACTCTGTGTACCTCTTTGGAGGATACAGATTATTTTTGACCTTTTTTTTCTAGTTTATTTTGCCAACTTCTTATGATTATGTTTAGGGCATCTCAATGGAAGCATTTGATGGCAGTTTGGATGGTTTAGGGTTGGTATTTTGCATCTGTACTCTATGTACCTCTTTGGAGGGTACAGATCATTTTTGATAGTTTTTTTCAGTTTATTTTGCCAACTTCTTATGATTATGTATAGGGCATTGCAATGGAAGCATTTGGAGATTATTTGGATGGTTTTTGGGTGGTATTTTGTATCTGTACTCTGTGTACCTCTTTGGAGTGCAGATCATTTTATCTCGACTTTTCTTTTGAAGTTTATCGTATGAAAAGGATAACTTCGAG
This sequence comes from Cymbidium sinense, assembly GCA_021442155.1. Lineage (NCBI taxonomy): Eukaryota > Viridiplantae > Streptophyta > Magnoliopsida > Asparagales > Orchidaceae > Cymbidium > Cymbidium sinense. The sequence continues at coordinate 115,412,102 of CM038225.1, forward strand.
GTGTAGGCCTACCACTATAAGAAATGTGTTCGATAATATTACAGCACGCTTTATTGATGAAGCCACTGACATTTTAAAGTGGCTTCATCTCCATCAATTCATTAGACTCCACGGAATTAAGCAAGACTTTGCCATTACATCGATCCATCTGGGACATAGAAAACAAGCTTTCTTGGGTGGTGGCATTCCTTTCACCCGATGAAGTTGCATTGATGATAGGGATGCCAAACAGTAGAAGGTTGTATGGCGAAATCCCCAATATTTGTTGTTCAGCCACTACAATCGGCTTGAGAATTGAGATGGCTGTTACTGCGTACTTTGTGCGATTGTATATATATTTTCTTCTAATCTATTTTTTGTATATCACAATTACGGTGGCATTAGAATTGATTGCTTTGATGATATAGATAGATTAGTTCGGCGATGCCATTTGAACTAGTTTCCCAATTTGATATTATTGCATCAAAGATTGAGAACCAGGCGGTAATGGTAGTGGCTTTATCACTCTTGATGGTATGTTTTATATCTCCATTCGTGTAATTTAATGTCTTGAAGTTTACTATTTAAAATATTTATTGTAGATATGGTGATAAGCATCATAAGCTCATCGAACACCGCGATTATCTTTGCGATGGGCAAAATAGAGTTTCAAAATGCTTTCCGGTTTGGGAGGGCGCCGGTGACATATAATAATATCATTTAGTTCATATAATAATGTATTTATTTATGTTGTATGTCTTCAAAATTTTTATCCGTTTACCACAGTGCGCCACATTCGAGGACTTATTGGAAGGCGAACGCTCATTCGGTGTCCCTCAATCTACACATGTGGGCAGATAGTAGTCTGTTTTTAAGTATTGCCCGACTCTCCTTATGTCTCTCCTCAATATTCTCCCGTCAGTGTTTAGCACGCCTCTCTACTACCCCCACAGCAGACTTTGCGGTGGAGAGGATACTTGCAGGTTTCAAGGACCTGAAAGAGATAGTATAATCTTTTCATACAACAATAACGGAGAGGATGGATGGGCTTGATTTGTGAGTTGCTGCTATCGAGGATGTTCTACCAGCGGGGGTCCTCATCCCAAATGCAGGAGGTTCTATGGGGGTCACGGAAACTCTTGAGGAGGCTGAGCTTCCCACAGTGGAGGTACCCCAGGGAGGCTACCGTGCTGAGGAGTGCGAGAGGAAGCTCATGTGGAGGCTACCAAGAGCTTCCATTCTTGAGTTGGATACTTAAGGGGAAGCGCGTGGAATTAACGTAGGAGTTCTTGTGGAGGCCACCACTACACATGTGATGCTCAAACTTAATTGGCATTGAGTGGTGTTAAAGCTTCGGCTAAGAAAGAGGAAAGCTATTTCTTCCCCCTACACACACACTTACAGGAAGTCTCGAGTAAGAATAAGTGATGTAGTGGCCTCCACTCAAGATGAGAAGCCGACAGCAGAGGTATTAAGTTATTTTCTTTTGAATTTGAGATAATAAAAATATATTTTACTAAATTTTTTTATAGGTTCGCAAAGATGAGCCAATAAAGGTCGATGACCCACAGACTACTATCGTCGTGGTGGAGGAGCATCAGTCGGAGGTATGCATCATCTCAGTAGATCGATCATTTATTCATAGTGAATGTAGCTCTTCATCACTAACTTTTCGTCATCGATAATTTTGTTGCGTATCGAGGCACTTCATGTTGTTGAGTTCTCATCCGAGCTATTTTGCCAGCTCGATCTTATTGACACGTCATGCTCCGGTTAGACAAATTCAAGCCTGTCAGTCCTTCGATGCGTAAAATAACTATTCGTTTAGTTGAGATCACTTTAAAATATTTATTACTTGCGTGATCGGATTAGCGGTTGGGAATATCATTATTACGAGGATCGATGAGTTCTTGTGGATCAATATCTCGATGCACATTGATGCCTTCGCCTTCTTCTTGGCCGAAGTACTCGCTGCGGCATATGTCCCTATTTGTACATTTCATGCTTGCATTGGGTATGTTATCCCACAGGAATGTTCGGTATTACGATTCAATTCTTGTTTGTTTAGATAAAAGCTATAATGTGTAATCGTTCTCTTCTTTTTCTGCAGAGTTATGCAGTGCGACTAAGATGGAAAGCAAAATGTTCATCCAAAGATATCACTTCAGACGGTGTGTGAGTTAATCTTGCCCTTATAGATAATCGATCTTGGACACTCCGGCATATTAAGTCGAGACGGTATTTTTTTATGACTCAAACCAACCCATAAGAGCATTCTTCCTGAGATTGTAAGAATTGTTTTCAATTTTGGTTCTTCTTAACTATTTTTTTTCCTAGTCCAACTTATTGAGATTTTATTACGGATCAAATTACTTATTGAAGATGCTTTGGGTAGGATTTTTCGGCGATCAGAAATGGCCAATCGACATAGTGAGTGGGATACCGGTCAAGAAAATAGTTTAGAATGTTTGTCTGCAAATACATGGAAATGAAACCTCCTGGATTGGGTAGACCAACGATTGGCCAAAAATGAATATATTTAGATGAGTTAAACTTCGCTACATTTTGTTTGGGACTTAAAATCCAAAGTGAGAACAATATTATTTTGTTTGATATAGGATTTTGTTTAATGCATCTGTTAGGTGGCTTTGAAGACTTCTATTTGAGTCATGGACCGGGGATGATATTTTACTCTATTTTTTTTAACTTCACTTCTCTCATCTCATATAGTTTGATTTCACTGATATCTTACTCTGGGTTGATATTTGGGGGCTATACTCTTCAATGAAATCTACATTTAAAATCATTTTTTATGGTATGGTCATTTTGTTATGAGCAGAATGCATAAAGTTAATGCAGTCGTTTGCATAAAATAAATGTTACCCAGCAGAATGCATAAAACTAATGTAGAAAATTAAATTAGTGATTACTGGCCATTAGGGATTATGATTGTTGTTAGCTATTTTTTTTGTTATGAAAATAAAGCTATAGATTCAGAGCTCTGTCATTTTCTTCCTGCAATCTGATCAGTGAAGCTCCCAAAGCTAAATCCAAGAGCTCCTCTTCAAGTAGTGTGAAGAGAACAATGGGAGGGAACTCATCCTCTCTCTACTGTTCATGCTTCAGCTTCTCCTCAGGCAAGTCACACTACAGAGAAGAAGAAGATGACTGGGAATGGAGGTGAACAAGTAAGTTTAATAGTTGTTAGTTTCAGTGTTTGATTCCTCTGTTATATGATTTAGTGTGTTATCTTACCTTCTTCCTTCACTCAGCTAGCTTCTTGTGTGTTGTCCTCCTTGTTTAATAAAATGTACTATGGAATTGATAAAGAATGCAATTGGTTCATGAAATATATATATTTATATTGTTTCCGTTCATTGAAGAAATTTGGAACCTTGTAAAGGCAAGCATTGAGTTTATGTGATATTGAATTCATGCGTTACCATGTAAAATTCATATTAATTTGATTCTAAAACTTTTTTTTGTGGTATGTAATACTGATCTAGATGATTTGAGTCTAATATAAATAAAAAATGAAGAAAAAATTGTAAATTGATCTATTAATAATCTACTTGAATATTGAGCATTTCCTTGCCATAAAGAGTGATTCTGCATTGTATATTTTCGCATATGATATGGATCTATTTATATTTGAGAGTGATGATTGATAATTCTCAGGTTCAGTTCCTATGAGATGGATCTATAAAAAATTACCTTTCAAAATAAAAGCGAACACTGATTCAGAAGATCAAATATTAAGAGTCACTGAAGTACCCTTTGAATGAATGCTTAGATTTTTCTCGAAATGGTGTGTTGTTTGTTTTATGATTAATGGAATATATTAGTTGATATCAATGTAGTTATATCTGATGATTTAAATAAGTAGTGTGATTTGTTACTATATATATTTTTTATATTTCTGATTATGAGCTAAATGTTGATTAGTAGTTGTATTTATTAGGGTAGATTGTTGCTTAGTTGTGCTTAACATGTCGTAGTTTTTTCTCACTTTGAACATATTTATGGGCTGTGAATTTATGTGGTGTCACATTAGGGTTGATATTGATTGTGATGATAATGATTAATACATTATGGAGTGGGGCTTTTACTTGAGTTAAATCAAAATCGAAATCATTGATTTGAACAATTATATAAATTTACGTGATGCTTTTATGAATCTATTGAGTTTTACAAAACTTCATTTTATGGTAACTTCGAAATATTGAGAAAGTCCTCCATAAAAGTGATAATGCCTTATTATTTGGCTTTATTACAATAATGATAAAACAATGAATTCTATTATTCATGTGCATATATATTTTAAATTTTAGATATTAGTTTAATGATTTAAATAAGTTATATATAATAAATTTTTTTATAATATATATCCTTTAGAAAATTTATTCGATTAAAGAGGTATATATATTTATATTTATATTTTAAGTAAATATTGAGTTAAATTTGGGTCAATTTTGAGTTGTGAATTAATTAAGTTAAATTCGATTTAGGGTTAAAATTGAGTTAATTTTGAGTTGATCAATTAACTTAAACTTGATGAAAATTATTAAAGTTAAATTTAAATTTTTTTTAAATCAAGTTTATTTTGGATCAATTTTAATCTCTAAATAAAAAACTCAATAAAAAATTAATGTCTTTAAAATTTATTTTGTCAATAATAAATTTTATTTGCTCGTAGCAAGAAAAATGAATGGCACCATCTCTATTAGAATAAAGAATGATCATACAATATATTTCGATAGCCAATCATTTAAATTTATATTTTAACTCAATTATTCATTAACTTGATGTGATTAAAAATACTAAGTACTTAATGAATAATATGAGTGATATATCAATAATAGGGGCAACTCCAAATTTTAATTTAATTTAAAATAAACTAGAAAAAACTGTCAAAAATGATCTGTACCCTCCAAAGAGGTACATAGAGTACAGATACAAAATACCATAAAACCCACGCAAATGAATACTTCCTTTGGAATGCCTAAACATAATCATAAGAAATTAAAAAAAATTGCAAAAAAAGGCCAAAATGATCACCCTCAGAGGTGAGTGCAAAATACCCACCCAAAATCACCCAAAGCCTCCAAATGCTTCCATTATAATGCCTAAACATAATCATAAGAAATTGGCAAAAAAAAAATTGGAAAAATGGCCAAAATGATCTGTACCCTCAAAGTACCAGTCTGAATCTGAAATACCACCCGAAACCATCCAAATGTCATAAAATGCTTCCTTTGGAATGCCTAAACATATTCATAAGAAGTTGGCAAAATAAAGCGCAAAAAAGGTCAAAATAATCAGTACCCTCAAAGGTACAGTCTGAATCTGAAACCATCAGCTATCTCCAAATGCTTCCATGAGATGCCCTAAACATAATCATAAGAAATTGGCAAAATAAATTGGAAAAAAAAGGTCAAAATGATCTGTACCCTCAAAGAGAGTACAGATCATACCAAAACCTCCTAAAGCCTCCAAATGCTTCCATTATAATGCCACAAACATAATCATAAGAAATTGGCAAAAAAAAAATTGGAAAAAAATTATCAAAATGATCACGTACCCTCAAAGAGGTACCGAGTCTGGTCAAAATACCCAAAACCACCTTTCTCCAAATGCTTCCATTATAATGCCCTAAACATAATCATATGAAATTGGCAAAAAAAATAGAAAAAATTATCAAAAATGAGATGTACCCTCCAAAGAGGTACACAGAGTACAGATACAAAATACCACCCAAACTTCCTCCAAATGCTTCCATTATAATGCCCTAAACATAATCATAAGAAATTGGCAAAAAAAAAACTGGAAAAAAAGATCAAAATGATCGTACCCTCAAAGAGGTCTGTGTCTGATGCAAAATACCCACCAAAACCACCAAAGCCATCAAATGCTTCTTTTGGAATGCCCTAAACATAGTCATAAGAAATTGGCAAAATAAAAGCGGGAAAAAAAGGTCAAAATGATCGTACCCTCAAAGAGGTACAGTCTGAATAGAAAATACTCACCCAAAATACTCATGCCTCAAATGCTTCCTTTGGAATGCCCTAAACATAAGCATAAGAAGTAGACAAAAAAATTGGAAAAAAAGGCCATAAATGATCTGTACCACCCAGAAGTCATCCAAATAGCTTTCAAATTGCCTAAACAAGAATGTAATGAATATTATTTCTAGTATCAGGCAAAATAAACAGAAAAAAGGTAATAAATGATTTATTATTTATTACACATATTTATTGGTACAGTCCAATGATTACAATGTCCTCAGTAGGAGATTAACTCAATCATTATTGCTTAAAGAGCTACAAACACCGGTCAAAATCTCAGCTAAATACAATCGGATAATGTCATGCAAAATATTTTCTTCTAAAATAATATCCATCATCAGCTTAGTGTACCCTTCAGCCGATTGATTGATTATGGAGCTCGAGTTAAATTCCTGCATGTAGAACATCGTATTAGTTGATACTTTCTTACAGCATTGATGTGTGATATTCTGTGCGTACCTCTGAAAAATACTCTGGCATAGCAGAGAAAGGTGATGCAACTTATGAGGAAACGTTCTATCGTATACTTTGGTTTTACGCAAAAAAAAGTAGAAGGGTTTGAAGATTAACGAATATTTAAAATACCAAATAATACATAAAAGAAAATTACTCTTGGCTTTCTTGGATCTCTCCCATATCCCTTAAGCCGAGTTGGAAACACCACTTTGGGCGTTGCTTAACGGATCTTTTAATATGTCTTTTTCCTTATTTGTGGTTGACTTCTTCTTCTTAAGCGCTTTGTCGGATGGAGGAGAATTCCCAATTATAAGTCGACATCATCATATAGTTTTCTCTTATTGCTCGTGGCCCCGACGCTTATTTAATATGCATATCGACTTATGTAGTTAAAATTAATGCCGTAAGCATTTCCATCTGTGCCACATCTCTTAATTTTCTCAGATGCACTATCAATGTAATATCCCTCTTTGCTCAGACCATCGATGAGAAGATACTTGTCCCGAATGCACACAACATCTTCCGACTAAGAACTCGATACAATGGGCACAAAGTAATCCCATCATTTCAAATTTTTGCAAGTACAAGTTACTTCTGTGGGTAGTCCTATCGAAATGCACCATATTTTGATGCATTTTCATTCTCTAAGTTTCTCACCAAATACTCCATGGTTTTATCCGACTAGATCGATAGCCTCCAACTCCATGCAAAAATTCCTCTTCAAATATAAACCTTTCTTGTATAAAATATAGCTTGTTTTAGAATTGACCGGTCTTAAATGAATGACATGACTTGCTACACTTGAAATCTTTGTCATGTTCATTCTGATGCCATGTCTCCATAACCTTTTTCAACCCCAAGAAATATTCTGTGAGTGAACTTGTTGGTTTAGATATTCCGTGACATACATTGTTCGTGGACTCACTACGTTGCGTTGACAAGATGCCCATAATGAGTCCTCAATGCGGACCACTTGGATCTAATCTTATAAAGCTCAGACAGCCAAGCATGATCATGCAAATTGCCTTCTTCTAGCATGGCAGACCAAGCCTCTTTAAACTCTTTCTCTAAGTCACACTTACTCATGCATTTATAAAATAGCCCTTGTAGTATCTTATTACTATTAAAGCAATGAACCTTGGAAAGAGCTTTCTTTGAAATATGCCATTGGCACAACCTATGATGAGTATGCGGCAATACAATTTCAATTTCGCCATACTGATCTTGATCAAGAATATTGTTATAGGATGTCTCATTATTCATCAACCGAAGAAATATTTAGAATAGCCATGAGAATGACTCAATTGTCTTCGAAAAAGGCTACTCCAAATAATACATTTTGCTGATGATTCACTCCAACAAGAGGGGCACAAACGAGATTATATTTATTGAGTCGATAGCTTGTATCAAAAATTATCACATCCCCAAAACAATCATATTCTATCCTAGACATGTCATTACTAAAAAAACTTACTAAGCAACCCGACTCATCAACTTATACATCCCATGCAAACATCCCATCCTTTGCCTTTCCTTAAACAATCAGATTAATACATTCTCACCATTCGCAATCCTCGATCTTTTCTCTTCAATAAAATTGAAATCTCTTTTGTGAACGATATTCTCTATGCCGCCAACTTCCTCGCCGATAGAATGCATCGCTTTAATACCACCTCTCATTGTCTTCAACGCCTTCTCATCGCTAATGCATCTGTGTGATCTAAGAAGATGTAGGTCAGCAGGCTCTTCCAAAGAATGATTATGACTTTCTGTATGTTTTTTAATCATTCAATTCCCCTCCAAATCAACAGAGAATCTAATCATGGCTGGACAACCAGTTCTTGTATCAACTTTCTGGAATTTTATTAAGCTATTTAGACTAGCAGACTTCTTCCGACCAACTTTTGCACATAGAAAATTTTTTGATTTCAATTTCTTTGAGTTTGGCCAATAACTAGTATGGTCCTTCCATTAATTTGATGTGCATAGTCACAAGATAGTGCATACGCTCGTTTCATTCGAACAAATGGTGGAGTTTCCCAAATTCATTGATGATTTACGGCCAAACAGATACAAAAATATGTTAGAAAATATAAATGCAAAATACCAACCCAAAACCATCCAAACTTCCTCCAAATGCTTCCATTATAATTCCCTAAATATAATCATAAGAAATTGGCAAAAAAAACTGGAAAAAAAACTGTCAAAAATGATATGTACCCTCCAAAGAGGTACACAGAGTACAGATGCAAAAAACCATTCAGAAACTATCCAAACTACCTCCAAATGCTTCCATTGAGATGCCCTAAACATAATCTCAATAAACAGGCAAAATAAACTGAAAAAAAAGGTCAAAAATGATCTGTACCCTCCAAAGAGATACATAGAGTACAGATGCAAAATACCCATCCAAAACCATCCAAACTGTCATCAAATGCTTCCTTTGGAATGCCCTAAACATAATCATAAGAAATTGACAAAAAATTTAAAAAAAATCATCAAAATGATCTCAGAATTCTCCAAAGAGTACACAAAGTACGATACAAAATACCTAAAATCACCCAACGCCATCAAATGCTTCCTTTGGAATGCCCTAAACATAATCATAAGTTGGCAAAATAAACAGAAAACTGATCTCTCCAAAGAGGTAATACTGACATGAAAATACTACCTAAAATCACCCAAACTGCCATCAAATGCTTCCATTATAATGCCCTAAACATAATCATAAGGAGTTGGCAAAAAAAATTGGAAAAAACTGTCAAAAATGAACTATACCCTCCAAAGAGGTACACAGAGTACAGATGTAAAATACCACCCAAAAATCACCCAAACTGCCTCCAAGTGCTTCCATTATAATGCCCTAAATATAATCATAAGAAATTGGCAAAAAAAATTGAAAAAAATTGTCAAAATGATCCGTACCTCCAAAGACAAGAGTAGTGATGCAAAATACCACCCAGAAACCACCCAAACTGTCATCAAATGATTCCTTTGGAATGCCCTAAACATAATCATAAGAAATTGGCAAAAAAATTGTAAAAAAAAGGCCAAAAATGATCTGTACCCTCCAAAGAGGTACACAAAGTACAGATGTAAAATATCCACCCAAAACTATCCAAACTGCCATCAAATGCTTCCTTTGGAATGCCCTAAACATAATCATCAGAAATTGGCAAAAAAATTTGGAAAAAAACTGTCAAAAATGATCTGTACCCTCCAAAGAGGTACACAGAGTACATATGCCAAATACTATCCAGAAACCATCCAAACTGCCATAAAATGCTTCCTTTGGAATGTCCTAAATATATTCGAAGTTGGCAAAATAAACGCAAAAAAGGTCAAAATAATGTACCTCCAAAGAGGTATACTGAGTACGATGCAAAATATCCCAAAATCACCTAAACCGCCTCCTCAAATGCTTCCATTATAATGCCCTAAATATAATCATAAAAAAAAAAACTGGAAAAAAGGTCAAAATGATTTACCCTTCCAAAGAGGTACAGTGCATGCAAAATATCACCCAGAAATCACCCAAACTTCCTCCAAATGCTTCCATTATAATGCCCTAAACATAATCATAAGAAATTGACAAAAAAAACTGGAAAAAACTGTCAAAAATAATCTGTACCCTCCAAAGAGGTACATAGAGTACAGATGCAAAATACCACCCAGAAACCACCCAAACTTCCTCCAAATGCTTCCATTATAATGCCCTAAACATAATCATAAGAAATTGGCAAAAAAAAAATTGGAAAAAACTGTCAAAAATGATCTGTACCTTCCAAAGAGGTACACAGAGTACAGATGTAAAATACCACCTAGAAACCACCAAACTTCTTCCAAATGCTTCTATTATAATGCCCTAAACATAATCATAAGAAATTGGCAAAAAAAACTAGAAAAAATGTCAAAAATGATCTGTACCCTCCAAAGAGGTACACAGAGTATAGATGCAAAATACCCACCCAAAATCTCTCAAACTGCCATCAAATGCTTCCTTTGGAATGCCCTAAACATAATCATAAGAAATTGGCAAAAAAAAAAAAAAAATCAAAATGATCCCTCCAAAGAGGTAGAGTACAGATGCAAAATACCCACCCAAACCATCCATCCAATCGAATCAAATGCTTGGAATGCCCTAAATATAATCATAAGTTGGCAAAATAAACCGGAAAAAAAACTATCAAAATGATCTCATCTCCAAAATACGCAGATGTGACGAAAATAACACTCAAAAATAAAATTGAAAAAAACATCCAAATTGCTTTAATTGGATGTAATGAACATATTCTCTGAGATAAGAATATCACTAAAAACAAAACGAGAAGCATTACCGAATTTCTATTTAATACATCCTAAATTTAAAATGGTTGTTATTTCTCAACATTCTCCATCTTCATGGTTCTTTATTAAAAGGAAATGAGATTTTCTATTTCTCTCGTTTTGCTGGAAAAAACTAACCCTAAACCCTAAATGCCTATATATTTCTTTTAAATTCTCCCGCGCATTCCAACGTAGTTTACGCCGTGTAGGCTGTGGGAAATGTATTTACAACGCCGTCCGCTAATACGCCATCGACGCTTAGTCGGGAGGAAATGCCTTACGTCTGTATCTCACCGCCCGTTAATCGCTAAAACGGAAAAAAATCGTGACACGCGCCCCATGGAGCCGCGACGTAGTTACACGCGACTGGACGTAATATTTTCTCCTCTCTCATAGCCCTCAGTGTCTCCTCTCCGAAACTCGAGCAAATATTACGTGCGGAGTCCGCACCGTGCGGACTCCAATCAGAATGCTCCCTTTTTATAAAAAAAAATTTTTTTAAAAAAAGAAAAAATTTGATTGGAGTCCGGACGCATCCGGACTCCGCACGTAATAATTTTTCCCGAAACTCAGCAAAATATCCTCAATCTTCGCCTTCCCTTTCCTCACCTCTTTCTCTGGTATGAATACTGAGTAGGAGCTGTAGTTTCTCGGCAAGTGCCAGAAGTACTGTACGTAAGCCGAGCCTGGGTGGAAGAAGACTGGAATGCAGCCAGCCACCATGGCGTCGAAGGCTGAGCGTCGGGTGTAGGCATCTCCCTGTGGCTGGAGGCAGAAAACCGAGCTTTCGAATAGCTTCATCACGCTCTCCGGCGAGTGGCACTGGCCAACGCTGGACCCGCAGTCCAGCAGTCCGCACCTGAAGGGAAAGAAAGAAATTAAGGGGATTAGGAGAACCTCATTTATTCTGAGATAAATATAATAAATTTTAAATTAAAATGCTTATATATATATATATATATATACACACCAAATATAATACTAAATTTATTTCATATTTTTTATTTAAATTATATATATACGCATATTATGTTTAAATATTATATAAAATTTAAATAAAAAACATAAAATAATTATATATGCATAGTACTAATTAGAAATTTTAAATATTTTTAATTTAATCATTTAAGTTATGATTAAGAAAAAAATAAGAATTATTTGAGGCTAAATGATGGTCAGTTGACTCTACATTTATCATATATATATATATAAATTACAAAAAAATATTTTATATAAAATATATGACAATTATCACATTAAAATTATATAAAAATCATTTTAATTTCAATTACACAAGTCAAATTATTAAATTTATCTCACATAATTTGATCATGTTATTACTTAAATGAAATTAGCTTATCATCTATAAGATCACCTCGCCGAACCGAGGCACTCCTCCCTGAGCCGGCCACGGATATCGTCGGTCCGGTTTGGCTGCGGCGCGCCGGCGAAAGAGAAGAGGAACGGCCGCCGCAGCCGCCTCAACTCTTTCCTGCCACGCAGCAACATCCGAGTCCGTACTTGGGTGGAAGTAAGTCGGATACGGCACGGCCATATCATTGGTGTGCCACGGACTCGACTCGATCACGACCGCCGTCATGTTCGTAACGGCGGGCAAAAGTAGGAGTTTGCTACCCCAATCAGTCTCGCCGTCCGTCAACCGGCGGAAATCCCAAGTGATTCTTCCGGCGACGAAGAAATGATCTCTCCCATCCATGACGGCCCATTCCGGCCGGGAAGTGAGCCACCGGGGGCTTAATTTTTAAAATAGGCCAGTTTATAATGTTAATTATGTGATTAGGCACGCTAAAAAAAATTAAAATAGGCCCAGTCGTCAATGGCGCGATATGTCGCCCCGGTCAAGCTACTCCACAAAATTAGGGGAACGAGCTTCGCGCGACGCGAGCTCTCGATTTCTCTCATTTTCCTTTTCCCTTTGCGATCCGTCGGTTAGTCTCAATCCGTGAGAGCGCTCGTGACCAAGGAAGGTCGCCATCCATTGTTTCCACCGGTTAAGTTGTGGCTTTGAGAGATCTTTCGCCGATTTAGGTATTTTTTAGCCGAAATGCAAAAGAAATTTCATATCTACTTTGGATTTGTTGTTTTGATAGGAAATATTTGTTAGATGTTATTTAGTGAGATTTTTTGAAAGAAAATTGTTAGATTTGAGGTGGATGCTTATGCTTATGCTTATGAATATGCTTATGCTTATGCTTATTTGAGCATAATGTGTAAATTATTTAGTGAGATAAAAGAAATGAGGTCGATTTGGTTGTAAAGCGTTGGTTTGTCTGCTGTCAATTTTTACAAAGTTATTGTTTTTATAAACATGAATTTATGATTGAGTAATTTGCAAGTTTGTGCTACTGTTCTTGAATGTGATAATTGTGGAATTTGTAAGATTATGATGTAGAACATGTAGTGCAAGTTTATGGTGTAGATGATTGTGGACTTTACTGATACATTGTGGACTTTACTGATAATTGTGGAATTTGCAAGTTTATATCACTATTCTTGATTGTGGTAATTCTGCACAATTTAAATTTTTTAAATACCAAATTTCAGTAGGTTGCAGTGCGTTAGCCCCATCATTGTATCTATCCTGATTTGAACTTATTTGGCAAATTCATCAGGTGAGACGAGATAGGTTGTTTTGTTACTAATAGTTGAAAATGAATTCAGAGACTGTATTCATAGTTCTTCTTTATGGTGGTGAACTTAGATTAAGCCGACTTCATTCCAACATACATAGGTGGGAGAAATCGCCGTTCAAATCCCGGACTGATTTGATGAATTACAAAAAATAATAATGAGGTCGTTGATGCTGGATCCAGCACAGATATCTGTTAATCTTGTAGGTCACTTTCCAGTATGTACTGGATTTATTGCAACACACATTTTCGATGACGAAGTTTGTGAAGTTGTGCTTAATGCAGCATGTGCGTAACCTATTATCATTTACGTAGAAGTTAATGAACAGCCGTGTGGTGATAAGGAGATAAACAGTGCAGTGGAATGTCAGTTAGGTCGAAACAGCACTGAGAATATTACACTATCTTCTCAGGTGGAGTATTATGGGTCTGGAGCAAGAGAACATGAATATTTAGGCGGACAAGTTCTACCTATGGGTGACCAGAGCAGAGATGATATTAATCTACCATCTCACGAAGACCAAGGATATGAAACTATGCTAGTGGAGGTAGTAGTGATGATGAAGAAGAGGATGATAGCGACGAGCAGAGATTTGAGGGATACGTAACCATCCCGGTTAGATTTGATTGTGTTCTCAGTAGACAAACCACCCAACAACACTTGATACGTAGATGACTATTTTAGGTGCCCAAACAACTAGAGAGTGGGATGAGGGCGTCACATTTGATGGCCACTTGACAATTCAATCTTTGGTGAGGCGCATTCCAAATGGGGTAAAAGGTATGCTTTTGAGGATAAGAAACAACTACAATTTGTTCAACTCATATATGTCATATATGCTTGAACAAATCTAAATTCAGATTACGTACTCATCACTCGACCGGGTTATGTTTATGGCGTCTACATGCACGTTCATTTAAGAGGTTAGGGGGTGCATGGAAGATTGGTTCGATTGGGTCATACTTGTGCTCATTCGGTCGAATCTTTGTCATAATGTATCGAATTCATCGTTATTTTATAAAACCCGCATCGTCAATCGTAGATATAAAATCCCGGGAAATTGTAGGGCGTATCGAGGCAAAGTTCAATATTAGAGTGTCTTACATGAAGGCTTGGGATGCACGAAGGAAAGCAGTTAAGGCAATCTTTGGTAGTTGGGAAGAATCTTATAGATCTTCAGGAAAGTTCATGGCTGCAGTATGCTCATCAATGCAGGACGTGTATCGATACACTCAACATCAAACAAATTCCAACATTTGTTACGGTCCTTCGAACCTTCAATCCGCGGGTTGGCCCATTGTAGATGTACTTTGTCTAGATGGCACCTTTCTTTTGGGTAAATCAGTACTCTACTAAGTGCAGTTGGAATCGATGCAAATAATGGCTTCTTCCCATTAGCCTTCACAGTTGTGGAATCAGAGTGCATCGAGTCCTGGGATTGGTTTTTGCGTACAACAGGTCAACTTGTCCTCAGAATAGAGTGTGGAGACTGTAATTTCTTTTAGGTTATCCTGGTCGATGTTACTTATGTTTTCTATTGTACTACTTATTTTAGTTTTTGTGGTGGTAGTGACCTGTGTGGCAGACTGGTTAACTTGATGTAACTTTCAACATTCACTTAATGAACTCAATTTGAGCGTTTTTGCAGAAATAGATGACAAAATTTTTATAAATTTATGCTCTGTTGAAAGATAAACAATGAATATATTATATAACTTACTGACTCATAACACACAATTTTTTCGGTATTATACTTTGTAATGATAACATGTCAGCGATGAAGCTCCTCGACCCCCCATGTAGGAGGCGGCGAGAGGTTCTGATTGAGGATTCGACGCCGTAGAACCCTAGCATATGCATTAGCGGGAGGCAAATCCAATTTGGTAGTGGGTTTTCTTTTAGCATTATTTCTTATTTTTGTGCTTCATTTCTTAATTTATTGATATATTGGAAACATGATTCATTTGATTGCAGGTTTTTATTCTTGGCGCCTTCGCGATGTTCGAGGAATGGCACATTAAGCCCTAGATTTATGGATGTCTTGCAAGTTGCCGGTTTAGATTGTGTCTCTCAGATGCAGTATATAAAGCTTGATCATTTCTTGGCAACTGTGGAACGCCTCGCAATTCATTTCACTTAGAGGAGATGTGATTACTCTACAGGATGTGGTGATGATTTTAGGCATCCGGATAGATGGCCCAGCGATGATTGGCAGCACTGTTGTTGGTGGAGAGAGAAGGTGGGCTTCATGGCCAGATTGTTGCGATGAGCTGATTGGAGCACATCCAGAGCCGCATATCATTTACCATGATCCTGTCCATCCAGAGATCACATCCGAGTTTCACATGGGATAGGCGCATGCACGTACTTGTTTACCTCTACGGTGGTTGCGGTGGACATACTATCGTGACTCTTATTTGGATCTACCTGAGCTCGAGTTCACCATGCATGTCAGAGCTTACATTTTATTTGCCATTGGATCATTTCTTCTACCAGATACTTCAGGGTCTGAGGTTCACTTGCAGTATCTACCGTTACTTGAGTCTATTGATACATTTAGGGAGTTGTCTCGGTTCAGCTATACTCGCTCATCTATACAGAGAGTTACATGAAGCCACCAAACCGAGTGCCGCGAACATGGCCGGATGCGTACATTTACTGCAGGTATGGGCCTGGGAGCACATTCATGTCGGAAGACCTACGTTATGTGTTATCCTTCCCGACATTGATGGGCTTAGTGTTGGCTTTCGTGGAGCGAAGGGTATGTTCGGGAAATGCCATTAGGCAATCGAGTGTCTGAGGATGGACGGACTTCTGAGTCGTGAGTCAATTGATGTAATCTTATTTGGCAAATTGTTACTATGGTTGAAGTTGAAAGAATAATTTATGTGTTGTATTTGGTCATCGGGAGCCATATGGATATCATCGGATATGCGCGCGATATATGTTCGGGGAGGTGATATGCTAAGTACCACCGATATGTTGGAAGAGGGTGGAGTGGTTTACTGATGTGTTTAGACAGGCATTCCTCCTTCCAGACAAAGACCATCATCCATCTGCACGGCCGTTGGACGGAAAGGCCGATGTTGATTGAATTCCACCATTCCTTCATTGCATAAATGAGCATGTGACTCGATTATCACGTGATTCATCTCAAGATGATCCGGCGCTAATCAATCGCTATATGAGATGGTATCGTTCATGGGCATCACCATGCTCAAGGCACCAATAAGTCTCCTCGACATATTACCCCAACAGGGAACGTTTGATGGTTAGTATGTACACAAAGTATTTTAATTTGTTTTTCTATTTACAACGATCTAAATCTTCTATATGCGCGAAAGCATCTTGAGGAGGGAATATTTTAGCACTATTTCTGAGAGATGAAGATACGTAAGTTGAGATCTTTCAGCAATATGAAGAGTCTGGACTTGAAACATGCATATCTCGACGGATGGGATCTGAACACCAGCACTTCGCATCATCTCATACACATGTTCCATCGATGGATGGGGCCATCCTACACCGCAGTCCACGACATTCTCGGCCCACCCCGATTCATATCGAGCAATGGTCGATCCACCCATGCAGCATGACACATATGGACCACCACCATTCCATATGACACCACCATATAGTGTACCATGGGTATTCGTTACGTGGGTCGGCCGATATACCTCATGTTATGAACTTAGCTATTCGCAACAACTTGTCGAGGTGTGGAAGAAGGAGGACCATCGAACATCATCTGCGGGACGCCCTACCGACCACCGACACATTACACTCCAAGCGGCGATGCCCCACCACGCTGCCGAAGATAGGAGGAGTTGTACTCTTCGTTATTTTATATTTGTTATCTCTACCATTCATGTACCTTTTATTGTATTATTCCACTGTATTATATTATTTGAATATTTTGATTAAATCAAATGCGAAGAGTAGAGATTCAACTGAGAATTGCATAAAGATTCAAACACAATTTATATATATAATATAATGAGAGTATTTTATATTATCCAAAAAAAAATTAATTCTGTATAAATATCTAAGTTTTTTGTAACTTCTGAATTCGCACATTTGTAATCACTGCATCTCACCGGACGAGATTCGTCAAAAGTGGTGAACATAAAAGTTGTAGGATTTTTTATTATCTTTCCAACGATACCAAGCACTCCCAAATTCGACATCGATGAGCAAATGACCATAAAATGTATATCGCCCACTTAATTTTTTTAAAAAAATTAAATGCATAGACTGGCAAGATATATTATAATTGGCCTATTTTAAAAATTAAGCCACCACCGCATCAGGTCATGCAGGGAGGAGTCTCAACAGACGTTTAGGCCACTGCAGTGGCGAGAGATGTCGCCGCGAAGGGAACCAAAATGGCGAACTGAGGATGAGTGAAAAGGCATGGATAACTGATTGATGTGGAAGATGAGGTCGAGAGAGAATTGGTTGGTGGAGTACCAAGAGGAATAGGGGAAGATAAAGGAGGAAGGGAGGGGAGGGCCAAGGCCGGAGTTGGAGAGAAAGAGGCACATGTCCGTCCATTGGCTTGGAGAGTGGCCATGAGGAGGTCGTCAGTTTGCGAGGGAAAGTTGTAGTAAATGGGCAATGGGAGGGAAGGAGAGGAGATGGAAGTGGAGGAGGACCAACGATGAAGAGGAGGGGAATGAGTAGGAAGTAGAGGAAGGAAGGGAAGTGCCGAATAAAGAAGGCGGCGGCGGCGCTGCCGCGGCGTTTTGCGGAGAATTTCTCCATGGAGAATGTCGAAAGGACTGCGGCAGTATATAAGCATGGAGCTAATTTTAATATATGCAGGATTGAAGGTTGGGCTGTCATTAACACTTGGAGAATTTCTCCATTGAAACGAAAAAAAAAAAAAAAAAAGATGATAGCTATGGGGGGATTGTTAAAATGAAAAATATATTGCATGAGCATATTTGACTAGAATTAATAATGGTGAATTTTAGAATTATTAAAATTTATTTTGTGATGAATATAATATTTAAATTATTAAAACTCATTTAAATAAAAATCATTGAATGTGAACTCAATTTTTTTGTTTAAATTTTTTTAGATTTTTTTAGTTGAATATAATATAAGGGTTTGACTATTTATGTATTATATTTATTAAAATAATTTTTATATTGGGAGAATCCTTATTGAAAGTTTATTCCTTATTTATTTTAGAGAATTTATTAGCACATGAAAATAGTAAAAAAAAAGTATTATTAATAGATTATGTACTTTTTTTCATCTTTTATGATAACTTGAAAAATTATCTTCTTGGCAAAATATTAATCTTATTAATAGTATAAATTATTTTTCATTATTATATATGTTTATAGAATTTTATTAGTATTTCTTACTTATATAATAATTTTTCTTCTATTAAAAGAAAGATATATTAACAATTTAAAAATGAAAAAAATCAAGATGTCTTCTTTGATTGAGCTATGCATTCAAGTTAAATTGAGATGTTTCTTACATTTTTGTGTTGAAGATAAGATGAGATTGCTAATATAGATGAAGCTGATCACATTAGTCATCTTTTTATAAACAAAGATGACTAAAAATTAAAGTCATATAAGAATATGATAGAGGCATGACCTAAAAGTGGTGATAGAAAAAATTTTGGTGGCAACTTAGCATACTTAAAATAATTTATTTTTAAGAAGGTGAAAGCAATGATATAATGACATTAGAAAGGTGTGATGATCAACAAAAATGATCATATTGGTCCACCCTCAAATGTAGAGATGGTATAGCCTAAATGTATCGATGGAGTGAAGAAATAAGAAGATGAAGGCATAAAGGTGTTCAAATTAGTCCTCTTATGGAGATGGAGATAGCATGATCTATTTGGGACTAGTGAGCTGCACATGAAGTTTGTTAATGTCATTATTAGTGTCAAATTGATCCACCTAAGTGAACTTCGTCAAATATTTGCTAAACTTTATCATAATTTTTAAGTTTTGTCATATGATTATTTTTAGCTTTAGCATAACTTTCTTGCATATCTCCACCATTGCGTTGACATTGTGATGCCTCCACCTTAAAAGTGTGCAATATTATATTCTCCCTCAATTGCATAATGACTATCTAAGATCACCTCATTAATAACTTTAGATCATCATCATCTCAAAGAAATAATAGATCTAATCGTTAACATTGACCTCCATGACTTTTTTTTTTGCATCTACATCGACTGGTAATCTTGCTTCTGTCCTTAAGATGAGATCTAATGTAATTAGCTCCATATATCTAAATTATATTATTATATTGACAATATTGAGTATATGAATATATTAATATTATTTTATAAATATTAAAGACATAATTGATAAATGTTTTTCTCTTTCTTAAATTTTTCTTCTCTCTCTCTCTCTCTCTCTCTCTCTCTCTCTCTCTCTCTATTAATTCAACCTCCCGCACACAATAAGTTTATTAATTAGCATTAAGTCATAATCTCATCAAAGTCAAACCACTCATATTAAAGATTCAAATGTTTTAACATTTTTCATTGACTAAAAAATTCATGGTACTAATTATGACCGATTAACAACTATTGTTTTGACTTTTTTTTTATAATACTTTCAGTAAATTTAATCATAAATTTATTTACACCAAACAATATACAAAGCTTTAACCTCATAACTTCATGTCGTGGCTCACCCTTTTCAACTCTTATGTGCATAGAATAAATTAAATTTAAACTAATTAAATCAAATCACTCACATAATAATTATTTATTAATTTATTTTAAGTGGTAAACATTAAAGTGCAATTTATTAAAATTAGTAGAAGAAAGCATTCAAACCCATACCAACTACAAATAATGAAAGCTCCAATTAAATCATTAAACTAAATTCCCATTCTCGCCACTCAACATTAACTTCGTTAAATAAAATTCATTCCATTAAATCACTCTCTTTCTTTGAGAAAAAAATATATGAATGTATAATAATAATAATAATAATAATAATAATAATAATAATAATAATAATAATAATAATAATAATATGCGATACGTTGAACTAGTCAATTAGCGTACATGGGCCATTTGGCCCAACTTGATCCATGACAGGGCCCAAGCTTTAAAAATCATTCAGCCTTGTAGAACATCTACGTATGAGTTAGTAGCACAAAATTTTGTCTTGGATATTTAAGAATATTTTTTATATTACTATCAGCTGAATTAAGTAAAAATAGGAATCTACTGTATAATAAAATTATATATTTTATAACATCTAAAAATATTTTATTTATATTTAATCTCAAAGGTATATTTTATATTTTAAAATTATATATATATATATATATATATATATATATATATATATATATATATATATATATATATATATATATATATATTGCATGCTAAAACCACAGCAGAAAGTGAAAGTTTATGTCTTAGCCTTATTGTGAAATCCAAGACATACGCGATTTAAAGAGTGAACAAGAAAACTTTAAAATTTTACTAAAAAATCTCGAAAAGAGGAAAACCACGCGACAAGAAAAATCTTCCACTATGTATCGTCAGAGAGTACAAAATATCCGATAACGGATATTGTATATGAGAAGGAACAATAACTACGCTACGTTTATGAATGTAGGCAGAAGATAACAATGGAACAATGACCGACGATGAAGATGCCATGATGACCGATAGATTGACGATATCGAGAATCACGGTGCAATGATGGTGGAAAATGAAACAACGACGACGATGAAGGTCGTCATGATGGAGACGACAGATTGACGGTGAGGATCAGCCATGGATGGCGGTACGGTGTTGGCGACGCCGCATGATTGTGCTTGGAGGATCTTCAAGCTTTAGAGCTCTCTCCTCTCTCTTGCTTGGCCTCTTTCTCTAACACTTGACCTCCCCTCATATGAGGAATGAGAGGCTATTTATAGATTGGAGGAGTGGCGTCTCGGTAAATACATGCAAAACCCGTACCATTCCACTTCATCGGACGGCTCAAAATGATTCATTTTGATCATTTGATGTATTTTAAACATTTGAATGCTTAGATGAAGTCCGAATTGTGAGATCTTGAGCTTGTTGGATCTAGCTCGTCGAGACGCTCGATTTGATTATAAGCACTCCATATTTGAGAGCATTTTAGAAATTTAATTGATGTCCCAAAGTTTCCAATGATGTTTTAAATGCTTGATCTTGACCGTTCGTCACTTACTTTCTATCAAGATTCGTTATTAGTAGAATTTTCATGGTCATATCGGTTCCTATTTTTGGATGATATTATCTCAATCATCCAAAAATATATATCTTGAATATTTGAAAAAAATAGATTCTTCAATGAAATATGAGTCCATTAACCATACATTTTGAGAGAACATATCTTCACGGAGAGATTATTATGACCATGAAGTAGGTGGATATGGATGTAATGCTGCAGCGTAAAGATTTGAGGTTATGGATCCATGCGGACATTTACAGGTGCTCAGAAAGTACAAGGTTTGGGTTAGACACGAGAACGGGCCGAAAGGAATCATAGTGGGTCGCGCAATTTCATAAAGAAAGGAGTGGGCTATGTCGAATAGAATGGCCGTGGAAAGTACGGGCCGGGCGCATGACATCGAAGCTGAAGTCGCGACCCAGGAAGTGGTAGAAACCATGGTCGCTGGTTAGCAGACGCCAGCTGGTGCCAGTCATGGAGCTGAAAGCCGGTATACACGGGTGAATGGTATGGGGTTGGCTATGATTATGGTATGATCAGGAAAGTTGGTCATGCGGTCGGCAGCAAATCACGGTAGCTGATGGCGCCAGACTGCATGCGTTATGCTGAAAACGTCTGTTTTGGCCCGTTTTGGCTCATTTTGAGCAGTTTTGAACGATTTTGGGCATTTTTTGGCAATTTTTGAACTTTTTGCCTCTATAGAGGGTCTATAAAAAGCCCCCTAGGGTCAAGAGAGAAGACACCTTCTCTTCTTCTTGAGAGAAGGTCATTCAGAGGTGGTCAAGGCCCGCGGTACATACATCGTGTCTATAGTTTTCCCTCTAAAGAGGCGTCAACTGTACTCGTCGGACCGACCGGGTTTAGAGGCGATCAGGCCGCTGCATACCGCCGTCGTTCTATCCTCGAAAGAGCGTCAGATTGACGTCGCACGGAGGCGAAGCGCACGCAAAACATACATCGTATTCTCTCGAAAGAGCGCAACGATTTCGTGGACCGTCCGGTTTAGCGATCATCGGATGATAACGGGCGAGGTCGAGCGATGCCCGACGGTGTCCGAAAGTGGTCGGGGACGATGCCGACGCGTGGTGATCGATGGGTCAGCGAAGGGTCGGCAGCCGAATTAGCGGTTGGCCGACGAGGGTGGTCGAACGACAACCAATGCGCAATGAATAGCGGGCGCCAGCGGATGATAATACGATGGTGGTGGCCGGATTGCCGGCGATGGTCGGCGGGCGGACCGGCGATGGGTGGCAGGGTGGCAAGGGTAGGCTCGATGGGTGACGGCCGAGAGTACGGAGGACCGATGCGGTGATGATTTTGACCTATCCAAGGTTGTTTGGAAGTGTGACTCAATAACGCTAACTGTATGGAAGATGAATTAAATTGCCGAGTATTTTGACCCATCCGAGATTGTTTGTGAGTGTTGGCGACGCTAACTATGGAAGAGGTAATTAATGAGATTTTGACCCATCCAGATTGTTTGTCGAGGTTACGACGACGTTAACTGTATGGAAGAGGTCGAATTGAATCCGAGATTTTGATCCATCCGAGATTGTTTGTCAGAGTGTTACCCGATGACGTTAACCTGTATGGAAGAGGTTGAATTGAATCTGTAGAGAATTTTTGACCCATCCGAGGTTGTTTATTAAAGTGTTACTCGATAACATTAACTCGTGGGAAGGATCAATCAATTGAGGATTTTGACCCATCCGAGGTTGTTTGTGAAAGATGGCGACATTAACCTGTATGAAAAATGTCGAATTGAATATGTTGAGGATTTTTGATCTATATGAGGTTATTTGTGGTATTGACGATGGCGTTATATGAAAGAGAATGCCGAGAATTTTTGACCCATCCGGGAAGTGAGTATTACCACGCTAACCTATGTGGAAGAGAATCAATAGCAAGAATTTTTGACCCATCTCAAGGTGGTGTTTCATGACGCAACCTCGTATGGAAGAGGTTGAATTGAATCCGCCGAAGATTTTGACCCATCCGAGGTTGTTTTGAGTGTGACAATAACGCTTTGTATGGAAAATGAATTGAGGATTTTGACCCATTATTATGTCGAGTGTTACCCGGCGACATTAACCTATCCGAGGTTATTGGAATATTATTCACGACGTTAACCTATATGGAAGAGAGGATGTCCACCAAGGACTGCTATCCAGGGTTGTTTGTCGAGTCTTCGCCAATGACGCGTTAACCCGTGTGTGGAAAAAATTGAGCTTTTGTAGCCAAAGTTGCTTATTGATCTTTGTCTTCTTTATTGGTATTGTTTTTCCATGAGTATGATTGGAAAATCATAATTTGCAAAGCTATATCCCTTCTCATTGTTGAAATATCCTCCAACTCTGACTTGTTTCTTGGGATGGTAATCGATTAGATATTTACCATATTAACATGGACGATCTTCTTAGATTAAGAGTTTCCCTTGTTTAGATAGAATCAAGAAAAGCGAAATTCATTCTTCCCTCGGCTCCTTAAAAGCTTGAAATGCTCCATCTCGATGGTGGTTTTGATCTTTGGGAAACTTCGTCATGCATGATGAAATAATGAGAATCGGTTCCAGACGGCAGAACTGTTGCGTTAGAAAACTAGTAGAGTGAAAGAGTTTACCCTTGTTGTGAAATCCACACATATGTATTTAAAGAGTGAACAAGAAAACTCAGAAATTTTAAAAAATCTCAAAAGAGAGGAAAACCACGGCAGCAGTAAAATCTTCCACTATGTATTTTTTTGAGTACAAAATCTTTCGATAACGGTATTACAATTGTATATGAGAGGAAAATATGTCGCGTTGAGTTGTAATGAATAGCTTGAGAAGTAGATGATGGTGAACACGAGGAACAATGATCGACAAATGAATTAAACGTGATCACGAGATTGACCAGACGGAATGATGGAAACGTGAACAACGACGAATTATGAAGATCGCGATGAAGACCGGCGATTAAGACGGCGATCGGCGACGTGGTGACGTCAGTGGGGCGACGATCTGGGATCTTCTTCTTCTTTAAGCTCTCTCTTTGCTCCTACTCGCCTCATACGGGAAGAGGTATTTAATGAGAGAGTACCCTGCAAATACACGCAAAACCCATACCACTCCACTTCACGACTCAAAATGATTCATTTGATCATTTGATGTATTTTAAACATTTGAATGCTTAAATGAAGTCGGAATTGTGAGATCTTGAGCTTGTTGGATCCGTCGAGACGCTTCAATAATTAAACACTTAGAGATTTTTTACAAATTTAACTGATGTCCCAAAGTTTCCAATGATATTTTAAGTGTTTGATCTCGACCAGTTTCAATTTCTAATCAATTTATTTTCGGCATCAAGATTCGTGCTTCGACTAATAGAATTTTAATGGTCATATAATATATAATTTTAAATATTAACTGTATAATAAAGTATATAATTCATATGATATTTTCGTCTGGACAACTTCGAGTCGTAGAAGGAAGAAAACCAGTGCATCAAATTGAAGGGATTCGATCTGGCAAGAACCTGAGCTCTAACGGAGATGTTTCCCCAATTCGGGGCGGCGACGGCGGACAGTCTCAGTCGGGCCTCTACACTCGTCTTCAGGATCGGCACCGATGCCCATCTCTACGACGATCCCGATGACGTCAACATTGGCTCTCTCCTCGACAGCCGCTTCGACTCCGAGAAGTGCGAGGCCCTTAAACGCCTCCTTGCCCTCATCGCGCAGGGCATCGATGTCTGCAAATTCTTCCCCCAGGTTTGCCCTCTTGCCTTTCATTCTTCTCGTCTCTCTTGAATTATGGCGGGACTCACCTGATCGTTCATGCGGGTTTGCAGGTAGTGAAGATCGTGGCGTCTCAATCGTTGGAAGTGAAGAAGCTTGCTTATCTTTATCTTCTTCACTATGCTGAAAAGTATGCTTGCTTAATGTTGCTATTGTGGCTCAATGATGTTATATATGTTAAATTTATCTTTACCATAAAAAATTTCTCTAGTTACAATTGGAGAGACCTTTATTGGTTAAATTTTTGGAGTCAAGTTTCTAGCATTTGAATGTGAATTTCGGCTTCTTAAATGCGAACAGCGGCTTTGAGAGAGTTGCCCTGAAACAGTTTTATGGTAAAAAAAAATGCAATATTTCCAGGGGTGATATTTTACATGTTGCCTGTTCCGATGAAGCTTTGTCATGGTTTTGTTTGTTGTGTCGGAAAGAGAGGTTTTCTCTCTCTCTCTCTTTTTTTTTTGTGTGACATTCTTTAAGATCCATTGCAGAGTAATACGGAAAGTTTTGGTTTTTCTTTACAATACAAGCCTCTTAAATTATGACCATTGTTTTATCTGAAGGTATTTTAAGTTGTCCATATGTTATTTGAAAAAAACTTAAAAAAGAGAAATGCCTTCTTGAAGATTTGATCGGTTTTAATTTCTAACAATTAAAACATTGTGGAGATTGAACAGTAGGAGAGACCTAGCAGGCTAGTCATGATGATGATGATGGGATATTTAAATTGAAATTGCTGCCCCATCTGTTGTTTTTATTTTTTATTTTTAATTCTTGATCGGTGGTGATTCAAATGTCAACTTTTTCTTGAGCGTATGGCTTGTCTTGACTGATTTCACCCCTTTGTTTTTATTTTTTATGAATTAGTCTACTTTGGATTCCCTGTTTTCTTTATTCTGGTTTTTAATATTTGGTATATTCAATAGCCTTATCGATGACTAGTAACCTTCTTTTTTCCCTCTACTCTGATGGCTAGGCGCCCAAATGAAGCTTTGCTATCAATTAACTGCTTTCAGAAAGACTTGTCCGATCTAAATCCTCTGGTTAGAGCATGGGCACTACGCTCCATGGCTGGAATACATCTACATATTGTTGCTCCTCTTGTTTTAGCTGCCATCAGGAAGTGCGCTAGGGATCCATCTGCCTATGTAAGAAAATGTGCTGCCAATGCACTTTCTAAGTTACTTGACTTGCTTCCAGAGGAAAATACCGATCTTGAAGAGGTTCCCTCCCCTATTCTCCTAATCAAGTTTTTATATTATCCCCTATTCATACAAAAAACGATCAATACTTTATGTCTCACACATTAACATATTTATTGCAGTTGGTCAGTATCTTCCTGAGTGACCATTCACTTGGAGTAGTCGGAGCTTCTGCAGTTGCCTTCAAAACAGTCTGCCTAAAAAAGCTTTCACTCATTAGCAAACACTTTAGAAGATTGTGTGAAGCCCTTCCAGATATTGAGGAGTGGGGGCAGATTACTTTGATTGATATTCTTTTACGTTATGTAATAGCTAGGCATGGACTTGTAAGGGAATCTATCATGCTCACTTCAAATGCTACAGAAAATTTCCATTCCAACTGGGGCTCTACCAGTTCATCTCATACATTAGACAATCATATCAGCTCCATTGAAGATGTTTCTTATGACTTCAAAGGGAATTCATTGATGTTCAAAAATTACATAGAAGGACGTGAGGAATATTTAATGCAACGTGAGGGCACAAATGACAATGTTGTTGAAGATGAAGATCAGCTAAACTATTTGGTGCCAACATCCAGCGAAAATAATGATGTGAGGATTTTATTGCAATGTACAATGCCTCTCTTGTGGAGTCAAAATAGTGCAGTTGTGCTTGCTGCTGCTGGTGTTCATTGGATTATGGCCCCACATGATAAAGTTCAGAGGATTGTAAAGCCAATTCTATTCCTCCTAAGATCATTTCCAGACTCAAAATATGTGGTATTTCCTCACAATACTAATGTTTGCTACCTTAATGTCTTTTTGCCAAATAGGTTTAGCTCTTTGGAGGCCATAATTGTGGCGTCGGATTTGCATAACCACATTTTGATGGCTGCCTCTTTTCAGGATACAAATTGCAAACTTTACTAGTGAAAACACAAGTTGCATGGAAGAATAATCATAAATTATATTTATTTTTTTTTGATAAATTGAGATATAATTAATGTTACTAACATTTGAATTCTAAATTAACCTTAAAAAATGTGCTTTTGGTTTCAAGTTAGGGTGATAAAGGTTAAGGGCATTTTAATGTTATGTTATCAGGTAGTCATAAAAATTATGCCATTTTTCATTGAGTTTTAATTTATTATTTTTTAGTACTAAGTTATTTTTCAAAAGTAAAAAACCATATAAAAACCTTAAGATTGGCTAGGGAAATACATCATCATCGTTGGTCTTATCTCGACTATTTGGGGCCAACATTGTGAATTCTTCTGTTTGTTCTTGTTGAGTGTTGTTTGAGGCATATACCTATCCCTCACAATTCATTTTAAATAATTTCTATCCGTGTTACTTTAGGTTGGCACCCCTTCTCCTTCCAAATGCTTCTACATTATGTTTATTTACCTATTTAATAGGTGCATCTTTTACCATTCATTATATAGGTCTGAACCACTCAAGTTTATTTTAAATTACTTTTTCTTCAATAAATGTCATTCCAGTCACTTTTCTAATATAATCATTCATTAGTTTATTTATTTTTAGTTTATTTTTAGTTTTTTTTTTTTTTCATATATTCATTTTAACACCTTGCTGTCCAAGTCCCATGTGAAAAGTGAGGGTTGCGATACACATCAATCGATAAAACTTGTCGAAATAATTATGACATGAATCCTTTAGAACATTGTGTTAATCTTGCGTCTCAGAAGCGGCCTTGTATGACGAATCTGATGAAAAGTGTGCAAGTGCTTGCATTCGGTGTAGTGTTAAATAAGCAAGGGTTCTCACATTATAGATGGATGAGGGTAAAGAAGTTAGTCCATGAAACTAGAATTATGTTAGGAACTTGGAATATATGTACTCTTATATGTAAATTAATGAAATTAATAGATATTATGATTCATAGGAAGATAAATATTTTATGTCTTCAAGAAACTAAATAGGTTGAGGAGAAGACCAAGGAGATTGATAAGTTAGATTTTAAACTTTGGTGTTCAGGTAGAAGTTGAATTAGAAAAGACGTAGGTGTGATTATAGATAAAAATTTAAAGGATAATGTTATAAATATTAATAGATGTTGAGATAGAATTATACTTTTAAAGATTATTATTGATACTAAGATTATCAATGTTATAAGTGTTTATGCTTTTCAAATAGGTTTGGGTGTAGATTCAAAAGAAATTTTTTAGAAAGAATTAGATGGATTAATACAAAAGATACCTCTTGAAGAAAAAGTATTTATTGGAGGAGATTTAAATGGACATATTGGTTGAGTGGTAGATTATTTTAAAAATATTTATGGTGGTTATGAATTAGGTATGAAGAAGGATATTAGATTTTATTTTAGCGCATGATTTTGTAGTTCTTATCTTTATTTAAGAAAAGAGATGAAGCGTATTATTACTTATAAAAATGGATCTAGTAAAACACAGATTGATTATTTTCTGATAAGAAAAATAGATCGTTTAGATTGTAAAGATTGTAAGGTCATTCCAAGTAAACGTTGAAAAAAAAAAAAAGTATCCAACATCGATTGTTAGTTTTAGATTTTAAGATGAAAGATTGGAAGATAAAAAATAAATCAAATTTTTGTTCTAGGATTAGATGGGGCACTTAAGGAATACTAATAAAAATATTTTAAAGAGCAAGCTACAAGAGCTTAAAATTTGGGATGTTCATAAGGAAGTTAATGTTATGTGAAAAAAAGTAACAAGTGAAATTAAATAAGTTGCAAAAAATGTACTTGGAGAATCAAAAGAAAAAGTTTCTTTTAATAAAAATAATTAGTGGTGGAGTTAGAATGTGCAAGAAAAGATAAGAAATAAGATGCATTGTTATAAAATTTGATTTAGATATAAAAACTCGGAGAATTATGAAAGATATAAAGTGGCGTAGAGATTAAGAAAGTAATATATGATCTGAAAAATTTAATAATTTATCTGATAGATTAGATCCCAAATAAGGTGAAAGATATATGTATAAGTTAGTCAACCAAAGAGATAGGAGAAGTAAAGATCTAGTTCAAGTGATGCGTATTAAGGATGAAAATCATAAAGTATTTTTCTTATAAAAGGATATTGAAAATAGGTGGATGCGGTATTTTGATAAACTTTTCAATGAAGGATCTGAAAATACGATTGATTTTGACAATCTTAATATCCTAAACAAAAATAGAGAATTTTATTTTTATCGTCGTATTAGTAAATCTGAAGTTAGAGAAGCTTTAAAGAAAACGAAATGTGGAAAAATATTAGGACCTGATGATATTCCAATAGAAGTGTTGAAATGTTTAGGAGATTAAGAAATTTCTTGGCTTACAAATCTTTTTAATGTTATTTTAAAGACTAAAAGATGTCGATGAGTGGAGAAAAGAGTTTGTTGGTTCTATATTTAAGAATAAAGGTGATGCACAAGAGTGCAAATTATAAGGAATTGAGTTAATGTGTCATACATTAAAATTATGGGAGAAATAGTGAGCATAAACTGATGTGATACAAAAGTTTCTCACTATCAGTTTGGTTTTATGCTAGGTAGATCTACTATGGATGATATACATTTGTTAAGAGATTTGATGGAGAAGTATAGAGAAATTAAGGAGGATCTACATATGATATTTATTGATTCAGAGAAAGCTTATGATAAAGTTTCAAGAGATATTCTTTGGAGAGTTAGAAAGAAAGGAGTTAATATTGGTTATATTCAAGTCATTAAGGGTATGTATACTAGAGTACTTGTGTCCAAACAGAAGGAAGATTGACAAAATATTTTCATATTTTAGTTGGATTACATCAAGGATCAGCTTTAAGCCCTTATCTTTTTGCTTTAGTTATGGATGTTCTTACTAGGCATTTACAAGAAGATGTACCTTGGTGTATGCTTTTTGTTGATGGCATTCTTCTTGTTGATAAGAGAGGGAGTCCAAGAGAAACTTGAATTATGGAGGTCAACCTTAGAGTCTAAAGATTTTTGTTTAAGTAGATCTAAAATTGAATATGTGGAGTGTAGTTTTAGTTGTAGAAGTTCTAGTAGTAGTGTTATGACATTAGGTGAGCAAGTCATTAAAAAGAGTGAGCGATCCAGATATTTAGGCTCTATTGTTCAAAATGATGGTGAAATAGATAGAGATGTTATTAGTATAATTCAAGTTGGATGGTTGAAGTGGAGGAATGCATCTGGCCTGTTGTGTGATAGAAAAATATTGCTTAAACTTAAGGGAAAATTTTATAAGATGGTGGGAAGATCTGTAATGATTTATGGTGCAGAATGTTGATCAATAAAAGAGAAGCATAAGATTAAGTTAAGTGTTGCAGAGATGAGGATGCTCAGGTGGATGAGTGGCTTTAGTCTTAGAGATAAAATGTGAAATGAGTATGTTCGGGAAAAAGTTGGAATAGCTCCAGTGGCAGATAAAGTTAGAGAGAGTCGCCTTAGACGGTTTAGCCACATAAAGTGTCGGCCATCCGATGACCTAGTTAGGAGAGTAGATACATTAGATTTGTCTTATGTTAAGAAAGGTAGAGGTTGACCTAAAAAGACTTGGTTAAAATGTATAAAAAAATGACCTTAGTATACTTGAATTAAATGAGAATTTGACACATAATAGGACACAATGGAGACGAAGGATTCATGTAGCCTGACCCCACTTGGTGGGATAAAGGCTTGTTGTTGTATTCTCATTGTTATCACTTATCATGTTCAATTTAAGCATTGATAATTTTTTTTTAACTTTCTAATACTTGAATCCATTCGATATTGCTTTGTCTATACTTTTACAAAATTTAAGTCTCCATGATATCAATTATGCTTATTCTTACCATTATGTCCACTAATTATCTATTTTCTTACTCGTGCCTCAAGTTTATGTAACAAATCTAATCTTAATTTTAGACTTAACCAACTCTTTCTAGCTTTCACCACAATATCATTCCAGTGATCATACATGCTTTACACATTCATTGCATTGCATGCATTACAACCCACTAATAAAATGATTGGATTATTACTTGGGTGTCAATAATTGACATGACCCGACAATCCGACACGAACTCAGCTTGAAAAAATCGGGTTCAGGCTGACCCAAATATTTTTTTGGGTTAGTTCATGTCAAAGTATCTGACCTACTTAACTTTTTTAGGTGGAGTTAGGATTGACTCATATCAACCCAAAATTTACTCGATTTTGATTTACCAACTCGAGAATAATTAAATACGACATAATTTTGACCTACAAACTCAAATTTGATTCAATTTTGACCTAAAATACATGACTAAATATGTCAATTGGGTCAGTTTCGTGTCACATTTGGTTCGAGTAATGGTTTTTAACTCGTATAATGTTCGGGTCGGATTCCAATTAATTTAAGAATAGCCTCAAATTTGACATGTGAACCCGAATTGACACCGCTAATTATTACTATAACAATGAAGTATTGCAACTTTTTTATTTCAAGTTATGCATCATTCACAAGGCAACAAAGAATTAGGAATACCATTATGCAAGATCAAGGTTCATGATTAAGTGCTACAAAAATAGATTTAGAACTACCACTTGAAGGCAATCACAAAATTTGGATTAAGTTATCTATGCTAATGTTCGACACATGGTTCTCCTGTAATTGTTACAACGTATAATCAACCCTCGCTCTACTTTAAGGACTCATGAGGTGGCAATATCGTGATTTTAAAAATTAAATCAAACCAATTGGTCTAATCGGTTCAACTGTGAACTAGTCTTTAGCAAGTTCGATCTAGTTCTAAAATTGGTTTCACATAGAATTAATAGGAATTGGTCAAAACTGGCAATCGAACAAAAAATAGATGAATTGGTTTAATTTTTTATGAATCTCCTAATTTTAATATTGGGCAATGTATGGCATTTAGATATTGTACAAATGTATATAAATAAAAGTTTTAGATTTAAATTGAAAAGATAATTAAAATATCATATCTCAATATTTTGATTTAGAATCATATTCAAACTCTTCAAGAGTGAAGTGTCTTGATTTAGAATATTGCATATAAAATTGGTATAAATCTCATTATTTTAATATTAATTATATCATCTGATTCAACCTCAGTTGAACCTTGTTTTTCTTTTTATTTTGGTTCGTTATTAGATATAGTTTTCAATGCCTTGGCTAATTTTCTCAATGACATGATCTGCTAGATATAAGTGGATTTGTGAAGATGGGAATGATTAAGGTCTCTATCCGTGGCATGTTCCTTGACATGGAATTATGGTCGCACATGTCATTAAATTACTTTCTACTTGGTATTAGTTAGGGCTTTTTCATGATCATGATGTGCGGCACACTCTTATAATTTGATTTCATCCTAGTGTTAAGTTTCACATCGGGAAGGGCAATAGACAAATTTTTGGAGTAAGCAATTAAAAAGGTTGGCTTTCATTGCGGAAATTATAAATGAGCTTTGTGCTTGCCAAAAAATTTAAAAGGTTTCTATCCAAGTAGCTAACCGTCTAGCACTACTTATTATCTATTGACAACTGCTATGTTCTACATAGCTGATTATCGATGACTCTTGAATTACTCATGTTAAGGCACTTGTTGACTGCAAACACTCAGTCCCTCACTCGATTGTTAACAATATACTTCTTAGTAGTTAGTTACTCAATTATGAGGGCAGATTATTTGGCATACTACCCACTATTTTGGCAAGAAAGAATCGATTACTCGAGCATCACAAAATCTGCTAAAAATACTCAGATTAGTTGGTTTGTACTTTACACAAAATTTAATTGATCAGATCAAATGTGAGATGTAAAAAACAAACTATAAAATAGATCGGCTTATCCACTTACTTTGAAATTGAGGCAAAAACTGAATTGTGGGAATGAAAGTTTTTGATAATTGTACTAATGCCTTCCTACAATCCTCTTTGGGAAAATAAATGTTAGAAAGGTAGGGTAGTGCATTAAGATGAATGCTTATAAATTAAAAATTCTGTGAAGTTTTGATATTAGTTTAGTCTTCAATGCAACAAATTGAGTTTTATTTCATGTGTTAGCTATCAATGCCTTGAATTCTTCTCTATCCACCTCCTCTTTGTAAATACATATCTAATCATTTACCAAAGAATTGTACATATTTTATTCTAAAAGCAATCTTAAACAATGAGATTTTGTCAATTTTTTTTATGGTGGATATTAAAGGTATCTTGTATATTGGCACAACAAACATTCTTATAATTATTGATGTAATACTTTATAAGCAGTGCAATAATAGCTAAATTTATTTGATGAATTGTTGACCTCCACGCGTCGTCATAATCAAGTCCATGAAATTCGGTGGCTGAATGACGATGCAATAAGGCTCAAATACCGGGCGTCACCAAAAATGGTGAACGACCTCTCGACGACGGACTTGTCGTGTTGAATGTCGAAATTGATCAAAATATAAATATTGCATAATCTAAGAACGGCGATGAAGCGTCGGTATCGATGTCGATCGCATGCTCGGTCGGAAGCTGGGACAATGTCCGAACAACCTCAGTTCATGAAATTTATCACGCCGTTAGTTTCGAAATATCGAAAACTATCAAATGAGACTGTCCACGCTTAATTCAGATGAGTTTGTGCAAATGTCGAATGATTTGAAAGGACAAATCGAGGCTGAAATGCACAAAACGTCACCAAAATCAACTCAAATGACCTCCGTCGGCGACGGAACCGTCATTATTCACAAATCAGTGGTGAATATAAATATTGCGACGATGATCGGTAATCAATCGAGTCGTCGGTCGCTGCCGCGTGTATCGAGTCAAGAGGTCGATCTGAGTCAAATGTCCGTTCATAAATTGATTCGTCGTTAGCGAAATATCGAAATATTAAGTAAGATAGTTCTCAATTGAAACGAATCTCGCGTAAATGTCGGCGATTCGGCGATCGCATTTTGGTGAAATGGACCCATTTGGTCGACGAACAATGGCCGATTGCAAGCGGCGCGTCGTTGCATTCGACATCTAATAACCTAAATTGATATATATATTGACGATATGATTTTATCGGCGCAAAATTCACATTAAAGACGATTAATCAATTTAAAAATCAATTTAGAAAAAACCTAAATCTAATCATAGCCCTCGGCAGACCACATTTCACTTGGCTCCGCATGCTTGACATCGAAGCCTCCCCTCCTTCAAGCCTCAAGAACAGCCCTCCTTCTCGGCCAGATGGACCAAGCTCCCCTTCAGGAGGCCGGACGCGTCTCCTCTCTCCGCGTATCTCCTCGGTTGGTTCCTCTCTCCCCACGCACGTTCCCCGTTTCTTCTTCCCAGCAGACCCTGATGGCAGCTCTCAATCAGAAAGGTTTCCCTCTTTCCCCCTCATTCAAAATCAAGCTTTCTTCCTCTCTCCTCCTCGAGAAGGTAAGATTAAAACTTCTCCTTTCTTCTTCCCTTTCTTCTTCCTTCCTCTTCCCTTTCTTCTTCTTCCTTCCTTTTCTTCCTTCTCTCTCTTCTTCCTTCTCCATTTCACTCCTTCCCTCATTTCCACAAAAAAAACATAAAATTTTATTTCGTTCTTCCTCACACAAAATCAAAATTGCATCTTCCCCTTTCCTCAAATTCACTTCGGCTCTCCGATTTCCCTCTTTTTCCATCAAAACCGAAAACCGGCTCTCCGATTTCCCTCTTTTTCCATCAAAATCGAAAATCCACCTTTGTTTTTCCCTCATTTTCACCAAAATCGAAAATCAACTTTCTAATTCTCTCATTTTCTCATTCCAAACATTTCCCTATTTTCCAATTCTGAATTTCCTACTTCATTTGCATATCTCCTTGGCATGGAATGTCATGGTGGGTTCTTCTTTTTTCTTGTGTCTCTCACTTGCATTACCTCCTTCAAATCCACTGCATGGGAAGAACATCTTGTTATGGGGGTTCTTCTTTTGTTCCGGCATCGCCCTCAGCATCACCAATTTTCACTTCCCATGACCCAGTCATGGCGGGTTCTTCTCCGATTCCGTCATCTCTCCTTGTTGACCTTCTCTATGCAGGAGGAATCATCGTGAGGCGGGTTCTTCTTGATTTTTGGCATGTCTAACCCGTCTCTTTGATCTTTGGGCGTCGAAAAATGAGTCGAGATGTGAATATGTGAATGTGAATATATATATACATGCTTGTGTTTCTGGGGTTTGAAGATAGTGCTTCGTGAGGGTGTCAAATCTCATGACAAAATGTTGTCGAAATTTTGTTAGACTTAGAAAAAAATGAATACATTACCTGCATTTATTTTAGTTTAGACGTGATGCAGTGAGGCGTGTGAGGTGTGGCATATGGTGTCATGAGACACCATTCATATCATGAGGGTGTCTTGATAAAGCCACACTCGACTCCCTACCTGAGGATGGCCGTAGAGGTATTTGCGTCAATCTTGACTTAGGAAAAATGGGAGAGTAAAATGAAACAGAGTAAAAACCTACTAAATCTAAACTAAAAGCGTCAAACAAGAAAAAAAGGGGGAAAGTAAAATGACATACAACAAACACAAAAATAAAACAAGAAAAAAAATAAGAGAGGAAAAACATTTACAAAATCTATTTAAGCAAGTTGAAAACTTTTTCGAAGTGCGAATTAAAATGCTTTCCCTTCTTTTGTGAGTACTCAAGCTTCAATGCTCTCTTAGCCTTATTTAGAGGATTTGAGGAAGTAATGAGTGAGTTCTCTTTTCTTGTAAATTTTCAAAATTAAACAAATCTTAATTGAATTTGGGAGGTATCTTAAACTCATAAACTTGTAATAAATTTGAAATTTAAGTTTCAAATAAATAGAGAATTTGATATGAAGCTAAAAATGAATTCAAATTGAGTTTAATAACTCTTATATGAATATAGAGGTGATTCTTGTCTTTGGTTAATAGGCATGAGTAAATTTAAAATAACAGAAATCGTAACTTATCAAAAGTGATGTAAATTGAACATAATCGAGTTGGAAGAATTACAAAAAAATTCAACAAGTAAACTAAGTGCAGTAATATTTTAAGCTATGATATAAATCAAATGCATTCTTGTGGATCTACTCTTTAATGCAATGAAAAGGCGATCTTAAATCAAAATCTACAAAAAATTATTGGGCTTCATTCATCAATTAAGGAATTTCATTCTAATTATGATTTTCAAAATCAGAAATCAGCAATTAGATGAAATTATCTTATGATTTTCAAAATCAACGAAATCACTAATTAGATGAAATTATCTAAACTATAAATTTCTGCATGTGCTCGGACATAGAGATTTCAAGTGTATATTTTAATGTCTGAAAAGGCTGTGCAGGCTAAGTTGAAATTAAATGAAAATCTGAAATCAAACTCGTAATTTAGAAAGAAACACTACATAAATTCTTAAATACATCCGCATGGGTCCCGACATTATGCTGAATGTTTAAATTCAAGTGTCTGAGGACGCTTTGCTGCTTTTAGTCTTGGGAGTCCATTAACAAAACTTAAAAATTTATTATATAAGAATATCAAATTAGAAATATCTAAGAAATTGTTAGCGACAAGTAGATCTAATCTCGTTAGCAAAACAGAGTTGATAGGATCTATAGCTCTTAAACATTCAAATCAATCAATTTTTCAAATCAAATTAAGTAGCAATCTGAAACTGTTTAAATGGAATTTTATCATTAAAAGTTTAAATCAAAACTCAATCTATCCACCTTCCGCAACTATTTGTCGGGGTGATAAATTAAGAAAATTCTAGCTCACAAAGGAACCAATGTCAAATCAAGTGTTCTGCTATGTTCACTCTCAATCAATCTCTTGCCAAGAGTGACGTGACTGCGTCTCCGATCATGCGCCATTTGACTACTGATGAAGAATACGACGAGTCCTCCGACATGGTTTGGCCAGCTCCATTATATTACGATCACGACCGTAACCCGTATGCTCCCCAATGGCTCTGCCCTTTAAGTTGTGAATCATAGGGTATACTTGATAGGGCAAACAGTCATCTGTCAACTAAGGAAAATTTAAGTCTGTCTCCTTAAACAAACACCACTCCAGGTCTACAAGGATTCTTGGACGACATAATCCATGTGTTGTTGATGAGGATCATTCGCCGTCATCTCTTGACTAAGTAGAAGGGATCGCATATCCGGATAACATAACTATGGGATCTAGATTAGGCACGTCATCATTCCCCCAACCATCTGGTTTAAGCTGAAATGATGAATTTCATCATCTAAATTTTGAAACTCTATACGCTACTACTATATTATGATGCGCATAACCACCAAATTTTAATCGAAAGTTCTCTCTCACTTATTGGGAGAGATAATTAACTATGTACCTATAGAAACCCAACCGGATCTAAAGTCACCAAAAAATAAGGATGAAATCTTAGTGTCTTATCTACTATTCCATCGTCAAAATTACATCATTAATATAAACCATACTCTCAATTCAATATTGTCGAGGTCGGTGGTGAATTTTGAGCCCATGATTTCAAGCACTGGGGACAAAATTCTCTTTCTATCTTTGGCTAATCATATATGTGCTATAATAGTAATAAAATTTTTGAAAATTCAAAACAAAAAATGATAATTTAAATGTGTAATAAATGCAATATGAGACTCTATGTAGCATGAATCATTCCGTAGAATATATATTTATTACCCCATTATTTGTTCTGTAGTACCCTTGCATCTTGAAAGGATGGGGTGAAATAATAATTAATAATTACTAATCCCCATCTTTCACTTTTGCAGAATGGATCTAGAAAACACTTCTTTCACCGCTCATTAGGTGGTGCTAACATCCGCTTAGCCAACGCCATCATCAACAGAGATGTCGCTACCATTCATTTGATAGCTTGAATTTCCTATTATACGAACTCTAAGTACCACCCGGTACATTCCCAGGTCATGTTGAAGACCTCAAGTCAAGTTCTACCAGCTATGGCCAACCAGTTCAACACCCAACCTGTAGGAGTTCTCGAGAGAACTTCTTTTTCGGCTAATCAAGTTCCCTGACGAAAAGAACCGCTGGGCAACCGTGTCTTTAATGCCTTGTGGTATACTGCCGCCGATTGAATCTTTTGTACGGAAAGCATGATCATGAAGCTTTCATCGTGAGCAAATTAAGATAGAAGGAGAAGCTGAAATGAGGGCTTAACAGATCATCTCTGAACGATCTAGTGAACAAGCGATACTACCGCCAGAAATGAGTATGTCTACCCACAACAACTTTGACAACTTAAAGTGGGTAAAAAAGAATAGTTCTACTGGTGAAGTAAAACAGTTTTTCCGGAACCAATCAAGCTCCACCACCATGAGGAGACAACAAACACACCGCAGTGATACATAAAGTTCTCAAAGTAGCAAGAACAAAGGCTAATGAAAAGAAGATTTCGAGGCAGGTGATGGAAAATACTGAAGCTCCACCAAGAAAGTTGTAATCTCTTTTGGTAACTAGCCATCGAGCCCAGTACGATTTGCATGGTGAGCATCGGAGCGTGACACTTGGACTGCGTATCCAAGAATCTGTTGCTGAAAGGTCCCATCGAAAGGGTAAACAGATATGGAGGCCAAGGCCCCGTAATGAAATTTTGAATAATGGAAGAGGTGTGACATCCGATACATATACTCAGAAATCCGCCTCAAAAATAATTCATTAGAAGTGGATACTCAAAAGAAGGGATATCATTAATGAAAGATATGATGGTCGACACCTTGGAGAATTCTCTGAGGGATCCCATCATCGATCAGGTTCACCCCCACAAGAGAAAGTTGACTTTGATCGCAGTCCTTTAATAGAAGAAGTATTTGTTCCGCACATTAAACCAGAGATCCACTGGAAACGTCGATTAAAAATTGCAAGAAGAAAAAAAAGAAGAGGACACTATGTAAGTGGAAGTTATATACAGATATGATGAACTCGCCAACACCATCACAAAGAACATAAATCCGTGAACTTGAACCGAATTTGACATTTATGAAGAAGAGTCTTAAAGCAAATAGGATGGATCTTGGTCTTTATCAAGATGAAAAGAAGAAGACCGAATGAGAAAGAGATCAGTGTGTCGTATATGGTGAACCAAAATGATCACCGATACACGCTTTTATACTCCGTCAGACAACCCCAAGAACAAATTGCCTATGTACAAAGAGAAGACAAGTTCTTCCCTTGAAAATGAGCAAGGAGCAAAACCACAATAAGAAATAGAATAAGAAGAAAAGCCTGTACTGATTGGCATCACGACGCTAGCTAGAGAGCAAAGAGAAATGCATCGTCAAATGGAGATCAAAGACAAGGAAATTGTATAACTTGGTACCAAAATGAATGATACGATAGCACAAATGAACATCATGATGAAGATATTGCAGAAAAATATCACATTAAGTGCAACACTTGTTTTGTCTGCTAATCAACAGACAGCTAATAATATAACTTCTATAGCACCAGCCACAGTGGTACCTCAAGCTCCTGCAGTACATACTATGCATGAAATGAGGAACGAAGTTAACCCACTATCTCTCCAGTCGACAATTCAAAATCAACAAAACGGTAACTAGCTTTAAACAATAATAAATGAAAAGATAAAGCGTGTAGCAGATTTGAAAAGGCGGTGAGTAAGGGCTTACTCTGAATATGAATGTTAATTGCAGAATGGTTACTCGGTCAAATTTAATACTTTCAGCGAGCTTGGTAATTCAAAGCAATATCTAGCCTAATTTAAGGCTACTTGTGGTAACACAGGAGGGAACGATGCACTGTTTTTCCATCAATTTGTCAGTAGCCTAACCTCAGCCGCTTCGAATGGTGTGCAGAATTGTCAAATGATTCAGTTAAAATATTTATTGAATTAGAAATTATATTTGTGAAGAAGTTATTGTAGAGAAAATCACATGTCGACCTTGCGCTGAAAAGGAGAAAAGATGAGTCAGTGATAAAATTCATAAGTCGTTGGCGCAATCTAAGTATAAAGTGCGAGCAACAATTGGAAGAAGAACATACTATCCAATTGCTAATGAGCAATATAGATGATAAAATGACACTATTTCTATGCATAACATCGATTGCAACATTCTAGGACTTGCTCGATAGGGTGGCTAAATTCGAAAAGTTGAATCGCCCTAAATCTGAAATCTATGCAGATAAAGCAAAGAGAAATAAACCTTCAGACTCAAGAAGAAATGAAATTCATGCTACTTCTTATAGCTCAAATAGTGAAAAGTTGGTGATATATAATATGAATAAAGGAAAGCAGCCAATGTACAATGATGATAAGGGAAAGAAGCTTGTTTATTCTAATCCATAGCCAAAATTGGTATTAGGAGGCAACGACAAACCTCGAATTTTTCTAAGTGGTGGAGAGCGTCCAAAACAAGCAATAAGACATGATGAGCGAATGCGGTCATCTCTTAAGAAAAAGATGAACAAAGAATATCCTTTTAGAAGGGACAGTGTGGTTCAATTGTTTCGGCAAGCAGTCAAAGCCGGTCTACAGTTACCATAAATTAAATAGCCTAAATAAACTGATCAAGTCAACAATCCAAATTACTGTTCTTATCATCGGATGATCAGTCATCCTATGTTATGTCTTCAAAGATTGGCTAAAAAGGAAGTATCGACGAGGTGAATTTACACTATCCGATAGTGTTCTAGTCAACCCTAAAAGAGAGTCTACAATGATGATCACGGCCTCTTCTGTAACATTCATCAAAGACAAACAGAAGGAGAAATCGTTGGTGAAGAATGAAAAGCAGTAGTCTCCAAGAAGCGTGAAAATCTTGAAATAAAAGACGTCCCAGTGTTAAGTGGAAATCACCACTTGAACATATATTAGACTTAAGAGAGATGTCTAAATCAAGTATTTGGGCTTCTCAGTGGCATTCTGATAATGCTACTTCGTCACAACATGACAAGCATGTCTACTAAACGCAGGCCTCATAAATCAAAGAAACTGGCTAAGAAAAAAAAGTTCAAAAAGAGACCTACAACTTAAAAGATCATTAATAATTTAGAAGAGTATCACCAGCCGGTAAGACAGTCATTTAGGCTTGCAAACTTCATGCCTAAACTTCTCATTGCTGAATCAGATGAAAAAGATAATGGTGAATCTTGTTCCAGTAGAGACATGTCGAATCATCTGCGTGATGTCAGATATTCTTCAGCATCAGTTACTCCAAAATGACAAGAGAAGTCATACAGACTCGACCACTCCGTCAAAATTTTTATCATGAAAGCAAGACTAGCCTGAGGAGCTAATGCATGAATTTTGTTTAATGACTCAACAAGACAATAACAGTTCAGATGAAGATCTATGTTTTCCCAATGGAGAAGAGTCAGACTCATCGATATCATCACGTATGAAACGTATGGAGTTGAAAAATAAGTCTAGCCCTTTTGGCAAATCTTCTAGAATAAGAAGAAAATTTGAAGAAATTATCTCTTTAGAAAAATCTGAGCAACATAAGGTGATTCAAGTTCAGTTGACAAGTGGTAAAGTATTACCACCTTCATCAAAGAAGGGAAATGCAATTAAAGACAAAGGCAAATAAATTGAAGTCAACGAACATATCATTCCTAAAAATCCTAGAATAAAGCCTAAATCTAGCGAGAAGATAGATTATAATATTCTATCATATCTGAGAAAGACCTCGCATTAATGTGTGCAGAGGCTCTCTTGATGTCAAAAGATCTCCAGAAACTTTGATCTGAGACTCTCAAGATCCGGAGGATTATGAAGTTACTTTCTTTGAAATGCATGCGAAGCATTGCAAACTCAAGATCTCCTAGTAATTATATTTTCTGAAGAATATCTTATGTTGGGAAGAGGCGGTCCATATGTCTCATGTATTCGCAGTGATGATGTCATCTCGATCATAGAATATTGATTGATTCAGGTTCTTCTATCAATCTTATGAATCTAAAGGTATTAAGAAGATTATCACTTGATATCCAACATCTTGGGAGAGATAAGTTGATGGTTCATGACTTCAATGAAAAAAAGGCAGAAAACTCTGGATTCTTTTATTCTCCCGCTTAAGTTCATGGATTTAAATACAGAAGCCAAGTTTCTTGTAATCGATGTCGATACATCATTTAGAGCTCTCTTGGGTCGGCTGTTGCTGCATGAGTATGACATGGTCATCAGCTATGCATCAATATATGAGATATCAAAATGGAGGATTGAATTTAGATAACCTACAATCACTCTCAGTTAATGAAACAAAGATCTATGAAGATGCAAAATATTTCATTCTAAAGAGCTAAAATTATGAGCCTCTTGAAGCGGTAGCATTCACAGAACTAAAAATAATTTCATAAAGTGAAAAAGCGAAGCGAAAGAAAAGCAATCCGACACTCCTAAAGCACTTGATTACGCACCAAGTCAAAATCAGTTCCTCATTTGGGAAGTGATACAGAAAAATGAGAAGATATTCCTATCAAACTTAAGGGAACTTATAAGCTTTGAAGAAAGGCAGAGTATGAAATAAGTGATTCTGATTCAGATTATGATTTTGAATCTGCTTATAGAAATAGAGTTCAAATGGTCACATCAAGAAGGATAGCTCACTTGGCAGAGCCAGATGGCTCACTCAAAATTATACCTATCCCTCAGCAGTGCTTCAAAGAAATCAGTTCATTGGAGGTTCATAATATTGAAGAATTGATAACATTCTATGTGCCGTCGTTGAGTAAGAGTGGCGGCACAAGAATTCTATTTTACAAATCTGAAGAATATCAACCTTAAAATTTTGAACAGCCTGCTCAACATGAAAATTTTGATTAGATAGTACCAACAAGAATACCAATATACTATCCACAGAAATTACGAAGAATGATACATAAGCTTGAAATTCATATTGAAACTACTAAACATAGGACTCAAATCTTTAACAAGATGTGGAGCCAAAGAAGTCCTCAAGCATCACGAAGAAGATATAAGTTTATCACTAAAAGTCTTGGGTTCATCTGAAAATCTCATAAAAATAGAGCCTATTATA
This sequence comes from Cymbidium sinense, assembly GCA_021442155.1. Taxonomy (NCBI): domain Eukaryota; kingdom Viridiplantae; phylum Streptophyta; class Magnoliopsida; order Asparagales; family Orchidaceae; genus Cymbidium; species Cymbidium sinense. The sequence goes on from CM038225.1 coordinate 115,455,714, forward strand.
ATATAATAGAAATTGAGATCGAAATTAATAGTAACGAAGGAAATGATTCCCATGAAATTCTTCTTAAAAACGATGAATAGCCCGCACCTGAAGAACTTGAAGATGGTGGACAAATAACTACTATGGATGAACTTAAAGAAATCAACCTAGGAGCAGAGGATGATCCCCGTCCAACTTTCGTTGCCTTACGCGATGAGAAAGTTGAAGAGCTAAAAATGCTACTTAGTAAAGATTGTTTTGTGACATATTCAAATGCCGGGCTTATCCCTAATATAGCTTAAACTAGTTATTAAACTAGATGCAACGCCCGTTAAGCAAGCTCATAGGCGAATGTGATTGGAGATTGAAGAACAGATAATTGTAGAAACTAAGAAGTTGATCGAAGCAGACTTCATCCGGGAGAAGTATGCAGATTGGATAGCTAACATTATTCCAGTTAGAAAGAAGAATGGTCAAATCCGTCTCTACATTAACTTCCGGGACTTAAATAAGGCATGCCCAAAAGATGACATTCCACTTCCAATATCAGAACTACTAGTGGATAACACTTCCAACTATGATATGTTTTCATTTATGGACGGATCGTCAGGATACAACCAAATCAAAATGACACCTGAAGAAAAAAAATATACATCGTTTAGAACACTTAGTGGCATCTATTGTTACACGGTCATGCCCTTTGGCTTAAAAATCTTTGGAGCTACTAAGAAGACATGTATTTTGATAAGTTGATTCATCAAAATGTGAAATGTTATGTCGACGATTTGGTAGTGAAAAGCAAAGACTCAGAGAATTGTATTGAAGAGAATCAGGAAATATGATCTCAAGATGAATCCTCTAAAATGTATATTCGAGGTATCCTCTGGAAAATTTCTCGGGTACATTGTACGTTACAGAGGTATTGAAATAGATCTTGTCAAAATCAAGGCAATTGTGGAGATGTCTCTGCCGAAGAGTTTGCATCAACTTCATTCTTTACATGGACAACTCATATTCATCCGTCGATTCATATCAAATCTATCAGGACATTGTCAACCATTTGCAAGGTTGATGAAGAAGGATGCTCCATTCAAATGGGACAAAGAGTACCAAGAAGCCTTCAATAGCATTAAAAGCTACTTGTTAAACCCATCAATCCTTTGCGATTACTCACGCCTCTCATACTATACACAAGCATTAGAAGATTCCCTTGGAATTATTATAAACACAATGAAGAAAAGAGAATACTCTTTATTATATCATCGAAGATTAATAGAGCGAGATGATACTCCAATAGAAGCATTGTGTTTGGCGATCTTTGCGGTCAAAAGCTACATCATTATATGTTATCTCACAAGATTATTCTCATCTCGAGGATCGATCCAAGTACTTGATAGACCGGCGTTGGATTGCTTGGCAAGATAAGCGATATTCTACAATTTGATATCACATACGTTGAGAAAGTAGTGAAGGGGCGAAGTCTTAGTGATTTCTAGCATATCTCATCCTGGACTCTTCCCTTAACGATGATTTGCAGATGAGCAAATTATGCTCATCCATGAAAGAGAAAAATCACAAGTTTGGGAAATGTACTTTGATGGAGCCTCATCGATCAAACAAGTCCAACCTTTAAATTTTCCAAGAGCAAGAGCAGGAATCGCCATCATCTTCATAATACTAGGAGAGATAATGAGATGATCAAATGGATTGATCGAGCCAAGAACTAATAATGAAGCCGAATATGAAGCATTAGTAGCGGGTCTTAAAGAAGCTATTTTCATAGACATTCAAAACTTGTATATTTTTGGTGATTCTCAGCTTATTATAAATCAAGTACTTAGTCTCTATAAAATCAACAAGCAGTTGGCTTCTATTACAAAGTTCTCGAGCTTGAAATAAAATAATGTCACACTAACTCGAGTCTCGCGATCTAAGAATAGCAAAGCGATTGCTTAACAATTAAGGTAATGAATGAATGATTATATCATGATCGACATATTTACTCGGAGTCCTAGCGAAAGTATCAATCCGTAGGTAGAGGGATTATCAAATCTGACTAACAAGATGCGACTCGGGTTGCTTCTCATACTCCCAAAATCAGAAGTTATACAGAAGAGTTAAGAAGGATATTGCTTAATGGAAAGCCTTTATGTAGAAGAGACATGATTGGAGGTAACCCTTCATTACTTTAAAGAAAGTTACCAAATAATAAATCCTGGCTCAGTCGAGAGAATACGCTATGCTTTAAACACTCTATATCATGATCATTTGAAATGTATTTATGATGCCTAAATACAAATGAAAGCAACAAAGTGATGGTTGAAGTTCATGAAGGACTTTGTGGTGCACATCAGTCAGGTCCCAAGATTGTAGTAAAAATCAAAAGGACGGGCTATTATTGGTCATCTATGATGAGAGACTGTATTAATCATGCTAAGATGTGTTATGAATGCCAAGTATATAGGAATATAGTCCATCAACCTCTAAATCCATTACACCCAACAATAGCATCCTGACCATTCGAATGTTGGGGTACAGATGTAATTGGACCAATTGATCCATCGTTGTTAGCTGGACACCGCTTCATCCTAGCAGCGACTGATTATTTCTCCAAGTGGGCTGAAGCTGTTCTATTTAAAGAAGATATTGCTGACCGAGTAATCAACTTTTTCACGCATAATGTGGTCTATAGATTTGGAGTGTCATGCCAAATAATTACTGACAATGGTACAGCCTTTAAAAGTACAAAGATTTATAGATTCGTCGATCGACACAAAATTGATGGGTGATACTCTTCAATATACAATCTAAGAGCAAATGGTTTGACGGAGTCCTTCAACAAGATATTAGTCAAGCTGCTCAAAAAAATCCTTACTAAAAATAAAAGAGAATGATATACCAAACTGATTGAGGCATTATGGGCATATCGAAACACCTACAAAATGCCGACTAAAGCCACTCTCTATTCATGGTATTTTGGGCGAAGCTTCTTCTCAGTTGAGTTGCCTTGAGTAGCCATCCAATACAATCTCACAAGATCAAAACGCGTCGAGAATGGAGGAACTTCGATGCGATGAAGTTAGACTGCAAGCTTATCAAAATCTGGAAGTCTATCGGGTAAAGATGTCCAGGACTTTTGACCATATGGTGCGGCCTCGAATATTCCAAAAAAGAGAATTGACCCTGGCGTTGAGAAGACCAATTATTCTTAATTGAAAATTCGATGACAAATTTGAGCCCAATTGGGAGAGGTCTTTTGTTATTGAAAATGTGTATCAAGGAGGGGCATACCAACTCATTGACCTAAAGGATGAAAGACCAATGTCGCCAATTAATGCTTGATACTTGAAAAAGTATTATACATGACAAATACATTCTCGAGGTACAATAGAAATCCCTCTGCAAGATAGGGGATATTTTTTTAATATATCTATTTAGGTGGACATCGTGCTTCATGCCGAGATCCCTAAATAAATATACTCACTCTAGATAAAAAAAGCTTTTCTGTGAAAATTCTCCTGTTACACAAGGGCATTTTAGATTTCTATACATAAATGAAAGTAATTTTATATGTTAAAACCCTCTTAAGAGCATATCAATTCAAATTGATATGTTTGTGTAATTTCATCTTAAAAGTTCTTCCAAATGTACTTTAGAATTCCCCCTGCAAGACAGGGGACATTTAATTTAGTTTATGTTAAGTTTATTTGAGTTAACATCGTGTTATAGGGGCTGTTTGGTAGCGTGCATTTGGAATGCACTGCATTCCAAATGCACGCTTTTGAACATTTCAAGCGTTTGGTTCCAAGTAAAATTCCAGGTCATTTAATACACAGAAGAGGTTCGTGTCTAATCTGAATTTAATCTATGAAGAAATCTAAAATCTGTGAGGCCGTGGCCGTCACCGCCGCCTCAGGCCGCCCATCTTGTCCGTACCCTCTGGCCACCGCCGCGCCGCCTGCGCCAGCCCGCCCACCATGCCGCTTGCAGGTCGTGACCTTGCCCCGTACGTCCCCAATTTCTTTTACATTGAGATCAAACAAAAATGCAAAGTCACGTGAATTTAATAAAACTCTATAAAGTAATCTTTCTTTTGAATTTCTTTTCGTTAACTGCATTCCAAATGTACTCAATGTAAGGCGAGATCCTCAAATATATTCTGATTCATGTTGACATCGAGCTTTACGCTGAAATTCATAAATATACCCATTATTGTTGCTGTTAAGTTGCAAGTTCTTGCACGAACAAAAAAAAAATTTATTTCTACGCATGAAATGACAACCCTAAATGTCAATTTATCTCCGGTTATCAAATTCAGATCTAAGAACTCCGATTTTGGAAGCTTTAATCAATTAAGTCGGGCATCAACCTCTACATCCCGTGCAGGACATAGATGGGTTAAAGGACTCAACCAAATGATCGAATTGCGCTCTCCTCACTCGCAGACAAAGGTTAGTGAAAGAGTTCCGTCGGTCGATGACAAAACCACCAACCCACTACTAAGTCGAAGACTTCAGTCGGTTAAAGGTCGAACTCAACAAGCAAATGTGGCCAGTTCTTGACGCTCTCACCAGCCGTAAGAAAAGTGCGGTGAAAGAGCCCGCGGTCATGATGATGATAGTTTCTCAAAGCATCCGGTTTAGTGATTATAAGTAAGATCCAAGAGATATTTCTACTTGATCGATAGATCAAGATAATCGAGCTCTCAATTGAAAAATCAATCATATATTGCGTAGGTGATATCTCAATTTATTCTCAAATAATCTAATCGGCTCAAAGCCATCAAGTCAATCTCATCGCCAAATTGTAGCGGCAGACCAGGAAACAATTCTATAGTTCATACAAAACCAAGGCGAAGGAATTTTGTGGTTATTGATCTTAAAGTACGCGTTCTTGGTATAACTCAACATTGACCTATATAAGCGAAGATTGGGTCATTTGTATGTACCTTCTAATCCGTCAAGGCATAAGATTCATGTCGCATACACAATCATATGGACAAATCAAGTTATTTCTTCATCAAGTCCGTCAAGCTTAAAGCTAGAACAGAAGTAATTTCAAATCCGACCAAGCACGGATAAACCAATTCCCTAGTGGGGTCTTTCTTCAAAATGGATAAACCAATTTCTCCATCAAACCCAACCTAGCACGAAGCTAGGATTGAAGGAAACTCAAATCTGCAAGGACATAAAAGAAAGAGATCTTTTGGCCATGCAAAAGTAGATGATGTAGAACTCTTATCTCATCAGATAAATTGATTCGACAATCGGTCAAATCATTTAGCTGTATAAATGTCATAAATGCATCTTGATAAATCCTATCAAAACTCGTATTTGCGAAGCTAAAATGATCCAAGTTACTAGCCCCAAAGGATCAGTTTTCAACAACGTGATTCGCTCATCTTGAATAATATTTGTTGGAGGCATTTGTTGACCTCCACATATGTTAAATCAAGTCAATCTAGTCAAATTGACGCGGAAGAGAAGGTAACGATCACCAAGGCTCAAAATGCACGCTGGGCGTCAAATGGCCAAAACGACCTTCGATCGATGAGCGACGCCCGCGTTGAAACGTCGAAATTGATCAAAATATAAATATTGCATGTAAGCGGTAGATAAGCGATGGCTATCAACGATCGGCATGCTCGAGTCGGAAAAGCGATGTCGACGACCTCAATTCATGAAATTGATCACGTCGTTAGGTTCAAACATCAAAACTATCAAATGAGGCATTGCTTAATGATGAGTTTGTGCAAATGTCGAATGATTTGAAAGACAGCTGCGTCGAAATGCGACGTCACCAAAATTAACTCAAATGACTTAATCGAGCGAACTAATTCGTATTGAGCGTCAGCTGAGAATATAAATATTGCGACTTGATGTTGGTGATCGCCGAGTCGTCAGCCACCGCAGAGGAGGTCGCGGCCAAACGACCTTTGTTCGCCAAATTGATTGCATCATTAGTTTCGAAACATCGAAATCTATTAAGTAAGGCTTCTCGCATCGGAGCGAGTGCGAAGGAGTGGCGGCGCGTATTTTTGAAATGGACCCATTTCCGACTTGAACCAAATGACCTCCGATTGAAAGCGGATGCGCGTTGAGTTGAAATATCGAATAAATTTATATATATATATATATATATATATATATATATATTGACCATGTGATTTTATCGACTCAAAATTCACATTAAAGACGATTAATCAATTTAAAAATCAATTTAGAAAAAATCTAAATCTAATCCCCTAGCGACCCAGGCTTCAGAGCCTCCCTCCTTCAAGTCTCAGCAGCCCCCTCTTCCGACCACACAACCGGACCAAGCTCCCCTTCATGCGAGCCGACGCCGGACGCACGTCTCCTCCCTCACGTGTGGCCTCCTCGATTCGTTCCTCTCTCCCCACACAAGCCAACCATTCCCCCCCTTTCTTCTTCCCAACCACAAGCCACAATAGCCTGGAGCTCTCAAAACCGAAAAAAGGTTTCCCTCTTTCCCCCTCATCTGAAAATCCAAAGCTTTCTTCCTCTCCTTCTCCAAACCGAAAAAGAGTAAGGTAAAACTTCTCATTTCTTCTTCCTTCCTCTTCCCTTTCTTCTTCTTCCTTCCTTTTCTTCCTTCTCCATTTCACTCCTTCCCTCATTTCCACAAAAAAAACAAAAAATTTTATTTCGTTCTTCCTCACATAAAATCAGTGCATCTTCCCCTTTCTCACCAATTCCGATTTCCCTCTTTTCCTCAAAATCGAAAATCAATCTCATTTCCTCTTTTCCTCAAAACCATCGCTCTCGATTTCCCTCTTTTTCCACCAAAACCGAAAATTCACATTTGTTTTTCCCTCATTTTCACAAAAATCGAAAATCAACTTTCAAATTCTCTCATTTTCTCAATCCGAATTCTTACTTCATTTCACCATCTCCGCGCCATGAGAAGAACAAATGAGGCGGGTTCTTTTCGATTTTCACGTCGCCTCCTTCATTACCTTTCTTGTTTACTGTGGAAGAAACGGCGTCGTGAGGCGTTCTTTTTTTGCGTCATCCTCCTTCATCACCTTTTCAATTTTTTCGCGTAAAAAAAGAACACCGTCATGAGTTCTTCTCCCGGTTCGCATCGTCTCCCACTTGCGGTTGTTCTCTTCACCGTGGGAGAGGAACAGTCACGGGTTTTCTCTTGATTTTTGACATTCCTAATCCCGTCTCTTTGCCCATCTTTGCAGCACGCAAAAAAATGAGTCAGAACATGTGGGATATGTGAATGTGAATATATATACATACTTATGTTTCTTTAGTTTGAAGATGCCGTTATCGTGAGCGAAGAGATGAAATCGGTTCTGTCATGAAGCATCATGAGTGAGAAAGCCCATGTTAGATGTCTCCCAGACAAAATGTTATCGAAATTTTGTCAATTTAGACTTAGAAAAAAAATGAATACACATTACCTTTGCATTTATCTTTCTGATTTGAAGGCCCCGTAATAGCGGCGAAATAAGAAAGGTGTGATGAAACCATTCATTCGCTTCATAAGGGTCTTGAGAGAAACACTCCGTCGACCTGATGATCTTGGGAGGTTTGTCAAAATCACAAATCTTTTGACTTAGAAAAAATGGGAGAGTAAAATAAACCGACTTAAGAATGTTAAGTAAAGAAACCTACAGCTAAATCTAAACTAAAAGTGTCAACCAAGAAAAAAAAAAAGAAATTAAAATGACATATAACAAACACAAAAGTAAAACAAGAAAAAAAAAAGAAGAGAGGAAAAGCATTTACAAAACCTATTTAAGGAAGTTGAAAACCTTCCGAATTCAATTAAAATCATTCCCCTCTTTTGAGTACTTCAAGCAAGCTCTCTCTTATTTAGAGGATTTGAGGAAATGGGTGAGTTCTTTTTTGTAAATTATTCAAATTGAAATTTGGGAGGATACTAAATTCATAACAAACACTAAATTTGAAGTTTAAGTTTCAAATAAATAGAGAATTTGACATGAAGTTAAAAATGAATCCAAATTGAGTTTAATAACTCTTATATGAATATAGAGGTCTTGTCTTTAAAATAAAGCATTAGTTGATAAAGCGATAAATCATAATATCAATGTAAATTGAACATAATCAAGTTGGAAGAATTACAAAAAACTCAGTAAAGCCAAGTCTAATGTTTTAAATTACAATCTAAATCTTTTTTTTAAATTCTGATTAAATGCGTATAGAAGAATCTTAAATCAAAATCTACAAAATTCAGCTTAATCAAAAATTAAGGAATTTCATTCTAATTATGATTTTTAAAATCAATGAAATCACTAATTAGATGAACTTATCTAAATTATAAATTCCTGTATATACTCGGACATAGAGATTTCAAGTGCAAATTTTAATATCTAAAAAGGCTGGGCGGGCTAAGTTGAAATTAAATGAAAATCTGAAATTAAACTCATAATTCAGAAATAAACACTACATAAATTCTTAAATACATTCTGAGGCAAAGATATCTTTGAATGTTTAAATTCAGTCAAGATCTTGTCTTGGTTGCTTCGATTTTGTCTTGGGGTGATTAAAACAAAATTTATTATAAGAATTTCAAGTTAATGAAATATCAGAAATTGATTATCATCGAAAATGATAATCACAATAAATGAATTTAGCAAGTTGTGAATCATACTTCAACATATTCAATTTTTCAAATCAAATTAAGTAGCAATCAGAAACTGTTTAAATGAAATTCTATTATTAAAAGCTTAAATCAAAACTCAATTTATCCACTTTCTGCAATTGTTTGTCAAGGGTGACAAATTAAGAAAACTCTAGTTCACAAAGAGATGTGAATCAAGTGTTACATGTTACTCAATCAATCATTTGCGTAAAGGCGTATGTTCATTGCGTGGCTTGGCAGGTAAACAGATAAAGCGATTCGACGAGTCTCGATGGGTGGTTTGGCTCACTCCATATATTACGATATAACCAGATCTCGATGCTCTTCGTTGTGAATCGCGGGATATCTTGATACAAATAACCATTTATCTAGTAGGAAGTATCTCCTTGACAAACACCACCGGATCTGATTTTTGGGACGTAATGTGTGATGAGGATGTTACTGAGGTTTCATTCTACATTAAATGAGTATGACTGGGATGACATGAGATCTTGATCGACGCGTCATCATTCCCCATCCGGTTTAAGCTAAAATGATGAATTTCATCTAAATTCAAACTCCATTCTTCTTATATGCCGCATTAAGCTTAACGACCTTGTCGAAGTTCTCTCTCACTTGGGAGAGGTAATTAACTATAGCTTTATAGAAACCTAGAATCTAGATCCTGCAAAATGAGGACAAAATCTCTGGGTAGTGTCTTATTTACTATTCCATCTGTCTTCTGAAAATTATACCGACACATAAACCATGCTCCCTTCAATTCAATATTGTCGAGAGGTCAGTGACAAATTTTCGGAGCCCACATGAATATCAAATACTAATTTTATTGAAGCTTGATCTTTTTCTCGTTGATAGATTGATGCTTAATTCCCCCTTCCCTTATGATTTTGATAGTTTTATCATTATAGCAAATAGCCCTTTATTAATGATACACCCTTTTAATGCACCCGTGTAATGAAAAACTAGAGAATGCTTCAGGTGTGAGCATCGACAGATTTGGATCAGTGCTTTCTATGGGAGCCTAACTTAGAAACATAGTGTGTACAGATGCTTGTTAACAGTTTTGGCTGAATCTAGAAAAAAGAGACGGTTCCAGAAGCAATGCTTACTTTTATTTTGCATTTGCATGTCATTCACTTTTTGAAAAATAATTATTTAGATGATATATAACCATTAGTACAATAACCATGCATGATGTTATCTTTTATTCTGGTTCATTTTCATTTGAAAACTTATTTACCGATGGTTTTCTTGATACTTGTCAACATTGATATAGGTTTTTATAATTACTTTTTTGCTGCTTAGGTGCTTTGCAACATACAGGTGTTCGTCAAAGTAATCCCTTCACTCTTTGCTCCTTGTTATGAAGATTTTTTTGTACATAGCTCTGATATTTACCAGATTAGAGCTCTTAAGCTTGAAATACTATCTGCCATTGTGACGGAAGCTTCAAGCCAATTCATTTTGGAAGAGTTCCAGGTAAACAATGAACTGTCAAGTTTGGTAATTATGATATCTTTTATACCAGTTAAGAGTAGGCCCAGTGAAAGATTAAATTAACCAAAAGCATGAGAAAACTTTAGTATTCTCTTTGAAATTTCTTTTCATGACTCTTCTTTGGGAAAGAAAATATATGGTGTATATTCATATTTTTGCATTAACTCCCAATCCGCAAGCCAAAATTAACTGTTGGTGCTTCATATGTCTGAGAAGGTGTTTACAGAGAACCCATGCTAAATAATAGTTGCAGTTTAGCTTTGAGAAAACATATAGGCATTTTTCTATGCTTTTTAGAATTCTTCTTTAATTTATTATTTTTTTCTGGCAACTTGAAAAAGGTTGACAGGGAATTTCATTGTATGATTACCTATTAAGAAATGTTTGATCTTTCTTCATAGTAATTGCTTGTATTTTTACTTTTTTTATGTTTGATAAGAGGCCAACGACATAAAAATTTGTGGGCATCAACCCTTAGTGGGAGGGACATTGCCATCTCCCCAACCTAATAGACTTAACACAAGGTAAACGCTTCCACTTGCATATTTGGTGTGAATAAAGTAATGCTAATCTTGATGATAATCAAAAGGTAGCTCAATTATATGACTACTAATTCTGGGATCAGCTGTTTGGTTCATTTATGCTATTAAATTTCATTTTAAGCCAATCTTTTTTTACAATGAAAAAAAAAGCCTTGTTCAATTTAAAGAATTTCTTTGTTTCTTGAAGCTTGTTATTGATAATTATGCTTTATAAATATTACGTTGTTCTCTAGGTTTTGGTAATGAATAGTAGAGGACAGAAGCAAAACCAATAATGTTTGTAGATAGAATTGATTTGGAAGGATCAGAAAGAAAAAATGGTACATAAAATATATTATGGATAGAACTCATGTGATACGATTTGTGCAAAATAGAGTTGTCACCTCATGTAGCCCTCAATAACATTGAGTAGAATAGGTGGTTTCATAAGGCTAGACCTAAAAGATGATTTTTATGTTTGCATGTTAAATATCTTGTTTAATTTTGTTTTTATTTTGGGTAGATTTTTACCTTTTTTTTTGCATGAATGTGAGGACAAATCCTATTACTTTTCACTTATTTCTAGGGATGTTGCTTCATGCGATGGATAGACAGAAAATTAAAGGCCATTTATAAAAATACTTTATTGGGGTATGGTGCTTGACAAGCTGATATTTATTTTTCTTGTTGTATTATTAGGATTACATTAAAGATCCAGATCGAAGGTTTGTTGCTGACACAGTTGCTGCAGTTGGTATATGTGCTCAAAGGCTCCCTTCTGTGGTTGATGCCTGCTTGGAGGGGCTATTAGGTCTTGCTTCACAAGGTTAGGTTACCACGTGATCATGGATACGGTACCTCATTTTGTTCTTTTTTGGGCTTGGCTGAACACAGTATCTATCTACAGAATCATCAACCAGCGATTTATCTCATAACGATGGGGAAGCATGTATTTTGGTGCAAGCAATCATGTCCATTAAGTCAATAATAAAGCACAGTCCAGCTAAGCATGAAAAGGTTTTTCTTCTCAAGCTCAACTTGTGCTTCCATTTATTTATCGATTTACTGAAATAGCTTGCTAGTATGTGAATTTCATATCTCTTGTTATAACTAAATGCATTGCACGAAATTAATGGAAAAATGTAAATAAATTTGAAATCTTGTGATCTTCTCCTTCACTTTACAACTGCATTTGAGCATTATCTTCCATGTTTATTTAAAATTACTCGCAGGTGACCTCGTTTCCTGGCTTTTCTTTGTGCTTCAATTGATTTCTTGTGCTGCGCATAGAAATAATCCACATATGGATAGAATAAACATGCTAAACGATCTTTGTGCTGCAACTACTTTTCTTGTGCCACTCAAAAATAATCTGTATTTAACCTTTTGTTTATATTGATTACACATGAAGCATGTCTTTCACAGATGGTCTTGCAGAACCAAATCAAACCCATGGGCATGGTTCTATTTGGTTCCACAACAAACATAATGTGGAACCAATTTGAAGCAAACTGACTATCATAAACATAGATATGCTATTGGGTAATTTTATTCTGTTGCTTCATGAGCATGTGGTTAGCTTATGTAATATGAAAATTTTACTTGTTCAAATTCTATTTCTTACCACTTTCAGCTCAAATTTGGAGAGAAATGAAATGCTTTCCTCTGTATTCTTTTTCTTTCAGCTCAACTTACACGTCGAAGCAGGAGAAAGTTAATACTTTCTTTTAAGTTCCGTCTCTTCTCACTGATTCCAAAATGCCAATAAAAAAAATGTAAGAGATCAATAAAAATTATAAGAGAAACAATATATTTAGAAAGTGTACTTGTGCATACCTGAAAACACCAGTCTATTTCTCTCAATCATTCAAGGCCATTACTTGCACATGGCCATAACATGCGCATCCCTAATAATACCATTCTGTTTCTTGCATTTATGATTCTTCCTATGTGCTTGTACTAAATTTACCTATTTTCTGGCTGGCTTTATTGCTGAACCTTTTCAAGAAATTCAACAAATTCAAAGAAGAGTGGGATGCATTATGTATCTGAAATATGATTTGTGTTGGACTTGTTTTTGGTCTAATTGCTGCATTTTATCTGCTTGACACATTGAAACCCCGAAGTTTAGTGAACATTAATTCCATTTATTTGAATAACTGCTTTTTTTCCAGGCTGTGCTAGCAAGAATTTTAATTATCTTAAATACTCTGATTTTGATTGATTTATTATTTACTGATTATGCAATCCTTGGCGTTTTTGTGATTTGCTACTACTTGAAGTGTTAGTAGTGGACACTGCTAAGTAGTATTTTTGTCATCTTTAGTGTCGTATTCTGTGTTGGTTTGTATTTTTTATATTTCCGCTTAATTTTTTAATATTCTTTTAATTGACAATATTTTTCCACTTTGAAGGTTATTGCAAGATTAGCTCACAATCTAGATGTGGTTAAGGAACCTGCTGCACGTGCATTAATTGTGTGGATAGTGGGAGAATACTGCTCAATTGGACAGATCATACCAAATATGATTCCCACTGTCCTGAAGTTTCTTGCATGGTCCTTCGCCACGGAAATGCTTGAAACAAAGCATCAAATTCTTAACGCTGCTGTTAAGGTACTTCTGATCAGTTCATGTTATTGTTGTGCTGAAGCCTACCTTTTGCTTAATCTTTTTATGGTTCTTTCTTTTAACTTTATGCTTTTGTAATGTCTAATGCTCCAAAGAATGATTTATAATTGAAAGGTAGGAATAAATATGCATCATCATGATTTTTAGTTTTGATATGCCAATAGAGAGTTCATTTGGTCAATGATGGATTTTGATGCAAATATCAAAAGATCTATACATTCAAATAAAAAATTTTCACAATTGACTCTGAGATCATCTAGACTCTATTTTCAACAAACTTATAATATAAATGAGCATTCTGTTGTGATAAAGCCAATATGGTTAAGAATGCCTTTGTTCAAGTCTAAATAGACCTAAATCAAACATTTAAAAATATATTTGAGAACGTCAGGAGACTAATTAAGTGGCCAAATAACCACCAATTTTTACATGATTATAGTTGAAATGAACTTCTCAACAAGATGAATTAAACAAACCTAATGTCATTTAATTTTAATTTCATAAAGACACTAAATATATAAAATATTTCGAATGATCAAGTGGGATCAACTTTGATTGTCCAATGAAATGCCTTGATTTCTAGTTGAAATGAACATACTGCCCTCTTTATAAATAGCTCTTGTTTCTAAACATTTTGGTGGGGTTTCAAAGAAGACTTTAGTGGAGAGAATTCTCAGGCTTAAAGAATTACAGAGCTCTAACTATCGACTTACTAATTCCCGCGGTCAACTAAGTTTGATGCTCTTCGTGAACTACTATTAATGCTCGCAATTGGCTAACACTGGCTAGCATAGTCACCATCTCCTGAACTTGATCGATTATCATTGTTTGACACCAACCTTCTTAGTTGTTTGATCTCCATAGTTATAAGCATCGAGTTAGACTACTTAATATCTCTTGATCTCTAACATTCCTTACCAACTGTTTCTTGATGTATGCCAGTGATTAATGTTTGATATTTGTCAGTCACTAATGTCTATCATTTACCTCTTTGTTGTCGATCACCCCTCCTATGAGTAAAACTATTGGACACATATTTGTCAATGATGCACCATACCACTTGTCACTAGGGGCGGAATCAGCCTCTGCTCTTAGCGTGGGCAAAATTATATGTTAAGGAAAAAGTGAAGGGGGAGGTGCATGACTATTTTGATTACTCTCTCACACACACACACACACACACACACACACACACACATATATATATATATATATATATATATATATATATATATATATCATTTGGGCCCTTATGTCTTCTTGTGAATAGCACAATGCACAATTAATTTTATTCAGCCCCTTATACCTTTCAAATATATTTTACACATAAAATTCACAAATTATTTATAAATCAAGCTACATATTTACACTGATATTTATAATGCGTCGATACTAATGAATCAATATTTTGATTAATATGAGTAATTCACTACAGGATATAAGAGATATGCAAATATAAAATAATAGTAAAATTTATAGGATTTAACAGTATACTAAATTAAATGTGCATAAATCACAAAACATTGTTATAGACAACTTTTATAAGCTAGCAAGATAGTTTCGATGATCGTTTAAATTTTTATAAATTTATCAAATATCTAAAATATCTCAAAATTTAAAATACCCGGTGAAAATTCAAAGTAATTATATTAATATGTGTAGAATAACTAAAATAGCAATATATTAAAAGCTACATGGTGAAAATTTCTTGGATGCCGAGATATCTTGATTTATAGAAAGTTTATTCAAATAAAATATCAAAATTTTTACAAAAGTCAAAAGTTTGAAAATTTAAGGTGACTATAGTAGCACTTCGAGACGATCAATTTTTTCATTCTCTTTTTCTCTCACTTTCTCTCTCTAACCTTCACGGCTAAGGAAGAAGAAAGGTTAGGGAGAATTCCAGGTAATGGCTTAAGATATAAGTAAAATATATTTTTTAATTTGTTTATAATAAAAGGATATAAAAATAATTATTAAAATTTTTAATTTTTATTATAACCTTTAATATAAACCCAAAATTTTCTTAAAGTTCATCGTTACAAAAAATTATGAAAAATATTTAGTAAATATTAAAGTATGTTTAGAACACACTGATAAAAATGGTTTGCAAAACGGATGCTAGATGACACTAAAAATTTTATGTACAAAGACGTGTAATGTCCTTATAAATATTTTTACATGTTTATTCGATGCTTGAAATCATTTGGATAGAAACCTTCAGAGATATTTTAAAGTGTCTTGTTAATTTGACATGTATGTATAAAAGTAAACTCTAAGCAAATAAGCTCCTAAGATTATTATAGTAATTTTTGTAAATAAAATAGTACCTGTGAGTAATACACCACCAAGGTCATTGTGGAGCCATAGCGCATGGTGCGGTGATATGATGCACAATATTTAAAAATTCTAAATAAAATAATATGTATATATATATATTACTCTATTAGTACACGTGCTTCCAATGTTTATATTTTGGGATTATGGCTGGACCTTTTCCTTTGTTGCTAGGTTGTATTGGGTGCCCAAAATGAGGATAAATTGATGTTTGAGAAGATCTTAAGTTATATTTTGCAATTGGCAAAATATGATATAGATTATGACATCCGTGACCGTGCTCACATGGCTGAGAAACTTATATCGCCATCTGATGACATCTCATGCAAGCTGCAAGATGGGGTGCTGGGTGGCGAACTGTTGAGAAGCATGTTTAGAGGAAATAAACATCCGTCTCGATTGCCTGAACACGATTTTCGTTTTTACCTTCCTGGATCACTTTCACATGTAGTGCTTCATGCAGCTCCTGGATATGAGCCTCTTCCTAGGCCTTGCAGTCTATATGACAATTTGCCAAATGGAATAGCTGATGAAGATGCTAGCAGTGGTTCATTTGATTCTGGATCTTCTGTCGATGAAAATGGTTCCTGTAATGATTCAGATCCGACTACTATCAGCTCAGCAGAGAGTGATGGAAACGAGTTGGCAAGTGATTCACATGATCAGAACTACCCAACTTCTTCATCAATAACTAACATTGATGAAGATACGATGCAAAATCCATCTTGTCAGCCTTCTGAGTCTAGCTCTGTTTATGATCAAACAAGTGGAAGAGTCGCAGAAAAATTGTCCACATCCATCTCTTCAGATCTAGCTGATTTGATGTCAAGGACAGCATTTGAATCATGGCTTGACGAGAATTCTGGCTTACCGTCTGAAACAAAACCCAGTGAATCGTCATCTACAAGAATTTCTGTTAATGATCTTACTTTCACTGTTTCCCCTAAACTTCACATCCTCCTAGATCCGGCAAATGAAAATGGTTTGAGAGTGGAATATTCTTTTTTATCTGAAGCTTCCAAACTTTCTCCTTTTCTAGTATGCATTGAACTATTGTTTTCAAACTGTTCAAATGAACTATTGACTGGCATAACTGTGGAAGATGGAGAACCAAATAAAAGTTCAGAATCTTCCATGCAAGCACCGGAGAAACCTGACAGGTATTCTCGCCTATTATTTGTAACTTTTATTTAGTTGATGCATTCCAGTGCCACCTTGCATTGCAAGTATCTTGTTAGTATTTTTTTTATAACTGATATTAAACTAGTTCATGTTAATTGGCAGCTTGTCAATTACTGATGATGGGTCAACTATAATTCCTATAGAAGAGATTGTAGCACTAAATCCTGGTCAGACAATGAAAAGAATTCTTCAAGTTCAATTTCATCATCATCTATTACCTCTCAAAGTAGCTGTGTTTTGCAATGGGAGAAGACACATGGTGAAACTGTGGCCAGATATTGGTTATTTTGTGAGGCCTCTTTCCATGAATGGTAACGCGTTTGTTGAAAAGGAATCAGAGCTAAAGGGAATGTTTGAATGTACTAAACGGTTAGTCCCAAATTTTAAAATTTATTAATTTAATCACTTTTCATTCGATATCTCTAGAAGAAAACTCTGGAGTGCTTCTTAGATCACGTGCAAAAGGAAAGTAGCAATGTATGATTGGTTATGTGATATCTAAATTGATGCTTATTATTTTTTAACTTTCATCTTAATTTTAATTTCCAATATTTGTAGTTCCATTACAACAACAACAACAACAACAAGCCTTAATCCCACTAGGTGGGGTCGGCTACATGAATCCTTCGTCTCCATTGTGTCCTATTATGTCAAATTCTCATTTAATTCAAATATACTAAGATCATTTTTATACATCTTAACCAAGTCTTTTAGGTCTACCTCTACCTTCTTCATAAAGCAAATCTAATGCATCTACCTGTCCCGGTCATGGACGGACGCTTTATGTAAATCTAAGCGACTCTCCTAATCTTATCTACCACCTGCTACTCTAACTTTTTCCCGAACATACTCATTTTGCATTCTATCTCTAAGAGTAAAGCCACTCATCCACCTGAGCATCCTCATCTCTGTAACACTTAACTTAGTCTTATGCTTCTCTTTTATTGGCCAACATTTTATCATTTTTTTTTACAGCATAAGTTGTTCTCATTTCTTCATTGATAGCAGAGATAGCACATGATCTGTTCCCAAGAGGGTTCCATTTTTCTATGAAGTGCGCTGGAGATATTTCCAGTTGATATTTGATATAAGATATTTCTATCTGATGTCTTCTGGATGTAAATATTATAGTTGCAACAAAAAACTACTTTGCAAAGCATGTTTTTTTTTTCTACATTGAATAAAATACAAGCATGATCATAAAATTGCTACATTGAGTGTTTGAGAAAAAAAACGTGACGAACCACCCATGTAATTAATCATAATTCAAACTTCCTCTCATACTTCTCGAGCATGCATTTTTTTATTTTAACTACTTCAAAGATTAAACTTCAGAAAGATCACCAAGCCAGGCATCAAATCCATCATTTCATCAAAGGCTAAGTAATAGAATGCTATACTTGCTATTGTTTTATTAATAGATCTCTTATTGACACATGTTGGCTATATTATTTTTTGAGGTGTGAGTGGCGTAGGAACTACATAGGATCTTATGCTTTCCTTAACCTTTTTTTATTCAATCATTTAGCTGCCTTTTGAACTCACCATGTTTCATTATCTTCATCTAAAATGTGACAAATTGGTTAAGGATGACTTTAGGACTAAATTTGTATGTAGCATACTTCTAAGGGTGGAAACTCCTCATGCAAATTATCATGATATAAATCTTGGAATTCAAGAATTATTTTCCATGTAGAATAATCGACCAAGCAGATAAGTTGTCTTCATAGCCACCAGAGCAATTACCATCCTTCTTTTATTAATTGTACTCACACTAGCACCTCTTCAAAATTTGAAGATAGGTATGAGTAATGCTTCACTGATTTAGGAGTGAAAAAGGACATAGCAAGTATTCTACTCATGGATGAAAGAAGGGATTGACAAGTGTCTATTCTATATTCCAAAGGTGCGAAGGGCATAGGAGATAGAGGAAAGGAGGTAGCTATTGATAATTTTTTAATCAAATCGGTCATAGATAGGGATCGGTCAAGTGACTAAGAGGTTAGTTGTATCCATCGATCAACTCTAGCCAGGGGGAGAATTCATGAAAGGCAGGCATGAAGAATTAAGCTTGACTCATTAGGAGTTCTCCATCTAGTGTGGACCGGGGTCTTAATTGAAGGTTTCTAATGGTCTTTGGACACTCTCATTCATTTCTTCTATTTTGTAGTGCCTTAGGCTATGTATTCAAATTCTTATATGCCTTTTTGTCCTAGAATGATTTCATACAGCCATTTTGGTTTGATGCCTTCTAAAGCGGCATCAAGGTTGTACGATCAAGATCAATTTCAAAGAAATATGTGACATACATGAATAAGACAACATATCAAAATTAATCGGCATAGGTTGCAAATTAAATTGTGCCCAAACTCCTTGCATGGTCGAGAGTATATTTAATCTTGTAGATGAGGTTCAAGTTTAGGAGACGAAGGAGAGTAGATGTATTAGATTTGCCTTATGTTAAGAAAGGTAGAGGTAGACCTAAAAAGACTTGGTTAAGATGTATAAAAAATTATCTTAGTATACTTGAATTAAATGAGAATTTGACACATAATAGGACACAATGGAGACGAAGGATTCATGTAGCCGACCCCACCTAGTGGGATTAAGGTTTGTTGTTGTTGTTGTTGTTGTTGAGGTTCAAGTTTCTGGCTCAATCTAGCTTTTTCATAGGAACTATACCCAAACTCCCCCTATTTATATTAAAGCTTCATGACGCCCCCCACATGTTGATTATATATTGAAAATCACAGTTTCAGGTCAATCATTATCAATTTTTATTATATCTACGACACAAGGTGTGACATTTAAGCATTCCACAGCTTCCTCAGTATGTTAAAATTCTCATCCAAGTTCATGCGTGACCTTTAATATCACCTCTTCATGATCAAACCAATGAAGAAGTTCCCTGTCAGCGCTTTTTATAAACATAATGGCTTTAAAGCAAGGCTTCCCTTCTCGTTGGAGCTTGTAGCCCAAAAATTAAATTCCCTATATATTATGCATCATGCAGGAATCTCAATTAACTTGCATTTGTCATTAACAATCTGGAAAATCACTGTTGAATTTATTTTTAATTGATCATAACAACTTAAATTTGCAACAGCTGCTTGTTTGAAGGCCATATCGAAGATCTCAAGCATGAGGAGCAGAAGCAGAGTTCATTTGTGACAGACAAGATTCTTTTAGTCTCCCGAAGCCTGGCGTCAAAAGTACTCAGCCATGCAAATGTTTTCCTGGTCTCCATTGATATGCCTGTTTCTTTCAGCGACGATGACGCCTCTGGTCTTCGCCTGCGCTTCAGTAGTGAAATCTCCAGGATTTCAAAGCCATGCCTTATAACTATAGTGACTGAAGGTAAATGTTCTGAGCCATTAAATATCTCTGTGAAAGTCAATTGCGAGGAAACAGTATTTGGTCTTAATCTATTAAACAGATTTGTAGCTTTTCTACATTGAAATTAAATATCTTTGTCTATTAATTGTCTGTCTGTTTGAGGCAATTGTAGTTTTTTTTTTAAATCATTATAAAACTGTTATGAGAATAATAAATTTTCACTATAAAAGTTTCTTAAAAATATCTAAAAAATCTATTGTCAAATGCTATGATTATTTCAAAAAATTGCCGTAAAAGCACCTATGATTTTAATTTTTATTGTTTAATCTAAAGTAGTAATAATGAAAAATGCAAATTTAAAATGTGTCTGCTGTATTTTGCATGTAAGTTAGATTATGTGGTTCTCTTAAATTAATTTAAAATTGAATAGAAGCAGCACATCGAACAGAAATATCTATTGTCTCTCTTTTGAGAGCCTTTTTCCATTTTTTTTTAATTCTATTTAATCTTTGGAGTTGTCTCAATAGACTTATTCTAAGTACGTTTTTATACGTTAATTATTTTTCATTTTCTAATGCGTTTAATTGTACAATATAATCTGCAGGGCGTGGAAACCATTGCTATTTCTTCATTTATTTTATTTTATTTTTTCTATCTGGAATTTATTAGTCTTCAAAATAATAGGTCAAGCAACTTTCACCTAATCATTTAGGTTGGTGGTCAATTTTATTGAGTTTTTTTTATTTTTATTCTTTTAATATTTAAAAATATATATATTTATTTAATACATTTTAAAGTTTTTTTTTATTGTTAAAAATACTTTAAATAGTTTTTAAATATTTTAAGTGTTTTGAAAATAATAATCATCATCAAATGTATTTTATTTTAAATTAAAATATAAATATACTAAAAACATAAAATTAGAAATAAAAAATAAAAATAACCCCAAACGGCTTCTTAGAATATTAAATATTATGCTGTGAGATAAAAGGAAATTTTAAATTTTTATTATGAGAACTTTTACTGATAAAGAGTAGACATCTTTTATTAATTACCTTTATTTTTCATATTTGCCAGAATAAATTTGAATTAGGTATAATTAATTAAATAATTGTTTCAGTTTTACGTTAATTAATGTCCTAACAGTGTATAATGCAATCATAATAATAATTGTAGCCATAGTTTAGGGTAATTAGCTAATGGATTCAAACTCCATTAAAATAAAGAACACAGTAATGAAAGCAGTGCATGTGGATTAATTCAGAAGAAAGACCAATTTGGCATCCTAAATAAACATTAAGGATTATTGGGACATGTGAAGCTGAAGACAATATTTAAATATAAAAATCACTCAAAAACGATTATTGCAAGTAAAGCCAACCAATATGAAAAAGTATGTAATAATAAAATATAAGTTGTCAATTTGTCAAAATTGGGGAAGAAATATGTTAGAATTTCTGACTTTGGTATAAAAATAAAATAAAAAATAAAAAAATCGTGTGTTTGGTTAGAGAGGGAAGGACTTTTCTCTCATGTTGGAATGAAAGATATGAATGGCAAAAGAAACTTTTTTTATTGTTTTAAATTTTATGTGATATTCTTATAATTGGATCACAATAATCTTCATTTATATGTAAAAAAATAAAAATAGAGATAGAGAGAGAGAGAGAGAGAGAGAGAGAGAGAGAGAGAGAGAGATTTCACTATATAGGAGAATCAATCTCATATACCTTGTCCAAGCATTCATCTTAGAGTATGATATTTATAATTTATTTTCAAAATAAATCTAAATGCCTGAGGGCATCATAGAGGACATTAAGGGCATCAATTATAAAACTATCTTTGCATGGAGCATTAGAGTTCCAGTCTATGCTGACTGCATGCTTGAAGGTAAGTATTAGTCAGATTGAAGTCGACTTTCGATGGATGAGATACTTCTATGATCCTTTGACCCACCCTCTCATTAGATATCACTTATCCAATCGTCTTCTTGTTTAATTCTTATTGAATAGTAATATTTTGAACCTCCCTCTTCTAAAGTTCATCTAAATATTTTTATTTAAGTTTATATATTTGAGAGAGGCTCGGCCTAATAGACCAAATCTTCTCACACGCAGTTTACGTCTCAAGTCCCATTTTGAATTTCTTTTTTATCTCTTCTACCTCCTTATTATTGTCTTTCATTGCTCTCTTTCCATCCTTAGGATGCCATTTAATTCAAGTGGCCCATCATTTCAAGGACCAATATAGAGTGTAAAAGTATAAGCATGAATGTAATGTAGCATTTTAGAATTATTTTGAAATGATTAATGAAATTCTATCATATGTATATCATGATACTTAAGTCTTGCAACTCGAGAAGGATAAGTGGTGTGTAATCTTGATGGACAACACCTCTTCTTAATTCAAAATAATTAGGTGTACAACAAAATTCATATCGACTTTTTTGTTGTTATAGATCTCCAACATAGTATACAAAAATATGGGCTAGTTTGTGTTCAACTTGTGATTATAAGTTCTTTCTTTTAAATAGGAGCTAGGGTTTTCTCTTCCACTACAAAATATTTACACTATTTTCTCAGTTTTTGTTTTTATTTTATTTTATTGAAAATTCAGTGGCATATATGATCTCTTTAGACTAATAGCCTTTAGATTTGATGGTTTTAAGGCCTTTTCTTCTAGCCACCTTCATTAAGTTATCTCTTGTCCTCCTTCATTGGTGAAGTGGCCATTTCTCTTTTTTGGATTTTTTTGTTAAGAGCAACATGATAATTAGCTTATGAGGGGAGCTTCAACTAAAGGCTATAGACTTGTTCTGTTATCTTGACCATGAATTCCTTTAATGTGTCAAGAAGCCGTCAAACATCTCCTTACATGAGTTAAATATCTTTCAAGATGATTATAATCATCCATCAACTATTGAATATAACTAAAATCTAGAAGATCTACTTATTATTAATAGATTCCTCTAGATTATGGGTCTTTGCAATGAATAAGGTGATACAAAATTGTTAACAATAACCTCCATTTTTTAGAGGGAGGAGAAGTAAATATCTTGAAAAAAATAACATATAACCTAAACTTCTAAAATAAAGTCATCATACATTACAAGTTGATGTATTCAAGGGCGAGCTATACATGGATAATGTGTTAGTATTTATGAAACTCTACCATATCAATATGGAGAAAGAACAAAAACTCATGTCTGAAAATCATATTGTTATGCCAGAAAATCAAATCAATGAACTTTCTTATTTTCCACAAAATTTTAAGAGTGGATGAAACACTTCACTAAATAATCTTATCACTTTCCCCATCAATCTATAAGTCATTCTCCTTGTCTCTTGTTCTTCATGGTGGGCACCAACATCAATTCATGTCTCATTTCTATAGTTATACACAAAGAGATTAAGTAAACGAGACCATGCATAAATGTGAACTTCCATATCACTATCAATCCCAATATCATAGACTTAGACTCTTGAAATCCTTCTCTAATTATCATTCTTAAACTACAGAAATCCACCTTTATCATTAACACTACAATAACCTTCATCATTGCTTTCACTACCAAGGAATTTGGGGATGATTTTTTTTTTTTGTATTGAATTATGGGAACATTCTAATTATTCAATTAAATGTTATGAAGTGTCAATAATGTGAATATCCATTGCTCTTGAACATATTTTCTAGTTGATAATCTCGTACTCTCTATATGACATCAAGCCACTCAATGGTTCACCACATATCAAATTGTGTTTATAGCTACATAACTCATCATCGGTTGCTCTTGTGCCACTACTTGCATCGAGCTCACACACTACAAATTAGGGGCTTATAAATACTTAATTAACGGTTTCCACAAGCATGAGTGGAATTCTAGATATAAAAGTACTCTATAATATTATAAGGGGAGTAGAGAGAGAGAGAGAGAGAGAGAGCATGGTAATCAAGAGCATTATAATATTTTTTTTTCATCACATAGTGAAATCTTCCTATATTCTTATGATCGTAGGCATATGTCATATAACCGAGTCATTGATGAGTGATGTTTCTTTTCCAATTTTCTATCTGCCCATCTTTTTCTCATCAAATAGAGAAATATTTTCATACTTGTATAAACATTGGTATATGTCACATAATTGGGACACGTAAAATTGATGTGTGATGTCTATTATCCATTTGTTCCTCAACCTCTTTACTATATCATAAGAAGAATCATAATCTTATGATATTTCATTCTTGTGAAATAGTTGAGAACTAAACCTGAACCCTCTTACCCTTCTGTCTTTCCAATCAACTTACATCCATTCATAAAAGGGGAATTGATTATGACAAATAATATTTTATTCATTGAAACCCCCAAATTGTCTTATAATTGAACATTGCAAATCCCATTTGTCCAATAATTGAACCATTAGAATATTACATAGGTTCTCGATTCATTGGTGATCCTTCAATCAACTAATGTCTACTTGGTACTTGATTGGAGATAATTTATTTTTCACTCATCACCTTCTCATCTAAATATTTATTTCTTTTAAATTTTTTTTTAGCAATCCCGTTTCTTGTTCTACATCAATTAGTACATATTTTTTAAATAAAATTTACATATAAATTAGGTAAAAATTGTGCTAAAAATAATGAAATTTTATGTATTTTATTGAAGGGCATTTTCAAACATAGCACACAATTCTTATATATTTATATATCTAACACCCAAACATAAATATTTACATATATAACACCTAAATCTTTATTATTACAACAAAAATAACACTTTTATTACTTTTTGAAGTTAAATTCACCTTTTGAAGCATAGAAAAGGTGCTATGTTTGTAAATATCAAACTTTAGATACTAGATATGTAAATGCATAAAAATTGTGTGCTATGTATGTATGTAAATTTTGGGGGAGATTTACATACATATCACACAATTCTTATGTATTTACACATATAACATCTAAATTTTAATTTTTTACATATATAATATCATAATATTTAATATCACAGTAAAAATATCATCATTATTTACTTTTAAAAAATAAAATACATATTTTTAAGCATAGAAAAGTGTTAGACATGTAGATATCTAGTTTTAAGTGTTAGATATGTAAATACATAAGAATTGTGTGATATGTATATAAATCTTCTATTTCTTTTTATTATACCTTAACCTATGTAAAATTAGAATGCATAGTGGGAGGATTATGACAACTGATTATCAACCATTTTAATTCTAAGTTTTAGTCGAGAATTTTTAGAGACGCAAAAATAGTTTTTGTTATTATTTTTTTAGAGTTTTTACATATACTATCATTTTATTCTTATATATTTATAAATTAATTACTTTTTAATATCAAAATTTTAAATTGACATTCAAATATTGAAATTCATAATAAAAATTTAATTGATATTTTTATTTTCATAAAATTTATAATGATTTGATCATGATATGTATAAATATATGAGTTTCATAGTTTAAAAGAATATATGAGTCTCGTAGTTCAAAAAAAAAATTGATGAGCTTGATCAAAATTATATATGAATATATATACGGATCGTTCACTCTACTTCGGATTGAGAAGAGACGGTTCGGGATGGGCAAAGTTTTGCAGATCTTGCGGCCCGCAAATCCCGAGAGAACAAATGCGAAGCGAGGAGGGGCGGTTCAATTAGCATCAGCTCGGAGCTCATCCTAGATTCTAGAATTCGCAAACCATTGACATCTGGGGTTGCGCAGGAAGGGTTTATCATTTCCCTACTACCGCTTCCTCTCTGACGTCTGTAAACCTGGGGCGGGGAAGCTCTAGATTGAATATCTGGAGTTGCGCGAATTGGCTTCGTGTCATGGCCGGCATGGAGATAGATTCGCCACCGGAGCGGGATGTATTGCTTTCTCCCCGCGATCGCATCGTCCAAGTACGGTTTTCATAGCTTCCTATACGCATTTAGTGCTCACGTCAATTAGCCCTTTTTCATTGTTCGATTGTTTGTATCTCTGCTTGGCATTCGCTTCCTTTCTTTGCGACTCCTGTGTTTGTAATATCAAAGGATGTTCTTGCTGTGTTACCAGGCGATTCGATCGATTTAATTTGACTATAATTTTTGTGTGAGAAGGTGTCTCCCTTTAAATGTCTACGTTTCTACGTAAGTGATTTGGTTTGTTGAAATTGTATTATCCTAGACTTAGGGGTGGGTTTGGGGTTGCCAATGCACTGTTCAAGAGTTGGGATTTCTGTACTTTAGGTTTGTTGTCTCTAGCATGGCTGGCCCAATTGAATGAACTCGAGTACGAGTTTTATCTCAGGAATTCATACGAATCAAGCCAGCATTTACCTTCATTTTTTTTTCCCGCTGGTTTTGTTAATTAATTCTTTTTGTTTTAAGAAACTATTTTTTTAAGGAATATAACTCTCTGATTTATTTCTTTTTCTTCGGTTTATCAAAGCAATAATATCGAATTTTAAATGTTACATCATACTGTATTTATTTAATTTTGTTTAGTTTTTTGGAGGTGCTTGTCCTCTCAACCGTCCTTCTTAAAAGTGTATCCCGTTCATTTTTTATACATAGTAAATGCTCCGATTTCCTAATAATTTGTCTATCACTTTACCGGAACAAAGTTTACATTTTACTGTTAGATTTGTTCAGCTAATATGAGGTGTTGTCAAGTTTACAGTTGAAATGATGAGCATTTCGATCATTTCATACTTTTATATGAGTGTCTTCAAAATTTAATTGCATTGTGAGGTGCAACAACTGACTGCTTAAAGACCAATTTATAGTAATAGCTTAAGTAGGAGGGGTGCAGGTTTTAAACAAAGTTGCCAAGGAACAATTACCCAGATACATTTTCAAGTGCATCATAACAACATTGTCAGAGCTCTTGCTTTGAATCCTTATTCTTGGTATAATTCAATACATGTTGTACTCCTACCTACGTGATAAATTTATTTTTATTAAAAGATGAGATTTAAGAATTACAATCAGTTACATAATGGGGTATAATAGTTCTATTTTCTATATTAAGATTTTACATATTTCAGAGGAAGCTTTGAAAGAGAATTATAAAACAAATAGGTGGAGTAAGAGACACAATGCACTAAGTTTTTTTTAGATGACAAGATACACCAGGAAGTTGTGTGCTTGAATACCTCATCATGGTGTGGTCTTCTAGTTCAATTGTTCTAACATTGATTTTGTCCTGCAAATGAACCATTCATTGTGTAGTTTTGAAGCAACATTCTATATTTGAGATTTTATTGGAATTAAATGAGAATTTGACACTTAATAAGATACAATGGAGAAGAAGGATTCATGTAGCCGATCCCATGTAGTGGGATAAAGGTTTGTTGTTATGTTGTATCATTGCAATAATATTTATCCATATTTGATTATTTTAATAATGTAAAATGCTACAACCAAGCCCGTGATTCACATGAGCGAATTGTTTGTAATCATGATAATTCATTTGAAATGTGATAATTCTTTCCTTTTGGACTATATTTTATCTTGACATTACTTTCTAGAGTGCTGGTGTTTCCTTTATCTTCCTATTTCTTTTGTGCCATGCACTTAGTGAGAAATTGCGGTCAAATATACTACTTTCTTTTTCAGTAAATAGAAGCAAGGAAGAAGATAACAAGTATTCATTACTACTATGGAATAGCTATTCTTGTGTAATGCTATATTGTCCTATTCTTTGGCATTTTACTTGAAATTTTTAACTGTTCTCTAACTGTTTTGAATACTCACTCTATTAAAATCTTGACTCTAATTTTTTCTAACTTTTAGTGATGTGGTTAACTATAATAGGCTCCTTGGTTATGAAGTCCATCCTTTTCAACTTACACGAAAAACTTATTTCACGTTACTAAGTTTTCTATTTATTTTGGGAAGATGAAAATTCTTGCTTATCCATAATGTCTTGGGAATCATGGTGCGGTATCTCAACCATATATTGTTGGCTTTTTTAGTCCTACATTCTGGTTGCATGATCAACACTAAGTCCATTTTTGGATTAAATAAAAAATAATCATTGTTCTTTGGATCATATGTTGAAATATCATTGTAGGGCATTGTCCTTTGGCTGTAATTGTTTATTTTTGCATTAATGGAATATAATCTTATGTATGTCCTATGGCAATTATGCATATTCCTTTTAGATTTTTTTTAATTTTGTTTTTTTTTTAATTTTTTTTCACTATTCTTGTCTTTATAGTTTGCCTCTGTTGTTGAGCCATTAGGCTTGTTTGAAATGGAGTTTGTCTTTGGCAATTCTGGTTTAAATATTAACTCTGTTATGCATGTTGTCTCTCTTTTTAGAGGCTTGCAGTGCATGGGATTCCACAAGTGTATCTTCAACAATATCAACCTGGTCTGGTTGCTTTTGTCAGGGATAACAAATGCATGATATTGGAAATTGTATCATCCATCTTACCTACTATTTTGGATTTAATTGAGGCTCAGATGTTGCCAAATAGAGTACTTGATGGAGCATCTGGGAAACTTCCATTAAAGGAATTGTTCGAAGAAAGCATTTTGTGGTTGAAATGGTTGATGTTTGATGGTGATCCGCAAGAATGCATGAGTAGCTTAGCACAAAGTGGTGATGGCCAGCGTGCAGTTTGTGGAGCTGTTTGGGGACAAAAGGACTTGGCATACCGCTGCCGCACATGTGAGCATGATCCAACTTGTGCAATTTGTGTTCCTTGTTTTCAGAATGGCAATCACAAGGATCATGATTATAACATTATGTATACTGGCGGTGGATGTTGTGATTGTGGTGATGAAACTGCTTGGAAAAAAGAGGGCTTCTGCTCAGAGCATAAAGGTACCGAACAGATCCGACCCTTACCACAAGAGTTGGCAAATTCTATAGGTCCTGTCCTAGATCCTCTTTTTTTTTGCTGGAAGGACAAGGTTATGTCAGCAGAACACAAGCATGGGGAAGATGCTGATCATGCTGATGCAATCAAGAAAGCTGCAGATGGATTATCTTCTGCAATCATTCAAATGTTGATAGAATTCTGTAATTGCAGTGCAAATTTGCTCAGTTTTATTTCTAAAAGACTGATGACATGTTCTGGTTTACTTGATGTTCTTATGAAGGCAGAAAAGCTCTTGGATAAGGAAGTTGTGAAGAGGTTACATGAATTACTTCTAAAACTTCTTGGTGACCCTTATTTTAAGTATGAGTTTGCAAAGATTTTCATACAATACTACCCAACGATTGTGAAAGAAATGATCAAATACTCTAGTGCCTCATTCATGGAGAGAGATCCGATGCTAGCAACTTTCTCTGTACAAATATTTACAGTACCAACTTTAACTATGCGACTTGTAACTGAGGTAGATCTGCTGTCTGTTCTTCTAGGATGCTTGAAGGACCTTTTCCTTCTTTGTTCTGATGCAGATGGTCATCTACAGGTAGGAAACTGATGCTTATATCTGTCCATGTTAGTGGTTGACTATTCATTTTCTCAAGCACAGCAGTCTGCTTTGTTACTTTTTTTTTTCAGTTTGTTATTTTGTTCCAATATACAAGCATAACTAAGTTTATATTGAAATAAACTTGTTCTACTGTCACTTTACTATCATTGACAGAATCTTGTGGTCAAGTCTCATGGTATAAATTTTTGTGCAGGTTAGTAAATGGGCCAACATGTATGAAACAACTATTCGTTTGATTGAAGATTTTCGCTACGTTATGAGTCACCAAGAAATTTCTGCTTATGTTACTTGTGAAAGGCCAGATATCTCAAAGAGCTGGATTTTTCTACTAAGCCTTGTGCAGGGCATGGATGCACAAAAGAGAGTAACTGGTCTCCACACAGAGGAGGAAAATGATAATCTTCTTTGGCCCTTTGGTCTTGGACAGCATTTAGGGAATGTTAATGCACTTTTTGTAGGAGGGGCTTTTTACGATGGCAAAATTGGATGCTTAGACAAGCAAGGCCCAGTTGATATTGACAGACAACGCCATGCAAAAGTGGGAAAGGTTTCTCAAGAAAGTTCGGCAAGTAGGTTGCAGTTTAATGAAACACATTTTGATGGGGAGAATGGCAATGCTTTTCCCTTTTCTGTTGTATGGTTGATCTCTGAATGCCTGAAATCCATTGAGTGCTGGTTGAGACCGGAGATTGAATCTTTATGCTACTCATCTTTTGGTGTAGCTACAACCAGTGCGTCTGATATATTGGCTACTAGAAAAAAATTGTTTAGGGTTAGGAAAGTACCAATTATCGTTAATAGAACTCCTATGACCTGGATGGATATGGATGGACAGGAAATGCCTGTTACTGGTGAGACCAATGAGTTGTTTCCTGAGCATATTCACGGCACCAGAGTTTCAGATGATACTGTCATGGAGGTAGATAATAAGGAGTCTGCAGCATTTAGCATATTGAACGTGACTGATTGGCCTTCTATCAATTTTGATGTTAGTTCACAAGCAATATCTTTCCACATCCCCTTGCATCGTTTACTTTCATTATTGTTGCAAAAAGCATTGGAAGCTTGTTGTCTTGTAATTGAACTACCACATAAGACAAATGGCACAACAACTACTATTCCTACTCAGAATCATGACTTCTTCAGGAAAGCTTTGTCTGGGTTACATCCTTGTGGTTTTTCAGCCTTTATTATGGAGCATCCTCTTCGGTTGAGGGTATTTTGTGCCCAAGTTCGTGCGGGCATGTGGAGAAAGAACAGTGATGCTCCCATTTTGAGTTCTGAGTGGTATCGTTCTGTTCAAAGGTGAGCCAACTAAAATCTTTTTCGCATATACATTTGTACAATGTTCTTTCATATCTGAGTTCCTGTTTTTTTTTTTCTTTGACAGGTTGGAACAAGGGCTGGAATCAGATCTGTTTTTGTTGCAATGTTGTGCTGCATTAGCTCCTCCTGATTCTTTTGTTCAGAGAGTGCTCGAAAGATATGGATTATTAAATTACATGTCTTTAAATCTTTCAGATTTTAACGAGTATGCCTCTATTTTTCATCTCTTGTTTAGTTCTGATATTGTGCATGTGGTTCTTGGTTATTATTTTCACTCAAACATGCATTCAGCTATTTATGACTGAATTTTGTTGCAGTACTGGTTCGCCATACAACAACAATAACAACAAGACTTTATCCCACTACGTAGGGTCGGCTACATGAATCCTTTTTCCTCCAGTGTGTCCTATCAAAGTGTCATGTTCTCATTTAATCCAAATAAATTAAGGTCATTTTTTATACTTTCTAATCAAATTTTTTTAGGTCTACATCTATCTTCTTAACATAGGCCAAATTTAATATATTACTCTCTTAACTGGATAATTAGACGGTCGATGTTTTACGTGACCAAATCATCTAAAGAGGCTCTCTCTAATCTTATTTGCCACTGGAGCAACTCCAGCCCTTTCACATATATATTAATTTCTCATTTTATCTCTAAGTGTAAAGCCACTCATCAACCTAAGCATCCTCATCTTTGGACACTCAATTTTATGCTTCTCTTTTATTGGCCAACATTCTGCGGCATAAAATATTGCAGGTCTCATTACCATCTTATAAATTTTTTTCTTGAGTTTAAGCAATACTTTCTTATCATACATGATACAACAAGCTTGATGCATTCCTTCACTTCAACCATTCAACTTGAATTCTACTAGTAACATCCCCATCTATATCACCACCATCACTTAGAACATTAGACTCAAGATATTTATAATATTTTTAATGAATTGTTCACCTATTGTCACCACAATGCTATTCGATCTTCTACAACTAAAATTACACTCCATGTATTCGGTCTTAGATCTACTCAAACAAAAGCCTTTAGACTCTAAGGTTGACCTCCATAATTCAAGTTTTTGTTGAACTCCCTCTCTAATTTTATTGAAAACCTTGCTTGAACAAAAAGAATTGACATTTATCAACAAGAAGAATTTCATCAACAAAAAGCATACACCAAGGTACATCCTCTTGTAAATGTCTAGTAAGAACATTCATAACTAAAGCAAAAAGATATGGGCTTAATGCTGATCATTGATGTAACCCAATTGAAATAGGAAAATAATTGGTTAATCCTCCTTGTATTTGAACACAAGTGACAGCTCCAGTACACATATCCTTAATAACTTGAATATAAGCAATATTAACTCTCTTCTTTTCTAAAATTCTCTAATGCACTTCTGTTGCAATTTATCATATGCTTTCCCTAAATCAATACATATCATATTTAGATTCTCCTTACTCTCTTTATATGTCTCCATCAAACCTCTCAACGAATGTATAACATTCATAGTAGACCTATCCAGTATAACTCCAAACTGATTTCGAGAAACTTTTGTATCGCGTTATAATCTATACTCAATTACTCTCTGCCATACTTTTAATGTTTGACACATTAACTTTATTCCTTTATAATTTGCACTCATGTGCGTCATCTTTATTTTTAAAAATAAGAACCAATAAACTCTTTCTCCACTCATTTGACATTTTTTTGTTATTAAAATAATATTAAAAAGATTAGTAAGTCAAGAAATTTCGTGATCTCCTAAGCATTTCCACACTTCTATTAGAATATCATTAAGTTTATTTCTTTAAGGCCTCTATAATCTCAGTTTTATTAATATGATAATAAAAATAGAAATCTCTTTTTTTTAGGGTACCAAGACTGTTAAAGTTAATCATATTCTCACAACTTTTATTGAAAAGCCTATCAAAATATTTCATCCACCTATGTTGATTATCCTATTCTAAGAAAAATATTTTATAATTTTCATTCTTAATACATTTCACTTGAACAAAATATTTACTTCTACTATCTCTACTTGACTAACTTTTATATGCATCATTCGTCCTCTTTAGTATCTAATCTATCATATAAATTACTAAATGTTGAATTTGTTGCATCACAAATTATTTTCTTGAATCCTTATGGGCCTCTCTATATCTTTCTCAATTCTTTAAGTTTTTAGATTTAAACTAATTTTTATAATAAAATTTTATATTTTTGATTTTTTTCTTGCACATTTTTACTCCACCATCATTTTTTTTTATTAATATGAGTTTCTTTTTTGATTCTCTAAGTACATTTTTTACAACCTATTTAATTTCACTTGTTATTTTTTCTCACATGATATTAGCTTTTTTATGATCATCATAAATCCTAAGATTTTGCAGTTTACTCTTAAGAAAATTTTTATTAGTGTTTTTTAAATATCCCCATATGATCCTAGGCCAATATTTTAATTTATTTTTCATCCTCCAACCCTTTTGTCTTAAAATCCAAAATTATTAGTCGGGCTTGGTACTTAAATTTTTACCCGAAATAATTTTACAATCTTTATAATGCAAACTATTTTTTTTATAAAAATAATTAATTTGTATTGTACTATGTCTATTCTTTTAAGTGATAATATGTTTTCTCCTTTTTTAAATAAAATATTAGCAATTATGAAATTATAAGTTAAAGTAAAATCTAATATAATTTTAGGTTTTATCTTATTCATTAGTTACTCCATATCGATGGCTATCATGAATGCTTTTAAAATTTTCTACAATTTTATCGACATGTCTATTTAAATCTCTAATAAATATTCTTTTTTCAAGAGATATCCTTTGTGTGTTTTCTTCCAAGTCATTTCAAATTTTTTTTTAAAGCATATATTCGAACCTACTTGAGGATAAGCACTTCTAACATTAATAATTTAAATATCAATAACTTCTTTAAAACTATTATTTTATTTTCAATTTTATTAATTTTTATAATATTATTCTTCAAATTCTTATCTATAATTACACTTCATTTTTAGTATGACTCCTATCAGAATACCAAAATTTAAAACTTAAACTATTAATCTTTTTTGATTTCTCCCCAACTCATTTAGTTTCTTAAATACATAAGATATTTATCTTTTTATGAATCATAATATCTATTAAATCCATTAATCTACTCGTAAGAGTACCTATATTCCAAGTTCCTATATTAATTTTAATTTCATGAACTAACTTCTTTTCCCGTATACATCCATAATGTGAAAAATCCTTGCTTATTTAACAATACACCTGGGTGCCAGTGCATTAACTCTTTTGCCGTTACACATTTTTCACTGTATTCAGGCTATATAGCCCATTGCTTCTTGGGAACACCGTGACATGGCATAATCTATTAAATGATTCATGCCATGATTTTTTGAAAAGTTTTATGTTGGCTGTCGAGTACTGAATGCAACCCTTCTCTGGGACTTGGGACCTGACAACGACAGTTTTTTAACAATCGAGTAGTTTCTTTTTTAATTTTTGCTGTTTTTTTTTTTTGTTATCATTTATTTTCTTGTAGGTGAAGTTTTTTTTTTTTCTTTTTTTGTTTCATCTATCATCAGTTGTCTGCATATAGTTTCTTTTTCGTTCTCTTCTGTAGCCTTCTATATGCTATTTGTAGATGAAATAGTGTTGGAAGGTGAGATGTGTTTTGATGCAATTGAAAAGTTGAAAGTTGAAACATTGGAGAATATTTATAGTTGATACAATGCATATAATTGATGGAGAAAATTTTGAGTGTTTGATGTGTAAATTTAGAGACCGTTAAACTGATAATCATATGGCAACATTGTTGGAAGATTTAAGTAGTTGTATTAGTTTAAATATCTTGTATTGATGAGGTCATACTTTAAAGTTAAAGTTGATTAATTAAAATGGAGAAATGTGTATGAAGTTCTATGTGATAATGAAATAGCGTGGATAACATATAGACAAGTTTTACAAAATTATAATTAGAATGTCTATGTTATTGTTTGAGTGCTGTAAAATGAAGTGGTCGTTTATCATCAAGTTAAATGCAACCAAAAAAAAAATGAGAGTTTTAAGATTAATGTGTGATAAAATTGGGAAGGATATATCAGAATGATTATATTATAGAGGCGGATAGGAGTAGTTACTGTTGAACATAATTTATAAAAACTAGATTTACATGATTGGGGTAGAAGATGTATGAAGAAGATAGGTTTATATAATTAATGTGAAATGATTTAGCAAGAAAGGGGTAGACCTAGGTAACATAGTTAGATTTTTTTTTTTTTTTTTTTTGGAGTTAAGACCTTATGTGGCGATGGATAAGAATGATTTGAGTTGATGAATTGAAGAGGATTCTTAATGTTGCTCAAATAGTTTGGATTAAACTAATGAAGATGTTATGATGATGGTGATGATATATTAATATGATAGCCATTATACAGAACATCTTTATCTTATTATTTTTTGAGTTATTATGTTTGATATGCAGCCTTGTAATTGTTTTTTTTGCTCATTTGTGAAACATGTCATGTCTATTGTTTAAGGGAAAAGATTGTTTTGATTTAGATGGTTACATTTTCTTTATTTTGTTTTTCATTGTTTTGTTTTTTCAAGGAAGCAATAGAACATGTTTTTGATACTTTAGAATGTGTTCATCATTTGTGCTCACTATTTATCAAAATTCTTTAATACTTTTAAATTTTTGAGTCAAGGGGAAAAATATGATTAAGTTGGATGCTTTATGAGTATATATTGATATTTATTTAAAAAATAAAGAAATCAATAAATAAGGTCAATGACATTGATGAAATATTACACAAAAAACTAAAATTTTTGTAAAGAGTGTAGTTGTATATAAGCGAAATTAAAGGAGTTGATGTGCAGATTTTGAATTAAGGTAATTATGAGGGAATAACCTTATGAGGTACACAATAAAGCTTTAAGTTGGTATAATAGAACATTAGCTTAGGAAAATCATATTTATGTCTTACAATCAATTTGGCCTTATATCATGAAGATCAATGATGAACATAATATTTATTTAGGGCTAAAATAAAAAGTATAAGAATCGTAAAAAGGTCATATGATTGTCATTAATCTTAAAAGGGCATGATTTAATATTATAGGAATCAATTCTGTGATTTTTTAAGGATTAAAAGGTGTTGATCAAATATATGTGAAATACTTAAAAAATTATTTGGTGTATTTTGTTAAGGGGGGATTATAACTTGTTGTAAAGCAATTAGAGTTTCCCATCATATTAGTTAAGGATCAACACCAAGCTTATTTATTTTATGTTTTTTATGATTGCTTTTATAATAGATATAAAAAATGAGACCATAGTCAACTTGGGATGGTGAGATAATGAGATCTTGATTGAGTTTGTTGTCATCCTCCCAGTGTTTCGATATATGTCAAAGGTGGTGGATTTTCACCATTTAAAATTAAAGAAGTTGCTACTTTATGCTATGTAATTAGTGCCTAATGATTAGTTCAAATTGAAAGTTCTCTTTCGTCACTAAAAGGGATAATTAATCATAGAGGTTTGCGCCTTTGAGAAATATGGAATCAGATATTGCGAAATAAGAGAGAAATCTTTTAGTAATGTATTATTTAAAATCTAATTTGCTTTTTAAAATTTAACCCTGAATCACAAACTCTCTCAGAAAAATTAGATGTAAATTTTTGGAGCCTACAATTTCATGTATGTTATATTTGTAGGGATTGATTTTTGAAGATCTTGTTGCAATGATAAGGTTTCTCATGTATAGCACTGGCTGAGTTGATTTTAGATTGATTTTGTTTAAATCTTCTTATATTTTGTTTGTTTATTATGCTATAACCCTCTTATCAATCATAGATTAATTTGTGGTTAAGTTTGATTTAGTTATTATAAGTATTCCCTTATTATTATTAGCTGTTTTGGTAATCGAAATTGAACTTATTGTTTTGATAGTTGGTTATTATTTTGATAAGAACTCTTTTTTTTTAAGCACGATGAATTAGTTTGAAATTTTGACTCATACTATACTAAAATTCTGATAATTTATAGAATTCAAATCAAATGCAAAATAAAACAAATTGCGCTAGTTCTCTTTTGAATCAAGGTTTAATTACTATTACAACACAAATCATTGTTCAATTTCATTCAAGTCATCACACAAGATCTAAATTAACCTAAGGAGGTGGGTAAAATCGTGCTACTATTAAGTGAATTTTGCTTGAGTAGGGATTAATTAAGGATGAAACATAATGTCATCTAATTTTTTTCAATATTGCTATAAAATGTTGAATAGTGTTGGCTTCTAAGGGATGATGGTTGGCTAATCCAGTAGAAATGATATTTGGTTAGATGGATTGAAGTAGGGATGAAAACAAGATTGGTGGACACAATACAGAAGTAACGATGGAATGAAATGAAATATGCGATATAGATTTAAGTAGGGAAGAAAAGAAGGTAGATGTCCACTACAAAAAAGTAATTGTAGCAGAAAAGGAAGGATGTGAAGTACTATTTAAGATAGTTTCAATATCATATAATTAAAGGACTAGATTTGATAGTTAGGGGATATTTTTTGAATTTAAATTGTTATTACTATTACTATTCTTAGAATTATTTAGGCTCTTATATATGATCTTCAAAGCTTTGTGTATAAATATCCTTAAAATGTATGTTGAAGGCATCAAACTTTTTAGCCATTCCTCTATTTTAATATTGTTTTAGAACTATAGGTCAGTCAAGTCCCAGTTTTCAACACATTTTCAGCATAATTTCTGCTTATGCATGTTCGAGAACTCTTACTTCTCAAGAGACCCAACCATCGTGAATAGACCAATCCCATCAATGGAGAACTCTAGGTATTGTGGACCTCACATCGTCTGAATGGAAAAAATTATTTAAAGCGATCACAGATTGTGACCATCTTTTTGAAAGAAAAATGAAAACTTCATCTTGTTGATCCTCCTTAGATCTTAGTGACCTAAAGTTTAAGCTTGGGATGAAGAAGGCTTTATGTTTACGCTACGATTATGGAACTCCATGGCGCTAGAAGTTTGTGGACCTTAATGTTCTCATAATAACAAATTTAAGTTTGGGAACTATTGGACTAAAATACTCAAAAGTTAAGGTTGCTGTCTTTATCCATGAAATCAAGTTGAAACTCTCAACAACCAGCTAAAATAACTTACATGTTATTAACACTAAAATGCAACAAGTTTTTTTTGTTAGATTTTAATTACTATCAAGATCATAAGATGAAAATTAGTTGTGATTCTAAAATAATACAAAGAAAAAAAATGGATCTTTGAGTTTATTGTAGGTCTTGGTATAAAATTGAACCAATGGTATTCAAATCTTGGGGAAAATCATGTCGCCTTTTAATGGAGCTTTTATCATTGTATGGCTTGAAGAAGGATGATATTGTTGGAAAAACTAAACTTAGAAGGGTTGGTTATGACAATTTTAGAAACTCATGTTGGAGGACACATTGCCCATTAGCTTTCAAAATAAATAAATAAATAAGTAAATGACAAAAATTCTATTAGAAACCCAACCCATAGGGCAACTATTATAAGATGAAGAGACATTCCAAAGGAAATTATTGGAACCTCCGTGTTGGATCCTAAGGCCTTGATAGATATGAAGAAAATGAATCAAAAAGTAATTTATTTCATTGAGATAAGTGGGATCAACTATTGAGATTTGACAACCTAAGAAATTTTCTTAACTCTTAGAAAACCATTTGGTTCATGCTTTCTAGCTCAAAATGATAAAATATCTAATCCTTGAGCTTTGTGCCTTAAATAATTCTTTTAACACTAGGTAATAGACGTAGGTGCCACAATCACATTACAAGCTTGACCAATGTTTTTCTAACCTACCGACCTTGTCCTAGTAATAAAAAAAAAAATCAAGATAGCCAATGGATACTTAATCCATATTGTTGATCAAGGGATTATACCCATTTCCCCTTCATTTATTCTCAAAAATGTTTTGTATGCCTTTAATGTTGCTATATGTATTTTTTTTTTTCTATTCATAAAATAACTAAATATAAAAATTGCAAAGTGATATTCTTTAGTGTTTTTTGTGTTTTGTTGGACCAATTTTTGGTGAAATTGATTGGACAAACTAGAGAAATGAATGAGATATAACCACTTGAAGACAACTATGATCATAGTAACCATTTATCTTTTTTTTTTAGGCTAATTTCAAATAAAAAGTAATAGTTGTCATCATCGTTATAGGCTAGTCATCCTTCTTTTAAAGTGTATGTTTTCTTAATTATTCAAAGATGTTGACATTAAAAATTTTTATTGTGAAATATTTAATAT
This sequence comes from Cymbidium sinense, assembly GCA_021442155.1. Taxonomy (NCBI): domain Eukaryota; kingdom Viridiplantae; phylum Streptophyta; class Magnoliopsida; order Asparagales; family Orchidaceae; genus Cymbidium; species Cymbidium sinense. Next base: position 115,494,956 of record CM038225.1, read on the forward strand.
TGCTGAGCATCATAATGTACTATTTCCTTAAGTGGGTTAATGATCATCTGATTCTATTATGTTAATCTACTATGATATTTAGGGCCCTTTCTAAATCACCAATATTGTTGGAGCCAAAGGTTTTATAATATTTATTGGTGATTGTACTTGATTGATATGATTACATCATACTAAAATAATCTAATATAAGCCATATTCCCCAACCATTGTCACCATCATAAAAAATAATTTCTTTTAAATATATATTAACTAGCTAAGATATAAGCACAATAGGGCACTTATAAAAAATTATAGAGAAAAAGAAAAACATGTTAGTGTAAAAAGGGATGATAAAGCATCTTATAATCATGAGAACTACATAGTATTCATTTGGGATGAGGAGCTTGAAGCCTTTCAAATATTGGCATTTTTGCCCTTGTGATGTAAGTATACAAAATCTCTTATCCAACATTGAATTATCACGTTAATACTTCAAATTGAATTAGATAGCTGTTGAGATATATTGTGAACATTGTCATGATAAATAAGGTGGTGTTTAATAGTTTTAATAATAAGATGATTATTTTCGGTGATAATATTAGTGGATGCTAAACTAATCTACACCAAAAGGTTAGTAGGTCTAGGAGCAACAAACAATAGCTGTAGAAGAGAATTTGAATTTAGATCCAAGTTTTGAGAATGAATCTGGACTAATGAAGGTGGATCTTCTCTTGATTGGTAGGGGTTGAATTGGAGATCTAATGGAATATCTTGCGTCTGTTATATGAAATTTCCTAACTTAAGATGTGCATTGGAACAATTTAAAAGTTTATGCCCAAAAATATAATAGGAGGTACAATATGGTATGTCATTTTTAAATTTTACTTTTGCCAATAACTTGACAATAGAGAAGTAATAAATGCATCCTTATTGAAGTGAGATGAAACATCCAACTCCATCAAAACTCTAGCTATGCAAAGTCTTGTAATACGAGCTGTCTAGCATCTGCTTGTAAGCATTTCCCAGTTATAAAAGCTAAGAAACTTGTTGAAATAATGCAACTGAAGTCATGAAAATGAGATCCATATTGGAGTGATTGAGGTTTCTGGGATATTATGTGAAATTGGGGTACCATTTAAGCATCCTAATAAAAAAGCCATTAATGTGATAAAAAAAATCTTGAGCATAGTCTTGTGCAGTTTCTTTTTGATGAAAGTCTATTATTGATGTGTCTAGGGCCGATAAGTTTAGTGGAGTAGTTACCCTTCAAGTGTACATCTGAAATTGCAAATTGCCTCTAAGTTTAGATGACTCATAGAGAATTTGCCAATGATTGAGAAGGTGAGCGGTCTAGCAAGCACATATCTTCTCATCATAGATGATGAAAGTGAACTTAGGGTCCATTTGAGATAGCTGCAAGTTTTTGTAAAGATGGTTGTAATGTTGATGTGGGTGTTATAAATATTTTTTTAATTCAAGCAATAACTTTCTAACAATCATCTTACTTAACAACTTTGATTATCAAAAGTAGCTTTTTACTGCAAATTTTTTTTGAAAAGTAGCCAAAAAGTTGGTAGTCAAGTGCAGTTGTTGCTTTTTGAAAAACAAAGCAGCCAAAAAAGCTATCTCAAATACATCTTTACTTCGATGAGATCAATGTTTAAAATTGCACTTTTGGGTATTGAGGTGCTTTTCGTCTGTGAGGCAAGGCATAAGCCTCGAGGTGGTTTGAGGCGTAAGCCTCACAATAAGAAAGTTTAATAAATTGTAAAAAATCATATAAAACAAATAAGACATAAAAAAAGTCAAACTTTAATATCTTAATATGATTATATGAAATCATCAAGTATATAATGGCAGAAAAATAAAAATTCAACCCAAAATAACTCAAAATAACATAATTAGTATATAGTGTTGGCGATGGCGAAGGGCGCGACTATGTGGGAGATCAGGCACGAGGAGTTGAGGCCTAAGGGAGATAAGCACAAGCGGGGTGTGGCACTTCGGCTTGATTAAGTTTAGGTGAGGGTTGACTTCTGATTAAGTGGGGCTACACGGTGAGGCGCACGTCTCACCCTAATTGTAGTGAGGCATGCCTCGACGTGCGCCTCAACAGTGGTGAGGCTCACGCCTTGTGGTGCTAAGGTGCCGAGGCGCACTTAAATGTGCCTTGTGGCTATCTTTTTTAAACAATAGATGAGATTATAGTTGCTTTTTTTGATAGGGAGCTAATTTTTGTTGAAAGAAATGTTAAAAATTGTAGGATAGCGAGGGATAATAGCCAACATTGGAATCATGACAAAATTATTTAAATAAGCCGAACTAAACATTAATTTAGATAGTTAAGCACGTTTAAAAAAATTAGAAATAGGCATAGTCGCCCGTTGAACGGGCGACTTGCTTTGATGGATTAAAAAAAATAATTTTAGCTCAACAATGATTTTTTGCCTATAACACTCGTTTGGTTTTGGAATTAAGCTATTTTGATATCGTTGGAAACCTTATGAAATTCTCTATGACTTTCATATTGACAACTTTTGACAATTCTCGACCGATTAGTCGCAGTTTTCATGTTTGTTTGCTTTTTTTTACTGTGCGAAACACATTAAACTCACCCAACAAGCAATAGTTTTTTGCTTGTAACGCACTCGTCAGAGGTCAGAAATGGGCAATTCTGGTATCATTGGAAAGCTTACGAAATTCTCTACGACTTTATGTTGACAACTTTTGACGATTCTTGCTTGATCAATTGCTATTTTCATGTTTGTTTGCTTTTTTTTTATAGTGCGAAACACATTAAATCCAACAAGTAGCAATTTTTTTCTCATACTGCACTTGTTCGGTATCATAATTGAGTGATTTTGATATCGTTGGAAAGCTTAGGAAATTTTCTATGACTTAATGTTGACAACCTTTGACGATTCTTGCTCGATTAGCTGTAATTTTCATGTTTGTTCGCTTTGTTTTTACGGTGCGAAACATATTAAGCCCACCTAGAAATTAATAGTTTTTTGCCCATAACACACTTGTCCGTGGTTGAAATTGAGTGATTTTGGTATCGTTGAAAAGCTTACGAAATTCTTTACGACTTTCATGTTAACAACTTTTGCGATTCTCGCTCGATTAGCCGTTGTTTTCATATTTATTCTTTTTTTTACAGTGTGAAACACATTAAACCCAGCTAGCAGCAATGTTTTGCTCATAACACTCTCGTCCGATATTGGAACGGAGCGATTTTGATATCATTATAAAGCTTATGAAATTCTATACGACTTTCATGTTGGTAACTTTTGACGATTCTCACTTGATCAGCCGCAGTTTTCATGTTTGCTTGTTTTTTTTATTGTGCGAAACACATTAAATCCACCCAGCAAGCAGCAGTTGTTTGCCCATAATGCACTCGTCTGGTGTCGGAATTGAGTGATTTGGGTTGGATTCAATGTAAAAGGAGTAGTTTGGGTTTAAAGTTATAATTATTACTTCCTGAGAATTTATAGGTTCTTGAACTTGATATATAAATGCCCCTTGAAGGTTTGATGAAGGTACCTAACTTTTTAGCTATTCTTCTTTTATTATACAAGTGAATTCGACATTCTTTTCAATTTTTATGTTGAATGAAGAAGTTTGATTGTCAACAAGGAAATTTAATTCATATATTTTATTCTCATTGGTGATGAATAGACACATATAAGCAAATTATTGTGAGTTCTTTGACTAGTTGATGTCATGTGTAACAAAAAAAAATGCATTATAAGGTACGAATGAGTTGACTTGCATATTCTAATCATGGAAAAATATTGTGTTGCATTAGTGGATTGTAGAACTATGGGTATTAGTTTTATTTTGTTCTAATTTTCACATAAAAAGTTCTATGCGCATCTCTTAATCTTCATAATCTATGTGCATACACACAAGTATGCTTGCTGTTTAGGTTGATTTCGATTTGTCATTTGGATGTGCATTAGTATCCTATTGAGTGGACATCATGAAATGTTTAAACTCTAAAGTTCAAATCATTGTCATTACTTTCAATTGATCATAAAAAAGTTAAGTTGAGCTAGCTATTTTGCTTTTGAAGATCTTATTGTGTTTTGTTTGCAATCAATCAATCAATTTCTAATTAAAATTATGAAACGGATTTTGGTTAAGGCTTTCATACTCTCAAGTCAAAAAATTATAGCAGCTCACTCCAATACTGCTGAAATGGGGCCATTGGCCTTAGCTGAGCCGCTCGGTTCAGCAGCGCATGATCCAGTTGATCGTCTCAGGTTCTAATCATGAACTATTTTCGGTTTAGGGTTTTCTTTAATTAGTATAAATACCTGCTTATACTGTATTAGGGTTTGTTCTTGATGTGTTAAAGTTTAGATAATGTTTTCTATAGTTTATCACTTAATTGTAGGGCTGTAACCTTGCTTTATTAGGTGTTACTGTATTTTGATTGAGAGTAGGTGGTGAATCCAATTTTTAAACTCGGAAGATCTCCCATCATGTTGTCCAGTTGCGAGTCTGCAGTCCTATTGCTCCTTCCCCTCCAAACCAATCTATCCAACCCTGTATTTACCAAATTCCATCCTCCACAGCTTCCAGTTCACCTCAACTTCCCACAATTAATTGTTTTACCTCGTATTACCCTCTTCTCTTACTTTTTAACACATTGTTATTCAGGAATGGTGTCACACTCTGTATCTCTTGTAGTATTTCATTATGACCCTTGTTGGTTGTATAGCCATCCCAGGAGCCACACCTTATAAAGGTCATGGTAGTGTAGATGATATCACGACTGCCTATTGCATTAAGTATTTGATCACCACTATTTTTACTAATTGCAATTGTTGTATTGTTCAGTTAGCCCCATTTTTTGTGGTTAATGGAGTGGAGATTGTCAACAAACCTTACAATATCAGTAAACTGTTTTGCTGAGAATTGAGGATAAAATTCTTATTTTCTTTTGTGGTATTGAGAGATACATGACATTTATGTTGCATTCAAAATTTCAAATGCATCATAGGGCCAAAGTGGTTGCCAATTTTTTTGCTACTTGTCTGTTTGTATGTATTAGTTGTTTACCTCTTCAATGCATTTATACCTTGTGGTTCGTTTAGTACACTAGCCGTTTGATATGGCATTTTTTAATCAAGTGCTTTTCTCATTTCCTAAAGAAATTTCTGCATAGGCATGTCTTATTTTTTGTTCCAGTGCGTTGTTGTGTTCTATCCTCTAAAAGATAGCAGCAACTGCTCTTGTATATACAATCCCAGGAATTGAATGCATCATTTCAGGTATGAACCTGTCCTAGTTCAAGAAATGCTCACTTTATTGATACACATTGTTAAAGAACGCCAATTTTGTGGGTCATCTACGACAGAAAACCTACGGAGAGAATTGGTTTATAGGTTGGCTATTGGTGATGCCACACATAGCCAGCTAGTTAAATCTCTGCCTCGGGATCTGTCTAAGAGTGAAAAATTCCAAAATGCTGTTGACATGCTTGCTGTATTTTGCAATCCATCTGGCATGAAGCAGGTTTTTTCTGACTATGGACTGTTTTTTTTTGCTTTTGTATGGTGCTCATGCTAGGTTTTTAGTTATATTTTTCTTTATTTCAGGGGAAGTATTCACTACGAAAAGCATATTGGAAGGAATTGGACCTCTATCATCCACGTTGGAGTTCAAGAGATCTCCAAATTGCAGAGGATAGATATTTCCGTTTTTGTAAAGTTTCTGCTTTGAATGCTCAAGTGCCAAGATGGACTTCCATCTTTGAGCCTCTAGCCTCTGTATGTAGAATAGCTACTTCAAAAACGGTTGTCCAAATTGTTCGGGTAGTTTTTTTTTATTCCTGTTTCTCAGAGAGATCATCTGTTTCCCGAGCGCCAGATTCTGTTCTCATTACGGCATTGCATTTGGTTTCTTTGGCATTAGATATCTGTGAAACACAGCGCCTTTACCATACAGATGATTCTCTTCCTATACTAACCTGTGCTAGTGAAGAATTTGATTTGGGTTCCAGCAGTGCATCTGTGTTCTGGAAAAATCAAAGCATGCTATCATTGTTAGTTTCCTTAATGAAGAAATACAAGGAACAAAATGATGATGTATACTCCGATACATGCCAATGTAACATTTCTTCTTTGATTGAGGATTTACTGAAGAAGTTTGCACAGTTAAATGCTAATTGTATGTCTGAGCTCAGATGTTTGGCTCCTGATGTAATCTGTAATGTGCCACAAGTCAATAGCGCTGCTCAGAATTTGACATTTACCTCTGACATAGATGAAAGAAAATTAAAAGCTCGGCAGCGTCAGGCAGCCATTTTGGTATGTTTCGGAAACTTATTATGAAGAACTTGCTTTACAGTAATTTTGATTTGTGTGGGGAATGAAAACTCTTTTTGTTGTTTTATGGTCTGGATAACACGTGTGAAACCATTCTCCTATTTTGTTCTTTTGCTTGAAGGGCATCACAGCGTTAGCATTCAAATTTTTATGGTTATACCATATTGATCTTTTTTTTGATTGGTATGTGCATGGCATTAGTGGTGTTAATTTTTCTATGGTGTTTTTATTTTCAAAATTTTGTTGGACTATAAGTTTAAATGGTTGGTTTGTCATGTTGTATGTATTTTTGTGTAAACATGAGGACATTTTATAGCTGTTTATCATCAAAGCTATCTGCTGGGATATTGTGTTCTAGGGACATCTAAACTTTCTTATTGGCTCATGAAAAAAAAGGATTGTCAATAGTTCATATTAAATTATTAATAAAGCATCTTCATACATGAAGTCGCTTTAAGTTCTTCCATTTTTCTTTTTTCACATAACCATCCATGGGTATCATCTGCAAATACCTGTCCACAAGTTTTCACTGTCAGACTTTTTCCCCCCTAAATTTGATGATTTATGAAGCTGTTGATATCATCAAATATAAAGTCAAGGTTTGATTATGAACATTTAATAGATAATTTGATTTTCATAATAATAGAAACTGATCTATTTACTGGAGAAAACGTCTTGTTACATTGTATTGTGTTTAGAAAGTAAATTCATGCCTTTATTTTGTCTTTGTGACCACTGGGATGAAGGTAGGTGAATCTTCTGCTTTTTCAGGAAAAAATGAAAGCAGAGCAGTCCAAATTTATTGGAAGTCTTAACTCCAATAACACTGAGCAGGTGGAACCTCTTCCGAAAGTTGATGTCAGAGAAGAGTCGTTACTTGTTTGTTCTCTGTGCCATGATACTGACTCTGGAAGTCCATTATGTCTACTGATTCTTCTGCAGGTATCGAATGGTTTCATGACCATCTACTTTTGAGTTGTCCCTTTATCTTTATTTTGTCATTTTTAGAGGATGCTTTACAACAAAAAATATGGAAAAATCAGATACTGAAGTGCCATTTTATGCTACAGATAACTAATTTTTAGCTTCTCAGTATCAATGTTTGTGCTGATGCGGCTAATTGGGCGAGTTCTTATTTGGTTTTTCTTGTTTAGAAAATTAGAGTTTAATGCAGTTCTTATTTGTTGCGCTATTGCTATGACGAAAAACCTTGGAGTGCTTTCTGCCTCTGAACTTCTTAAGATCAAATATAAAATTTCTAGAAATTGTGTAAAAATGTCGTACAAAATAGATCTAAATACTGCTTCGTGCATGCTCTATGAATCAATTATAACTCTATGAGTGTATGAGAGTAAAATAAGTCCGGGTGAGTAAAATAGCTAGCTTGATCCTAAATCAAATTACAAATTTAGGTTATTAATAGGCTTTAAACAATTTTCAAGGTCCATGCTCTTCATGACTATTTGGCATGACTAGATGGTAACTTACAAATCATGTTCAAGGTTGACATGAGATTATGGTAATTATACTATTAGATAGTCGTAAAATGCCAATCAATCATTGTTAGCCTTATCTCAACTTTTTGGAGTCTATTTTACGAAATCGTCAATGTTGCAACAAATATTAAAGTCTTTTGTTTCGAATTTTTTTGTTGCAATTTCAAGCTATGTTGGTATACAATTTTTTATTCATAATTATTTGTGTTATTCTCTCTATTCTTCATTGATTGTTTCTTTTATCTATTAACATACCTACTGAAGTCATTGTAGCCTATTTTTTACCATCTTATCTTTAATAGATACTCCACTTCTAGTATCAGTTAACATATTTTTATTTTACACTTTTTATTTTCTAAATTTATCTTATATTATACTAAATTCTCAAATTTGTCATGCTAAACTAGAGTTTTTTGTTGTGTTACTTGTATCCACCTATCATAGTTGATTTTATTAATATATTTATGATATTGTCTTAGTGCATAATATTTATAGACACTTATTGATTATCTATCTTTAACTCTAGAAGTTATGTTCTCATATTCATCCCATTTCATTTGAATAACAAATCTAAGATTGATAAATTCAAGTTTGTATTTTTGGAACTTCCATTATTGTTTTTATTTTTACTTACATGGACATAGTATATAATTTGCAATTAGCGTACTCTCTTGCCCTTCATTTTAAATATCTTTGGTAATCATCTTCATAATCAATAAGTATGAATTGGATGTTAATCCTAGATGTAATCCCTTTGTATTTGAAAAATCTATAGCCATTTCATAATTACTATTGTTAGCCACTTTTGCATCATACCCACCTTTAATAACTTCAACATCGCTCCGACAAACAAATTTTCTTTTCAAGATCGGTAAGTACCATGTGAAACTCCCTTAATTGCTTTTGGTATTTTTAAAATTAATTGATTTGACTAAGGAGTTTCTTTATTGCAGATTTTCTTCACATAAAACCTAATTTGATTCATACATGCTAATATAATTTTCTAATCTCATGCTCTAATACTCTGTTCTATAATTTTATTATATGACTCATAAATTTGTGATGCAGGTTAGCAATGCAAACAACTTTCTAAATCTTTATTATGGAAGATGATGCATTCAAAATATTATAGAAAGAATGAGAGTTGAAACATAATAAATATTAGGAAAAAACTGAAATATTTAAGATAATGAAATTACAGTAAATGAAAATTGGTGTGAAGTGAATTAATGACATGCGATTTTATCAACTCTTTAAGCTTCACTCTTGTAATCAAAGGATTCAACAATTATAATTGAATGAGTAATTTGATCATCAATCATTATTAATCATTGATCATTGTAAAAAAATTTATAGACTTTAAGCCACAGTTCTAAATAGAGGATCTAGGAGAACAGCTCTAAAGAATTTAGGACAACAATACAAAAACTAAATTTCTCAATAGCAAAAGAAATAACAGTTGCATGAAGAAGTAATCAATCAATATAGTTGCAAGTATATCTTTACTCATACAAAATAGACACGTATGTCTAGATTTGAAAAAAGAAATAATCTAACCCAATCCAAAATAACTACCCCAACGCTAGATAATGGCAAAATAGGAAACATCATCCTTTTCAAGTTGCTGTCAGCTTCAGTTTGCAGGTTTTTTTTCTTTCTAATTCGATTTAATTTTGATGCCTGGAAACAACCACTTGACTTGGAGTCTTTCTTGAATCAAGAATGTGATCACAACAAGCTTGTAGTTCAACAACAACAACCACAAGCCTTTATCCCGCTATTTGGGGTCGGCTACATGAACCCTTTTTCTCCATTGTGTCGTATTATGTGTCAAATTCTCATTTAATTCAAGTATACTAAGGTCATTTTTTATACATCTTAACCAAGTCTTTTTAGGTCAACCTCTTCCTTTCTTAACATAAGACAAATCTAATACATCTACTCACCTAATAGGGTTATCGGACGACCGACACTTTATGTGGCCAAACCATCTAAGACGACTCTCTCTAATCTTTTCGGCAATTGGAGCTACCCCAACTTTTTTTCGAACATACTCATTTCATATTTTATCTCTTAGAGTAAAGCCACTCATCCACCTGAGCATCCTCATCTTTGCAACACTTAACTTAGTCTTATGCTTCTCTTTTATTGACCAATATTCTACACCATAAATCATTGCAGGTCTTACCACCATCTTTTAAAATTTTTCCTTAAGTTTAAGCACTACTTTTCTATCACACAACAGGCCAGATGCATTCCTCCACTTCAACCATCCAACTTGAAATCTAATGATAACATCTCTATCTATTTCACCATCATTTTGAACAATAGAGCCTAGATATCTGAATCACTAACTCGTTTTAATGATTTGTTCACTCCATGTCACAATACTATTACTAGAACTTCTACAACGAAAATTCTACTCCATATATTCAGTTTTAGATCTACTTAAATGAAAACCTTTAGACTCTAAGGTGGACCTCCATAATTCAAGTCTAAGGTGGACCTCCATAATTCAAGTTTCTCTTGGACTCCCTCTCTTATCAACAAGAAGAATGCCATCAGCAAAAAGCATACACCAAGGTGCATCTTCCTGTAAATGCCTAGTAAGAACATCCATAACTAAAGCAAAAAGAGAAGGGTTTAAAGCTGATCCTTGATGTAATCCAACTGAATTAGGAAAATATTTTGACAATCCTCCTTGTATTTGGACACAAGTAACAACTCTAGTGTACATATCCTTAATGACTTGAATATAATCAATATTAACTCTTTTCTTTTCTAGAACTCTCCAAAGAACATCTCTCTAAACTCTCCACCAAAAATTAACCTCAATTTTTTATATCACATCGTAACCTATGCTCAATTACTCACTCCCATAATTTTAATGTATGACACCTTAACTTAATTCCTCTATAATTTGTACACTGTTGTGCATCACCTTTATTCTTAAATATAGGAATCAACAAACTTTTTCTCCACTCATCTGACATCTTTTTAGTTTTTAAAATATCATTAAAAAAATTTATAAGCTAAGAAATTCATTGATCTCCTAAATATTTTCACACTTTTATTGGAATATCATCAGGTCCTATTATTTTTTCACACTTCATATTTTTAAAAGTTTCTCCAACTTCAAATTTACTAATACGACGATAAAAATAAAATTCTCTATTTTTATTTAGGTTATTAAGATTGCTAAAATCAATCGTATTCTCAGATCCTTTATTGAAAAGTTTATCAAAATAACTCATCCACCTATTTTCAATATTCTTTTCTAATAAAAGTATTTTATGATTTTCATCCTTAAACTAGATCTTTATTTCTTTCAATCTCTTTAGTTGGCGAACTTATACATAATCTTGTAGTTCAAATCCCTCTGAATTTCACTTAATGGTTGACTTCAAGATTGGAAAAAAGTCTCAAAGGCTTGTTGTTGTTGATTGTGCTATCTTAGGCAAAGTTGCAACCAGGTATTTGAACGACCACCTAAAAAACACCCAATACGTGATAGTTACCTTTTTAATAATTGAAGAGAGAAAAGAAATCTAAAGAATAGATTTAACAACAAAGAACCTTAGAAATATTATTCTGGATTCAAGAAATGGTTAACTTGATATGGTTCTTGACATTTTCACTTGGCCCTTGAAAAGATTGGCTTCCAGCTGCTGCTGCAGCTTGAGTTTTCCAACTGCTGTTCTTATTGCTCTCCCAAACTCTGGTTATCTGTGATTTACTATAGCCAAAAAAACCAAGCAATATCAAATTCAAGGGGATTAAATGAGTAAAACATAGTTAGGAAAATAAGATAACTTGTTCTAGATATTCATTCGTCTTAAAGAATAGGCATCCCTGTAATTTCTCACCGGAAAACCAATACCTGCTTGCTGCAGTTCAATTTTTTGCAAATTCATAGGTTACTGCTGCTGGAAACTCTCAATATCAGGCCATCGCTAGCCACTAGAGAGGGTTAGGAGTAACATGATAACCAATCTTGGTAAGGTCTTTGCCTTATTATGGCTCCCCTCCTCCCAACTTTTCAAACAAGGTGAATCCACCCCAAGAGTTAGGGAATTCACCTTAGACAAACTACGTAATATCTTGAAACTATACTTAAATAGAAGAACCTTTTAACTCCTAATGGGTTGTATGCTTGTATTTATAGACTTCCTAAGGTAAGACTAACACCCCCCTTCTTTTATTTATAAACATACCCATAAGTGAGAAATTAAGAAATAAGGGGATGAAATAATTAGAATAAACAAATCCACCTATTAATTGGTACTCTATGTCAAGCTCCCCAGATAAGAGAAGGCTCGTTGACAAAGTTTAATTGATCATCATTCGTATAATAGGGTGACATATTAGAGACATTAAATGTAGCTAATATGTTTATATCTCTAGGCAAATCAATCTTATATGTATTTTCTATTATTCGTTTAATAATACAAAAAAAGGACCATCAGCTTTAGATTTAAGTTTATCAAAAGGTCTTAGAGGAAAATGCTTAGGTCGAAAATGAATCCACACTTGATCGCTTTCTTTATATGAAATTGAAGTTCTAGCTTTATTGTTTGCCTTTAATATTGCATATTTATTTAACATTTTTTGAATTTGTTGATATATCTTTTTAATTTCTTCTATTCCTTTATTAGTATCAATACTGTATTCAAAAGCAATATCCACGTGTGTTAAATTCAATGAGGCAATAGGATTTTATCCATATACTATCTAAAATGGAATTTGTCCCGTAATTTAGTTCTATGGACCAATTGTAAGCAAACTTGGCTTGAGCATGTGATATTCCATTATTTTTATATTTTTTTTCCAATGAATACCATAATAAATTTTTTAGATTCGATTGAACAACATTTATGTGATCATCAGTTTGTAGATGGACAATATAACTAAACTGAAGTTTGGTATCTATATTTCCCCATACTATTCTCCAAAAGTGACTAAGAAATGTGCATCATGTTCACAAGTTATCATTTTGGGAATACCATGCAAATAAATGATTTCTCTAAAATAAAGATCAACAATGTCAAAATCATTTTTTTGGCATGGAATAAAATGAGTCATTTTTGAAAAATGATCAACAACAACTATGATAAAATCTTTATGACATTTGGTATTAAGATGCCTCACCACAAAGTCCATACATCGATCCAAGGTCCTTCTGGTATAAGTAAAGGAGTGTAAGATCCCATTTTCTTTTTCCTAGCTTTGGCCATATGTCACACTTTACATCGCTTAACATATCAATCAGAATCCTGCGGCAAAGATGGCCATTAAATTTTTTTAACTAGGTTAGTGGTTTTGTCTAAACCAAAATGTCCCCCTAAACCTTCATCATGACTTTTGGATAAAACAACTTCTCTTAAAGAGCACTTGAGAATACAAACTCGATTGTAAGAGAATAAATATCCATTTTTGTATTCGGAAGAATTTATGAGCTTTCTTTTGACATAACTTTCAAATTTCTCCAAAATCTGCATCTTTAGCATACAAATTTTATGAAGTTTCAAAGCTAATGACTTTTGCTTGAACCATATTAAGATGTGTTTACCTTCGGCTTGGTGCATTCACCATCTTTTGTATGATTGAATTATGTTTTAACATATAATGTAAAGCAGAAGGAACTCAATCCACTTATCATCTCTTATTTGAGTTTATTTTGACTGTGCAATATTTTAAGCTCCACTATTCAAGTATAAGCCAAGTTCATTAGATAATAAGAAGTGATTCTATTATTCGAAGGCTTAGCAATTGCACAAAATTTCTTATCATAGGTAAATTATTTATGACAAGTTTCATTTAATTTCCTCACTAAAATATATAATTAGATGTTTATTCTGATTTAATTTTGTGTGAATATCAACATTTGAAACATCATAGTCAACTTCAAAAAACTTTATTAAAATTAGGTAGATTAAAGACTAGCACGGTAGTCACTGCTTGTTTTAATTTATCAAAATTAGACATGCTTGTGGTGGACCAATCAAACTTTTCACTTTTAAGAAATTTCAGTCTTTATTGAACTAAAATTTCTAGTGATGCGGTAAAGAGACACAAAACTCAGAACATCAGTAAAAATTTGGGGTGTAGGCTAATCTGAAATGGCTTGAACCATTTTAAGTCTATTTTAATTCCAACATTAGAAATTATATATACTAAAATGTTTATTTTATTGGCCAAATATTTACATTTATCAGAATGAACAAATAGCTTTTCTTGTCTTAAAAGTTTGAAGTATTGTCATTGTTGACCTACACGTGCGTGCCATTGTGGGATCCGAAAATTCGCCACCGACATCTTTCGGAAAAAGGAAAGAGTTGTTTAAGTGCCGGTGATAATTTCAGAAGGCAGATGAATAGTAGATAAGACACCTCAGAGATTTCGCTCTCATTTGGTGAGAACTTTTATATCTGGTTCGGGTTTCCTATGGCATATAGTTAATTACCCCTCCCAATCGAGAAGCACTTTCGATTAAAATTTAGTCGATAAATCGTTAAAAACGATATAATTGCAGTGAGTGGAGTTTAGAACTTATGAAATTTATTATTTTAATTTAAAACTTTGTGTGAACGATGGCCGATCAAGATCCCATGGTTCCGTCATCCCGGTCATGGTCCCCAGTCAGTCGAGGAGGTAGTCGACCCGACCGAAGGATCTTGTCGACACATGGGTTACGTCCGAGGTGTCCTTGTACCGGGGTGTGTTTGTCAAGGACAAATATAAGTCACCTTAACATAGGCTTTTTGCAAATACATTCTACATTTCACATTTCAAAGCCGCGGAGGAACATACTGGGTAGTGACCGTAATTTAGTGGTCTATTACGTGAACCACCCGGTCGAGGGCTCAGTGCATTTATGTGGTGCCATATTGCGGCAAAACCACGCGGACGGACACGCCGTCGCTACGCTTTAGGAATATTTGAGTGTGAAGGTAGTTATGTATTTAATTTGGCGTTTTCTTTGTGCAAAGTTTTCTTAATTTATCACCAAGACAAACAATCATGGAGGGTGAATTGATTTTATTTATTTTTTATTTTTATTAATTTAAATAATTCATTTCATTTTTTTTTTATATTTTGTTATTTTAATTTTGATCATTTTGATTGATTTTAGATTTGAATATATGATCATTTATCATCAAATTTTAATCATAATTACCCTTCATCACAGGGTTAATATCAATTGATAAAGCTTGCCTACTATCTTTCTGAGGATGATAATTCATTCTCGAAGTATAATCCTTCAAAACCTCATCTAGTTTGAACATGAGGATCGGGTTTGAGACTTTTCTTCCCGAGGATTTGAATTTTAGTATGTCGATTCATATCTCTGTATATAATTAACTTCTCGATATTATTAATTTGAAATTTTTATAATATCAAATTTTTAGGTTTTGTTAACTTAATGTCCAGAAAACCGGCAAGGATTATATCATTGCTTTTGTATTGACTTAGTATTACTCAAAATTCGTAGAAACCGGAAGAGATGATCGATTTTTTTTTATACCTAAGCACACAATGTATTGTTTATACACTCAACACATACTGATATCGATTCTTTTAAAATATTGTATGGACATTAAAAATGTAGTTGAAACGTGTTCAATTCTGGTTAGATTTCATATGACATTTTGGGTTTTGTTAACGGTCAGAAGACCAAACCGATTATGTAACATCTGTTTTTTTTTTTTGTATTTGACTTGATTGTCTGGCGTAGTTTTGATCTGATTTTTTAGGTTTTGTTAACCCGGACCCGGTCCGAAGACCAAACCGGAAGGAATAGTATCTGTTCTTTGGAAAATATGGTATGCATATTATTTTGGCCAGAAGCCCCCCCTTTTAAGTCACAAATCAGCAAGGGTATGGGGGCTGAAATAAATCATTGGGCTTGTAATCATGTAGGTGATAGAACTAAAATTTATTTGTTTTGAGCAAGATCACCTCCCCAGGTAACAAAATCAACAACACAAATGAAAATAAATTGCTTGAAGCATATAATCATATGTAAGTTAATGCCTAAAATAGAAGATTTGATTTAATAAATTCCTATGTCAAAATCAGAGTATAAAGGGGAAAATAATTCTTTTAATCCCATGACCATATATATAGCATTTATTTCTCTTGAAAAGGGAAAGGGAATATAAAAATATAAGTAGATGTCATATTTCATTTAAGAGAGCAGTGGATTAATTAAAATCCACCTCCTCACGCAAACTCATGGCAAGTGGGGGACACAAACTCATTAAATTTATTAAAGAGTATGACAAACTTTACTTTCAGAAAGGGATAAGGATCTGTAAAGGGCATCTGCATTAATGTCATCACAGCAAGATTCCTTAGATGGTTCACTTGCAATTTGTAATGTGGCCTGTATTGAGATGATAATAGATGAGAAAAGAGGAGGCTAGAAAAATCTATAAATAAGAGAATTCTTCATAAAATCCTTACACACTTCTCATTTCTTTCCCTCTCTGATTTCACGAGTTTGAGTTCTCTCAAGCTTGTAAGAGAGATGTTGTGTCATAAAGATTTGTAAGCTTTTACCCTTCTCCCTTCCTTTAACAATTTTTTTTTTTTTTTGCCATGTTTCTATAATCATGCATGTGTAGATCAATGTAAAAATGGACATATGGAGAAAGATAACATGTTAAACATGTATTTAAGCATGTGTTCTAAGCGTGTCTAATAGATATCAAGTAAGTAGGGTATTAGACCAAAGATCAACAAATACATGTCACAAGTAAAAGCATCCATTGTATTATTTGTCACACATACAAATGTTAAGCGTGTAAAGGGGACTAGAAAGATTCAACATTCATCAAACTAAACATGAATAGTTGTTGCATAAAAATATGACGTGAAAAGTGAGTTAAACACATAAGCGTATACGCGTAAAATACTTAAGCATTTTTTACCTTTCCCCTTTTTTTTTTTTAAAATTTTTTTCGTCATCCCCACTTAAGAGTCGCGGGACTAAGCCTTCCACCACGCCAAGAAGGCGTGCATGGAGATATGAGACACCGAAAAGTTTATTTGCCCACGAGAAAGGCGTGCATGGGTTAGCATAATATGACGGTTTTTAGAATCCTTATCTCCGTCAAAGTTTACAACCTCCGCTCTCCCATGGGGTTCACCGAAGGTGACCACCACGCCAAGAAAGGCGTGCAGTGGTGTCGTAGACACCGTCTTTGATAACGATTTCCGTTAATATGATCACATATGCAAGTATGCAGAATAAAACTCATAGATAATAGCAAATGGTATAAAATCCCTTTCTGCTTAATTTCATTTCAACTTGCGTATGAAAGAGGCATGATATACATATAATTCCCTTTATATGAAATAAATTGAATCAAAGTAGAAACATGAAATTCATGGAGAATAGCATCATATCTCATCAAGCGTTAATTGATTTTTCCCTTAGATAAGAAAGTTTAGCAAGCCTTATATTCATCAAATAATATATTACGATTTCCTTAGATAGGAATATTTTCAAACATTCCCCTTGATAAAGGTAGTTTCCAACAAGCACCACACTCACCTACTAGTAAAACAATGCAATTCCTTCTAGATAAAAGAAATTTCAACAAGCCTCATACAGATAACAAGCTTATAGTTTTCCCCTCCATAAAATACTTTCAAGATGTATCATACACATTAAGAATCGATTCAATTTCCTTCTAATAAAATATTTTCAGCAAGATAAATGCATGATAACAAATTAATAGCTTTCCCCATCTTGTAGACATGAATTTTCCCTTTGCAACACCACATTTCAGCAAATAGCACTTCAAACAACAAATTAATTATTTCCCCTCTCATAGAAATGATTTCAGCAAACATCACATTTAGAAAAATCGCTTTGGTTTCTTAGTATAATCAATTTCAGCAAAAATAAGATCATAACTATCCCTAAGATAGCATGCAACACAACATTGGGCCATACATCATCCCAAAGCAATTTTAGTAGGCTAAGCATCACACAATCGCTGAATAAAGACAATAAGAAATGAGATTTGGGCCATACATCATCCCAAATCCCTAAAGGAAACTCTCAAAGATAATCCCAAGATAAGACATAGCATGTTTAGAAAAGCCCTAATTTCCAAAGAAGCTCAAAATGCATAAAACAAGCTTAGGGTTAGAGAAACAACCCTGAGGTGTCGATTTACTAAAGAGAGGAGAAGGAGGAGTTCTAAAAGGGGAGGCCGTCGCGTCGGAGAAGAGAAGAGGAGCTCGTCGTTCTGGGAGCCGAAGATCTTAGAGATGAGGGGAGCCTCGTCGTTCTGGGGAAGCCAAGGAGAAGGGAGCTCGTCTGGAGAAGCCAGGAGAAGAGAGCTCGTCGCGCTGGAGAAGCCGAAGAGGAGAATCTGCGCGCTCAGAGATCTGAGAGAATCGAATCGTCAAGAGAGCTCGTCTTTCTGGGGAAAGCCAGCCGAGAAGAGAGCTCGTGCTCTGGGAGAAGAGGAGAATCAGAGAATGCGTCGCGCAGAAGATGCCGAAACGGAGAGTCGAATCGTCAAGAGGGAGCTCGTCGTGAGGAGAGAGATCTCAGAGCGAGCGCCGTGTGTGAGAGCCGAGATCTGGAGGGGAAGAGGGAGCTCGTCGCTTGAGAAGCCAAGAGGATCAGCAGAAACCGGAGAGGATCGTGAAAAAATGAGGGTCAAAGGATAACCCTCGCTTTTTCTTAGCGAACGACGATTTTTCCTTTTTTTAGGGCTTAGTTGGCACATCTCGATTGGTTGAGTGGGCTGATTAGGTAGAATTAATCGTGATTAAGAGATAATTAACGGATTAAGCTTAATCATTTTAATTGCGATTTTATTACTTTTGACAAACCCCAGATATGGGTGTCAATTTAAGTTGTTTCGGTTAGCAACGATGGCGCGATCAATTTCGCGATCAGAGGTCGTTTAAATAATGTCGGCGATGGTCGAAGTAAATTCAAGTCTAAATTGTGCGCCGTCGCGTTTAAATTAATCGACCCTCAGCATACTTTCTTGTCGACCGGAAGATGGCGTTTGATAGTTTTACATTTGGCGGACGCGATTTATTTTCGACGGAGGTTGTTTAGGCGTCGTCGAGGGCTTCGATATGCGCATTTCACGATAATTTGATTTTAATTATCCGATCGATCCTTAATTGATTCAAAATTTTCTGATTAATTCATTTTAATATTTTCGACGCGTTGCAGCGTCGAATCGTCGAATTAAAACGAATTTGATCGGTTCGGATCACGATTTAAGGGATTTTAAAATCCATCTTATTTATTTAATTTAATGTGGCACATAGTTGTGGGTCAACAAATGCCCCCCAACAAACATGGTGCGCGCATGGAGCGGACCGTGTTTGTTGTACACTAGTTGACCTTGCGGATCTCCAAGAGATTTGCTTGGATGTCACGGCAATTTAACAACTTTTGATAATACCACGTTCTCGATAAGTGAGTATAACTCGGGTTGGCAAGCATTTGCATTTCATCAGTTCAACTGCAATAGCTCGTTGAACCGGTATTTATTGTCATTAGTCCAATGTTTTGTGCTTTATGGACTAGATGAAGATTTTATCTCGAGGATTCGTATCTTGTGCCTCCTTTTATCCTGGCCTCATGCCTTGATGGATCTGATGAGAGAAAGTCCTGAATTATCTTGGAGATTTGTCAGGCGATACGAAATTACCTTCTGCCCTAGCTTTATGCTTTCGCGGGCTTATAGAAGGATACATGCCGATGACCTAGCTCTCAGAGCTTGTGTTGGATCAATGACAAAGAGTCATCAGTCCTGTGCTTTGAACATGTAATGGACATCTTGATGACAAAACTCCAGTTACATTTAGCTTTATACGAACATTGGGATAGCTTCTTGCTTCTGCTTTTGCGTGATTGGACTTCGAAGAAGAATTTCCTTCTCTTTCTACCTTTAATAGACTTCGAAGGAGTTGAGATTTTACGTTTGTATTTGATTCCAAACTTCGCCTTCTTAAGGATATCTTTGTTTGTTGTAAAATTTTGAAAGATGACACTACGACCAATAGGGATAATTTCCCGTCAGTCACTTAAACTCACCAAGTTGGAGAGATTTGGGGATTTGGATGCTCTTGTCTTTGAACTAACGAAGTAGGAGGATCCCTTACTACGCGCTGTGGCGTGTTGAGTAAGTGATCTCGTGATTCATATTTTGGCGTGTTGAATCAGACCTTATACACCCAAGTCGTGGACTTGAGCAATTGATGAAGGATTTTATCCTGCCACGAGATGGGGATCTCTTACTACGCCTTTGTGGCTGTTGAGTAATCAGACTGTCGGCCGTATATTTTGGCGTGTTGAGTCGACCAACTCGAGCCTTTAGATTTGATGTGGGATGGAAAATGTCCTTCTTGGTTTGTTGAAGATTTCACTTGAAAGTTTTCTTCTGTCAAGAAGACTTTAAATTTGAGCTTTGAACACATGATTTTGAGTATGCATATGGGGATCTCGACACTAGGTACGATGTCAACCTAAAGAGAAAGAAAGGCCCCCTATCTTACCAGAACGCCCGTACTTTCTTATAAAATTTAAAAATGCCCCTAACAGGATTTTATTTTATTTTAAATGCATTCTTGTATTCTAAGAGAATTTCCAATGAAAATTTTCATAAGTGTTCGACAATAAAGGTTTTCAAATCAGATTTGTCCAATCACACTTTCATGTGTAATATTTCTTTAAATGCCGGAGTTGATTGGCGGCCTTTTTCAAGTCCACGATACGCTCCTCCTTGATAGACCTTTTCAATAACAAAAGGTCCTTCCCAATTAGGTTCAAATTTACCGCCAATTCTGCGATGAGGGATGATTGGTCTTCGGCACGACCAATTCTCCTTCCCCGAAAAGCTCGAGGGCGTCGTATGATCGAATGCTCTGACATCCTCGATGACTTCTAGATTTTCTGAGCTTGGCTGATCTGTCGCGCATCAAGCTCTTCCATCCGACGCATTCTCATCTTGGGTGAGATTTTGTTGAATGGCTACTTCGGAGTAGTTCAACTTAGCTGCTTGACCCAACAGTGCATGGGACTTTGGAGTTTTGTAAGTGTACGAAGCTTAACGCTTATAAGTTTGGTATCTCTTTTATTTCTTGTAAGAATTTTTTAGCAATTTGACTAGTGTTTTATTAAATGCCTCAAACCATTTCTCGGATTATAAATTCGAATATCGCCAATCAATCTTATGCGTCGAAAATTTATAAACTTTAGCGCTTTGAAGGTCAAGTTATCCGAAATGATTCTAATTACCAAATCTACGAAGAAGTTAGTCGTTGTTTTATAACTTCTTTAAATGTGCGACAGAAATAATCGGTTGTAAAATGAAGCGGTGATGGCGGATCAATTTTATCGTCAAACACTCAGCGGCCAAGATCTTTATCGTTGGGTCTGACGGATTTGGAGGCGATGAATTATGTTGGACGACATTCAAGCGTCTCTTGGCATGATAATCTTTTACACGGCCAATAGATCCAATTCTTTTAACTTTGAAAGCCATTTTAGGACTGATTAGTGCGCACCAAAGTTCTTGATGGATTTCAACAATTACTTTGTTGGCTTCTTCTATTCCCATCGCACATTATTCAAGGATCTACGATACGAGTATTGCCAACATAGCGTATAAGCCTTTTCTTTGTGTATTTATTATTTGCTCTTTGCTTCTTTGAAGTAATAGTCGAAGAGTCTCCGTCTTCCTTCTCTTCTACTATAAATTTCATTGTGGTTTGGCACTTCCTCGTTGAAGTCTTTCATGAATGGTTTGAAGCTTGTCTTTGACTTTGAGAAGTGATTTGTAAGAGTGTAAGAGCAACGAGCCGCGATTTATGTTTGATGACCCTCTTCCAAATGGATTTTAAATTTATCTCATCGGCACTGCGCTTAATTATATAATCGTCGTATCCATACTTGCATTTCTTTAGCTAATTTAGCGGTCCGCTTTCTTATTCAGCTCGGAGACTCAGTCATAATGACATTTGGAATTTCTTGCTTCGAGAACTTTTGTGATAGTAATAATTCAAGCTTGATTTTGTAAAGGAACACATTAATGAGTTGAGAATGTATAAATTTGTAAATTGACTCCATGGAAATGGCCTCAAACTTGCCTATTCTGCTTCGTTGGTTGGTTGAGTTAATTTATAAGAATGTCAGATGCCACTCGTGTGATCAGATGACAAATCAAGCCTTTGAAAGATTTGAGGGTTGAGTATATCTAATGGGCCAGCTCCAAAAATACAATTCACATTTGCTTTTCTTTTTCATATATGTGCATGATTTGCTCGTGAAGATCATCGTTAAGTAATGAGTCTGCGGGGATGGGATGAGCAGAAAATCTGCCGAATTTGCCCCTTCACTTTCCTATGTAATATCAAATCTAGAAGGATGACCCATCGGCCTGTCAGTTGGTCTTGTCATCAAGAACTTCGGATCGATCGAGATAAATCTTATGAGATAGATGTAATGGCGTAGCTTTTGGGCAAAATTAACGCCAAACAATGCTTCTCATTTGGAGATAACGCTTGCTCTATTAGTCTTCTATAATATAAACATTCTCCTTTCCTTTCATTATCTTTCAAACAAAGCACCTGAGATTCTTAGTCTTCGGTACAATATGAGAGGCTTTCCGGGATTGGGGCAAGAATGGGTGGGTTCAACAAATATTCTTGTCGAAGGCTTGACATTCTTCATCCAGCGAAAGAGTATCTTCTTCATTAATTTTCTGAGGTTGACATCCGGCAGATTTGATATAAATCTTCTAATGAATGCGAGATGTCTATGGAGCGAGTTTGAAGACTCCTTGGAGGCATTTCGCTTGATTTTGATTTTGGGATCGATTTCAATCCTCCACGGCAACATATCCAAGGAACTTTCCGTAAGAGACCCCAAAAGCGCGCGAGAGGATTCATCTTGAGATCATATTTTCGATTCTTTCGCGACGCATTAATCATCGAGATGATCTTTGCGATATACTCTTGACAAGATCATCAACATAAGACTACTTTTGATGAATCAACTCGTAAGATTCGGTCATATGCTTTGGTATGTAGCCAAAGATTCTTCGAAGGGCATATAGATATATGCCGCGTTACGAATGAGGTATGCTTCTCATCTTCGAGAGCCATCTTGATTTGATTGTAACCGACGTCATCATAAATGAGAACATCTGGTTTGAAGTGTTATCCACTGATTCGATGAGCGGAAAGTCATCCTTTTGGACATGCTTTGTTTAAATCCACGAGTCTGAATCTGATCGACCATTCTTCTTTTCACGACAATATTAGCTATCCGGTCGTATTTTTCTTCTCGAATAAACCGCTTCAATGAGCTGCTTGGTTTCGCAATTACCAACCTTGTTCTCCGATCTCCTCTTAGAGGCTGGCTTTGCAGCTTAATTGCTAATTTGTGAGCTATATCGGATAAGCGACATTTCAACATATGTCCAAAGCAATCGAATTCACATAAGGTTTTAATTCTTCCACTTTATCTTAGAGCACTAATGAAGGCGTGGGATGATCCTCGATTAATTAATTTCATTTAAGTTCCTCATAGTATATTACATTTTACATTGATCTACATGCATGATTATAAACATGACAAAAAAAAAAAATTGTTAAAGGAAGGGAGAAGGGTAAAAGCTACAAATCTTTATGACACTTACTTTTCTCTGAGCAGAGAACTCAAACTCTGAAATCGAGGAGAGAGGAAAGAAATGAGAGTAGGAAGTGTGTAAGGATTTTATGAGAAGGAATGAACTTAAAGCTCTTCAGTCGTCGAGTCCTAGGCGGGGAAACTTATGATAAGTATCACGCGTTGTTCGACAATTGTAAAGTGTTTGTTATTGTTCCGTGTAAGAAGAATTGTGATAAGTATCTGCTTGTTTCAACGCGTAGAAATGATTTCTTTTATAATATAAGTATTTGTTGTTGTTGTGTGAAATCTTATGATATGTTGTATTAACCCACCTTTTCTTTGGCGTGATGGGCAATATAATTGCGGTGTCTCGCGACCTACCATGATGTCTTTCTTGGCGTTGTGGGAAGGCTGTCTCCGTAGTTTTCTTAGGGGATGAGGGAAATGAAAATTTTGGTAAATAAAAAAAAAAGTATGTATAAATGCTTAAGTTCTTAAGAAAGTATATATATGTTCATTCATGCTTATTATTATTATTGAACCATCATCATGTAATGATTATAATATGTTTATCCATGCTTATTGTTATTTGAATCTTTTATCTTCATGTTACTTGTTTAAAATTCAAATTTTTTTTGCCTAAATGATGATTATCTTATGAGCAGTGAGAAATAGAAATGTGACAACGTATATGACTTAAACTTTATTTCATTTAAGATATATTTATATTTACTGAATGAGTTATTTGAAAATAAGACACCTTATGTGCCATGTGATTTAAATCGTGTCTTATTACCAAGCATATGATTATAACATGATTGGCTTCCCTTTGCCTAAGTCATGAAATAAGATTGAGATAAAGAAATCAGCATGGATGATTGCTTAGTCAAGTCTAAACTTTCAGATTTGTGATCACGAATTTAGTTTGAATGTTTGTCCTATCTCATTTGTTTCTTTTTTCAACAATCTTTATATGTTTGAATAGTTAAAAATGGAAAGACAAGTATCTTATGGTTGCATGATTTAAGTCTTGTTTTATTATCAAACATCTATTCATATGAGGTGAGGAGGGATAAAATAAAAAGCATAAAGTTAGACATAACTTATAGATTGATGTGCTATGATAAGAACAAGCTTAAGTGTTGGGGATCTTTTCCTTTGAAGGGTAGATGAACTCTCTCGTAAGAGACTTAGACTTGCAAAAGATGTTGCAAGGACAATGGGGAGAAGTGGGAGAGTAAAGTATTCATGAGAGAAGAGTTCTCTCTTATTTATAATGAATGTTAGCCCTTTAGCATGAGGCCAAAAAAAAAAAAAAAAAAGGAAATGGTGCTTGTGTCATCCCATTTATTTCTATAGGTTTTCCTACATGTCATTAAGAAGGAGAGAGAACTTTTATTTCTTTTGTCATTCCCTCTTAATACCTCATAAAATGAGCATGAGTTTAAGGAGAGATCTTTATTTCTTTTGTCATTCTCTCTTAATGCCTCATAAAATGAGCATGGGTTTAAGCGGAGATCTTTACTTCTTTGTTATTCTCTCTTAATGCCTCATAAAATGTGCATGAGTTTAAGAAGAGATCTTTACTTTTTTTTATCATTATCTCTTAATGCCTCATAAAATGAGCATGAGTTTAAGGGGAGATCTTTACTTTGTCATTCTCTCTTAATGCCTAATAAAATGAGCATGGGTTTAAGGGGATATCTTTATTTCTTTTGTCATTCCCTCTTAATGTCTCATAAAATGAGCATGGATCTAAGTAGAGATCTTTACTTGTTTTGTCATTCCCTCTTAATGTCTCATAAAATGAGCATGGATTTAAGGGGAGATTTTTATTTCTTTTGTCATTCTCTCTTAATGATTCCTAAAATGGGCATGGATCTAAGGGGGTGCTTTTATCTTTTTTTGTCATTCCCTCTTAATGGTTCCTAAAATGGGCATGGATCTAAAGGGAGACTTTTATCTCTTTTGCCATCTTCTTAATCACTCATGAAATGAGCATGAATCTAAGGAAAAAATAAATAAAAAAAAAAAGTGTAGAGGAAAGAAGTCCCTTTTTTCAACCAAAGTGGGTGTGTCATAAAAAGAATGGGAAGGAGAATCTTCCTTTCATTTATGAATGTATGTCATGATAAAAAAGGGACATGACAAATAACTAAATATAATAAATGATATTATAAATGGATCATAATGTCATGGGCTTTTTTCTTCATATTTGGCCTATCCTAAAAAATTCTTAAATGGGCTTATACGAAATATTACAAATGGGCTTATACAAAACATTACAAATGAGATTCTACAAAACATTACAAATGGGCATATGTAAAGCATGATAAAGATAAGGTTTAATGGGATGGACACATGTTTAAGTTGTCATGTTGTCATGAACTAAATATTGCAAGCTCATGATTACTCTTTCTTTTTGTCTCCTCCTATGGCTTGATCATTCACAATCATAAGGATCAATATTCATTTAAGAAAGAATTTCAGATTTCCTAAATCTTGTGTAAGGAAGATTTCAAATTTTTCTTAATCATGAAAATCATTATTTCAGATTTTCTGTGTATGAAAGAATTTCAGATTTTCTTAACCATGTGTAAGGAAGATTTCAGATTTTTCTCAATCATGAGCTAAGGAAGAGAATGAAAGGAAAAGTGAATGACTTCATATTTGAGCTAATAGACTTCTAAAATGCCATTTGAAAAGAAGTTTAGTACAATTTTAAGCCCATTTTAGATTGCTGATTGGTAATGTTAAAATGACATTTTACCTAATAAATGTTCATGTTACACTCATAAACAAGTGTTAAATTTATATCTTGCATAATATAATACATGATCCTCCAAAATTATTTGTTTTATATGAAGCTCAAATGCTAGTTGATTATTATTTAAAAGAATGAGAGAATGAAAGATGGGAAGTTAGTGGGTAGCTTCATTAGCATTATCATAATTCTTCTCTTTCTATGAATATGTGAAGAGTGTCTTGAAATAAGAATGACTATTCATTAAGCATGAAGCTCTCTTTCAAATTCAAAGAAGTGTCGAATAGAAACTCATATACAAGTCTACATTTGAATTAATCTCTATCCATCCAAATTCTAACACACATGAAGGAGTTGGGATGTGACACACAAACTTATGCGTGATTCATAACTTTTTCTCAAATTTCCCTTAAGATAGATATTGCACTCGATATTTAGTAGATGTTTTAAAAGGTCAAATGTATATCCTATAAAGATATACATATTTGATTTATGAGAAATCGAGAAAGATTTAAATTCATATAATTAAGAACAAATGCTCACTTGATGTGAAAATAGATATCTTACCTCTTTCGAACAGATACATGCTTGATCATCTAGAATAGATACTCATTTGGTTTGCGTTTGGGAATGTTGAATTTAAGAACAGATACATATTTGATCAAGAATAGATCATTACTTGTTTTTATAACATGTATTAAATATGACATGTCATATTAAACATAGTCACTTCAATTTAGACATTTAAATGTTCATACAATATTTTTAAAATAACAGATACTTGTATGTATGTTAAAATGTCTGCTAGATCAAACATTTATGCAAGCTAAACCCAAAGTGAAAGAATAGATAGCTACACTTTTCGGTTTGGTCTTAGGACCGGGTCCGTGTTAACAAAACCCCCCCAAAAAAAAAAAAAAAATCCACACCAGAATTCATATTTGCAATTTGATATCTGCACTTCAACTTAGACATCTTAATGTCCATACAATATTTTTGAAGAATAGATACTCGTATGTATGTTGAAGTGTTCACCAAGTCATATATTAAAACGAATAACTACACCTCCGGTTTAAAACTTCGTTAACAAAACCTAAAAATATAAATGATATTAAAAATTTCAATTTAATAAAACAATTACACGTAAAATGATAAAATAAATCTATTTACATTTCTTAAGTTTAAACTCCCAAGAAAAGTCAAATCCTCATCTGCAAATTGAAGGATTATAATTATAATCGAAACAATAATTTAAACCCGATTATGTAAACGAGCGAATCTATATTAATAATGTCATATGATAATCATATTAAAATTTAATAATTAATTTTTTATACTTTTTGGCTGGTGATAAGAAAATTTTAAATTTAAATGATGAAATTCATTTATTTTCGCTCAAATTCTTAAAGTGGGGCGTGGCGCGTGTTAAATTCAATGATTTTCTTAGAAAAATGACACCATAAATGGATTCTGACGAACCCTCGATAGTGGTTAGCGATATAATCTTAAATTCACGGCCGCGGCCGTATGTTCACGATGCTTTGGTTAAATATATAATGTATTTGGTTGGTAAAGTCTTTCTGGTAAGGTTGACTTATATTTGTCCAGACAAACTCCACCCGCGTCTACAGCGCAGGCAGAAACTTATGTGTTCGACGATCTTTCGGTTAGGTTGATTCATTCCTCCCTAGAAGAGCCCAGAGACGACTAATGGCCATCTGGGATCTAGATCAGACCGTCGTTCCCAATCAAAAGTTTTAAATTAAAATGATAAATTTAAACTAAACTCCACTTATTCTATTATATATTCGTTATTTAACGATTCATCAAGCGTTAATTGAAAGTCTCTCTGATTGTCGAGCAATTAACTATAGGTGTTTGCTTTATAGAAACTTGGAATCGATTTAAAAAAATCCTCACAAAATGAGTAAATCTTTTGGTAGATCTTATCTACTTCATCTCATTCTTCAAATTTTCAACACTTAAAACACTCTTTTCATCAAACAGGTTGGTGGCGAACTTTCGGATCCCACAGTCATAAATATTGCAAATGCTCTTCTAGCATACTATTGTATGCTAGGATATCATCAAAATATACTATTATAAATTTTCCCTTGAAGGTTCTTCAAACTTACATCATCAAATGCTTAAAAGTGTTGAGTCTATCTATTCACCCAAAATACAAAAGCACCCATTCATAATCCATCGTGAGTTTTAAAAATTGTTTTCCACTTGTTATCGGGTTTCATTTTGATTTGATAATATCTACTATGCAAGTTAATCTTAGAAAAAATAAAAGAGCCTTGTAACTGATCAAATTAATTGTTTAGTTGTGGAATGAAAAATTAATATGTATATATCATCTTTTTAACAACTCCACCGTCAATATACACCCGTTAACTATCATATTTTTTTGGAACTAATAGGGCAAGGATCGTACAAATGTTAGCACTATCTCAAATTAGACCCTTATCAATGATTTGTCTTGCCTCATGTTGTAATTTTTCATACTTCTTGGGTTTCATTCAATAAGTAGACAATGAGGAATCATTGATCTAGGAATAAAATCAATCGTATGTAGTACATTTCTCAAAGGAGATAAACTTGTTGTTGACCTCTACATTAGTGACACAAGTCAAATCGAGAGAACACGACAAATTTGACGAACTATGGACGTGATATTGCACATATCGAAGCTAAAGCATCCAATCGTCGGCAAAATTAATCAAAATAACTTCCGATCGACAAACAAACTTCGTCGTTGCATTCAAAGCCTCGGAATTGATCGAAATATATATCTTGCACAATCTGACAGTCGATCGATTGAGAAATTGAGCCGTCGATGCGCTTTCACACATATCGGAGTCGAGAGGCCTCAACAGTATCCAAATGACATATGTTTGCAAAATTGACTGTGTTGTTGTCGCCGAAATGTTAAAACCTCTTTAATGAGACTGTCTGCAATCAATTCAGATGAGTGTGTGCGAATGTTGACTGATTGGATGCAGCAATGGCATTTTGAGCTAAAAAATGACTCAATTCGATGCCAAACTTGACCAAATAACCTTTGATCGCGAAATATACATTGCTATTATGTCCAAAACATTGAAAATACCTAAAATCGACATCCATATCACATGGGTTTAATGCACGAGAAATTTTGACGAAATTGGCATGAATTTCATTGAAATTAACTTAATTCCTACTCAATCTCACTACTATGAGTCAATCTTGCTGTTTTGTGCCCATCCAACGTGTGAGGCCACTCCCGCGCACATTCCGCCCATCCTGCGTGCTTTAATTATTGAATTTCTTCTCTCATCGCTCATTTCATGCGTGCCCAGCTCTCCCCCTCTCCCACTCTTGGTCCTCTCAGATAACCCTTCTTCTCCTCCTTTCACTTCAATAAGAGCACAGAGCTCCAAGTCACACCTCCTCACTCTCTTGATGGTTCCTTGACGCTCTCCTCTTCACTTTGAACCCGTTTCTCTCTCAACTATCCACTTAAGGCCTAACAATCCAATTGGCCTGTCTCCTCACTCCCCATCGTCGACGAGCTTCCCAACTGAGCTCAACAACCTTCCTCTCTCTTTTTATCCCATGCCCACACTCCAACTCAACCTATCCATCACCGTCGGTGACCTCTCCTATTAGTAGCCACACCAAATCAGTCAAAACACTTGACCTCCTCTCACTGCTCTACCACTTGAGCTCTTCCTCCTCACTCTCCCTCTCTCTCTCTCTAAAGTCAGAGAAAGACTTCCCTCTTTCTCTCTCTACTTTCTTTAGAAATTTTGCCCAAAAAAATTTAGTAGAGGACATACACACACTTGCTTGGAAATTCATGCCACATTCTGCTCTAATTTACGTGCGAATGTATACAACAACAACAACAACAACAATCCTGTCATTAATTTACATGAATCCTTCGTCTCCATGTTATATTATGTGTCAAATTCTCATTTAAATCAAGTATACTAAGATCATTTTTATACATCTTAACCAAGTCTTTTTTAGTCTACCTCCTTTATTAACATAAGCAAATCTAATGCATCTACTCTCTAATGGTCATTGGATGGCCGATGCTTTATCTTGACAAATCATCTAAAGGCGACTCTCCCTAATCTTATCTACCACCTGAGCTACTCCAACTTTTTCCCGAATATACTCATTTTGCATTCTATCTCTAAGAGTAAAGACACTCATCCACCTAAGCATCCTCATCACTTAACTTAGTTTTATCTTCTTTTATTGTAACATTCGCACCATAAGTCATTCTGTCTTACCACCATCTTATAAAATTTTCCCTTAAGTTTAAGTGGAACTTTTCTATCACATAATAGGCGGATGCATTCTTCCACTTCAACCATCAAACTTGAATTCTACTAATAACATCTCCATCTATTTCACCATCATTTTGAACAATAGAGCCTAAATATCTGAAACACTCACTCTTATTAATGACTTGTTCACCTAATGTCACAACACTACCACTGAACTTTTACAACTAAAATTACACTCCATATATTCAGTTTAGATATACTTAAACGAAAACCTTTAGACTCTAGAGTTGACCTCCATAATTCAAGTTTCTGGACTCCCTCTAGACTTATCAACAAGAAGAATGTCATCAAAAAAAGCATACACCAAGGTACATCTTCTTGTAAATGCCTAGTAAGAACATTCATAACTAAAGTAAAAGATAAGGGCTTAAAGGCGATCCTTGATGTAATCCAACCAAATAGGAAAATATTTTGTCAATCTTCCTTGTGTTTGGCACAAGTAACACTAATATACATATTCTTAATGATTTGAATATCCTTAAATATTAACTTTCACTACGTTACAGAACTCTCCAAAGAACATCTCTTGAAACTTTATCATGCTTTCTCTAAATTAATAAATATCATATGTAGATCCTCCTTACTTCTCTATGCTTCTCCATCAAACCCTTAACAAATGTATAGCATCCATAGTAGATCTACCGGCATGAAACCAAACCGACAGGAGAAACTTCGTGTCACATCGTAGCCTATGCTCAATTACTCTCTCCCATAAATTTTAATGTTTGACACGTTAACATAATTCCTCTATAATTTGCACACTCTTGTGCATCGCCTTTATTCTTAAATGCTCTTTCTCCACTCATCTAACATCTTTTTAGTCTTTAAAATGATATTAAAAAGATTTGTAAGCCAAGAAATTCCTTGATCTCCTAAACATTTCCACACTTCTATTGGAATATTACGTGCGAATGTATAAATGCCGAAATCATTTAAGTATCTGCATACGTTGTTGCAACATGGCGGAGAAGTTTGTAAAATAAGTACTCGTGCATGTTTTAACGCAACGATAAAATATATGTTTTCGTATAGGTGAAAATCCCCATATGTGTCTTTCTTAGCACGGTGGGGAAGACAATCGATCACTAACATAAGTACACGTACACGATTTTTTTGGTGTGGTGAGAACATTTGTGTTTGCTTGCAGGTATATAAGTACCCGAACACGCCTTTCTTGGCGTCACGGGAAAATTTATGATTTTCTGCTAAACACCACACATACACGATTTTCTTAGCGTGGTGAGCATGCTCAACACTTCTGATGCAACCTTCTAAGCGGGGACGATGTTGGGATACTATCGAATGCTTCAAAATGATGTTGGACCTTACACTAATACAAGATTTAAATGAACGAAAATTAATAATAAAGATCAAAATTAAAATATAAAATATTAATTAAGCTCTGTAGGTACCTGAAGGTCTATACATTGATTCTTATTAGCACGGTAGGTATGAGGACTTTAGACCGTAGTGTCATAAGTTATTGATCATACACGCTTCTTATATGCGTGGTGGGAAAGCATTTCACTCCCGATACTAAGAGGGACGACATTAGGAGGTTGTTGAAATTTTACCAAACTTTGGGCTTACATAGGACTTAAACTGAACCCAATAAAGGACATTTAGAACTTAAACTAAAATTCAAAAATGATGCCAAGTCACATATGAAATGGAAATTCTTAAAAATGAAAATAGATTTGCAAAGAGCAAAACAAAGTGGGCTTATAATGGATGAATCATTTACCAATGAACATAAGTAATGTATTTCAAGATTAAGGTGGAACTTGAACAAGATATAAAATGGTCTTAGAAGTTTGGCAGCAAATATTAACATCATTTATGCATGGAGACGAAACACAAGTTAAGTTTGAGGATTAATTTATATGTGATGTAGGACACGGGTGCTTTTATGATATGATGTTTATTACACCGATAATTCTTAAATCCTCACAAAGAGTAATGATAAATGCACACTACTATTGAGCACATTCACAATATTATAAATTTAGTGAAGTTGAAAAGATCTTAGTTAAAGTTACAACCACACTGTAGATCCAATCTTATAAGCAAGAAATAAGCTTATGAACGATCTAACCTCAGAAAGATTTAAAATAACCAAAAGCGGATAAGTCGCCTACAAAATATATCATGGAGATCGCTGTCTTCCTTAAGTCCTTCTCTAAGGGTCATGAACTCACACACTCAAGAATCATCAAGAGGAAAGCACACAAAAGAATAGTAAAAGAAATTTAAGAAGATAACTTTCATTCCAAATTCAAGTACAAAGCATTACAAGAGTCATTTAAGCTTTATGACGATGGCGTCGACGATGGTGACGATGATGCCTCGTGACAAGACTTTAAAGGATTCTCCTGGAGAATGAAAATCCAAGTACTCTTGTAATAATTGTGAGTCTGATGTAACTCATCAAATGTAAGCCATGAATCTTCAAGTGGAGAAAGACCTTTCCAACGAACGAAACCTGAGTGCCTCCATCGATGATGATAATGCTCTTCTAAAATTTGATCCGACGATGTGATCTTAAGCTACAGATGTGTGAGTCGATGATGAAGTATGAACTCAGTATGTCAAGATTTATTTGCAGAGGAAATAAGATCATCCATGGCTTCCATACAACGTTAAATCACATTAAATATTGGAGAAATTCCAAAGATTCATGGAAGATCTATTTCATAAGCATTATCATTTATCTTCCTTACAACTTTATAAGGACCGCATCTCTTGAGAGTTAATTTCTTAAGAGTTGGAAATCTCCTAACTTTAACAAGAATCAAATCTCCTCATTAAATTTTACATATCGATGCATCAACATTAGCTTTATATTTATCATAACTCGAGTAAGTTTTGTTGAATTTCACGTAAATCATGTACGCTGCAGAATGAAGATAAATGCACTAACTATATGTTACGTGCAATTCAACAAGATCAATTGGTTTTCTTGGATCATAACAAATATGAAAAGGACTCATACCTGACCTATTAATTGAACTGCTATAAGCAAACTCGCAGTAAGAACTAGTCCCAACTAGTAGTATGATCTAATCACTGACACCTAAGTAAATTTCCTAAGCTTCTATTAACAACTTCGCTTCCATCCGTTTGAGGGTGGTAAGTCGTAAAATAAGAGTGTGCTTTTTCCATAAAGTTTTCCAAAAATAGCTCATAAATCTTACATCACGATCGACACAATTGATAGTCCATGTGTAACTATCTCACGAAAGAAAATCTATATGTGAGGCATCTGATGTCTTATAACATGGAATGAAGTGTGCCATTTTAGAGAATCGGTCAACAACTACTAGAATAGAGTCAAAACGCTACAGCAAAGGTAATCCTAAGATGAAGTCCATACTAAGATCTTCCCAAGGTTTGTGGGAGTGGTGTGTATGTAACCATAATTTTGTTTTCCACTTTTGCTACTTGATAACATCGGCAATAACGATAATAGCAACATCTTTCTTAAGACTAGGCCAAAAGAACCTATCCTCCATCATACTATTGTCTTATCAACCAAAATGACGATACACCTCCTGAATGAATTTCCTCAACAAGAAAATTTCGTGATGAATCTGAGATACATAGTTTTAAAGAGATATCTCAGATTTGATAATCTGACTATTAATTGAAACATCAAATTTCAAAGATTCAAAAATTTGTTAAAATCTTTACAATTAGGATAATCATCTTTAACCTTTCAATCCAAAGAACCTTCACACTCATGGTATTTAATAATGCATATTCTACTTAAGATTTGCAACTTTGTCTCGCATTTATGTTTAAGAACAAACGATATTCTTGAAGAAATTGAACCCATTTTGCATACGAGAACTAAGTTTCTTTTCATGTTTAGATATTTAAGCGCCGTGATCGAATAAAGTATAAATTCTGAAAGAAGATAATGTCGCCAATAACGTAAAGTTTGGATGACAAAGATACCACGATCATATGTGGAATATCGCTGACGCTTCATTTAATTTTTTCACTAAAGAAAAGAATGGATGACCTTCTTGTTTAAGAACACCTCCAATACCAACTCCGTAAGCATCACATGATACCTCAAATACTTTGTTAAAATTTGCATTTGTAATATCGTGGACTTGTTAAAAGTTCTTTAATTTGTAAGATCAAGAATGCCTTTGTCCAAACAAAGTCTCCTTTTTTAGACATTGAGTTACCGGGGCCATAATTGCTAAATCCATAATAAACCTTCGATAAAATGTGGCTAACCCATGAAAACTACGCATATCATGAATCATATTTGGGGTAGGCCACTCTGAATACTAATTTTTTGACGGCAGAGATGCCATCACAAGAAACAATGAATCCTAAGAAGATATCAAGACGCCATAAATGAGCATTTTTTTAAGTGAACATATAGTCTTTCTTCAAAGCACTTCAAAGACTCGAATGTTTCTATGATCTCTCTTAGTTTGACTAAAAATTAAAATATCATCAAAGTACACAACTAAAAAATTTTCCAATGAATGGTCGTAAGATATGAGTCATCACTGATAAATGTACTTGAGCATTAGTCAATCCAAAAGCATTACTAGCCATTCATACAAACCATCTTTTGTCTTGAATGCGGTTTTCCATTCATCACCTTCTCTCATACTAATTTGATGATATCCACTTCTAAGATCAATTTTAGAGAAAACTATTGATCCAAATGCATCATATCTAACATGTCATCAAGTCAGGTATTGGAAACCTATACTTAACATGATTTTATTTATAAGACGACTATCTACACATATACGCCAACTACCATCTTTCTTTGGGGTAAGAAGAGAGTGCACGCATGGAGATAAACTTTCCTAATAAATTTTTGATAATAAATCATCAACTTGTTGTTTTAGCTCAATGTTCATTTGGGTTCATAATGAGCAACGATAATGTGGCAAATTTGGGAGTGATGATCCGTGAATTAGCTCTATGGCATGTTGAATACTTCTTAATGGGGAAGCTCACTAGAAGTTCTTCGACAAATATCTTGATATTCCAATAAAAGTTCACGCATTCTCGATGAGAATGATTTAACACAAGGTTGATTTTCGTGAGGTTAGGACAACTAATGCAAAATGATATTCCCATTAATCTCTTGTTGAAATTGACGCTTATTAATAATATGTAGGATTTCTTTTCAATGGGTGGAGAAGAATTTTGTTGAAGTGGAGTGAC
The DNA here is from genome assembly GCA_021442155.1 of Cymbidium sinense. Classification (NCBI taxonomy): domain Eukaryota; kingdom Viridiplantae; phylum Streptophyta; class Magnoliopsida; order Asparagales; family Orchidaceae; genus Cymbidium; species Cymbidium sinense. The sequence continues at coordinate 115,530,739 of CM038225.1, forward strand.
CTCTTTGGCTTTAGTTTAGACAATTCTCTTACCTTGAAAACTAAAAGCATATGTATTAGACGCCCATAATTTGTGACATCCATATCAAAAGCCAAGGTCTACCTAAAAGTATATGAGCAACATCCATCTAAGAATATCACACCAAATTTTATCACTATATTCTCCTAATTGAATGGGTACAAGACAACGCTGAGATATGAGATAGGTCTTATCTACCCAAGACCTTATAAGGCTGGGTGGGTCTCCGGGTGAGCTTCATCCTCCAAAGAGAAGAATAACATTCATGCAACTTCCACTATCAATGATTAACTTACACGCCTTTTCACCACTCTTAAAATAAGTGTGAAAATCGATGCCCAATCATTATTAGTGGGTTGCTAACACACAACGATAACAAATATGAGACTCATCTAATGCATCTTCGCATCACTAGCTTCTTCATAAAGGGTCAACCGCAATTTGATTATCATTATTTTCATTTTGTTGATCCTCATTTTCATAATCTAAGTGTAAGTTTCGACAGAGGACAAGTACTTGCATAGTGACCAATTTTACCACATGTAAAACAAGTAATGCTAAGTCTTAGAGCTGATGTTCCCACTAAAGCTTTTCCTTTTGTTTCACTGGTCCTTAGAACTACTAAAGTAGAGGGTTAACACATTGAGAGTTATTTGTAGATGAAGTGAATCGCTTATAAGGTTGTGATCTAAGATATTGTTCAATTTGAGTCGCCACTCAAAATGCATCCTCAAGAGAATAAATTTCTCGAAGTTATCATTTCATTACGAATATCGCCAGAACCCGCATCTAAATCTAGAGATTGTGATCCTCTCTAACATCACAACGGGTCATCAATTCATCAAACCGTCATATACTCAACAATGCTTAAAGATCCTTGCTTAAGCTGCATCATTTCATCCATAAGTTGATCATGAAAATTTAATGCATACATATTTTTTTTAAAATTTCTTTCATTTCATCCCAAGAAGTGGTGGTTGTCCTAATCATTGATATTTTCGTGAGATTAACCCAATAAGTCTTAGCATGACTAGTTAGTTTCATGCGCAAAATGAACTTTTTCTTCTCTTCGACATGGGCATCCAATCAAAATATTGGTCCATGTCTACTAACCAATCTAAGAAAATTTTAGGATCAAGTCGACCATCAAAAGTAGGTGGATCAATTTTAACCCTACGAATAACATCATCGTTCTTCTAAGTGTACGCCGGCAACAAAATTAGTAATGGCTCTTCGTGAATGTCGGGATAATGCTCATAAGGAGTTCGATGAGCATAACCTTCATCTCGTCTTAATTGTCTTCCTATTCGATGAGGTGGGTGAGGAAGTATCAAAACTTCGGGATATTCATTAAAGTTGTTTCTAGGCGATAACGGGTCTAATAGGAGAATGTGGATGAGGTGGGAGAGGAAGAAGAACGGATCAACATGATGACCTTCTCTCTTCAAGTTGGTGTTACAGGATTGGGTTAGTTTACGGTGAATGTGTTGTAAATACCAACTTTTTTGTTAGGCTTCAAATCTTTTTTGGAATTCATTAAAGGTTTGTTGGTGCATAAGGGTAAGCTTTTCTATTTTTCTAGTAAAATTCATAGGAATTATGTTTTCATCTAAGGATTGATCTTGATATCTATGACCTACGAGTTGACATGATGATATTCTTTTAAAATATTAATATAAATAAATATTTAATTAATTTTTTTTATTATTATTTTAAATGCAATGTAATGAAATCAAAGACACGATTAAAAGTAAGTAAATGCTCTAATTAGATAAAAATTTTGTATGATTTTTTTTTAACAAGGAATTGCAAGATTACTCTAATGCAAAAATAAAACTCAATACTAAACAAGATGTTCCCAAAGAAACATATTTGCTCTGATACCAAATATGATGTAGGACCGTGCTTTTATGATATGATGTTTATTACAGATAATTCTTAAATCCTCACAAGAGTAATGATAAATGCTACTATTGAGCACATTCATATTATAAATTTAGTGAAGTTGAAAAGATCTTAGTTAAAGTTATGTACACTAGAGATCACGAATCTTATATAAGTCAAAGAAATAAGCGAAAAGTTATGAGCGATCTAATGTGATTTAAAATAAAAATGAAGCGGGGATGGGTTGAAGTCGACCTCTACAAACGGTCAGGTCGTTGTGGAGATCGCATTCCTTCCTTAGAAGTCCTTCTCAGGGTTGTGAACTCACACACTCAAGTAGTCAGGTCACTCAGAGGAAAGCACACAAAAGAATAATAAAAGAAATTTAAGAAGATAACTTTCATTCCAAATTCAAGTGGCATTACAAGAGTCTCCTATTATATAGGAATGAAAGGGAGAGTTAAGAATACTCCTAACTCCAAACTCAAACTAACATCATAACTACACCTGCCATTATCAAACCTGCACTCTTATCACCTGCTATCAAACTGCATTTCGTTATCACTACCTGATGACTGTGGAGTATGTAAGAATAGCCCAATACATATAACTCAGACATATACAAAATATAAAAACTCAATAATAATGACTCATGGGCCATGACATAAGAATAGCGATACATATAAATTCAAGACATATACAAAATATAAAAGCCCGATAATACATAACTTAAATTATAACAAAAGGCCAAATAATTCATTTAAGCTTTATGACGATGGCGTCAACGATGGTGACGATGATGCTCTGCATCAATATGAATAATTGACATGTTGGCCGTAAGCAAGAGCTTGACGTGGTAGATTTTCGTTGAATACAAATAGAGCTATTAATGGATGATTGAATTTTGTTAAAACTCTTATTGAACACATGGAGAAGAGCTGAAATGATATCAATAGGAAGATTGAAATAAGTTTTGCACTCACTTAAGCACATTGTGCATAATTCTTCAATAGACATTCACATAACACTTATTTCTTACTGTAGAAGAACTAGAAGAAACCTAAATAGCATGAGCAGGTTTAAAGAAGATATAATAGCTTGTCTATGTATGAGAATAAGTATTATATTCAATGAATTGATAAAGGCTTAAGAGTTCGTTAGCAAACTCAATCCATCGATCATTAAATTTGAAGGTCTCAAACATATGGATGAAATGATTTCATTTCACAAAATTTGAGATTATCTCATGGTTCATTTGGTTGTTGCGAAACTTGAGCAAGCTTACAAGCTTCAAATGTGATATTTATAAGCATTACGAGATAATTTCATATGCATCCTCGTTGTTTCGAAATACATGTAGAGGAATTAAAAGAGTTCAACTTTGCACGCGCTTCAAGGAAACTCCATGTTTAAACTCAAAACATGAAAAAGTGTGCAATCAATCTTAATTAACCCGCATGGGCCTCAACACATGTATTGCACTCTTAACTTAGTGTTTGAGGATGCTGTGCTGGTTGAAGATAAAGTTAACTCAAATTATTTTAGTTTTAAGAAATGTGTAAATATTTTAATAAAAGGATATTCATTTTGAAAATGTACGTGCCTTGAGTAAAAATATGTAAGCTATAAATATTGATTTGTGTGCACAATATACACCACCAACGGGTTGCTTTACTTATATGGTGAAGTCGTAAGTCTTAATCAATTTGATCCTCCTCTTTACAAGGGCATGAGTTAACAAGATTAGTTGCAAGTCAAATGTTCGATTACTAAGAAGAAATTTTGATTTGTATATTTGCTTACGACCATGAATGATATAAATGAAGAAATGTCATATTCAAAATTTAAACTTTGATTCAAGTTGGAGACATAATTAGGTATTTATTGATCCAATCCTTTGCTAGTAGACTAGTAAAGTTGACAAGGTCTATATCTCGATTATGGTTGTGTTGAATGAAGATTTCAACTGAAGGGGATATTATCATCAAAATGCATTCACAATTTCAAATCAAATTAACTTAAATCAAATGCCAATACAAATTTGAAATTTGATAAATTGCCCAGCTCTACATGTTTAAATAAAATTTATCATTTAAAAAATTCAAAGTTAAAATTTCTTCACCCATCCATAACCATTTGTTTGAGGTGACAAATTAAAGAAACTTTAGCATTCAAAAGAGTCAATGTTAAGTCAAGTGTTTTGTTATGTTCACTCTCAAACAATCTCATATCAGTAAGGACGTGACAATGTATCCTCTGTTCGTGTGATTTAGCTAGTTGACTCAACATATGATGCATTTATGATCATAGTCCTCTGACCGGGTGATTCATTGTCAAATGATGTCATTTTATTACGACCACAATTATTGCTCGTAGGCTCCTCTATGGCTTTACCCTCTGAGAGGTGAATCATAGGGTATACTTGGTAGGGCAAACAATTTTCTGTTAGCTAAGGTGGACTCCATTTTATCTCTTTAGACGAATATCAACTAAGGTTTACAAGAATATCTTAAATGACAATCCATGGCTATTGGCGCATTGGGATCATTCTGGATTAGATTGGGACGCCCGCGACTGGGATGAAGAAACCAAGGATCTTGTCAATTTCTTTCTCATAAACTAACAATGATGAATTTCACAAATCTAAATTTAAAACTCCATTTGTTGTTACTATACGTTAAACAATTAACGATCTTATGACTACCCTTAATCAAAAATTTTCTCTCAGCATTGGGAGGGGTAATTAACTATAGGTATTTGTGCCAATAGGAATCCTGGAATTAGATCTAAGGTCCTCACAAAACAAGTGTGAAATCTCTAAGCAATATCTTATCTATTGTTTTATCTGCCTTTTGAAAATTTAGTTGACATTAATCTAAACTTTTTATCGAGAGGTTGGACACGAATTTTCGGAGCCCGCACCTATGAGTAACTCAAGAGGGAAAATATTATATAATTATTCTATTAATGGCTTAATTTTGTTAGGAATGCATCTCGTTTTTTAGTTTTTTTCTCGGACTACAAGGTAAGGACTTCTCATATAGTTTTAAGAAACATAGATTTTGTAATAACAAAATTAGATCTTAATAGCTCTTTTGGGGTATCTCTAATAGCCATCAATACAACCTTTTTACCTTCGTAATGCATGATGTAAGTGTTTTTAAATTCATCATGAATGACATACCTATCATATTGCAGGGATGACCTCATAAAGGATGATAAGCATCCATGAAAACACTGGCACACCATACCTCGTCATTTATTTTATTTTCAATGGAAAAGTGCACTAGACGTCACTTATTAACTTTAGTTTTGTTGCCCTTTCTAGATGAGTCAAACTTATAAAGTGTGGGATATTATTGAGGTTATAGTTTTAATTTTTCAATCATATGATTGGATATAATATTTTCATAACTCTACCTGTATCAATATAGTGAATATGAAAAATATTATGGTGATGCTTATCGGAATCTGAATCAGTAAAGGTGTTTCAGATACTTCGAGCCACCATGCTCTCCTTCATCAGCATATATTAATTGTTCGTTCTCATCTTGGTCTCTTTTCAAGTGGGATCTCTTTTAAAGACACAACTCTTCTATTTGGGAATGTGTTCAAATCCTAATCATTGTGCTAGCTTTATTTCTTCGTGAAGTTGATGGACAAGTAAGCGAATTAGTCTTATTATGTGCACGGGATGCCTACCTAAGTTTTCTTTCTTATTTTATTGAAAATTGTCCTATATTCAAAGACGAAATTTTTCTGACTTTATTGATGTTCAACCCGTAAAGCTATTTAGCAACTCAGACAATGTCCAATATTGTTGTAATTGGATGACATTTATGATAGTTGGATGCATACCTTCTACAAACCTAGCAATAGTATACTCTTTAGGTTTCATCTTTTTTACATTTTAATATTAATTGTTTAAATTCAACTATATATTTTTCTACAGCAACAATAACAACAACAACAAGCCTTTATCCCACTAAGTGGGGTCTGCTACATGAATCCTTCGACTCCATTGTGTCATATTATGTGTCAAATTCTCATTTAATTGAAGTATACTGAGGTAATTTTTTATACATCTTAACCAAGTCTTTTTAGGTTTACCTCTACCTTTCTTAACATAAAGCAAATCTAATACATCTACTCTCCCAACTGGGTCATTGGACAGCCGACGCTTTATGTGGCCAAACCATCTAAGGCGACTCTCTCTAATCTTATCTGCCACTGGAGCTGCTCCAACTTTTTCCCGAACATACTTGTTGACCTACAACTATGTGTCATTTAAAATTAAGTAAATGACATAGAAGTTAAATGCCCTAATCATGATCGAAATTAATTAAATTCGATTTGATTTGGAAATTGACCTGTCGTCGAAAATATTAAAATTAATTAAATAACAAATATCGAATCAATTAAGGATCAATCAAATAATTAAAATCAAATTTTAAATGAAATTACGCGCATATCAAAATCGAAAGCCGATATCTAAACGACCTCGTTTGCAAAATTGATCGCTGTCGTCCAAACGTTGAGACCTATCAAATGACGCGATCGATTACAAAGTGTGCGCGCGTCAGCGGCTTTGAGCGGCGTCGCTTTAGACTTAACTTCACAGTAGGCGTTGTCGAATAGTCTCCGTCACGAAATCGATCCCAGATTCGCGTCACAACTAAAATTAACACCTATATTGTTAGGGTTTATTTCATGAATTAATGTCACATAAAATAATATTTAATTATAATTAAAGGGACTAATGACTGCTTAATCCTTAAACCCCTCTAATCCCTACCTAACCTGCAGTTCTATTGGGCTGTGCTGACCAATGAAAAGAGGTGGCCTAAAGAAGCGGAAGGAATCGTTGACCCTCACTCACGACATTTCCCTCTCTCGGCTGAAGCTCACTCTCATTCGGCTCTTTCCCTCTCTCGTGATCCCTCTCTCGTTCCTGCGGCTCTTGGTAGCTCTAGGGTCGATTCTCCCTCTCCCTCTTCGCTCTGACCAACCCACCCAGTGACTCCTTCTCCTTCTCGGTGAGCTCCCTGCGGTCAGTGCTCCTCTCTTCAAGAAACCACCCAACAGCAAGCAGGACTCGATCCTTCCTAATTCCTCTTCCAACCGAAACCCCAGTTGTTTCGTTTCAATCTTAACTTATATTTTGTTATGTGGGTTTCTCTTGAAGGAAATGCGATTTCTATTTCCTCTTCCATTTGTGTTTTATGGTTGGATTTGCTTTCGGGTTTGCAATAGCATGAAATTAAGGTGATTGGATTTATGCTACAAGCTTTCGGTTCTTTGTTTTTTTCTCCCAGGTTGGAGGAGCTCATTCTCTTTGCTTGGTTCCTCCTTTCCTTTCGTCTGTCGTTCCTCTCCTGGGCAGGCGAGGTTAGAGGAGCCCACTATCTTTTCCTCGGTTCCTCTTTTCCTTTCGTCTGTTCCTCTCCACTGGGCCTTGGCGCTTTCTCCTCGTGTGATATGTTGGTTTATCCGATGGTTCATGATCCAATCTCTGCTTGCAGAAAAATTCCAAAACTCTTTAGGTTTCTCTAAACTTCCTATTGCTGCTCCTAATGGGCAAGCTAAGTATTCTATTGCTCTTTGTTCCTATTGCCATGGAGCTTTTGCTGAGTAAATCCATATCAGTGTTTCAAGCAATAGAATGCTACTTTTTCTGGTTTAACTTTGTCATGAATAGGAGTTCAGAATGGGTGTACCCTTTACTTGATATGATAGAGTTCATTAGCTTTCATAAGAGCTTATTTTATCTAGGTGTTATTGGAAGGAGAATGATCAATTTTGCTCCAGTTTTCTCATTTGTTTTACTTTATTCGATACTCCCACATAAGGAGCCTCGTTTCATCATTGGCTTTGTTCCAGGTTTTCAATGTATCGCAATTGCTTCCGGTAGAGTATATGAGCTTATAAACAATAGTGAGAAGGATAATTGTTTCATTTCAGTAAGCCATGATGCAATAAACTATTTTAAACCAACTATACAATATGTGCTTCTCATACACAGCAAGTCTGATCTCTTTTGTGATTTGAGGTTGTCATGTTGTTGTTTAAATGGATTAAATATTGCAAGCTTTAGGGTTACCTTACTTCAATTGATTTCCTTGAAGGGAACTATATATATATCATGCCTCTTTCATATACAAACCGAAATCTGAAATTAGAAAGAGGGATTTTCAAATATTGCATGGTTTAAATCTTGGGCCCTAGTGTTATGATTGCTTGTTGTTTCCTATGGATATCTATACTTTTACCTTGCTGAAAATAATTCCTTCTTGGGATAGAAAACAGAATTCCTAAGTTAAATGCAAGTATTTCCTATCCTCAACCCTATGTTCTTATCATATGGAGGAGTTAGTGTTTGCTGAAATTGTCTTTCTTGCAAAAGAAAATGATGAAATCTGAAATTTAAAAGCATAGAAGGGTTTGGGTGTTGTGAAACTCAAAATTTGAAACTCAAAATCGAAAATTGTTTACTTTCCTTATGCTTCATTCTTGTTACTTTCTTTCAATTGATGATACATTTATGCAAAATCTTGTGAAAAGAAGAAAGGAATGATTGGTTTTGAGTTTAATCCATACTTGCCTATTTTCATTTGATATCTTATTAACGGGAAAATTCATTATCTTATCATCAAAGTTTATTGGTGTCTCGACACCACCATGCGCCTTTTCTTGGCGTGGTGCTTCGATCTCATGGCCCTGGGATGGAGGTTTGTAACCGGATAAGTTCGGGTAAAATTCATCGTTATCTCTTGCAATATTAACGGAAATATCTTTGCTATAAGTACCGTTCACATTCCCCGTCGCGGGGAAACTTGTGGATATTCGCGTTGTTCCCGTGGCGAAATATCTTGCTTAAATTGTTTAATGCGGGGAAATTTGTAATACTGTTCACATTATTCCAATGTGACGGGAAATATCTCTATATAAGTCGTTGTTATGCGGAGGCTTTAATGATAAAGCCATTCGTTGTTCGTGGGCTCTTGCGATAGTAGTTCACATTGTTCCGCGGGGAAACTTATGAGTCACATTGTTCCAGCGTGGCGAAACTATTATGATAAGTCTTTCACGTTGTTCCGTGGCAAGGAAATCGTCTTGTGTTGCGGCGTGCGCTTTTCTTGGCGTGGTGGGCAATAAATCTTCGTAGAGGTGTCTCCGACACCTACCATGCCTTTCTTGGCGTGGTGGGCTTTGTCAAGTAGCCTATCGCGGGGATGATCAGGAGGTTCTTGAAATTTTCAATAAAAAAAGGTGAAATGTGTCATATATAAATGCTTATACTTTAATTTCATATACATGTGAATTCAAATTATCTATCTTTAGTGCGTTCAGCGTTGTTCCCGCGGAAAACGTGATCACTGTTCGTGGCGGAAATCTTCTTATAAGTACTGCTCGTTGTTAGCGTGGCGAAAATCTTGTCTTGTCGGTAATCCTGCGTCTTTCTTGGCGTGGTGGTAAATTTTCGGTAGGGTGCCACGCCATCTTTCTTGGCGTGGTGGGAAGGCTCTTAGTAGCCACTCGCGGGATGGCCAGGAGGTTGAAAATTTTGATAAATAAAATGTCCAAGTATTTAAAAAAAAGAAGAAGAATACGTATTCATCTATTAAATTCATCATACTACATAATTACGATGCTTACTACGCTTAGTTCTTGCGAATCTTCATAGCGTATGATTACTCATTTAAAGTTCAAATTCATTTTACCTAAGTGGTGATTATGCCATATGAAGGGGTGAGAAATGAAAATGTGACACTCAATCGTGGAAAGATCTGGTCGTGTATATCATTTAGGAAACAAATGATAAGACTTCATGCTAAAATCTTAAGTGAAATGATTGTGTGATATTTAAAGTGTTATCTCATTATTGATTTGAATGCTTTAATATCTGAGTTAAATGAAATGAACCTTGAAGCGATATTCTTAACCATGAATTTGATTACGCAAATACTGAAAGAATCAAATTCAAATCTATAAAATCGTGCTTGATTTGTTAAAGAAACGACACGTCTTGATCATGATAAGTGGTTTAAGAACCGTCGTATATCATTTAGAAACATCTGATCAGTTTCTGATAATGCATTCGTTCTTATAAGAACAAAATCATTTGAGACATGCAGTAAATAAAAGATTCAATACATATATATAGATAAATCTATACTTGACTCATGACAAATAAAGAGAGTCGCTTTATATCTTATAGAGCGACTTATTTGATCATGATAAACACTTGAAATAATTCATATTACATATTCGGTTTGGTCTTGGTCAAAAAACTTAAAAAATCTAATGATGTTAAATCTTAGAAATTGGATTTAAAGAATATAAAGATATATCATATGTTAATGCATCCTCTCAAATTCAAGGTCATAAGAAGAAAAGTCTCCGATCTCTAAGTATAATTTAGACGAGGTTTGGAACGATAGATCTTGAAATAATTAATCTAGATCCATCCTTTGCAAGAAAATAGTCGAGTTGACAGGTGTCATCCCCGGTTTGGTCTTGAATTCAGGTTAAAACTCAAAAATGTCATTAAAACCTAAACTGCAAATTGGCCTTTCATTTCAAGACATTTAATGTCCATATAACATTTTAAAAGAACATATATTCACATGTATGTTGAAATGTCCAAACAATAGGGGACATGTCTGAGTTAGATATAAAACAAAAGAAACAGTTTATCGGTTTGGTCTTGGGGGTCAAGTTAATAAACCTAAAAATTTGATATTATAAAATTTCAAATTAATAATATCGATAATTTAATTCATATAATACAAGATATAAATCAATTGAAACACAATTCAAATTCGGAAGAAAAGTCCCCCGATCCATGTTGAGTGAAACAAGGTTTTGAAGGATTATACCTCGAGATAATGAATTTAGGCGTCTCAGAAAAATCGTGACAGGTATCGATTGATTAGCCATGATCGAAGGGTAATGATAATTAAAATTTCAATGATAAATGATCATATATTCAAATCTAAAATCAATCAAAATGATCAAAATTGAAAATAACAAAATATAAATAAAAAACAAATGAAATGAATTATTTAAATTAAAACTAAAAAAATAAATAAAATCAATCCACCCTCCCCGATTGTTTGTCTTGGTGTAATTAAGAAAATTCTACGCGAAAATGTCAAATTAAATACATGCTTCATTCGCTCGAATATTCCACAAAAGCGTGGGGCGTGGCGTGTCACTCTGTCCGTGGTTTTTTGATAAGCACCACATAAATGGCGGAGCGAGTCCGCCGGTTGGTTCGCCTCGATATGGCCTTAGTCGATGGCGTACTATGTTCCGATCTTTGTTTTTTTTGTGAAAAGTAGAATGTATATTTGGTTGAGAAAAGCGCTATGTTAGTAAGGTTTCTTATAGTTGTCCTCTTAGACAACGACAATTCTGAGGGCTTGGGCGGCGTAACCATGTATTCTTGTGATCCGGTCGAGGTTGGGTGATTCTACCTCCCATTAGCGGACGGGGGCTGACGGACAGACACGGAACCATGGGATCTAGATGGAGCGTCGTTCCACAAAAGTTTTAAGTTAAAATAATATTTCATAAGTTCTAAACTCCACTCACCGCAATTATATACTCTCTTTTTATACTTAAATTTTAATCGAAAGTTTTTTCAAGATTTGGGAGGTAATTATTATATATGCTTATAGAAACTTTAAACAGATATAAAAGCTCACCAAATGAGAACGAATCTCTGGGTAGTGTCTTATCTATTATTCATCTGTCTTCTGAAATTATCACCGACACTTAAACAACTCTTTCACTCTTTTGTTTTCTGAAAGAGGTCGGTGGCGAATTTTTGGATCTCACAATACTCATTTTGCATTTTATCTCTAAGAGTAAAGCCACTCATTCACCTGAGCATCCTCATCTCTGCAACACTTAGTCTTATGCTTCACTTTTATTGGCCAGCATTCTGCACCATAAGTCATTGCAGGTCTTAACACAATCTTATAAAATTTTCCTTCAAGTTTAAGAGGTACTTTTCTATCACACAACAGGCCAAATGCATTCCTCCACTTCGACCATCGAACTTGAATTCTACTAATAACATCTCCATCTATTTCACCATCATTTTGAATATAGAGCCTAAATATGTGAATGGCTCACTCTTTTTAATGACTTGTTAACCTTATGTCACAACACTACCACAATAACTTCTACAACTAAAATTACACTCCATATATTCAGTTTTAGATCTACTTAAATGAAAATCTTTAGAACTAAGGTTACAACAACAACAACAGTAACAACAAGCCTTTATCCCACTAAGTGGGGTCGGCTACATGAATTCTTCATCTCCATAATGTCCTATTATGTGTCAAATTCTCATTTAATTCAAGTATGCTAAGATCACTTTTTATACATTTTAATCAAGTCTTTTTTAGGTCTAACTCAACTTTTCTTAACTTAAGACAAATCTAATGCATCTACTCTCCTTACCGGGTCATCGGAAGGCAGACACTTTATGTGGCCAAACTATTTAAGGCGACTCTCTCTAATCTTATCTACCACTGAAGCTACTCCAATTTTTCTCGAACATACTCATTTCGCTTTTTATTTCTAAGAGTAAAGCCACTCATCCACCTAAGCATCCTCATCTCTGTAACACTTAGTCTTATGCTTCTCTTTTATTGGCCAACATTCTGCTCCATAAATCATTGTAGGTCTTACCATCATCTTATAAAATTTTTCTTTAAGTTTAAGCGGAACTTTTCTATCACACAATAGGCCAGATGCATTCCTCCACTTCAACCATTAAACTTGAATTCTACTAAAAACCTCTCCATCTATTTCACAATTATTTTGAACAATAGAGCCTAAATATCTAAATCACTCACTCTTTTTAATGACTTGTTCACTTAATGTCACAACACTATCTCTAGAACTTCTACAACTAAAATTACACTCCATATATTCAATTTTAGATTTACTTAAATGAAAACCTTTAGACTCTAAGGTTAACCTCCATAATTCAAGTTTCTTTTGGACTCTCTCTAGTCTTATCAACAAGAAGAATGTCATCAGCAAAAAGCATACACCAAGGTACATCTTCCCATAAATGCTTAGTGAGAACATCCATAACTAAAGTAAAAAGATAAGGGCTTAAAATTGATCAACTGAAATAGGAAAATATTTGTCAATCTTTCTTGTGTTTGGACACAAGTAACAACTCTAGTATAAATATCCTTAATGACTTGAATATAACCAATATGTACTCATTTCTTTTCTAGAACTCTCCAAAGAACATCTCTTGAAACTTTATCATAAGCTTTCTCTAAATCAATAAATATCATATGTAGATCCTCCACTTTCTCTATATTAAACGCGTCTAACAAATGTATAGCATCCATAGTAGATCTACGGCATGAAACCAAACGATTGTGAGAAACTTTTGTATCACACAACTCTCTCTCTCCCATAATTTTAATGTTTGACACGTTAACTTAATTCCTCTATAATTTGCACACTCTTGTGCATCACCTTTATTCTTAAATATAGGAATCAACAAACTTTTTCTCCACTCATCTGACATCTTTTTAGTCTTTAAAGTAACATCAAAAATATTTGTAAGCCAAGAAATTCTTTAATCTCTTAAACATTTTTACACATCTATTGGAATATCATCAGGTCCTACTGTTTTTTCACATTTCATTTTCTTTAAAGATTTTCTAATTTCAGATTTACTAATACGATGATAAAAACAAAATTCTCTATTTTTGTTTAGGGTATTAGGATTGCTGAAATCAATTATATTTTCAGATCCTTCATTGAAAAATTTATCAAAATACCTCATACTCCTATTTTGAATATCCTTTTTTAAGAAAAATACTTTATGATTTTCATTCTTAATACACCTCACTTGAACTAGATATTTACTTCTATCTCTTTGGTTGGGTAATTTATACATACATCTTTTACCATCTTTGGTTTCTAATATATTGTATAAATCACTAAAAGCTAAATTTTTTGCATCATATATTGATTTTTTTGAATCCCTATAGGCCACTTTATATCTTTCCCAATTCTCTGAATTTTTACATATAAACCAAGTTTTATAAAAATCCTTCTTATTTCTTATCTTTTTTTGCACATTATGACTCCACCAACTATTTTTATTAAAATAAACTTTTCCTTTTGGTTCTCCAATCACATTTTTAACAACTTGCTTAATTTCACTTGCTATTTTTTCCCACATAACATTAGCTTTCTTATGAACATCCCAAATTCTAAGTTATTATTGCTTGCTCTTTAAAATATTTTTATTAGTGTTCTTTAAGTGCTCTCATGTAATCCTAGAGTAATAATTTGATTTATTTTTCATCTTTCAATATTCCATCTTAAAATCTAAAACTAACAATCGATGTTGGGTGTTTAAACTTTCTCTTGAAATGACCTTACAATCTTTACAATCTAAGCAATGTATTTTTTTATTAGAAAATAATCAATTTGTGTTTTACTAGATTCATTTTTATAAGTAATAATATGTTCATCTTTTTTCTTAAATAAAGTATTAACAACTACAAAATTATAGGCTATAATAAATTATAATATAGTCCTATCTTCTTCATTAGTCACTTCAAATCCATAATCATCATGAATACTTTTAAAATATTCTACCACTCTACCAACATATCCATTTAAATCTCCTCCAATAAATCTCTTTTTTTCAAGAGATATCTTTGTATTAATCACTCTAATTCATTTTAAAATTTTTCTTTTGAGCCTACATCTAAACCTACTTGAGGAGCATAAACACTTATACTATTGATAATCTTAGTATCAATTATATATTTGTCTACGATAAGATTTTTTTGTTGAAAGTTATAGAGTTTGATAATTGTATCTTATTTAAATGTTGAGGTAGATATTTCTTTCGTAATTTTTTTTTTCATCTTTTCCCATGCAACAATGTATCCTTTTTCCTCCCTTGCCCTAGTTTTTTTTTATGTTTTCCTATCAACTTAATGCAATTTTTTTAAGTTTAATGGCTTTCAATTTTATGCTTCTGTTATTAGGAATGTTCTTGTAATATAAAACTCACTTGATGATATATAGCCAATCAATAAAATCATCTAGAGTTAAGCTTTCTTAAAATTAGAAATATCTATCTTAGCCCCTTGATTTCTCTTAAAAGGTTTTCTCCTACGATAGGAAGTCATCTTCATTCGTTGATTCTGTACAATCTTATTGAAAAGGATTTTCCATCTCACATTCAATGTGATGTTCATCCAAATAAATGGACCGTGATTTACTTTCATATCATTCATAAGCTGCTAACGTAGCGTGTAATTGTTGTAGTTCTCGACAGCTTTTCCATGGTTAAATTTTGATTTTGGCAGGGTTGGTTTCTCCTAGGAGGCATTTTAACTAAAGCTCTGATACCACTATTTGGCACTGTTTTAAATAAAGGTCCTAGGAGACCAACTCTAAAGAATTTAGGACATCAATACAAAACTAAATTTCTCAACAACAAAAGAGATACTAGTTACACGGAAAGATAATCAATTAATAATATAGTTGCAAGTATACCCAGACTCATACAAGATAGACTCACAAGACAAAATTGCAAAAGATACAATCTAACCCAGCCTAAAGTAACTACCCCAGCTTTCGAACATGGCAAAGCAGGGAACATCACCCTTTCAAGTGGCTGGCAGTTTCGGTTGGTAGGTTTGGTTTCCTTTTGATTTAGCTCAGTTCTAATGCCTGGAAATAGTCACCTGACTTTATAGAATCTTTCTTGAATCAAGAATGCGATGCACAACAAGCTTGTGGTCCAAGTCTCTTAGAATTCCTCTTAATGGCCCACGGCAGGACAAGGAAAAATCTTCAATTGGCCTTTGGAAAATTGATTGTAGCTTGAGTTTTCCAGCAACTATTCCCGGTACTCTCCTAAACTCTTGTTATTTGTGAATTTCCTCCAGTAAACAGCCAAAGAAAACCAAACAGCATCAAATTCAAAGGGATTAAATGATAAAAATCAGTTAGGAAAATAAAGATAACTTGTCCTAGCTCTTCATTCGGATCCAAAAATAGGTATGTCTGCAATTTCTCATCGGAAAACCCATACCTGTCTGTTACTACTCAGTTACATGGCAATCCAAACCCTTACTATTACTGGAAATTCCCAAGAATAGGCTATTGATAGCCACTAGGGAGAGTCGGAGATATAGGAGTAACAAGGCAATCAAGCTTAGCAAGGTCTAGGACCACACTATGGCTCCCTCTCCTCCCAACTATCCAAATAGGGAGAAATCTACTCCTAGAGTTGAGGAATCCACCCTAAATAAAATATATGATATTCTAAAACTAAACTAAAAGAAAAGACCATTCTAACTCCTAACTCTTAAAAGGTGGCATATATAGGCTTCTTAAGACAAGATCCTCCCTCCCCTTTATTTACAAACATACCACTAAGTGAAACAATTAATAAATAAGGTATTGAAATAAATAGATTAAACCCATCCAGCTATTAGTTGACGTTATATAATTTTCTAAATAATAAACTAAAAGCTAATTATCAAATTAAAATAGATTTTGCAATGATAGAAAATTCTATGAAATATAAAATAATATAAACCATGAACATTTTGTGCAGCATCAATTTGATTCTTTTATAATTGCAACAATATTGTTTATTTACTTTGTTTCAAAATGCTTGTGATAAGATGCTTTCTCTGTAGTATCCCATCATTTGGTTTTATTTCAGCCTTTTAAAGTTAAAAAAATTAATAATCAAACTAATTAAGTATATTTCATAATTCTTTCAATTTCAATAGGTAGCTCACATAGACATAAAGCTTAAACTTTGTACACCTTGAAAGCTAAATCAACTCAATCAATATTTACCATACTTCATCAATATGTTTTATTTGTCTATTTTGAAGAAATTTCTTCATAAAACATTTATTTAATAATTTCATAGTTTTTTGTTTTTGTGTTTTCAATTTATTTACATGCTAGAAGTTTTGTAAAGAGAAAGCTAAGCCAAAAATGTAAGTCTTGATGTTTTAGGTAGTTTTCTAGATATGAAAGATTGAGAGAAGATGATATATAATATAATTAATGCAAGAAACAACTAATCACGACACATTGATTGAGTTGAAAGCTTATGTTGATACGTGGATTATGGTTTTTGATTAGGTCACATTAAGTTGTGTTGATTAGAAAGAAAAAATATCTTATTCTCAGTGTGGATTTATCTAGGGAGTGAAACATTATTCTATTCATAAGTCTATATGTTGTCGAATCACTACTAGGCAATTGAATTTGTGAAAGGAATAGCTATCCATAACTATGAAAAGGTGTTTATAAAGGTAATGCTAAAATACAATACATAAAGTAATGAAAAAGATCAAACTTTCTTCTCAATTTTATTTTCATCTGATTCTTTAGTTATTGTATTCACTGTTCTTGCGAACAGGAGCTCTTGTAGGAGTGTTTGCATTGTTCTCAAAATTCCATTTATCATATTAATTTGTGCTGTTATTAAGAATGAAATAAACTAAATATAAATTTTTTTGCTCAATTTTCAATGAGCAATAGCAGTCCTAATTATTGTAAAGTTAAAAATACATAATTGATTATTGAGTCATTTTTTCATTCATGAGATGAGGTGTAAGCCTTAAGGTGGCTTGATATGTAAGTCATAAGATCAATAAATTACGTAAAGTAAAATGTAGTACTAACTTCAAAGTATAAAATAAAAAGTAAATTATTAACATACTAACATAGTAAAAAAAATAAATTGCACAAAGTAGGAAGTAACTTGTTAAAATCCTATCATCAAATCATGAGGAATGATTAGACAAACATCAAAGTAAGATGTAATAATATAACAATTCAAAATGAGTTCAACACATTAGTCTCTCTTTATCAGTCCTATTAAAGAGAAATTTATTTATTTATTTTTTATACAAGAAAAAACTTAGCAAGGAGGAGGAGCGAATGGTGATGGTTAGAAAGGAAGAGGATGATGTGCCATTAGTGGTGGTGTCATGTGTGAGGATGTTCGTGCTTAGGAGGGTCTCAGTTTGGAGTAGAGAAAGAGGGCTGCATGCATGAGCCTCAATTTTAGGTTAATATCAGGTTTTAATATTTAGTTATGTTTGATTTTTTTTAAAACTTATTTTAATTGTTCAAGCCTCACAATATTTGAAACAAGGCGCATCTTTAGTTGTGCTCACATATGCCTTATATATTAAGCCATGTGGTATGTGCTTGATCATGATTTTCTTAAAATAAGTGCTTAGACACACCTCATATTGTGTAATTTTAAACCATATCATTTAATAAGAAACTAGATTTCAAAATGCAACGATCTTCTACCTTTGTATGTGAACTCTTTGCAATTATGGAGGCTATTAAAGAATGGTGTGAATACCTTCTTGGCTCTCGATTCACAATTTACTTGGACCAAAAAAATATTTGTGAAGTTATGAATTAGGTAATCTAGACTTTTGATCCATAGTGTTTACTACTCAAATTAATGGTTTCTGATGTAACAACTCATCCTAGAGGTGACTTCTATGATGTAGCTATTTATCCTAGATTGCACTTAGTTCCCATTTTCTGATTGGTGTAATGCCTTATCATTCATAATAACTCAAATTCTTAACCATCGAGATATTATCTATTTGGCCTAATAGCTTCATCATCAAGGGAGAAAAATAAAGGGAAGCGTCTCTTTTGTCAGCATCCAGTTGAAAAGAGGAGGGCTAGGGCTTAGGGCGTTGGAGGGAGGAAGGAGTCTTGATTGATGATGTTTTGTAGCTGCATACTAGAGCAAATTGGAGATTAAAGAGTGCTTTTTTTAGTATCTTCCTTTATATTGTGAATGAAGACAATGAAGGAGAGTGTGTGGATTGCGCAATTTGCACAGTTATAGTGGGCGGAGCCGGAGTGAATTACATGATGAGCTTGACTGGTCGGGGTCGTGTGAGTTGAGAATGACACTTGGATTGGCATGGGTTGTTCTTCTGGTTTCGTTCCATAACATATGAGCTAATGATTGAATACAAGGCTTGCTCCATATTAACCTCAATTATCAATATTCGCCCCTATATTTCAATTACTATGTCAAATTAAGATTGGGGTAGCTACCATTGGAATATTTAATTGAGACCTTTGATAAAATGACATTCTAGGAAAATATGGTCTTTATGCAAGCATGATAGAATTATGATAATAGTCCGTTTGCTTCTCAAAAATTGATTAATAGTATTATCATTCCAAAATGGTGGGTTTTCATGGTGTACAATTCAAAATGCATCATTATTTGCAACATCATTTATATTAGTGCCCCAAAAATAGGTTGGGTTGATTTCATTCAATCCATTCCAACTTGCCAAGCAACTAATTATTAACCACTTGTCCCTATTGGTATCCTACTACTTTCTATAGGCAACTTGGAATAATCATATCATGGATTTCATTGTTCATTTACATCTATTATAGGGAAATACTACAATCATGGTAATTGTCGATTGTCTAACCATGCATGCTCACTCACACCACTTCTTGTTCATTTTGTAGCATCAATGGTAACTAGTGCCTTCATATCAAAAATTTGACACGTACAGGGAGTACCAAAAATTTTAATATCACTCACACCATCGAGACCCTTGAGCAATACCTCCATTATTGTGTAATTGATCACCCCAACAGTTGGACTTATTACATACCACCGGCAGAGTTCTCCTACGATACCTCCTTCCACTCTTCTATTGAATGCCTACATTCCAATCATTGTACAGTCATTCACCACCACCTATACATTGTTATGTTGGCAATTTTACAAATTGTGATGATACAAGCCAGAAATTAAATGAAACAGCAAGTTATCAACATCAACGGGATCTCACCTTCAATGTCAAATGGTCAAACTGCAGCCACACATTCAGCTTTCAGTATGCCTCATACATTATTAAAAATTCAGTAAACGTTATTACGGTCCCTTTCATATTTTGGAGAAAATTGGCTCCGTATCTTACAAACTAGAGCTCATAAAAAGAAAAAAATAAAATAAAATTAAAAAAATACAGCCAAAACTTAACACCCAACCCCACCATTCTTTTAATTGATAGTTGGGATATCCACCCATTGGTTCAACCTGAATTCATCCTCAAGTATAGGAAGCCATAGAGTAATGCTAAACCTCACTGGCAACATCTTCACTAGCAACCTCTAATAAAATGGATGGATATTTCGGAATCAGAAGCAACTTCGATTGATGATGATCTACGGCAATCACACCAAAATACTGACATTGAGGACAAGGCTAACCTGCTAAGGGAAAAGGGAGTTATGCAACTCCAACCAGCAAACCTCTCACAACAGCACACATCTCAGCCCAACCCACCCAGCTTTGCATTCCATCAATCCGCCTCAAAGACTAAGAAGGCATGTATTTTTTACTTAGTTTTGTTAGCAAAGAGCTTGTCTTGTTTTTTTTAAGCATTTTGCTACGTTAGTTATGTGTTGGCCCTCATGCTTGTAGCGGGAAAAAACAGCTACTGGTAATTATGTAAAGGTTGCATAAATGCTACAGTAAACTACAAAAAATAAATAAAAAAAAAATCAAATTTCCTTCTCAGTTTTCTTATCTTCCTCTTCTCTGTTTACTGATTACACAGTCTCTTATTGGAGGTGCTTGCACTGTCCTCGAATTGCCCTTTACCTAAATTATTGTACGTACATCTCAAAATTTTGGCATTTTAACTAAATCTTTTTTTTTTTTTTGTGGATTGCAGAAATCTAGGCTAGCTAGTTTTGTTGATCGAGGGGCCCCCGTTTGGGAAAATGCAGAGCAGTCACACAAGGAGGTTGGTTCAGCTGGAAAACTAAAGTTGATTGATTCATCTGGTCCCCACACATCCAGTCCACTTCAGTTGGTCCAAATTGCATTTCCTGGAGTTGATTATGATGTTGATCCCATAGAAGTCAATACTTTTTTGGATTTCATTAGAGATCGGATTCCTGATATTGGACACTTTCAACTACCTAATATTTCGCATGATGCTGCTAAAGATTCTTCCTTTTGCCTTGAACTACTGGAAAATTATCTTTTCCCATCTATCATTGAAGATATACTTGAAACCCAGTCTTACTCACATCCTGCAAGTGGTGGACAGAACTGTTCAACTTCTGCTGTAGATTCAAATATTATTAGAGACTCAGGCTCTGTGCTGCAGGAATATTTTGCTTGTCTATCAAGAATATCTTCTAAGCAACAAAACTCTTCCCTGTATGATATTTTACATCATGGAAATCTCTCATCAAAATTTAGGGGAGCAATTACCAGAGTTAATAGACTTGGTCCAAAAGATTGTGATGGAATTCACATTTCTTCTTGCGGACATGCTGTGCATCAGGACTGTCATGAGAGATATTTAGCATCATTAAAGCAAAGGTATGCTTTTATTATGATTATTTAAATGTAACTGAGGATTTTATATTGTATTATTTACTAATTGTTACGTCTGTTTCTTTATGAAGATTTTGTATGTGATCCTTTTTAATATTGACCATTATTGATACATAGTGTGTTAGGGGACTTGCAAATTGGCAAATTTCAACTTTGCATTGCATGGAAGAAAACTTCTAGCATTAATGAGACATTTAGTTCTTTCTACTTTTTGCATAGGATAGAGAATTATGGTTAAAATTAATGATTATCATCACTCTTCCTATTTAACACGGTTGAGGTGCACATTTCAATTTATCTTGTGACCTATCAACTCCATTAGGTTTTTCAATTCTGTTGCTTGGATACTCTGTTCATTTCTTAATTCTAATAGTAAGGCAACTGATTCCCTTAATAGTACATAATGTACAGAACGTGGGATCATTAATGTTAATGGGTGTTAGTATTGCTACTCTAAGCATTCATTGATGATCACACTGAGAGACAAAAGCACCAGTATTGCTAGTTGGCAAAGTGACCAACAAAAGATTCATGCTGTTGGGTGATATGCCTGCAGACAAGCTTCAGCTAGGTATCGGGGGATAATAATAGCTATGGCCATAAAGTGGTTTCTAATTTTAACCTGCTTGTAATTATTTTTGATTTGTTAGACATAGCCTAATTTAGTTGATTGTGTTCTGACACCAGCTTATTCCATTTTTTTTGGTTTTTCCTTAATGCATTATTGGTATCTTTAAAGTTGATCTATAGAATATCTACTTATTAAAATGCTCTGATACTAAATTCATTTTCTTTGTGATCATGCATAAGCCTATTTGAATATTTTAATTGATATTAACAAAATCCTCTATGCTAACCGATTCTGATGATATTAGATTTGGAAGATGTTTGGAGAAGAATCAACTTGTTTGATTTCAAAATGTTTTTTCAAAGTTGGATCTAAAACATTGCATTTTATTTTTGTTCATGACATTTGGTATGCAAGAATTTTAATTTTTGATGTTAACTTGGAAGATGCTGTTTTTTCTTTTTGATGTTTTAGGTCTAAATAAACTCAAATAAATTGTGTCATTTGTTCAAAGAGAGGCTATGCTCTTTTGAGAGGGAGAATGCTCTTTTTGTACTCTCATTTTCTAAGTGAATGATTATCATTTAGGGGCAAATTCACAATCTTAAACTTCTAGAAAGTTATCCTTTGATGCTAAATAAGCCTATCTTCACACAATATTGGATTAGAATACAAGATAATACAACAGAGGAGGAAAGTGAAAGGAAAATCTCAACAAGATTTGGATAACTTGGGAATTATTGGATGGATTTTAAATGAGGTGGTGAATCCTATTTGTAGTCCACTATCAACATCTAAGAATATTCTAGATTACATATGATGTTTTTTAAATCTAAAAAAGCGCCTACAATTTATCATGCTCATAAAATTGAACCTTTAGTTGCTTAGAACTCATAATTAGATCTTGGGAGTAATATTTAACTTGAAATCCTATTTGAATATGAATTTCTAATAGAAACTAAACTTATGTTTGAATGTGAAGATGTTGATGAATCAAATGAGCAAATCATAAAAGACAATTTTAAATGAATTCTATGTTTATATGCTTTTTTTTTATGATGGATGATGAGGTTAATGTTGACTTTATTTTGGGTTATTAATTTCTTGATATAGCAATTCATAGAAATAATTTTTTGTTGAAAGTTTGGTTGCAATAATGTTTTCATTAATTTATTTATATCAAACATCTTAAAACAAATATAAAATTTCATTTATCTGGTAAATTTTATTTGTTCCTTATATTTTGTTTGGTATTTTCTATTTTATGCAGGTCCACATATCGTATCAAATAAGATAAAATGATTAGAGTATCGTTCTCATGAGGATTAGAGTAAACTTTTTATATTAATTTTATATTAAGTTAAATACTAATATTTATAAAACTTAATTTTTATCCAATAAAATATATAGTACAACAATAACAACAATCTTTTATCCTACTATGTGGGGTCGGCTATATGAATCCTTCTTTTCCATTATATCCTGTTAAGTGTTAATTTTTCATTTCATTCTAATAAACTAAGATCATTTTTTATACATCCTAACCAAGTCTTTTTAGGTCTACCTCTACCTTTCTTAACATAAGATAAATCTAATGCATCTACACTCCTAGTTAGGTCATCAGATAGCTGACGCTTTATATGACCAAACCATCTAAGACGATTCTCTCTAATCTTATCTGCCACTGGGCGTATATATTCATTTCACATTTTATCTTCAAAAGTAAAACCACTCATCCACTTGAGCATCCTCATCTCTGCAACAAAAGATATAGTGATTAAGTCAAATAATTATCTACTATTTTGCTAAGAAAATATTTTAATTAAAAAGATTAATTTTTATATTTTTATAGAAAATATAGGTGTTGTTCTTAATTTTGAAAATATTACTTTGAATTTATGAAATTTTTAGATTATGTGTTATTATTAAACTAAGCAGTGAAATTAATTTTAAACTTGTAGTGTCAATCATGAGCAAAATATTATAACCTCTATGTTTAGACAAGTATAACCATACCATTCCTTTTAGCCAGTTTTTCGCTTAGTGCCGAGTAAATTTTGATTGATTGCATTACTCATATTTTCTTTTATCCTAAAAATATATATGTTTAATGACTATTTAGCACATTAATGATTATTTAGTATATTCGTTTGCCTTTTTCCTAATTATTTTTCTAAGATTTCATCGATATCTCTAGATCACACTTAATTTTAACTTTACACCTGGCTAGATCACAAGTAAATAAAGTATGGAGAAAAGCAAAATATAAATTTCATGAAAACCATGAACAATTTTTTTATATTAATCCACGGACATAGTTTAATTCAATACATAACATCTAAAAACTCACATGAATTTAGAACACTTTATAAGATTAGTGCTTCATAGTAGACAAGGAAAACTTATTAAACATTATAAAATAAGACGTAAGACAACCAGAGAAGAAAGGAAAGAGCACACTGATTTAGTCTTCTAAATCTACTCTTCACGATTTTCTACTATTTCATCGTAGAAATAGCTAGCATCCCTCGTTGAAAATCCTTACTTTTGATCTCCTTCTTCCCCTCTTGCTTATTAAGAACACATTACCACACTACCCACACGCGCTCTCACAGCACTTTGAGTGTCACTCTCTAAGTGCTTTACAAAAACTCACACACACTTACACTACACTCCACCACTTGCCAAAAACTCGAAAAATTCTTTAGCATTAGGAAAGGTCTTCTATCTATAGCCTAATAGCAGCCTCGGTAAGCTATCCTTCGGTTCCTGTAGAAACTTCCTTGAAAATTGCTCTAAACCGTTGCTGAAATGACACGAATCTGTTATGTCAAATCGTAGGGCTGCGGTGTTGCACTTGCTGCTTCTGCTTCATATTTTTGCCTCTGGTCTAGCTCCTAGATGCTGAGCTTGCTATGAAATTATTTTAAAATGAGCCTGATCTAGCATCGTGGTGCTGTTGTTTGTGACTAGGCATTATTTTTTCTATCGATTTGCTCCAATTTATTTCATTTTCAACGTTGCGGCGCTACTTTGGGAGTGCCTAAGCATTGTGCTTAAATTTCTTCTTTTTATATATTTTTGAGAATTTTCTATCACAACATAAAATATACTTAAAATTAACACATTTTAGTATATAATAAAACATGGTAAAGACATTTAATTATATAAAATTTTCACAAATTTAACACTTATCATATTTAAATCACTTCAGTTAGTTTTCTTTATAGAGTGTTCATCTATATAGGTATATCATAATTATATGTTTTGTGTTCTTGAAATTTCATTAGCATTTTATGTTTTAGGACTTACATATAGGTCATTGTTAACAATTTTTAGGATATATATTATTCTTTTTGTATTTCATTACTTGCCTCATAACTTATATCATTTGTACAACTTACACATGGTTTGCATAAGAACATTTGTAGAAATAGTGGCTATTAAAGTGTGGTAATTACACGTTGCATACTTATGTGTATCATGTGTGAAAATTTTAAGCCCAAGGGTAAGTCCCTTTGTATTTAAATTTAGAAACACTTTTATTAAAATTGATTGTAATGAGAAGCAGGACCATTTTGGATTCAACTTTTTTTCCACTTGTACCTTGTAAGTTCGCATCCAGTCCTTTGTTAGATACTTCTATACAGCTTATGCTTGAAGCTATTCTTGACATATCTAGTGGGATATAAGAGTTATCTTATTCGTTCGTGAGATAGATCTATTTGTGATGATATATGGATGATATATGGATTACTCTACAAGACAGTGAAAATCTATATCCAAAATTTTTTGATGAGTACTAGTTATTAAATTTCTTAAAACTAAATTTGTTCTAATCAGTTAGATTTGATGAAAATCCTCGAAGTTATTTTTGTTAGCAGTATAATATCAAACATCAATTATATGCACTTTATGTAGTTGCTTTAAATTAGTTGTTTCATTTAATTTTTTTTGTGTTAAATGGCATGTACTGATGTTGGCCAAATAGGTTGAAGAGGCTAAGTCGGATTGTTGTTGGGCTTAGCATCAAAAATTCAATTTGTCAAAGCCATTCTTTTCAAACTAGGTTAATTACATGATAGTTGATCTAATGGTTAATGCGGTGGGTTTGATACTGTTTGGAAAAAAGATATGTGACTGATGTTTGGGCATGCGACAAACATGCTTTTTGTTTTTTATTGGTGGTTTTGTACTTTATCATTTGTTCTGTGTCTTTTATTCACTTTCACAGTTTTGTGGGGGGACCTTACGGCACTTGTGCACTTAGAAGACCTATAGTGAGTAATGGGGATGGAAGGCGCTAGTTGCTTTTTTTTTTATTATTGAAATTGCTATACTTGAATGTTTTGGGAAAATTTGATGATTAATTTAAGCTTAATTGAGATTGATCTTATGTCATCTTGTTCATTAGCTTAGATTATGAGGAGCATATAAATAGTTGTTCTGACTTGAATAAAATTTTTTATTAATTTTCAATCTTGTAAGTATAAGTTAGGAGTTATATCCATTTTAATAATTTTGTTTATAGTTTATTTCTTCTACATAATTCACATTGGCTAGTTTAGTACGATTGATTTTGGTCAAAAATTTATATGTCAAAATTTTGATTTTGGAGAATTTAATTTTATTTTCTTGCTGATTTATTTATTTCTGATTTTTTTAGTAAATTCTTAGATTTTTGTGACCATTTCATTAGCAATTGATCTATAGACTGATATTTATTGTTTTCATTAAAATAATGAGAAGTTAGCTTGATTGACAACTAGTGATTTGTGTATCCTTTTTTTTTCTGCATGAAAGCATACTGTGCATCATGTTAGTAGCATTGGGAAATACTAACTCTTAGTCTTCTTGCATAATATTGTGTAGCTTGTATTAGGAAATACTAACTCAGAAGCTTGATGCATAACCCTGCCATCTCTTTAAGTGTCTTTTATGTTATGGTTGTAATGTCCATGGTCGTCGCAAGCTTATGTTTGATGGACATAAAGGAGATTAACTTAGGCAAATGTGTCGATTAGAATGACCATTAACACCTCTTAGGAGTGTAGTCTCTCTGTCTTTTAAACATACATGGCAAAGTCTAATGGACATCGAGTATTGAAAATGTAAAATATATCGGTTGTATTATTGAAGCAATATTTGGGAGTATTGCTCGGAATGAACTGGAAAGTTTGTGTTGGGGTGTCTATATTTTAATTACTATTTTTTTTTTCATGTGTCCATCCAATTGTGATAGTTTTATCACTGTAGTTCTTCATATTTCACTCGGAAGAAGTTAGATTTTTTTTTTTTTGGCTCTATTACTTGTTTGATATTCTAATGTAAATGAAATAATCATGATTTCAGGAACATAAGGAGGCTTGGATTTGAGGGAGGGCATATCATCGACCCAGATCTGGTGTGATATTTGATATTTTCCCTGTTTTGTAGCTAGATTTCAGTTACATTGTAACTTTGTTTTTTATCTTTTTAATTGAAGATTTTTACGATAGTCCACAAGCTTACTATATGTTGTTTCTCTAGGGGGAATTGCTTTGCCCGGTCTGCCGCAGATTTGCAAATTCAATCCTTCCTGCTGTGCCAGGCCCTGCTGATAAATATGGGAAGCAAATGAAAGTCTCTCCAAAAATTGCAGAAGCGAGTAACATGTTCCAGCTTCCTCTAGCATTATCTCTTCTTCAAAGTGCAGGCAAAATGGTTGGACATGAGAGATTCCTTAAAATGTCTTTTGGCAAAGCGAGAGAAACCATTAAACCAGCTTTGGAGCGTACCCTGCGCAAATTGTACACGCTATATTATCCTCATAATTATAATGATTTATCAGCATCTGGTAGGCTCAGCCAATCATTGGTGTTATGGGACACCCTCAAGTATTCCCTTGTATCAACAGAAATTGCTGCTCGTGTGAGGATGAGGGCATCACCTGTTAATTCTAGCTTGAAAGCTTTATACGGAGAACTTCATTCTTCTAGTGGATATATATTGCCATCGCTACTCAATGTTGCTAAAAGCGCTTGTAGTTCGAGTTCAATTGAAGTTCTCCTTAGGTTTAGTGGCATTCAACTTTTGGCAAGATCTATTTGCTTTGGCGTGTCAGAGGCTAACATTTTGACAAATTCAGACAAGCGCAGAGGTGTATTTTATTATCACTTTTTTCTTTAAACAATTTCAGTAAAAGAAGTGTGATATTGAGTGTTTTATAGTAAACTTCTCATGAAGGACATAACTATTAACTTTCTAGTTTCATTGTGTATTTTAGTAGATATTTGGACTGCTTTTCATATTTTCTCTACTATCTTCACATAACTTAAATGCTTCAATAATTATCTGCTGAACTGATAATCTATGAAATGTAGGTATGCAAATGCACCGAGCTGAGCTAAGAAGGAGCCTGTTTAAGCTCAAGCTCGTTAATCAGAATCCTGTTCAAATTTAGTTTGAGTTTGATTCTAGCATTTGTGATTGAGTTTAAGCATGATCTGTTTAAGATCATGGCTGTTTGAGTTTGGTTCAAGCTCAACTTGAGTTTGCGACTTATTGGGATTGTTGATCTTATTAATGAGTAGCTTGTTTAGAAAATAAACAAGCCTTATCAAGGCAAGCTTATTGAGCTTTAAATGAGGAGCTCATTTGGAAAAATAAATTAGCCTTATTGAGGCGAGCTTATTGAGCTTAAAAAATGAGTTTTATTTTTATTAGCTTTTTGAACTTAGGAATTGGTATTGTCAAATCATTTTTAAAATTTGTTACATCGTTTTAAAAATTTATTCAAGTAGAGGTTTCACATGAGTTATAAGGTGACGAATCATGTAACTAGACATAGTGCTAGAATATTGTGTTTTAAACTATATAAACATTACTATTTTAAACATCCAATTAATGTGGGATTAAAAAGCAACTGTATTGTCCTAGTGGGTTAGGCAGGTGTGGGGAAAACTGGAATAAACATTTAACTGATATGTGGAAAAATGAAGATTGTTGCATATCTGCCATGGTATTTTCAAACTGAATGAACAGGTTAATATGACAATTTTTTCAATATACAATAAAGTATTGATATAATGTCTCTTTATGATAAAATTAAGCCTCAAAATGATTAGCTGCACTAAGTAATTGTAGTTATCCTTGTTAATCCTTGAAGAGAAATATGTTATATAAGGGTATTATTTACATATTGATGTTGTTTACTTAAAGTCAATTAATTCATAAAAGAATACCAAGAAGGACATCAAAATTTACTTAATTAAAATCTATAAATTAGTAACTAAAGGCTTAATTATGGAGATTACCCTAATGTGGCAATTTACTATCTAAAATAAATAGGTTTTTTTGGAAGTTTTTGACTAACTTATTAAATCTTAAAATTTTAGTCTAGTAAAGCTGAAATAAGATAAAAAAAAGTAGAGGTGTCTAGAAATTTAATTGATTGAAAGTTTAGTGATTCTCAAATTTTAAAATTGAATTCTTTTTTATATCATTAAAAAATATACTCTCAAGTTTGACATATCAAAAATCTCATAAGTCTTGTTCATCATGCTCTTTGCAATGATTCTTTTATCATCGAAAAGCTTTTCTTCACATTTTAATGTTGAATATCGAGTATTATATCGAGTAGCTTTTTAACGAGCTTGTTCCTTAGTTTTAAGTGATATTGTTCATTATTATAAACGAATCAAACAACAAACTGTTTAAATTTGTTCATTTAACAATTGAGTATTTATAAAAGTGTTCAAACTTACTCAATTAGTTAATCAAACGATTATGAACAAGCTCTAATAGAGTCACTTCGTGAATAGTTTCTTGAACTTTCAATTTGTTTGCTGCCCTAATAAAATGGTTGTATGACAGATGATTTGTGACCTTCACAAGTACTTCAATATTATTTTTTTTGTCAGTAATTATGCTTTAACGGCCAACATAAGAAGTAATTATCTTACAATCAATCATCCGTTTTTCCTTTCTTTTTACAGGGTCATTGAAATTGGAGCATACTGCAAGTGGAGAATCCTTTCCGGATATCCAATTTTGGAAGAGAACTGCAGATCCAATCCTTGCTCATGATCCATTTTCTTCGTTAATGTGCGTTCTATTTTGTCTTCCAACTTCTTTTATGCAATCCAGTGAATTCTTTATCCCTCTGATGCACCTCTTCTATGCTGTGGCTGTTATTCAGGTACTTGGATGTCTTTGACCGCTAGAAAAAGATTTTGAATCAATAAAGTTCGTAAAAAAGTGTTTTTTTTTTTCATATTTGTGCTAAATTTATTATTGTTTTACCCATGCAGTCGCTCATTACATGCTATAGCAAAGATTATTTTGATGCTTCACATTTCAGTGATTCTCTTCTTTGTGATTTGTGCAAAGCGATGGGGAAATCTTCACCAGTGAAGAGTTACTTTGTTTCAAACTATATTGATCCTTGCTGTCACCCGAAAGATATGATTCGTAGATTAACCTTTCCTTTTCTTAGAAGATGTGCATTACTCTGGAAGTTACTACAGTCATCAACCCCAGCCCTTATTGATTGTTCAAATGTCTGGGAAGGATTAAATCCACATGCAAAGACTGATACATTGGACGCTGACAGTGCTAATGACTTCAGAATGGAGCTTGATGGAATAAAGGAGTTTGAGGATTTATTTCATGTTTCATCATTTGAAATGATTCTTAAGGAGGAAGTTGTGTATTCTTTAGCTTTGAAATGGTGCAAACACCTCTGTGATGAATTGAAGGCTAATAGATGTGGGGGCATCTTATATTATACACCTGCGGTACCATTTAAGTTGATGGAGTTACCACTGATCTACCAAGATCTTTTGCAGAGGTTTGCACAAAATTATTCTATTGTCTTAATTTTTTTTTCATGACCAATTGAAATTCTAGTTATTGTTGTTCATTCCATTTTTGTCACTGTTTTATCAGGTATGTTAAAGTGAAGTGTTCTAAATGCAAATCTGTTCCAGATGAACCTGCTCTTTGTTTGCTTTGTGGAAAGCTGTGTTCTACAAACTGGAAATCCTGTTGCAGGTCTGGCTACGGGGTTTATATCTCACCATACACTATTTTCTCTTTAGTTGCTTTTTTTCATATTTACTATATTCCAGAGTCTTTTACGATTATCAACACATTTTTTATATTTCTGAAGGGCAAGTAGATGCATAAACCATGCAAGTTCTTGTGGTGCCGGCATTGGTGTGTTTTTGGTGGTCCGGGTATGCTTAGATCATGATGGCGTTTATTTTGTTCAGGTTTTTCTTTCATATTAGATTCTTAATGTAAATATTACCCTGTTGTTTATATTACAGAAAACTACAATATTACTTCAGCGGTCTTCAAGGCAAGCCTTTTGGTCATCACCTTATTTAGATGCCTTTGGGGAAGAGGTAGGATGCCAAAGTTAAACTTTAGTTTAATATATTAGTAAGTTGTAGATTGTTAATATCTCGTCTTTTTGAATATATACTTGAAAGCAACTTTTTTCCAGATACATATTTGCCTTTACAAAACTCTTACCCACCACTGTCCTTAACTAGATTCTGACCTTGGCCTGCATTCTTACCTATCCACACTGATGGTTATGCATGACCATGGATGAGCACAATTGCCCATGCAATATCACATTATTTTTTTTTGTATTGATTCATCAAAACCATATTTTCTTGACTTTTTTTTATTGCTTGCAAAATCTCTTTCTTCTTTTTATTAGTGTTCATATATGCATCAATCACATATGCTATGGTTTTGGCCAAAAGTTCCATGACTAGATGTTACTTTTGCTCTGCCCAGTTTATGCATTAAGATCAGCAACAAAACAAATACATCTTTGCTTAATTATATTCGTAATTCAATAAACGCATGACAGTCCATTATACCAATCAAAACTGAGAAAATTGATCTAGAACTTTTATAGTGCAGTTTCTAGATTACCTAGAACAATAACAAGACCCTTGCCTTCAGTGCCTATCTGCATGGTATAATTTCATCCAATATATTTTAAGGGCTGTTTGGTTTGCTAAAAAAAGAATGTTGCATAACAGCAATTCAATGTAATTAAAATTTAGTGTATTTGAAATATTTATATCTATGTGGTTAGATGTAAAACCAATGCAATAAATTACTTTGTTTATATTGTATTTGAGGAAAAAAAATGTAAAACTCAGAAGCAAATGATGGCAGTGGTAGTGGGCGGTTGGTAGCGGCTGCAATAGTGGCCAGTGGCTGCAGCAGCAGTAGCGGACAGTGGTGAGAGCCAGATAGTGGCAGCTGAGACGGAGGGCAGGTGCTGACAGGCAGCCGTCAGTTGTAGTGGGGCCCACTATGGGTGGCACAATGATCGTGGCTTTAGTTTATTTAAATCTTGGCCGAAATTGGGGCTGAGTTTGGAATACACTAAAACGAACTGCAAGATAAGTTTGGAATTCTTTGAAATTTATACTATATCTCAAATTGTTCAAATCAAATACTCAAATTTTAAGTACCCTTGCTTTTGAAATATATTACACTACAAATACATCAAATGAAACAGCTGTCCCTAAGTATCTTCCCCATTGCAAACTAATTAGAACTTGTAAACTACACTGTGACAAGATAGATAGCCGTTGTGAATGATGATTTTCATTTATTTTCTTATTGCTTCAATATGAGCTGTTTGCGCCTGCACCCCCTAGAAGTTATTTTGTTTTATTGTTAAGTCGTACCTTTATACTGATTAGGCTGCCAGAAGGATTTCGACTTAATCCAGCCAATCTTGATACTTATCAACCAGAGGCCTAAACAGCCTCCAATGTTCTGACACGTTTAGCTAATATGATCAACGACCCACCTATATTACTGACTTTAATCAAGTATACTTTACAGAACATTAGATTTAATCTGTTGGTCCAAAATATATCCCCAACGTGAACTTGTTTTCGTTCTTATACTTTACAAACCCATATTCCTCTTACATACCAACACTCCAAGCTAATAAGCTAACTACTTGTGCGAGTCCTTGTGCCCCCATCAAATCTTCTCTCTCATTGTTGTTATCACCAATACTACCTGTTTCTTCACCATTGCCTTCACCTCCTTTTGGAGGCTGCTGCTGACAGAGAACACCTTGCTTACAAATAGCACGGCCTCATGAAGATGTGAAATTTCTCACTGGGCGATCACCAGTATCTGAAGTCTCACAAAAGGTACATTTTGCATGTGCGACACATCCCCTAATGTCAACACTATGCGACAAGCACTATTTTGGCGAAAGCCACCACCACTGAATTCTTTCAATTCTTTCGTATTTTTTGTTGCTGCCAAGTTTTTCCCTTTTTAATTTTCATTGTTGGTGAGGCCAAGGGCAATCCTTTTTGGATCAGTGTGAATGCTGCCACCTTACCATTTGTTTAACTCTCTATTTGTTGACATTTATTGGCACCATTATTGAATGTCAAGAAATTGCAAAATGGAAAGACAAGAGCTAGGGCATGAGTAGAACCTAAATAAGGGATGGGGGATCTGGAACTACTACTGCCTAATAGTTATGGGACTCCAAATAGCACCATGGCCCTCTGTTTTGATGAAAAATTGCAACTAATTCAGGCTGTTGGCAGCAGGCTTTGCAACGGTGTTGGATGGCAGTGGAGGGCAGAGTGTTGCAACAAGGAGAGGGCTAGAGTTGCGGAACCTGCTGCTTGATGGGTCTATAGATGCAGGAACGGCAAGCAGCAAAATGCTGGAAACAGATTCTTGAAGGAAGGAAGAAAGGTTTTAAGGTTCTGATTCAATTCAAGATACATATGCACCACTTGTTCGAATCGAAACGGCATCTCCAAAATGGAGTAAAACAGAGAAACTGCTGTCTCTAAATTCAAAATAACAAATAAAAATAAAACCCTAATACAAACAAAGTCCTATTTAATCCAAATAAAACACCAACCCTCATTAAAGATAAATGAATCGAGTTTTTAGTATAGCATGAACTGACCCCTAATTCTAATTCAAGAGGAGCCAATGAGCTTAATATGGTGGAAATGCAGGAGAAATACTGTAACTATGGTATAGGCTCGTTGAATTTGAGAGAAGATAACATGGGAAAATCACCTATAGCCACAATGATGGCCCACTTGAAAGGGAATTTGAGAACATCCTTTACTAAGAGGCCTCTAGTGATGAAGAATCAATGCTGTGTTGATTTGGCATGGAATAAAGGAGGAGAGACAATGATCTTGGGGTGAAAATTGATTTGTCAAAATTTGAAGGGCATATATATTCAGATGGATTTATTAAATGGCTTCAAACAGTGGAGTAAAATTTTCACTACAAAAGCATTCCCTAAGATAGGAGATTCAAATTAGTGGCCATTAAGCTCAAGAAAAGCACTTTTTTATAGTGAATTATTGTGAAAGAGCAAAATCACTACTTGGACTTAGATGAAAAGATAGTTGTAGTGCAAGTACTTACTAGTACACTACAAAATAGGATGTCTTTTTCCATAATCTACAAACAATGGGATATATTAGTGGAAGACTATATAGTAGAATTTGAACAACTCATACCACTACTTGGGAGGAAAATAGAGAAATCGTAGCCTCTAAATTCAAAATAATAGAAAAACAAAATCGTAATACACACAAACTCCTATTTGTATCAAATAAACCAACCCTCATTAAAAGATGTTGACTTACAACTATGTGCCACTTGAAATTAAATAAATAAAGTAGAGGTTAAAGCCCCCTAATCACGATCGAAATCAATTAAATTCGATTCGATTTGAAAATTCGACTTCATAATGCGTCGAAAGCATCAAAATTAATTAAATAGAAAATATCGAACCAATTGATGACCAATTAAATAATTAAAATCAATTTTTAATGAAATTACGCGCATATCGAAGTCGGGAAGCCCCGACGACGTCCGAACGACCTCCATTCGCGAAATTGATCGCGCCGTTGTCGCCGAAACGTCGAATTCTATCAAACGACGCCTTCTGCGGTCGATTTGGCAAAATGTGCGCGGACGTCGATCAATTTGAACGCGACGTCGCACAATTTAAATCTAATTTCACTTCGACCGTCGTCGACTTTGCTCAAACGGCCTCCGATCGCGAAATTGATCGCGCCGTTGCGTTTGGCACAATGGAAATACCTAAGATTGACACCCATATTGTTAGGGTTTATTATTGGGAGGATTCATGAAAATTTATATGATTAAGGGCTAATTATCTTAATTACTAAGCTAATTAACCTAAGTAAACCCCTTAATCCTTACCTAACCCCTGCCGCCCATCTGCCCAATTAAAGCCGTCCGTCCTCTATCCCTATTGGACGCCGTTTAGGCAACCAATCAGAAGGCCGATCGGCTCTAATCCTCGAAACTAAAAGTGGCTAGGGCACGTTAACCTCATTCACGACATTTTTCTTCCCTCTCTCGTTCCTAAAGTTCTCAGCCGAAGTCTCCTCTCTTCCTCTCTCGCTCGGCGACTCTGTCATCCGGCGGCGTAGCGAACTCCCCGCAACAACTCCTCCCTCTTCACGACTTGGCGAACTCCCTGCAGTTCCTTTCTCTCGGTTCAAGCACCAACCCTAGTCGAGCAAACAAAGGGATCGATCCTTCCTAATCATTCTTCCAACCAAACCCTCGATTGTTTGTTTCAATCCTAAGTTATATTTTGTTATGTGGGTTTTCTTGAAGGAAATGCGATTTGTTTCCTCTTCCATTTGTGTTTTATGGTTGGACTTGTTTTCGGGTTTGCAATAGCATGAAATTAAGATGATTGGATTTATGCTACAAGCTTTCGGTTGTTGTTTTTTCCTAAGGTTGAGCCGAGGAGCTCATTCCCTTTGCTTGGTTCCTCCTTTCCTTTCGTTTGTGTTCCTCTCCACTTGGATGCACGAGGCTTTCTCCTCTCTTGTGTGATATGTTGGTTTATCGCTTTTAGTATTTTACGTATCAAGTACTTATCTACCTCTGAGTTGCTCTATATATTCATATTGCTTTGTTTCCTCTATGGACTAGATGGTTCATCATCCAATCCGCTTTAAGAATTCTAAACTCTTTAGGTTTCTCACGAACTTACTTGCTCTAATAGACAAGCTAAGTATTCTATTGCTCTTGTTCTCATAATATAGCTCCAAAAGGGAGATTTCAGATTTCTTTGGACTCATTAAACATAGTGTGATTGTTTAATCTATGTGAGTAAACTTCATATAATCATCATGTTAAAGGAAGAGGATGAGGGAAGAGTTGATTGACTTTGTGCTTGTTTTCTTTTGCTATCACTAAGTTAATTATTTTGAAGTAACTGAAATGTGGCTGCAAGTTTAAAGTTTTCATTTTTGCTATTCAGTTTCATTAAAGTTGCATCTTTTAGCTTGTTCATAATTTACTTACAAGCAATTGTCAAGTCTCTATCTTGCATTAAAATATTTCTATGGTTGCTGTCCATGAGTATTTGGAGGCTGAAATCATGCAAGACATACTGTTTTATGCCTTTTTCTTGCTCTTGAATTGTTAAATCATGTTTACAAATTGGGAATTGAAATTTGTTTCATCATAGAGAATTTGAAATCATTCTAATCAAAGGGACTTTTGTCATACTACATACTATCTCTTAGATTTCATTTGTTTCTCTTGCATACGATAGAATGAAATCTGAAAAGTGAAATCGAAATTAGAAAAGAAAAGGAATTGACTATCTACTGCTATTCCCATGGGTTTCATTCTGCATATTTGCTGTTTATATTTCATTTTGATATCTTGTTAATAAATGCCACGTATCAAAATTAGTGATGTCTCATGACATTACATACACGCTTCTAGGGCGAATCTTGCCTGTGAACCCCCATACGCGGAGAGGTCATAAATTTTGATTATTACGCTCTTAATTAAATATACACGCAAGAACTTTTTTTTTTATTATGCAAACGCAGTTTTAAATTTATTCTTATAAGTATCTACTACGTTTCTCCAATACGAGGAAACTTGTTGTTATCTTATCTAACCCATACACGCTTTCTTGGCGTGGTGGCAAACAAAATTCGGTAGTGGTGTCTCGACATCCACCCATACACGCCTTTTCTTAAGACAGGTCCTTCATTAACCCCCATATGTGGGGTATTTTGAGGTCAAAATTTTGGTAAAAAAATAAAAGGAGGAAAGATTTATTTTCTGATGTTTGATAGATATTATGTCTTTGTTAAATATATATGCAAGCATGTCATATATAACGCAAACTTGAAATCTATTCTATAAAGACTACTCATGTTTCTCCGATATGAGAAATGTTAATGTTAAACCCATACACGCCTTTCTTGGCGTGTAAATCGATCAGCGGTGTCACGCTGACACTACCATACACGCCTTCGTGGTGGGAAGACTCCACCTAAGTTTAGGGATGGACGTGGAAATAAATTTATAAAAAAAAAAGAAGATAGAAAGAAAGGAATGAAATGCTTAAGTTATCATGTTACTTTAAAATTTTCTTTATCTCAAATGTGAACGCTTTACGCTCAATTTCTATATCACGCAAACTATCCTATTTTGGCAAATGTGACGAGTTGATACTTACGCTATTTATAACACGCAGTTCGTCCATTTTATGACAAATGCAACATGAGTATATGAATTGATCAACGCTTATTTATGTTAAACATGAATGCTTATGTATTGATTTTATATCATACAAGTTATCCTATTAAGTTTGCCATTATGATATGCATTATTTAATGCTCATCCTAAAGCTCTACTTAGCTTGACATACATATGTCGTATCGGCTTAAACATAAATCAAATACATGTAAAATAATATCTATATATGACATGACATCTATCGTGAAGATATCAAAATAGAAAATCGTTAGAGGGAACTTACAAGTCATGTGGCACAACTTAACCCTTTGCAAGATTGAAAGAACTTTTGAAGTAGATTAAAGAGGAGGAAAATAAGTAAGAGTTCAGAGGTGAATCCTCTTATTTATAAACTTCTTTTCATCTATCTTATGACATCGCATACATAGATCATTATAAGTTACGCAGCGAAATCATCTAAATTCACGCCATTTGTCATATCACATGCATGTATGGACATGTGCATCCTCGGCATCATTATGACTTAATGTCATAAAAAAAAGTGGAATGGATTTAAGGAAAATAAACTTTTGTCATATCTTCTTAATAAAATTTAATGATTTCTCCCATTCATGAGTTTCAGATGTGAAGGTGGATTTTAATTAATCCACTTCTTAAACATATGATATCTACTTATATCT
The DNA here is from genome assembly GCA_021442155.1 of Cymbidium sinense. Lineage (NCBI taxonomy): Eukaryota > Viridiplantae > Streptophyta > Magnoliopsida > Asparagales > Orchidaceae > Cymbidium > Cymbidium sinense. The sequence goes on from CM038225.1 coordinate 115,568,921, forward strand.
TTGTCTCCTCCCATTATTAAGAAACCTGTATGGATCATAGTATAATGGACTCTAAAATAATTTATTTTAAATTTCTTTCCTTAACCGATTTGTTACATAAGGAAAGGATTTCTAAATTAAATTAACGCTGTTTCCTACTCATTACATTATAGACATATTGATTCCTCTAAAATAATTTATTTCATTCTCTCTACTGATTTGTTACATGGAGAAGATTTCCAAATTAAATGCTAAATCTACTTTGGTCCATTACTTCATACGATTAAATGGACCTTAAAGTGATTTATTTCATTCATATCTCTTGATTTATAAAAGGAGTGTTCTTATAATTTTACATAACATACTTAGATATGCCTTTATCTTACATCAACAACATTTTACTTGATCAAAATGACTTAAAATATTCGCCAATCTCTATTTTTCCTCGATTTGTGGCATAAAAGGAGATTTTGGCCCAAACATTATCATATCTTATTTTCAATCATATAAGTCCATTTTATCACTACTTTGATTGATCAAACTCCAAATGATTTTATTTTCTTTTCCTCATTGGTGGCATAAAAGGGAGATTTTTTGCCCAAATGAAGATATCATGTTCTCAATCAAATAATTATCTATTTTATATTCCTCATTTTGGCCCAAATGAAGATATCCAATAAATCAAATATCTAAAATACGCGATCCAAATGCAAGAGATAAATAAACAAAGAAGACGCTATACTTCCGGTTTGGTTTTGAGGGTTAACAAAACTAAAAAAAATCAAAATTGACATAAACTTCAACTTGGACATCTTAATGTGCAAAAAATTTTAAAAGAATGATACTTACGACGCCAAGTAATTACTAAGTCAAATATAAACAGCTACACATCTTGCTGGTCTTCTTGAGTCAACAAAACCTAAAATGTATATCGAGAACTAAACTGCAAATCGACACCTACATTTCAACTCGACATTTACACGTCCATACAAATTTTATAAGAATGTATACTTGTATGTACAAGTATCATCATGTCAAATACAAGAACATATGATATACATCCGGTTGTCTTCTGACCGTCCGTTAACAAAACTTAAAAATCTAATGATTATCAGAATCTTAAAAGTTAATTATCGTAATAACAAAAAGATAAATCTATCGATCTCAATGATTCTCTCAAGTTTAAGATCTCAAGAAGAAAGTTCCAAACCCGATCCTCATGATAATCTAGACAAGTTTGAAGAATCAGATCTTGAAATAATTAATCTAGATTTGATCCTCCGCAGAAAATAGTTGATAGTTATCTTCCCTTTAGTTTTGAGGTGCACAAAACCTAAAAATTTGATATATTATTAAATTAATAATATCCGGTAGTTTTAAATTATATAATACAAAGATATTAATCAAGACATAACTTCTAAAATTCAAACACTCGAAGAAGTCTCAAACCCGATCCTCTATGTTGTATTTTACGGCCAAGGATTATACTTATTGAGAATGAATAAGACCATCCTCCGTAAAAAACCGTGCAGTGAAGCCTATCAATCGATATTACCCCATGATCGGTAGTAATTGCAATTAAAATTTAAATGATAAATGATCATATATTCAAATCTAAATCAATCATAAAATGATCAAAATTCAAAATAACAAAAAAAAATATAAATAAAAAATGAAATGAATTATTTAAATTGAAGCTTAAAAAAAAATCAATCCACCTCTCTTGTTTGTCTTGGGTGACAAATTAAGAAAATTTCCACAAAGACAAGGTCAAATCAAATCGTAACTAACTCCACACTCAAATATTTAAAGTGTCGTCCTGTCCTCTGTCGGTTTTGCTGATATGACACCACATAAATGTTACTGAGCTCTCTCTGTCCGGGTATTGCATGATATGACACCACTAATTATTTACACAAACAGATGTTCCTTAACGCTTTGCTCTTTTGGTATGAAATGTAGAATGTATTTGGTTGCAAAAGCTATGTTAGCTAAGGTTGACTTATATTTGTCCCAGATAAACTACACTCCGCTCAAGCGACACCTGACGACGAATTACGTGGTTCCGACAAAGATCCTTCCGTCGGGTCAACACCTCCTCTAACTAAGGCGATCAGTGCGATGACCAACCATACGGGACGGGCGTCATCGTTCCCCACAAAAGTTTTAAATTAAAATAATAAATTTCATAAGTTCTAAACTCCAGTCAGTAATTATATACTCGTTTTTTAACGATTCATTAACTAAATTTTAATCGAAGCTTTCGATAGGAGGTAATTAACTATAGGATGCTTTATGGAAACTCAAACTAGATATAAAAGTCACCAAATGAGAACGAAATCTCTAGTGTCTTATCTACTATTCATCCGCCTAAATTATCACCCACACTTAAATGCCTTTGTCTTTTGTTTTCCAAAAGAGGTCGGTGGCGAATTTTTGAATCCATCAAAAGATAAATGAACCAAGCTTTTAATAAAACTTGAATTGGCCCCTAGTTCAAATTTGAACTAGCTCCTAATTCAAATTTAAACTAATCTTTATTGAGGAAGGCCTAGCATGAGCCTGCATTCTTGTCCTTTTCACTCTGAATAATTTTCCCCTAGTTAGGGATGCATCACCTTCATTCATTAGAGTTTCTAAATCTTCATAATATGATAAATCTATTATATTGAAGGTGGTTGAAATGTTGTAATTATTAGGCTAGTTAACCTTATAGGCATTATCATTGATCCATTTAGCAATTCAAAACGAGCCATCAGTTTGTGGCCTGAGCTTCTCAAATACACCTACAGGAAATCTCTTCTTAAATATGATCAACACTAAGTCTCTTTTTTTGAAAGTCATGGCCTTCGTTGACTTGTTTACTTCTTGTTGGTATCTTTAGTTTTGCTTAGTAATCTCTTTCTTCACCTGCTCATATAACTCATGTATCTTCTTAGTTTTAACCTCTACATTAGTACTGGGCTCAATGGTAGGAAGGATTGGAACTAACTTGAAAGGCGTGAGTGAGTTTTTTTGTCATAGACAATTTCAAAAGGAGTGCGTCTTGCAAACTGATTGGTAGATGTATTGTAAGCGAACTCAACCTAAGGAAGAATCAAATTCTTTTGTTTGATGTTTTTTTCCAAGAAACATCTAGGTGATTGCCCAAACTGTGGTTCACCACCTCCATCTGTGCATTGGTTTATGGATGGGTTGATGAGCTATACCCAACTTTTCCTAGAGAATACTGCAAAAATAGCTTAGAAATTTCGTATCATAGTTTGAGATGATAGTCTTTGATATTCCATGAAGACGAATCACCTCTTTGAAATAAAGATCAGTTATGCGTAAGACATCCATCATCTTATTTTAGTATACGAAATATGTCATCTTGGAGAAGCGATTCACTATCATCATAACAAAATTCTTGTTTCATTGGGTTTGTCGTAGACCTACAAAAAAATATATGCTCACATCTAACCATTATGACTATAGCACTAGGAGAGAAGTGCATAAGCTTGAATTGTCTCAAAGTCTTGGCTAAGTGATACACTTTGTTTTATGTGTTTGTCAACATCCTTGATTAACTTGAGCCAAATAAAATTCTTTGTAACTATGGGAAAGAGTCTCGTCTCTGCTAAAGTGCCATGTCCCTTCATTATGATACTCTCGTAGAATAGCTTCCTTGAGTGAACACCTAGGAACACAACTTATTCTAAAAGAAAAGATATTCATCTACTTTGTGGTATTGCTCATAAGATCTCTCTTGGTATAAGTTGTTGACTTCCCCCCCTATGAGGTTGATTTAACACCATCAATAGGTGAGTTCCTACTATTTGATCCCAAAGCAAATTTTCTTATTTAAATGAAGGAGTGGTCTTGATATTTCTATGTTGCTTCTCTACTTTTAGTGCTAATGCTTGGACATCCAACAATGACCAATAAGGCTGCAATTGCACTACATTATTGATAGATGGTTTTAATCACATTCAAGAATGATGTCACTTATATCTTTCAGGTTCTCTACTACCATGACTGTCATCATGATACCTCTATCCTTATGCTTTCTATGGACGGAAAATATATTCTTGCAGCTATCAAATGCATTTTAAGCAATATTTTCTTTGAAGATAGATATAACCCAACAAGAGGGGGAGTTGGATTAGGTTATAAAATCTAATCACAAATAAATTAATGCAAATAAAACAACAAGACAAAATAAAATAAAAATTAATGAAAATGTAACAAGAGTGCAAACACATAAGAGATTTGAAGAGAGGAGGAATGGTTTGAATTCTATGTCATTTCATTAAGGATCTTATACCTCAACAAAACATGAATTATTGTAGTTATTATTTATTGAATTTTAAATGTTTCCTATTTGAAGCTTTCCATGGATTATATAAATATTGCACAAATATTGGAATGAAACAACCAACCTATTCCTCTCCAATTTTTGTCGTGGTATCAGAGCCCTGTACTTTCCTTTTTGTTTTTTTTCTTTATATTTCCTTTATAGCAGCCTTCATCACTGCATGACTACAATTATGTAACCTTCACTGTTGTTTTTTTTAGCTGCAGCTTTTCTAACAACATTACCATAGTCATGCAGCCTTTATTATTGCACTCTCTTCATTTTCCTCCATTTTTATCATAATTGTATGCTTAATTGATGCATTGTCTTAAACATTTATCTTTGTTATATCCTTCATTGTCACATTGCCTAAAGTTACTCCCATTGTTGTCGCCTTCATTATTGTATCACCACAAATAATTTTTATTATTTCAACTTTTATTATTGCATTCTTGCAAATTAGTCTTATTGTTATTGTCTTTATAACTTTATTGTTGCATTATCACAAATTGGTCCTATTATTATAGCCTTCAACATTGCATCATGTATTTCTTCTCTTTTATATTTTTTAATATGAATAGAATCACAAATTTTTTTTTTTCCATAGAGGATAATAATAATAATACTCACATTCTCTTGGTCTTAAGGTCTCTTATAATTGAGATATACAATCAATATCTTGTGGGAGAGTTGCAAAGCATTCATTCAATCTATCAGTTGAATAAAAAGAACTACCCAAAGTGGTTGTGATTGTTTGATAGGTTTTTTAAGGCTATGTACAAGGCAACAAAAGTTAGGGTAGTGTTTCAACAAATTTTAAGCTAGCTCGAAATGGGCAGTATCTATTCATATCTTGAAGGGGTGTGAAAAAAAAAATCGATCTTTATCAAGTTGGCTGCCTTTAGTTTAACCTTTATCAATTTTGTCTCCATTTAATTTTCCTTATTCACTTCATGTCACCCTAATGATCTATGGAATTACTAGTGCAATCTCATCAACCTTTTAACTATTATAATTATTCCATAATTATTATTCGATCTCCACATCAATCCATATGCTCTAATAAGTATTCTATAAGTATTATTCCTTGATTTACATGTTTTCTTATTAGAAGCTCTCCCAGGATTGTATAAATACTATATAGTTATTGGAATGAAACAATCAACCTATTCTCTCCAATTCTTATAAAAAATGTTTGAGCTTCTTGCACTTTTTATAGTATTTTTTTTTGTTTCAACATTCGAAGGTTTAGATTTGTCTTTAATAAATTCTTAATTATTCTTTTTCTTTATAGTATTTTTTTTCCTTTTTTCCTACATTCAAAGGCTTATATTTGTATTTGACAAATTCTTAATTATTCTTTTTCTTTTGCACATTCATTGCTTCTTTTCTCTCAGAGTGCTCCAAGCCTTCTAATTCCAAATTTGATATGTTATTATTCATTTTCATCATTTATACCATTGCTTTTATTGGAGACTTGGCTTATAAAAGCAATTGTCTTTGATTTCCTTTGAGGTTTATTGAACTCATCGGTTTCTTTAGGTACAAGTTTGTGTTCATGTGCAATTAAACAACGAAGTAATAGGTCAAAAGAGTACTTCCATAAATCTTTCATTTTGGGTCCGACTTTTTAAATAATGCTCAACCTTTTTTGATTCGTGTATTCTTTGCCAAGAGATTTTAGATCGTTGGTCATTTGGGTGAAGCAATTGAACATGTTTGAGATTAAGTAATTTGAATTCATCCTAAAGAGTTTATATTTCTACACAAGAATGTTACTTCTAGGCTCAAACAATAACAACAACAAGCATTTATCCCACCATGTGGGGTTGGCTACATGAAATTTTCTTCTCTATTGTGTCCGATTTTGTGTCAAATTCTCATTTAATTCTATGAAATTATGATTATTTTTTATACATCTTAACCAAGCCTTTTTAGGTCTACCTCTACCTTTCTTAACATGAGGCAAATCTAATACATCTATTCTACTAACCGGGTCATTGGACGGCCGACGCTTTATGTGGCCAAACCATCTACGGTGACTCTCTCTAATCTTATCTGCCACTGGAGCTTCTCCAACATTTTTCCAAACAAACTCATTTCACATTTTATCTTAAGAGTAAAGCTACTCATCCACCTGAGTCTCCTCATTTCTGCAACACTTAAACTTAGTCTTATGCTTTTCTTTTACTAGTCGATATTCTACACCATAAATCATTGCAGGTCTTACCCCCATCTTATAAAATTTACCCTTAGGTCTAAGCGGTATTTTTTTTAGCACACAACATGACAGATGCATTCCTCTACTTCAACCATCCAACTTGAATTCTACTAATAACATCTCCATTTATATTACCATCATTTTGAACAATCGAGCCTAGATATTTAAAACACTCATTCTTTTTAATGACTTGATCACTCAATGCTACAACACCACCACCAGAACTTCCAACTAAAATTATATTCTATATATTTAGTTTTAGATTTACTCAAACAAAAACCTTTAGACTCTAAGGTTGACCTCCATAATTCAAGTTTCTCTTGTTCTCCCTCTCTAGTCTTATCAACAAGAAGAATGTCATCAGCAAAAAGCATACACCAAGGTGCATCCTCTTGTAAATGCATAATAAGAACATCCATAACTAAAGAAAAAAGATATGGGCTTAAAGCCAATCCTTGATTTAATCTTACTGAAATAGGAAAATATTTTGTCAATCATCCTTGTGTTTGAACATAAGTAACAGCTCTAGTATTCATATCCTTAATGACTTGAATATAATTAATTGTAACTCCTTTCTTTTCTAGAGCTCTCCAAAGGACTTCTGTTAGAACTTTAGCAAAAGCTTTCTCTAAATTAACAAATATCATATGTAGATCTTCCTTACATTCTCTATACTTCATCAAATCTCTCAACAAATGTATAGCATCCATAGCAGATCTACCAGGCATAAAACCAAACGGATTTTGAGAAACGTTTATATCACACTATAACCTATGCTCAATTACTCTTTTGCATAATTTTAATGTGACACATTAACTTAATTCCGCTATAATTTGCACACTTTTGTGCATTACTTTTATTCTTAAATGTAGGAACCAACAAAATCTTCCTATATTTATCTGACATCTTTTTAAGTCTTTAAAATAACAGTAAAAAGATTCGTATATCAAGAAATTTCTTTATCTTCTTAGCATTTTCATACTTCTATTAGAATATTATCAGGTCCTATTGTTTTTCCACACTTCATTTTCTTCAAAGCTTCTTCAACTTCAAATTTACTAATATGACGATAAAAATAAAATTTTTATTTTTGTTTAGAAAACTAAGATTGCTAAAATCAATCATATTTTGAGATCCTTCGTTGAAAAGTTTATCAAAATAACTCATCCATCCATTTTCAATATCCTTTTTTGAGAGAAGCACTTTATGATTTTCATCATTAATACACCTCACTTGAACTAGATTTTTACTTCTCTTATCTCTTTGTTTGGCTAACTTAATCATACATCCTTCACTTTTTTTGATATCTAATCTATTATATAAACCACTAATACTATTTTTTTTTTGCATCACATATTATTTTCTTAGAATCTTTACGGGTCACTTTATATCTTTCTCAAAATTTTGAGTTTTTACGTCTAAACCAAGTTTTATAACAATACTTTTTATTTTTTATCTTTTAATGTATATTTTGATTCTACCACCAACTATTTTTTTATTAAAAGACGCTTTTACTTTTGATTCTCCAAGCACATTTTTTGCAATTTATTTAATTTCACTTGCTGTCTTTTCTCACGTAACATTAGCTTCCTTACGAACATATTAAATTCTAAGCTCTTACAGCTTGCTCTTAAAAATATTTTTATTACTGTTCTTTAAATGTTCTCATCTAATCTTAGGAAAATAATTCAATTTATTTTTCATTTTTCAATTCTTCATCTTAAAATTTAAAAGTAACATTCGATAGTGGATACTTAAACTTTTACTCGTAATGGCCTTACAATCTTTATAATCTAAATAATCGATTTTTCTTGTTAGAAAATAATTAATCTGTGTTTTACTATATCTATTTTTATAAGTAATAATATGCTCATATCATTTTTTAAATAAATTATTATCAATTACAAAAATATAAATTAAAGCAAAATCTTATATACTCTTACATTCTTCATTAATCACTCCAAATTCATAGCAATCATGAATACTTTTAAAATTTTCTAATATTACCAACATGTTCATTTAAATCTCTTCAAAAAATATATTTTCTTCAATATGTATCTTTTATTTTAATCCCTTTAAGTCATTTTAAATTTTTTCTTTTGAGCTTATATCCAAACCTATTTGAGGAGCATAAACACTTATACATTGATAATCTTAGTATCAATAATAATTTTTAAAGCTATAATTCTATCTCAAATCCTATCAATATTTATAACATTAATCTACAAACTTTTATCTATAATCACATCTACATCTTTTATATTTCGACTTTTACTTGAATATCAAAATTTAAAACCTAAACTATCAATCTCCTTAGCCTTCTCCTCAACCTATTTAATTGATTGAATACATAAAATATTTATTTTCTTATGAACTATAATATCTATTAATTACATTAATTTATCTATAAGAGTACCTATATTTTAAGTTCTTAACCTAATGCTAGTTTCATGGATTAATATTTTTTTCTGTATTCGTCCATAATGTGGGAACCTTTACTTATTTAACCCCACACTTGGTTGTCGATGCAGCGACCTTTGCACACTTTTCATTGTATTCAAGTCATACAACACATCACTTCCAAGGGACGCCCTATAATTAACATAATGTTTTAAAGGATTTATGTTATGATTATTTCGATAAATTTTACACTGGCTGTCAACTACCTATCACAACCTTTCATTTTTCACATCCACGATTCTAGGCTCCTTATATTATTTTTACTTTCTTATATGACAATCAACTTGTCCTATATCTCCTTGCTTGCCTTCAAAATGGATATTTTTATATTCTCATCAGGTTTGAGAGCACAACATAAATTAACTGCCATTTTAGCATTCAATTGTTTGAGTTCCAATTCGTTGGGAGTCTATTTGGAAATGGGCTTAGGTGTGATTTTCTTCAATCACATTAATTGAAATGATGTAAGCAGTCATGACAATGTGCATATCAAATGATTGCAAATACATAATTATTTTGTTTTCTAGTAGTTAAAATGAACACGAAGAAGAGAGTACTGATTTAGAAGTGAATTGCCCTTCGATAACCACATCACCAGGAAATGCTTCTGCTATGGCTGTGTGGATCTACTTTATGACGTGAAGTCAAATAAGATGAAATATCCTAATTCTATTGTTTGCTTTATGTATACTCATTTATATGATGAAATGTACCTAAATTGTTAGGCATTTCCAATGTATATTTGTGATCATCAAAATTGAGCTCATCAATTTGTGTAGGCTTGTGTGATTAAGAAAAAAACTACCATCAACAGATGTTAGGTTGACTTGCAATTTTTCCATGTCATGAGTAATATTCTTGAACCATTTGAATTTATTGCATTTTTTGTTGATTCTCATGGTTACTAATTAAGTTTTTCTCGGTTGGCTCATTTGGCTGTGCAGGATATTGACATGAGCCGAGGAAAACCTTTGTTTTTAAATGCGGAACGCTATGCTGCGCTTACATATTTGGTAATTGAAAGTTTCAAAGTGCATAGCATACTTTGTTGCAATGACATGCCATTTGGAGAGGAAACTTTGGGAGGGATGCTCGTTGCTTTTTGTTTAATCTGTCGTATATTTCAGTGTTTCCTGTAATGCTTTCTTTTATTAATATTTTATTTTATTTTTCCTAAAGCCTATATGCTTAACATGTTTTTGAATAAAAACATAGTTGTTACATAAGCTCTGTACAAAAAGTAAATGATATACAAAATTTGTCCTAAATTAGATCTGATCTGTTAACATCTTTGTGATTCACGGTGGATGGAAATTTCCTGCTCGTAAATATAAAGTTCTCTCTTTTATCGGCTGAGCTGAATTTCTCTACTAAATAATAGGTGGCATCTCATGGTCTTGACCGGACTTCTGAAGTTCTTCGGCAGACAACAATTACTTTTTTTGGCTCTGATTAAATTTCTTGAAGATGCTTATATCATGAAGGTGCAGTTCAATATTTGCTTATTTTATTTTGACTGTTATTTTTTTGCTTATCTTAGTTAAATTGTGTCCATACCTGTCATATTCTATGCAATTCATTAATAAATGGGGGAGAGTCTCTTTTTTCTTTGAGTTATAAGTTTTTAACTTGATATGCATCATAGATAAGTTTTCTTTTGCTCTGTTGAATGTGCAGATTAAGAATTGCTATTTGAAAACTAGTGAAAGTGCTATTCCACTGTGTCCAAGGGGAGGTATGTATGATGCTGAACTCCAACTGTTTGTTCTGGTAATCCTTAATAATATCATCTAGCTATTTTATTTATATTTTATATACTACTGAATGGTCAAATATCATCTGTGATGGTGTCTGGATTAAATCACTGTCTATATAAAAATTATTTTGTGGAGACTAAATTGTTTTCTTGAAATGAAGAGATAAGTTGGGAAACTAGTGCTAGTGGTGCATGAGTTGGGATGAAGCTGCGTTTTCAATATCAATTGGTTAGTAAGTGTATTATTGAGATTGGGCAAAGGTAGATTACGCGCCAGATTTTTTCCCTGAGAATAGGATTTATTTATTATTTTGTTATTGTAGATATTATCTTTAAAAATAACAAATAAATTAAGAAAATGTTTTTGGCTACTTTACTCAAATTCAAAAGTTCTTTGTTCTTGGCAATTTATTATACTTATATTGAGTGAAAGACATGTTGGAACACCTCTGCTAAATCTAAGCAAGTAATAAGAGTAATTTTTTTAAAGACAGCAGTTGTTAAGGTCAGAAGAGGCTCACTACGGGCTACAAGAAAACCAAGTTGAATTATGTATAGTGTAGCTGCCTAAGTGAAGCATTAAAAGCTATACTAATCTTTTTGTTTTAAGTCAAGTTTGTGTTGATCATATAATTGAGAGATAGGGGATGTTTGCTTGGGGATTCTGTTAGCTGTCTACTTAGGTGGACCACATGAAGCCATATGTCTGAATTCTTGAATAAATGAACAAATGATTTTCCCCATCGTGTAAAATATTCTTAAGGCTTGGCAAGAGGGTGACTGATATTGAGTTATGCAGCAAGAATTTGACAAGTTTTAAAGGTTTCTGCGAAGCTCCACAAATGTAACCAAGAGCAGAATCATTGTCTGCTTTCTTAGGAAAATGGTCGATGCTAGCCTTTCAGATACTCTCTAGATTAAAATGAATCATTAAAAGTAACATGGAAGTTGAAATTTCTTTTTTGAAAATATCTTAAGAAAGCATGGAAAATTTAGGAGTATGATCAAGTGGATTATGAAATGACTGTGAGAGGGACTACAAAAGCAGTTTTTACTAAAGTAGTTAGTGAAAAAATAACTTGTGTGTGATTTGTATATATACAAATAAGAAATAAAAGATACACTAATAAGAATGGTTAGATAAAGCTGATGCAGAAAGTTTTGAAAGAAGAAAAGTAGATCATAAGTAACATTAAAAGTAGTTGTGCAATATAAACTTCACACCTCAAGCAACAATCAACAAGAATAAATGGAAGATGTTGATTCATAAAACTGATCCCCAGGAGTTAGGATAAGATAACGATTTGATTGACTAAAGTAACATTTTTTTTTATTTACACTCATAAATCTCTTTGCCTATGCACTCAAATTAAAGGTAGCTGTTCTAACTTTCTTTTCTGAGAATGCAAAAGCTAAATAAGAAAGTTTTAATGATGGAGGAGCATAAAGATGGCCAATCCTCCACTAATCTATTTGGCTCAGGATCTTGGATGCTTTTATAAAATTCCAAAAAAGGAGGGTTCACTTTAATAGGGGGTGTTTGGTAACGGATTTACTCAGGATTTAAGCATCTAATCCCGAAAATCTTGTCAAACACTTTTTTGGGATTTAGTAAATCCCGGATTTAGTAAATCCTATAAATCCCGTAAATCCCGGGTTTAGGTCAGTGGAAGATAGATTTACGGGATTTACACAAACTGTAGTGCGCAAATGAAGAAGCAAAGAGGAAAGCCGAGGCTTAACATCGCGATGCCCTGCTTCTCTTCCTCGGTGGTTTCATGTAGTAACAGAGCGACGGGGGAGAAAAATGAAGGTTTCGAATTGAGCGAAGGGGGTAAAAACGAATGATGCATTATTTTTTATTTTTTTGCTGCTTTTTTACTGTTCATGCAGCTGTTATGCAGAGAGGAGACAAAGATAGAGACTTATGCATTTACTTTCTATGCAAAAATTAAGATATTATTATTTCATAAAAATTATATTAACTTATTTAAATTAATATTATTTTAGTAAATTAATTATTTAAAATTTAGTATTCAATTAACTTGATAAATTAGAAATTAATTATAATGAATGATAATTAAGATAGATTTAATAATTAATGAAAATATGATTAAATTGAAGTTATTCTTAATTTAATTTTTATTTATTTAATTAATTACCAATTATTGATTGTATAATATATTAACTTAAGTTAATTTTACTTTAGTATTATTAATGATTTATTGATATATCATTAAAGGATATTTATAATTTGTTAAATATAATCATTGTTTGATTAACAATTGATTTGAACTAATTTAAACTAATTTAATAATTTTTATTTATTTCTAATCTAACTTGGCTTAAAATTAACTAATTTAATGGGATATGATTAATGATTAATTGATATATCATTATAAATTTAATTATAATTTAATAATATAATTAGAATTATTATAAGTTTAATATTTTTTAATTTTAATAAATTTAAATTATTATCAGAGTTAACAGATTTAAATCTTCAAATATTTTATCAAACATCTCCTCCGGATTTAACAGGATTTAACTCTTACATACCAAACACTTTTCAGGATTTACTAAATCTAGATATACAAGATATACTAAATCCTACTTAAATTAAATCCAATTAGTTACCAAACACTCCTCACCATAATGGGTGAAAGTTATAAGAGCATCATTTTCCTCTATCTAGCAGTAGCAAATGGTTCAAATACTAAGTATTATAATCATGCTTTTGGATCCACTCAATTTATGAGAATTCCTCTTACTGAAGAATTCTTTAATAATACAAATAGGAGTTGTACAAATCAAATTTATCAAAAGATAATAGTTCCAATTTCAGCCTTACATTTTAAGGATTTATATCCATCCAATAAATCCTTGGTAACATTCAACCATGTGGGCATTGTGATTGAGGGTCCTCTATCACGCCGTGCTAAAAGGGGCACGTATAAGTTCTCGTCCTTATATAGAAAGTTTCTTAATGTTAAATTTTCCACTATATCAAAAAAGAATCTACGAGTATTTAATTTAGTGGCCTGGAGTTTTCTTCTCCTACCGCATTAACATAATGTTTATTTGGAATTCACCTGCATGAGAAACTCATAAATACAAAAATTTTTGGCTGGTTTGGGGAATTGGTTTTGTATTTATATCTTTGCATCTGCAGGTTGGGATGAATAGTCAGTGGGAAAAAGTTTTTTTTTTGTTCTCTTTATTGTTGTTGTTGTTGTATTTAGAGAGAGAGAAAGTGTGGAGAGGAAGGATGGCTGGCCTTTTAGGAGGTAGGGTTGTTTGGGGTCTATGAACTATGGTGGAAGGTGATCACTAGCATCATTTGAGGAAGGGTTGCTAGCTTGGGAGCATCTGAAAAGGAGGTGGAGTTGTTGGTGGCAACTAGGGTCGGTTGACTGAAGGTAGCTTTGGTGGTCGAAGAAGGAAAGGTTGTTAGTGGGTTGAGCTTTGGAAGAATGAGATGGAAATCAAAGAATTCGAACAAAGGGAGGATAGCGAAAGCGCACAAAGAGAGAGATATGAAGAGGATTAAGAGTTTGTTTGGGGCAGCTGTAAATTTTTGAAAGGTTAGTTATAAAATTATCGTGGGAAAAGTAATTTTTTAAAAAGTTGTTGTGTGTGTTATAAATATATATTTTTTTTAAAATAAAAATTATAATAATAGTTTTTTGATAGCTATCACACTCTAACAACTTTGGTTCTCAAAAATAACTTTTCACCACAATTTTAAAAGCTGTCAAAAGTTGATAAAATCTGATTATGGTTGGTTTAGTTACTTTTGAAAAACAAAGCACCAAAAAATATCAATCTTAAGTGAGTGTACTCGATGGTTCGTGGACAAGAAATCAAGAAGGAAATATTATGTTTGGGTTTGGTTAGGGGCGAAAAGAGAAGATAAGGAAACTTTGTGCTAACATAGAGAAGTGGGATGGGTAGTAATAGGTTCATTTATTTATATTAAATCAAAGTGATGGAGATTTAGACCGCCTTATGTAGGGAGGTTTATTGTGTGTGTGTGTGTGATCTTCAAAATAAATTTACTTAAATTTAATTACATGCTTTTATCATATAAATATATATAATTAATTTGTGTAATAATTATTTTTTATAAAAATAGTAGTTTTTAATTTAAGTTTAATAGGTACACACATACTTTATGTATTACATCACACAAACGTTCATCCAAGCATGTGTTCCAAAGGTTTTCTCCAATCAATTGTTGGCTCTGTCAATTACTCATTGGGTCAAATGACCCCTGTCAGCACTCACACTCTCGCAATAGTATCCAGGCTTTGCTTGCTCACTCATCTCTTGCCTCTCATTTGCTTCCTTCACTTTCACCACTCCCCTCTCTCTCACCCCCTCGCTTCACTCTCCAGCTAGCATTGGTTCAATTAAATCGATGCTTACTGGTTCATATATGTTCACGCAAGATTGAAATTATTATAAAATATTTTTTTTGTTTCCAAAGCTAAATAATTCCTTGTTTTAAAATATTTATTTATATACTTCTCATCCATAGGTGCAATATAACTACATAATTCTGATCAATTCAAAGTCAGTTCTCAAATCCATCAGAATAGCAAAACACCAACAAAACAAAATGATTCCTTTGAAACCAA
This sequence comes from Cymbidium sinense, assembly GCA_021442155.1. NCBI lineage: Eukaryota > Viridiplantae > Streptophyta > Magnoliopsida > Asparagales > Orchidaceae > Cymbidium > Cymbidium sinense. The sequence continues at coordinate 115,584,313 of CM038225.1, forward strand.
AGCAAAAGATCGGCCCCAATACCATCACAATATCTGGAAATCGTAACATTATGTAATCACTGCACAGATAGCAGCATATAAGAATTTTTTAACAGCCAGGTACATATAATCATGATAACCAGGTGTAATTTCATCATATGAATAGGAATATGTTGGTAGCTGTTATTGTAAGCCAAGCAAATGACCATCCAAAACTCTAATCCCTTAAATAGGCATATGTGCATATAGGTTAGGATCAACATTTAATTTTAAAATAAATCATGAACCAAAGTAGCCCAAATTTATTTCAAATCACATAAACCTAGTATTAGGAAATTGAGAACACTTTACATTCTGTTTGCAAGGCATCATCATAGGCATGCTCCATAGCTAAAAATTGTGAATGACAATCTGACTACTGCATAATAAAATTTTGCTAAGGAAATTTATTTATTTGTTGAATGCTTTCATCGAGTGTAAATGCTAAGATGGCCATCACATCTATTTTTGGCTTGGACAAATTCAGTTATGATAACTTTAACATCGGATATTAATCAAGTAAATCATGGCATGTTTTGTGCTTTGTAAAAGTAATCCATGAGTTAGAACAAAAGTTTTTCATGTCAGTGCATAAGATATTTTAAGAATCCACTATCAATGGTCATATGATCTTTTTGTCTAAGATGGCTGCATGAACAAGTATGTAATTGTTTGGAAGAGTATTAGATACAAATTCACAAGGAGATGAAAAGAAAGAATAATCCATGAAATTGACAACTGTTTCGTGAAATTGTTAGAAGAATAATCTAGAAAACCTGACCAAACTCAAAATGAAACAAATAAAATCAAAAGAGTAAGAACATCAGAATTTATGTGAAAAACATGAAAATGAAAAAAAAATCAGAGCCACACTACATCAAAAAATCTATTATGAAAAAAATTGAGAATTGTACAAATTATTCTTTATTTAAGCCTCTCTAGTAATCTCCACGCCTCACTTAGTTTAGAGCACTCACACTATTCAAAACACACACAACACAAGGCAATGGAGAAACAACCCCATAAAATTGCAAAAAATTGCTTGAAAACTGACTTTATGCTTCATAATATTGTGGAGCTGTGAAAGTAGTGTCTAGGTGCTGGCCGCTCAATCAATATGACTGAGTCGACAATACTTCCCGAATGAAGGACACAATCAGGCTTCACATAATAATAAAAATAAAGTCAAATCAAATACATTAAATGGTAAATTGATGTCACAATTTCTTAGAATTTAAGTTGTAGGCATTACATCCAACACATGATAAGATTTTAAATGGCCTTGCGTTTTTCTTACAAAAAATTCATCAAATTTTATGAAGGTAGCCTTTCTTAATTTAAATGTGTTTTTATTTTGTCACCTAATTTAAACTCCATATATCTCATTCACATTATCAAAAAGTTTATAAATTGTCTTAGTAGCTAATTTTTGACAAATTTCTTATGATTAATGCAAATATGTAAATTATGCAAATTTAGTGAAATAAATAATGAAATGCTATTATGGTGTACATTATTAACAAGTTTCTATTATGCAATATAACTTATTAATATATTTTTATATGACTTGTGTCAATAAACCAAGAACCAAAAAAAAACAAAATTTTGATGAATTTGATCATTCAATGTTGACATAATTTTCATTGGCTCATCCAAAGTTTTGCTATCAAATTGCTTTATTGAATCATCAATTGTATTATATAATTTGTTTGAATTTATTTGTAGGCATTTATTTGGTCTCTATTAAAAATTCAAGTTCAGATTTGATCTCGTGCTGAATTAGTCTTTCAATTTTTAACTTTGGCCCTTGGGCAAGTATTGTTTAGGTTCATGAAATGGTCTAATATAGGTGATTCAATTACGATAGCATCATACATAGATTTAGATTATAATTGTAAACTATATTATGTATATAATACATCTTCAAAAGAGCATTCATGAACTATGATCTTGTGGTATTTTTTTAATTTTGTGTTGGTGTGTTTATGTGAGGGGACACCATGATTCCATGAGATGTACTCATTAGAATTGTCAGATTACACAGGGAATAGTATTATCTCGAGATAATTCTATAATAAATAATGTGACTCTAAACTTGATGGTTCTTGAATGTACAGAGATCTTTCACTTTTACATGGAAAAGTAAAGTAGGGTTTATTTTAAGCCGGGTTCGTTAAGTTCCTTATGGAGATAAGCCCCCATAGTTAATTACATCCTAAGGAATAAGATTCCTTAAGAATACTCTTGATTAAGGTATATGATCATTGTTTCCAAAGATTTTGAAGATAGGGCTATCAATCAATTAGTTATTTTTAGAAAATTAAGTGAGATTGATCAAAAGGAGAGAGTTATTATCGAAGCCAAAGAGAGATGAGTAAAGGATGCTCATGATACTAAGAAGCCTAGTGAATATCTCAAACTATCTTACGGTTGGGCTTTATATTTTTGAAATTGAGCAGAATTATATATTTGAGTTGAATTTTTATTAGAGATCTAGGTCTTACAATTTCATAATACAAGATTATAAAAATGTCTAAGAGGCGAGAATTTATACTAGTAGCCCCAAAGAAAAACAATTTCAGATCCTAAATTTAGAGAGGTTTGGCGAGGGTCAAAGCACGACCTAAATCTAAGACAAAAGTGGGTATATGATTTACCTCCACAAAAGAGAGTAAACCACCCGGCTATTGGACTTACAATCGTCTGGAGTGGCCACCAACTAACTCCTTCTACGATTTTAAATACATGTAGGCAAGTCTTATGTTTTACAAGATAGTTAGACTGTTGTTTATTTAGAAATGAAACTAAGTTCTTAAACACACCCCCTAAGAGACTGGATCATAAATGACATGAATAAATGACTTAATCTTATGCAAATTTTGTCAAATTTTATTTTGATTTTTGGACATTTTTATTTGACACAGGTTATGAGATTTCATATGCCTAATGTATGAGAAACTGATTATGGGTCAAAATCAGAAAGAATGTGTGTTTCTATCATGACTCTCAAAGGTTAAGTTAATTTATCTGGCAAAGCTGGAAGCCTTCCATTAGTAAGAGTGAGACAATATGATTTATGTATGATATGAGACATATAATATCCAGCTAAGGGGTTGCTAAATCTTTTATTATCTTGATTTATATCATAAGTTTTAGGTGATGTTATGAATTGTTTAATTTAATTTTGAGTTGATTAATTAGATAGAAAATTTATCTTTCCAAGGCTGTCGCATCGGGCCATTCAACAAATGAATTGATTAAGAAAATCATGTTATTCTAATTGTGCAATTATAAACATAACATCAATCAATTTATAAAATTAGCGCAAAAGAATAAAATGCGGTGCTATTTGTAACTTGAAAAGAAATGTGGGTGGCAGCTACCCTCTGACCGGATGTAAATGAATAATTATAATTAAAAGGAATTCATATTATGGGGGTCTTCATTCTTCATTATTCATTTCTTCATTTTGATTTACTTCATTTCTTTCTTTCTTTTGGTTTGACTTGGGACGTGGTTGCTCTAAGACTTCGTATAGTATATAAGACATGGTCTTATCTCCCGTAACATTCATTCCAAATCTTAATTGCAAAATTTATATCGAAATGGGAAAGGTAAATCTAACTAAACTTGCAAAAGGTTAATTTAAGCTCTGCCAATACGGCGGTTATATGAATAAGTTGGACTTACCTCATGGGTAACCAGTTGGTTGGGTTATGCTTAGGGGTATAAGCAACTTGCATAGTAAAAATTATTTATATTTTAATTACAACACCTCTTAAGCACAACCCTCCTGCAGAAAATAAGATTAGGCTAAAATCACCATATCATTCAGTCTACATGCATGCACCGTCAGGTTTAAAATATTAACCTTAAAAAAAGCTATTATTCACAGTACCTGTTTCTAGAAATATTGACTAGAAATATTAGGCATTTGTTTAAAGGCTTAAGACATGTCTTGTCTTAGGTTTTAAGATTGAAATTTTGTAAGTGTAAAAGATTCAATTTAGATGGTGGTTTCATTTCAAGTAATTTAGTTGATTTATCAATTTTAGTTGGTGATTTGATTTGGTTTGAATGAATCTACACTTAATGCCTAAATGTTATGAAGAGAAGAAAAGATAAGAGAGTTCTCTTTCATCCCTACCTTAAAGTATTTCTAAGATATATTGATTAATGAATTTTCTTTAGTGAATATTTTATTATGTGTTTTAGTTGATCCTAAGTTTGGGTTTTCTTTAAATAGTTCTATTTAATAAGAGATGCATCTTAGAATTAGTTAAGGTGAATTACTGCACATGCAACCATTCATTTCTTTCACCATGTATATATGAATAATCACATACTGTAAAACATTTTAACACACTTTAATGATGAATCTTGAGATGATTTGAAAATTTAGATATTCCATTGATGCATGTCTTTATTATGTAGAAAGGGGATTTCTCATCCGTTAACTAAATCGCATCCACATGTATAAAAGTCATAAGTGAATCCATGGCCATTTCTATTTTTACATTGGTTTGAGTGAAAGACTCTTGAAATTTCTTTTAAAGCCCTCATGATCACAGGATGTCTAATATCTAAACTTCTTTATATAGATATACCAAAGGAACCAAATGGATAAAGAATCATGCAAAAGATCATATTTGATTTGGTTGTATAATTTACTTATGTAATATAAAGATCATTCTTAAGTCATAATATAGAAATGCATAATAATAGATTTAAGCAAGTGTTGTATTCTTTTTATATGAACTATATACTTACAAATCCTAGGTAAATCCATGTTAAGAGAAGAAAAGAGAACTTCATAATATACATCATATGCTATAATCACATACAAGCTTATAAATATTCATAAGTAGCATCATTTCGTTCATAATTTTTGATTTGTAGGTTTAAAAATATTTTTTAGTTTAATAGTGATAATAGCCACTAATATTCTTAATTTTAGCTAACACATGTAATTTGACATAAAATGAAATATTTTATTTAATTAATTTTTCAAAAGAAATGAATGCATGATTTTATATGACAAACAATATTTAGCATGCTTGGAAAGAAATAAAGGGATGTAAGCACATTACTTCATTCACCCTAATTAATTCCTAAGGACAGTCCTATAAAATAAGATTATTTAAAATAAATCAAAATTTTTTGAGGAAATTTTTATTTTTGAATTGATTTGATTTAGGAAATATGAGAAGGGTTTAGTGGTCTTAACCCATTTTTCTCATGTGTGAATTAGTTTAGTTTAATTTTAGAATAATTAGATTGATTTTATATTTTTTTTAGGTTAATGTATGAATTAAATCTATTAATTACTTACATCTGGCTTTAACATAATTATTGAGTAATTGTGACATATGATATATAACTACATGGAATTTAAATCAACAATGCACCTAAGAAATGAATGGGCATAATACAATTAACTCATAATTATTGATTAATTAAGCTAAAGGGTATAATTACGTACTTTGCCGGTCCCAAGTCCGGATGCAAAAAGTGGAGGGTTGCGTTAGGTAGTCGACTAGTAAAATTTGTGAAATAATTATGACATGAATCCTTTAAATCATTGTGTGTGTTATCTTGGCGTCCACAGGCGGCATTGTATGTATGAATCTGATGAAAAATGTCTTTAAACATTTGCATCGGCGGTGCGATGTTAAATAAGCAAGGGTTCCACATTATGGGCGGATGGCAAAGTTAGTCCATGAAGCTAGAATTAGGTTAGGATCTTGGAATATAGGTACTCTTACAGGTAAATTAATGGAATTAATAGATATATTCATAGAAAGATAAATATTTTATGTGTTCAGAAACTAAATGGGTTGGGGAGAAGGAGATTGATAGTTTAGGTTTTAAACTTTGGTATTGATTAAAAGTCGACCAGAAATGGTGTAGGTGTGATTATAGATAAAAGTTTGAAGGATAATGTTATAAGTATTAATAGATGTGGAGATAGAATTATAGCTTTAAAGATTATTGTTGATCTTAAGATTATCAATGTTATAAGTGTTTATACTAGTAGGTTTGGAGGTAAGTTGAAAAGAAAAATTTTGGAATGAATTAGAGGATTAATACTGAATCTCTTGAAGAAAAAGTATTTATTGGGGAGATTTAAATGGACGTGTTGGTAGAGTGGTAGAAGATTTTAAAAGTATTATGGTGGTTATGGATTTGGGTGGTAATGAAGAAGGTAGGGTATATTAGATTTTTCTTACATGATTTTGTAGTTCTTATCTTTATTTAAGAAAAGAGATGAAACGTATTACTTATAAAAATGGATCTAGTAAAACCTGATTGATTATTTTTTGATAAGAAAAATAGATTAGTTTAGATTGTAAAGATTGTAAAGGTCGTTCAGTGAAATTTTAAATCTACTCATTATATTAGTTTTAGATTTTAAGATGAAAGGTTGTAAGAGAAAAATAAACTTAATTATTATAGGATTAGATGGGGAGCAATGAAATAAAATATTTTTAAGAACAACTACAAGAAATTAAAGTTTGGGATGTTCATGGGAAATTTAGCGTTATGTGGGAAAAAAGTATCAAGTCTTTATTAAACAAGTTCTTTAAAAATGTCTTGGCGAATCAAAGGAAAAAACTTCTTTTAAGAATAGTTGGTGGTGGAGTCGAGTGTCGAAAAGATAAGAAATAAGAAGCGTTGTTATAAAACTTGGTTTAGATGTAAAACTTCGGAGAATTGGGAAAGATATAAAATGGCTAGAGATTAAAGCGATATATGATCTGAAAAATTTAGCTTTTAGTGATTTATCTGATAGATTAGATCTGAAAGAAGGTGAAAGATGTATGTATAAGTTAGTAAAGAGATAGGAGAAGTAAAACGTAGTTCAGTGAGGGTATTAAGGATGAAAATAATAAAGTCTTTTCTTAGAAAAGATATTGAAAATAGGTGGATGAGGTATTTTAATAAACTTTTCAATGAAGGATCGAAAATCGATTGATTTTAGCAAATACCACTAAACAAAAATAAATTTCATTTTTATCATTATTAGTAAATCTCGAAGTTAGTGAAGCTTTAAAGAAAATGAAATGTGGAAAAGCGATGGGAGGATAATATTCCAATAGAAGTGTGGAAATGTTTAGGAGATCGAGAATTTCTTGGCTTACAAATCTTTTTAATGTTATTTTAAAGACTAAAAGATGCGGATGAGTGGAGAAAGAGTTTGTTGGTTCTATATTTAAGAATAAAGGTGATGCACAAGTGCAAATTATAGAGAATTAAGTTAATGTGCCATACATTAAAATTATGGGAGAGAGTAAGTGAGCATAGATTACGATGTGATCTGAGTTTCTCCTCGGTTTGGTTTCATGTAGATCTACTATGGATCTTTATACATTTGTTAAGAGGTTTGATGGAAGCATAGAAAATAAAAGGATCTACATATGATATTTATTGATTTAGAAAGCTTATGATAAAGTCTCAAGAGATGTTCTTTGGAGAGTTCTAGAACAAAGAAGTTAATATTGGTTATATTCAAGTCATTAAGGATATGTATCTAGCTCACTTGTGTCCAAACACAAGGAGGATTGACAAACTATTTTCCTATTTGTTGGATTACATCAAGGATCAACATTAAGCCCTTATCTTTTTTACTTTAGTTATGGATGTTCTTACGAGGCATTTACAAGAAGATGTACCTTGGTGTATGCTTTTCTTTGATGACATTCTTCTTGTTGATAAAGGCTAGAGAGGAGTCCAATGAAACTTGAATTATGGAGGTCAACTTTAGAGTCTAAAGGTTTTAGTTTAGCAGATCTAAGCGAATATATGGAGTGTAATTTTAGTTGTAGAAATTTTAGTGGTAGTGTTGTGACTTTGGGTGATCAAGTCATTAATAAGAGTGGCGATTGATATTTAGGCTCTATTATTCAAAATGATGGTGAAATAGATGGAGATATTATTAGTAGAATTCAAGTTGGATGGATTTGAAGTGGAGAGGAATCGGCTATTATGTGATAGAAAAGTTCCACTTAAACTTAAGGGAAAATTTTATAAGATGGTGGTAAGACCCTGATGACTTATGGTGCGAATGTTGTGATAAAAGAAACATAAGAGTAAGTTAAGTGTTACGAGATGAGGATGCTCGGTGGATGAGTGGCTTTACCCTTAGAGATAGAATGCAAAATGAGTATGTTGGGAAAAGTTGGAGTAGCTCCAAATGATAGATAAGATTAGGGAGAATGCCTTAGATGGTTTGGCCACATAAAGCGTCTAGATGATGACGATTAGGAGAGTAGATGCATTAGATTTTCCTTATGTTAAGAAAGGTAGAGGTAGACTAAAAGACTTGGTTAAGATGTATAAAAAATGATCTTAGTATACTCGAATTAAATGAGAATTTGACACATAATAGGACACAATGGAGACGAAGGATTCATGTAGCCGACCCCACCTAGTGGGATTAAGGCTTGTTGTTGTTGTTGTATAATTACGTACTTTCATAATCATCCTACACATGTAGTTTGATTATAATTTCTCTTGAAAATTTCTTAGGTTATTGAACACTTAAGAATCTACCCAAGAATTGAATGACTAAGTTCTGGAATGATTTGGTTTTGAATTTGATTAATATTATTTAATGAGGTGATTAAGTCATTAATTAATTGTAAATTGATTAAGTGTTTATCCAAATGAAATAAACTTAGGAGAAGATTAGAAAAGAGGCCCTCATCTCATTCACTGTTTCATAATGATTAGCAAATTTAATTAATGCATTTATCTCTGTTTAACATGTTAATTAATCATTTTATTAATTAAGAGAGGGATTAAGGATGAAACAAATAATTTTTCTAATTAATCCAGTAATAAATTCCAAAAAAATCATGGGAGGCAGAGGTCATCCCACTAGTCAACCTCAGAAAGTTTGTAATTAATTGCTAGAGTAATTAGGAAGTAATTAGCTTAATTATATTTCCAATAAAACCCAAATTGAGTGAAAATTACTGTTCAAAACCAATTGATTTTAATTTTATATTATTCTCCTCTAAATTATCTTTAAAATTAGTATTTATTTGTATTTTTTTGGATTTTTCTACAATTAGTTATGAATTTTGAAAGTTTCACCATTAAAATCGGATTAATTAAGCTTAATTAAATCCCTAATTTTGTCGGGCCACGTGGCGGCGGCGTGCTTTCCATGTGGCGCGACGGGATAGGTTATTTAAGTTGTCACATCCGTCGGTTGAGTCAGCCGGCGGCAAATGCGTCTTCTCTGCGATCGGACCGTCGAGATCAATCCCACGGTTTAGGAAGGAATCAGAAGGGATCTAGCATGATCTGATCACAGTCATTCGTTCCAATCACGCGGAACGGACGATGTGTAATCCTTCTCCTTCGCGAGCAACGTCGTTCGTCTCTCCTCGTTTAATTCGAGCTTACTCGAGCTTGGATTGGGATCAAAATGATCCCACACCTTTGGAAGGAGGGGGGATGCAACGGTCAAGATTTCAATGGGTGCAATTTCCTTCAAAAAGGACCAACCAAAATTTTCTATGGCTATGGTTTCAAGCAATTACCTTGCCGGAGGCTATCACTAGCGCTTCCAACGGAGGAGGTAGCATCGTCTAGTAGAGACGAAACCCCGTTGAAGGAGTCCGGCCTTGATTTGAAGTAGATTGCTCGGTTGACCAAGTTCCCCTTCAATGGTGATCGGTTTTGATCGAAGTGCTTGGAGACTTGGGAAATGACCTGATTGAGCTCGAAGAAGTCCATTGATGGTGTATGCAAGGTTAATTTGGTTTTGGTTAAGAATTGAGTGAGTTGGAATTTAAGCTCACCTCCCCTGTTCGGCTTTGAGTAAAACCGAGGAGAAATGGGGGAGCTCGGGAATGGCTTGGAAAAGTTTGGGGAGGCTTCAATTTAATCTCCTTAGCTCTGAGGAAATGATTGATTCTAGTTTGAGTGGGAATGAGGGGGAGTATATCTCCCCCTCCTTAGATCGGACGGTGAGAAGCTGATTTGCCGTTTTTGATTAAAGGCTCAGATTGGAGGCACGATTTGAGCTGCAAAACACCCCACATGGGTCGTTTTGGGTAGTGGAGTGAAGGAGAGTGGATGTTCATGGCTAGGTGAGTGCATTTGGAGTTTCAAGTGTTCAAATGCTATTGAAGAGGTCAGTTTGGCCTTTCTTTGGGTCATGGCCGACCCAAGCTCATTGGGTCATGTTCATCACCTTCCTTGGTGCCCATGTGGACCAATAGGAGGATGTCAAGTGCCTTGAGAAAGAAGTGAATTTGGTCATAGGATATCCTTTGACCTAAGGGCAAAGTAGTCATTTGGCCATGAGTTTGATTTGGGCAGATTTGAAATGATTCAAAAATGGGTTGAGCCAAATTTCAAGTGATTTGGAGTTCATTTGGTTTGAATTGGTTCAATTTGACCCATTTAGGTCAAGTTGGGTCAAATTGGGTTAAGTTAACCAATTGGTCTAATTGGGTCGAACCATGGGTTAGATTAAGTTCAAATGATCATTTGGAGCCTATGGGTATCATTGGTTTGGTTTAATTTAGTTTAGATTTGGTTTTGATTCATTTAGGTTCATTTAGGTCAAATGGGTCAAGTTGACCAATTTGACTCATTTGATCCAATTGGATTAGGTCATGGTTTGGTTTATGCTTGGTTGATCATTTGAAATGTATTGCAAGTTTTGATTTCAATTAATTTTAATTTGGTTTGATTTTAAGTTGATTTTACCTTGTGTCAAGTTGGTCACCAATAATGAGATAGGTCTAATTGGTCATTTGAAGTTTTGTCAAGTTCAACAATCAATTTAGAATGAATTTGACCCATTGGCTTCAATTTGGCTTAGATCAAGATTTGACCCATTTTGATTTTTTTGGTCAAATTGTGTCAACTTAGGTCAAGTGGCCAATTAGGCTTGGTTTGGCTAAATTCAAGAAATTGGCTTAAAAGGATATAAGTTAGATTTTGATTTGAGTTTCGATTTGGATTGGTTTGGATCAATGACTTCAATCAATTTGGCTCATAGTGAATTTTGACTTGTTTAAGTCTCATTTGGGCTAACCGTTGACTTAGTCAAAGATTAGATTTGACTTGGTTTGACCCAATTTGAGTGTTTGATCTTCTTAGGATGATTGTTGATCGCAGTATGAGGTTTGGATGGGTTTAGTTCAATCCAATTTGGGTTGGATTAAAATTTGACTCAAAAAGGTGTTTTAGGTCACTTGGGTTAAGTAAGCTTAAATGGATCAATTGGCTTGATGAAGACTTGATTCAAGTTTGGTTGAACATACATATGGACTTATGATGGAAATATAAATCCAATTACAAGTGGTTTGAAGTCAAATGAGTTTTAGTTCATTTGATAATCTCAAGCCAAAAGGATGAACATGAGTTTGATTTGGGTTAATTTGATTTTGGTTTAATGATTGTAGTTTATTGTGGGCTCTGAAAATTCGCCATCGACTTCTCGATGAAGAGAGTGATTTAAAGTCGGTGAAATTTTCAGAAGACATATAAAATAGTAGATAAGACACTACCCAGAGATTTAGTTTTCATTTTGTGAGGATTTTAGATCCGGTTCTAGGTTTCTTATAGGCGCAAGCATCTATAGTTAATTACCCCTCTCAGTGCTAAGAGAAAATTTTCGATTAAGGCTAGTCGTTAGATCACTAAGTGCGTAACGTATAATAGTAATATGTAGAGTTTTAGAATTTAGATTTATGAAATTCATTATATTTAGCTTAAAGTGGATGGTTGGGGGAACGATGATGCGCCCAATCTAGATCTCATATGGCTATCCCTACCGTCGATCCCTACCTACTTGGTTAGGGAGGTATTCAACCCAACGATTGAAGGATTCTTATAAGAACATTAGCCACGCCATCCAAGAAATCTCAGACTGGTGTTTGTCAAGGAGACAAGCTTAAGTTTACACCGAGAGGGTTTGTTGTCTATCAGTACCTTATGGTCACAACTCAAAAAAGAGCATGGAACATACTACCACACCGTGATATAGTCATTTGGCAATAACCACCGCTCGTGAGGACTTCGTGAATCGATCATTGGAGCCTACAAACCACGTAGTGGAGGACACGTCACGCCCCTTTGGCGTAGATTATTAGAAAACATACTACAGATTGATTTAACATCGAATTTTCAAGTGTGATTTTCTTAATTTGTCACATTCGACAAACAATTACAGAATGTGAATTAGATTTTTAGTTTTAAGTTTTTAATATTGAATTTCACTTAGACATTTATAGCTTAATGATATTTTAAATTCTGCATTTAGATTGAGATTTAATCTAAGTTAATTTGTTTTGAAATTGTAATCATATTTTGATGGAAGTATCCTCTTCGGTTAAAATTTTCATTTAATACAACCATCATCGGGGTTTATAAATTTGCATGATTTTTTAGTTTATTGTTTTAGATTCTGTCGACTCTATTACTTTAATAATAGAGGATCAGATTTACTGTCATATAATAAAATTATTTTCTCAGATATTTCATTAAGTTGAAAATATTATAATATTATTTTTTGGATTTTTAGGTTTTGTTAACTCGGACCCGGTCCTAAGACCCAACCGGGAATCAACCCACGCAGCATCCTCAGACACTAATTTTAAACATTCAGGGTAGTGTCGGGGTCCATGCGAGTGTATTTGATTCAGCATTAATTTAAACTTAAGGGATTTGTATAATATTACTTATTTTAATTGAATTTCATTACAAGTATAAATTTTTAGATAAAAATTTTGACAAAGATTGCTACCTCTCTACCGTCTCCCCACATGGGGTTACAACGGGTCGGACGCCCCATCATGCCAAAAAGGTATGTATGGGTGGTGTAACTCACTGACCGGAAGTTATCCCACCATGTCAAGAAAGACATGTATGCTTCAAGCATCGTATGAAGTATATTCCCTACTTATGCCAAAAAAAAAGCGCAGGGTTCTTATATATTTGCAATGTCAAGTTAAAACATTAATTTTATTTTTGTTGTTGAAATTTTATTAAGCAGTTTATGAGTCATGGATGTAAAATTTGAAAGATCCGCGTCGTCGCAGTAGTTACTGTGTATCTGCCCCGCCCACCATGCCAAAGGTGTGTATGGAGATAAACTACTGAATGTGCCTTCCCACTACGCTAAGAAAGATGGCAGGGCTCTATCAAATAGATTTTCAGCGTAAAAGACGTGTATGAGTTTTATACATTTGAATGTTAGTTCAAATAATTTTATATCAAAGATACACTATCGTTTTATGCATCTCCCTATCGGTGTTGAAGTTTGGCGATTTCAACATCCGTCGTCTCAGATAGGCGACTGATGTGCCGCCCACCACGCCAAAATGTGTATGGGTATTGACCACGTACGAATGCCTTCCCACCATACCAAGAAAGCATGTATAAGTCTCTACAGATTCAGAACAGATTTTCTCGCCACGCCAAGAAAGGCAGTATGCAGACTTATACACACTGAAGAAAGACGTTTTCCGTCAAAAAGAGCGCCAACGGCATTTATAAACAAGCAAAGATAGATTTCCGTCACGCCAAAAAAAATGCGCACGGTACTTATGGTCAACACAGTGCTACGGGTGTACGCGGGCATGCGATGGCGCTTCAGCGGTGCCAGGTGACGAAGGCCATGCACCAGCGATACCCACAGGTGACATGAATAGTAACGGTCGAACAGGATGTCGCACTGACTCTATAGTGTCGACGCTATTTCGAGGAAACCTTGCATCAGAAGCATAACGATGAAATGGAGACTGACTGGGAAGAGAGAGGAAGAGGGGGGGGGGGGAGGGAGCGAGAGAGAGACCTTACGGGAGAGGGAGAAAATGTCAGCTGAGGAAGGAGGAAAATGCAAAAATTAGGTTTAGGATTTTAAGAGGGGTATTTATAGGATTTATATTTTTTTATTATTTTATTTTCCATAATTTGGATTTTTGTGTCAACATCATCACATAGACAATATATATATCGATTTTATATTACTCACCAACAACGACGCAAATTCATTTTATGACGGAGCGCCGGCGTGCCAAATCGAGCAATTTCGCTTTAAATTTGCTTGCTCCGCTTGCCGATATTCAAACTGCTCAATTGAGGTGATGCCTTATTTAATAGGTTTCGACGTTTTGAGATTAACGAGGTGATCAATTTCGCGAACGGATGTTGGTTGGACAACGTCGCGGCTTCCCGATCTCGATATGTGTGTCAACACATCGACGACCCTCCTTCTTGATCGGTCGACCATTGAGTTATGCAATATGCTTATTCTGATCAATTTCGACGTTCTGAATGTGATTACGGAGTTCGTTCGTCGATCGGAGGTCATTTTGACTGATTTTCGGTGACGTTGAATGTATTTCAGCTCTGATTTGCGTGTTGTTGTATTCGATTGCTTGATATTTACGCATACTCTTCCGAATTGAGCGCGAACAGTCTCATTAGATTTTGATGTTTCCACGCTAGTGACGTGATTAATTTTGTGAACGGAGATCGTTTGGGCATCGTCACGACTTCTCGACCTTGATATGCGTGTCAGCGCTTCGACAACTCCCCTTTTGATCAGTTGACCGTCGAATTATGCAAGATGCTTATTCTGATGGTGGAGTCCGTTCGTCGATCAAAGATCATTTCGACTAATTTTTGACGTCGTCGAGTGCGTTTCAGCTTCGATTTGTACGCTAAAGCTCGCCGAATTCACCTTGTGAGCTTGACTTTACTTATGACGCATACATGGAGGTCAACATTTATGTTTATATTTGGGCATATGATTGAAGAATTGATTGTTTGAAGAGAAAATCCAAGGATTTGGATTGATTTGATTTAGCTAAATCCAAGAATTTGTCTTAAAGGATATAAATTGGATTTGGATTTGAGTTTTGAATTTATATTGCTTTGATTTTGGTTGTTTGAATTTATATTTTATTTATATTTGTGAATATAAATGAGAATATAAATGATCTATGAGAGAATCATGTGAATTAGGGGTGATTTGATTGTGAATTTGGCTAAGGTAGGTCAAAAAGTTTGGAAAAAAGGTTTTGATTTGATTTGATTTATATTCATTTGATTTGGATGCCAATTTCATTTATAATTATGAATATAAATGATGGAATAAATGATTTATAAAGAAATCACTTGACTTTGGGTTGATTTGAGGGGTTTGGCTAAGCTTATGGATGTGATTCATAAGGCTTAGGAAGGTTTCGGATTTGGAGTTTGATCATGGATTTTAATCATTTGGAATTGATTCATGATTTGAATTTTGGAATTAATTTTGATTTTGAACCATTTAGGATTAGAGTTGAATTTGGAATTGATTTGAGATTTGAGAAAATAAATTGAGTTGACATTGATTTGAGATTTGAGTTGGCATTGATTTTGAGATTTAAGAAAATCAGTTGAGTTGGAGTTGATTTGAGATTTGATTTGGATTAGTTTGGTTTGAAAGAAGAAAGCAAGGGTTGGGTTCAAGCTATAGGGTAGGCAAGTCCTCCTAAATCTCTAAGACATAAATTATTTTTATGGCTAACTCTTCTAAATCTCTAGAGTTAGGTTAAGTGTTCACCTAATTACTAGAAGTGTCTTAAGACTAAGGAACTCTTAGTGTCTAGAGGAATTCTATGTTTAAGATGAAGAAGTTGAGAGCTCACTTCAAAAGTGAGATCAACATATCTCTTCAATAAATCAAATTCAAGAATTCATGGTTATGCATCTGACTTTAAAGGATGTGACGCTAAATTGAGAATCACAAGTGATAATCCTAATAGAATTCATAGAACATGCCTCAATAATCAATGATCTAGATAAAACTTAGGTAGTGTTTGGATGAATGGCAATTGAGTTATTCATAAACCCTTGCTTAAGACTTTTAATGAAAAAAATAGTGATAGAAAAATAGTCTAAAGACTAACATAAGTAATTACACGATGGTATATAACTTGCTTAATATTCAAACACATTAAAATTATTTTATTCGCAACTATTAAATTGCTTATTTAATTGTATCAATGGGCAAATATTACTTTTAAAGGTTTTGTTTTGTGCTAACATTAGTTGATTTTATTTTACTTGCAACACTTTGCCGAAATAGTTGAGTATGTCCACTAATTCTATTCTAGCAATTTAACTTTTTTAAGAATCAAATAGATGATAACATTCAAAAAAACTTGCAAAATTGTCTATCCAATTAAAGTTTATATCCCCGATTAAATATAAGAATGTAATGTTAATCTTCACAATTATTACAACATATTTATCTAGAATCATAACTTAGCTAATTATTTTTAAATTGCATTGCTAATTAAATGATTTAATAGATCCAATTGAATGCCTAACTTTTAGTATGATGCAATCATAAATTCTAATGTCAATTTCATGCAAGACGATTTAAGGTTCTAATGTCAATACAAAAGTTTCTTAGAACTAGTTTGAATATATGTCGGGCAGGTCTCTGAGGGGTGTAAGTGAATCGAGCTAGCTCACGAGTTGGTTCAAATTCGGCTCGATAATAAGCTTGCAAGTCGAGCTTATCGAGTCTCGAGCTCGAGCGCGATCTTTACTTAACTCGACTCGTCGGCTCGATAAATTAATAAATAAATATAATACATTTATATAAAATCTATCATATGAAAATATTATTTTATTATACATTTAATACTCAAACTATGAATTTTTATTAAAAAAATTGAAAATTGCTCCTCTTTTCCTTCTCATTAAAGTCATTAAATGATCAGCATCTTTTTATTTAATTATTAATTTTTTATCAGCTTTTCTTCTCCCCCATCCCTCGATAAAAATGCCTCACTAGCCGCTCTCGTCGAATGAAACACAGGATGCTTTGTAGGCTATTTTTTCCGACAAGCTTTCAAGCCGCACAATAAGCAAACGAGTCGAACTCGAGCTCATGCTTGCTTGCCTCGAGCTGGAGTTCGAGCTATATTTTTAGCCGACGAGTCTAGGTTGAGTTCACAACTTGAGCTCAATTCAACTCGATTACACCCTTGGTCTACTATGGATGTTATACATTTGTTAAGAGTTTTGATGGAGAAGTATAGAGAGTAAGGAGGATCTATATATAATATTTGTTAATTTAGAGAAATCATATGATGAAATTCTAAGAGAAGTGCTTTGGAGAGTTCTAGAAAAGAAGGGAGTTAATATTGCTTATAATTAAGTCATCAAGGATATGTATATTGGAGCTATCACTTGTGTTCAAATACAAGGAGGATTGACCAATCAAAATTTTTTTATTTCAGTTGGATTACATCAATGATCGATTTTAGGCTCATATCTTGTTGTTTTAGTTATAGATGTTCTTACTAGACATTTTACAAGAGGATGTACCTTGGTGTATCCTTTGTGTTGATGATATTTTTCTTCTTGACAAGAATAGAGATGGAGTTCAAGATAAACTTGAATTATGGAAGTCAATCTTAAAGTCTGAAGTCCTTTGTTTGAGTAGATCTAAAACCAGTTTTAGTTGTGGAAGATCTAATGGTGGAGTGGTGACAATGAGTGATCAAGTCATTAAAAAGAGCGATGTTTTAGATGTAGGGTCTATTAATCAATGTGATGGTGATATAGATATGCATGTTATTAGTAGAATTCAAGTTGGATTGTTGAAGTGGAGGAATGCATTAGGCTTGTTGTGTGATAGTAAAGTACCACTTTGACTCAAAGGAAAATTTTTTGAGATGGTGGTGAGATCTGCAATACTTTATGGCATAGAATATTGGTAGAAACATAAAATTAAGTTATTTGTTACAAAGATAAGGATGCTCAAGTGGATGAGTGACTCTACACTTAGAGATAAAATGAGAACTGAATATATATGTGATAATGTTAGAGTGGCTCTAGTGGCAAATAAGATAAGATTAGAGAGAGCTGCCTTAGATGGTTTGGTTATAAAATATTTGTAGTCTGATGATCCTATTACGAGAGTAGACATATTAGATTTGGCTTATGTTAAGAAAGATGGAGATGGACCTAAAAAGACTTGGTCATGAAGTATAAAAAATGACTTTAATTTATTAGGATTAAATGAGAATATAACACTTAATGTAGCCAACCACACGTATTAGGATAAAGGCTTGTTATTGTTGTTATTCTTTTGCAATTGGAATTAAGCAGTGCCTATAAATCATACAAATGAAAATAGGATTTCTAGATCAAAGAGTGTTAATTGCAGAAAAATTTTACCTTTCGAAGGTGAAGCCCAAACCAAAATAATAATGCAATATTCAAATAAATCTTAACTAGAAATCAGAGCCATGCAAAATCAACATGCAATTGTATATGTTTTTTTTTTTTTTTCTCTTAAGTAGAATTTTATTTGTATCAACTTCGAATAAAATCAACAATTCTAGCAAACTTATAACAAATTATTTAGAAGAAATTAGATATTTGATTGAATTCACTAAATTAAAGAAAATTTTGGTTTACATTGGTACCAACAAATAATTTCCCCTTGATTTAGGTGGTTACTCTTATGTTACCCTTATTAGGAATCATAAATCCAACATGTATATAAGTTGAAATTAGAATAAGAAAATTTATTAAATTGAAAGCTGAATAGTAACATTTTTCAGATGATTTATTTATATGCTTATTATCCCTAAATTATTAGATGTAATTGGCACAAAATTAGCCAAGTTTTGTCAATTTGAAACTCACTTCTTAGGTGCAACATAATTACAGAAAATCCATAGGATAAGACTAGCGCAATACTGCAACAACATCCAGAAATCATATTGCTCAGAACCACGTAGCTTTAGGTAGCAAAATCATTAGGAATAATGACAATAAACAGCCAAGCGCATATGGCCACACATATGAATCATAACATCGCAGTGCAAGCCGAGTACAAATAGTGACGCATATATATGGATAGCAGCGACTATACCAAACCTAGTGGACAACCATCCGAAACGTCAGGCCCGTAAAAAATTGCCTAATCCAATGATCAATGTATAAACCCTTAAACGCCTTAGCCTTATTGAGAAATCCAGCACACACATAGATATTTGAAGAGAGAACGAGAAGCTCCAGGATTTTTATGTGGAAAAATCCTGAAAATAGGGAAAAAATCACGGGACCTAGCCCAGTAAAAATATTCCACTATATATCTGTTTTGGAGTACAAAGTTTAAGTTTTCTCGATAACGGAATTACAGAGTTGTGTGTGAGAAAGTCTGACAACGGAAATCCCAAAATCAGGTAACAACATGTAGTTTATTGGGTATAATACTGAATGATAAACAATGATATTGTCGGATGATCCCATAACCGGGCGGTAGCAGTGGACCGGATGGCTACGGTAACAAATGATGGCGACGCGACCAGTGGATTGGGCAGCGGCGGTGATCAGCATAAGATGATCAGACGGCGACGCCACGGCTTTGTCGCGGGCGATGGTCGATGTAGCATGGCGGACCAACCGCGGTCGACAGAAGCAAGGACCAGGTGGCGTTGGTGGTGGTGCAGTGATGGGTGGCGATGTGGCGATAACCAACGGCGGTCGCGACCATCGATCGGTGGGTAACGATATGCTTGAGGATTTTCAAGGCTCAAAGCTCTCTTCTCTCTTTAGCTTGGGCCTCTTAATATGAAGAATGATGGGTTATTTATAGATTAGAGGGAGGATGTTTCTGTGAATACATGCAAAATCCAAACCATATCTTCGGATGACTCAAAATGATTCTCTTGATCATCTGATGTATTTTAAATATTTGAATTCTTAAATAAAGTCAGAATTAAGATATCTTGAGCTTGTTAGATCAAGACGCTCGATTTTAAGTGCTTGATCTGGACTAGTTTCGACTTAGGATCAGATTGCTTTAGACATTAAGATTCGTGCTTCGACAAGTGGAATTTTTAGTATCATATCATATGTCAAGCCACATAAATCAACCTGGTCTCAGGAAATAGATTGCATATCTCATTCTCAATGCCAATCAGTATATGCATTACCCAATAACTGAAAATTGCAATTTACTATTAAATATCAAATAATAAATTTAAAGAGAATTTTGCTCAGGGCATTCTTTCATTTTCTCCACGCTTAATTTCCTACTTCTTGTTATTTTATTGTTTATATATGCATGTGCACATACACACACACATTGGTAGACAATTATCATTCGGTACTCATTTAAAACTTGATGTTATGACTTTCAATTATAAGGATTAATAGTATCTCTTGAAGGAATATTTATTGGATGAAATTTAAAATGGATATGTTGGTAGAGTGGTTGAAAATTTTAAAAGCATTCATGGTGACTATGGGCTTAGAGTGACTAATGAAAAAGGAAAGATTATATTGAATTTTGTTTTAACTTATGATTTAATAACTGCTATTACTTCTTTTAACAAAAGAGATGAGCATATTATGACTTTTAAGAATGGACCCAATAAAATGCATATAGTTTATTTTCTAATAAGAAATATATATTATTTAGATTATAAAGATTGTAAAATCATTCCGGGTGAAAGTTTAAATACAAGCATCGATTATTGGTTTTGATTTTAAGACAGAGGGTTGAAAGATAAAAAATAAATCGAAATATTGTTAAAAAATTCTACTAAGGAACTTAAAGAACTCTAATATAAATTTATTTAAGAGTAAGCTACATGATCTTAGAATTTGGAATGTTCATGTGAAATTTAATGTTATATGAGGAAAAAGTAGCAAGTGAGCTTAAGTATGTTGCAAAAAATGTGTTTGGAGAATCAAAATGAAAAGCTTGTATTAATAAAATAATTGGTGTTGGAGTCAAAATTGTGCAAGAAAAGATCAAAAATACGAAGTTTTGTTATAAAAATTAATTTCGATGTTAAATATTGAAAAATTGGAAAAGATATAGAGTATCCTGTAGGGATTCTAAAATAGCAATTTGTAATGAGAAGTAAAGATTTAGTTCAAATAAAGTTTATTAAAGATGAAGATCAAAAAGTATTTTTTTCAGAAGAAGATATTTAATATAGGTAGATGAAATGTTTTGATAAACTTTTTAATGAAGGTTGTGAGAATATAATTGTCTTTAGTAACCTTAGTACTCAAAATGAAATTAAAGATTTTTTTTATTGTTGTATTATTAAAACTGAAGTTGGAGAAGCTTTTAACAAAATCATGTGTGGAAAGTAGTAAGACCTAATGATATTTAAATAGAACTGTGGAAATGCTTAGGAGATCAAGGAATTTTTTGGCTTACTAATCTTTTTAATATTATCTTAAAAATTAAAAAGATATCAAATGAGTGAAGAAAGAGTTTGTTAGTACTTATTTTTAAGAATAAAGGTGATACACAAGAGTATGCAAATTATAGTGGAATTAAAATAATGTGTCATACATTAAAATTATGGGAGAAAGTAATTGAGCATAGATTACGACATGATACAAAAGTTTCTTTAAACTAATCTGGTTTCATGCTAGGTAGGTCTACTATGAATGCTATACATTTGTTGAGAGGTTTGATGGAGAAGTATAGAGAGTGTAAGAAGAATTTTCATTTGATATTTGTTGATTTAGAAGAAAGCATATGATAAAGTTCTAAGAGAAATGCTTTGGAGAGTTCTAAAAAAGAAAAGAGTGAATATTGGTTATATTCAAGTCACTAAAGATATGTATAATGGAGCTATTAGTTGTATTCAAACTCAAGGAGGATTAACCAAGTATTTTTCTGTTCCAGTTGGATTACATAGGGATCAGTTTTAAGTCCATGTCTTTTTACTTTAGTTATGGATATCCTTACTAGACATTTATAGGAGGATGTACCTTGGCGTATGCTTGTTGTTGATGATATTCTTCTTGTTGATAAGATTAGAGAGAGAGTTCAAGAGAAACTTGAATTATGGAGGTCAACTTTCAGTCTAAAGGCTTTCGTTTAAGTAGATCTAAAATTGAATATATGAAGTGTAATTTTCATTGGAAAAGATCTAGTGGTGGGGTTGTGACATTGGGTGATCAAGTCATTAAAAAGAGTGAATGTTTTAGATATCTTGTATATATTGTTCAAAGTGATGGTGAAATTGACAAAGGATGTTATTAGTAGAATTCAAGTTGCGTGGCTGGAAGAATGCATTAGGCTTGTTGTGAGATAGAAAAGTATCACATAGATTTAAGGAAAAATTTTATAAGATCGCGGTGAGACCTGCAATGCTTTAGGGCTAAAAATGTTGGCCAATAAAAGAGAAGTATAAATTTAAGTGTTGCAGAGGTGAGGATGCTTAAGTGGATGAGTTGCTTTACACTTAGAGATAAAATATGAAATAACTAGATATGTGAAAACGTTGGAGTAGCTCTAGTGGCAGATAAAATTAGAAAGAGTCGTCTTAGATGATTTGGTCATATAAAACATCGATCATTTGATGACCCAGTTAGGAAAGTAGATGTATTAGATTCGACCTATATTAAGAAAGGTAGAGGTAGACCTAAAAAGACTTGGTTAGAAAGTATAAAAAATGGTTTTATTTTATTAGAATTAAATGAGAATTTGCCACTTAATAGGCCACAATAGAGAAGAAAGATTAATATAGCCAAACCCACATAGTGGGATAAAAAGCTTCTTATTGTTGTTGACTTTCTGTTATAACTTATGTTTATTTTTTTTAGAATTATTAACAGAAGTGGCTTACACATGTCAAAATTTTTCTTGATCATCAATTGAATGTATTAACATTTTGTAATGGATGATTCCAATTTCATGAGCAAATAATTGTGATTTATGTTCTTACAGTTTTCAAATGATTTGGAAGTAAATCCTAAGGTTGTTGATACCTAGGATGATGAAGACATTTATAAAAATTTGATAAAATTCAATGTGCCACTAATTTTATGATGCCTATGATAATCAACACTGTGATGTTGAGTTTTGAGGAGTTGTGATAAATGTAAATAGAAAATCATGACGAGCATGCTTGTTCTCCTCCTAGGAGAAAATCATCCATTTTTTCCTTTTATTTTCTTCATTACCAATTTATTCATAGCATGACTGTATCTAGGATGATTTCTTGACTGTTTTTTTATTTTATTTTATTTATTTATTATTAATTTTTTGTGTGCAGGTTCTGTACATCATTGCATTCAAAATTGTGCAGTTTTTTATATTTTGTTCATAGGCAATCCATCCTCACAAACCCCCATTTCCTGCTGCTTATCTGCCTGTATATTTTCCATTCAGCATACTCCCCTGACTTTGTTCCTCTTAACATTTGTATCTATTTAAATAGTTACGAGGTAATATACTTCTTTTGTACATATATATAATATAAAATGACAATTCAAGGGATCATTCTATTGGCTCCATTCCAGTCTTCAAAGAGTAATCAGTCTTTTCTAGTTCTGCTTTCCTCATAGCTTTATCAGTTCACTGCAACTTTCTTCTGCACTTCATTCAATATATATATATATATATATATATATATATATATATATATATATATATATATATATATATATATATATATATAGCTGAGCCTACTTTAACTTTCAAATTAATGGTTATTTTTAACTTTTAATTTATTGATGTCGTTTATAATGCTTGAAATTTACACTAAATATGTAGATTAGAATGTCAGAGATCTCTATCACTTGGTATCGATTGAATTTGGCTTAGTTTATTATAAGGGCTTATTTGATTGTTTACGAATAAAAAATGTATATTAAAAAAATATTATTTTTTCCTTTTATTTTAATTGTAAGAATAAAAACTTTTAATTGTATTTTTTTATAATTTTATATATATGATTGAGACATTATTTAGACATTATTTATATGGAGGAATTAATATATATATATATATATGGACAATAAATGAGGTTGTGGTATTTATATAGAATCATATATCTGATTTAGAGTTGAATCAAATTAATTTGAATTAGACTTACATTGCAATAAACTTATTTTAATATTAATTCAACAATTTTTTAGGTTTAGCTGAATGATTTCTAAGTTTGGAATATGCATAATATATTATACTTAAACTATTTGGTTTTAAATTCAAAATTCAAAAAAATCAATCTATTTAATTAATAACATAAATCAAATCGATTCAATTCGAATTTTTTTTGAATTTTCAGTTCTCTTTAGAAAAATTTGAAAATTAAAAATATAATTATTATAATAATTATTAATTAAAGAATTATATCTTTGACTTAAGTTGATCATTTTTCAACTCTAATGTAATTGCAAGTTGTTTCAACCCTTTGTAAAAGGGCATGAATTGACTTGTAATTAATTATGCTTCTACTCTTTTTCTTATCTTCCCAAAAAAGCTTATGCTTAATCTCTTTTTTATAATTCTAATCACGATAGGCTAAGTACATTGTGTGTAATAAATTTATAAGAAGTCCTCCACATAAACAATGCTTTCAAAGTTAAATAATTAAATGTATAATATCACTAATTTTATGAAACTTTGTTGCAAATCAAAAACATACTTTTGGACACTAAATGTTAAAACATTGTAAAGAAGAAGTGTTTATGAGCCTTTATGATTATTGAGAAGTCATGTAATTGTTCAGTGAGGGATTCAACTCCTATTTGTAATAAGTGGATATATTTTAGTCAAAATTATATTTTTAGTTTTATTTCAATAAAAAAATAAATCACAAAAATATATTCCTCATCTTTGAATAATATGAGCATATATAGTCAAATTTGTTTATACCAATCTTAAAATTTGAGAATTATAATATCATAAAAATGAAATAATTAAATTTAGAAAGTTATAAATTCTTTTTGAGAGTTTAAAATTAATATTAATTTATAAATGGAATGAAATCAATGAATCCAATAAATTCATTTAAAACATATTTTACATATTAAGCAATCAAATGAACTCTAATATAGTAAAATAGATGTTAAGAAAATATTTTTATAAGAAATGATTAGATATTCTTAAAATTTTAAGGTAGTAAAAATCGGACCAAACTTGCCAGTTTAACCGTGAATCGGCCATATGGCCAGTTTGAATTTTCCAAAAATCATTCTTTGCATTGAACCGACCATAATCGGTATGAACCAACGGTTCAATCGACGAACCGGTTCCTGTTTAATTAAATTATATAAATATTATATTTAAATATTAAACTTAATGAAATTTATTTTTAAAATATTTTTAGATGAAATTATATAATTTTAAAACTAATTTTATAATTATAAATGAGCTTGAATAAAATAAATAACATGTACACTAAATTATTCTAATTATATTATAAGCTCATTCTTAGTAGTTCTACTTTTCAATATAAGTAGTACAATACTATCTTTTTTTATGATGTGGGACTGAAATAATTGAATTTAGAGAAACTTTTGGTAAGAATAAAAATGGGCTTTAAAATTGGGTTTTAAAATGTAAAAATAAAAAGATAATATTTTAATTATTAACTTTATATTTTTATTATAAATTATAATTTATAATATATATATATATATTAAAAGAATATAAATTCATAAATATTATTTTATAAATTTTTTTAATATATTTTTTTTCTATTGTAATCTTATATTTTTTATATTATAAATTATATTTATATTCATAAACTTACATTATCAAAATTTGTAACATATGTCATGATTTATAATAATATGCTTAAATATTTTATATATTATATTTTTATATTATTTATATTTAACAAGGCTTTTAAAATATTTTTTTATTCTAAATGTTATATTTTTATTATAAAATATAATTTTAATAATTTATATTCTTATGATAAATTATATTTTTATTTATAAATTCATATTATCATTTTTTAAGATTTTAAATATATTTAATATATACATAATTAGATTTATAATATAGATATAATTATATCTTATTAAAATTTATATTAATCTTAAAATTAATAATTATTAGAAATATCATTTATATATTTATTCTTATATATTTATATTATTTAATTAATTAATTAATTAATATTTAATAATTTTAATATTAATTAAATAATCTGGTTTAACTCCGATTCAATCTCACTTAAATCTTTGAATCTTGAATCTCTATATCTTTCAGTTCTATGTCCAATTCGATTTTCACAATTTTTGAAATAATATTAATTATTTATATATTAATTCAAAAAATTTAAAGTACATTTGTTAGTTTATTATACTATATATTTGTTTCCCCTTTCGCCCCTTTCGCGTGGGCGGTTTCATCGCCTGCCATTATCTGGACCAAATCCTTAAAACCCGTGGTAACTTCCAGTCTTCTACAGTTCTACTGATTGCCCTATAGAATTGCAGCGCCCGCCTCCGCCCGAAATGCAGGATTGCCAATTACCGCCGACAATCGGCGACCGGATTCTGGCGACTTCTGCGAAGTGAGGCTGAGGACCGAATCTTTGAGTCGCACGCTGCTCGAAAATTTTTATCAGCTTTCTCCTCATGCGTTTGGTGATTCTGCCCGCTTGTCGTTGATTTTGCTTCCAAAAGATGAAAAAATTAATACTGTGTTTGTTTGATTATTCGTTTCTGACTAATTGAATCGCATGGTACAGTGCTTTGTGGCTAATGAGGTTCGCTTGTGATTGCTTGCGCTTTTGAAGGTAGAGGGGATATAGCACTTGTCTGTTCTAACTGGAAAATGAGATTAATGTATAGGCATATATCTTTATTTTTTTATTTTCTTCCCCTAATCCCCTTATTGTTATGCATTTGGTTTTTAAGGGTTGAAGATGAGCCAGCCCTCTGTGATTTTGGCTACAGCTGGCTATGATCACACCATCAGGTTCTGGGAGGCCAAGAGTGGGAGATGTTACCGTACCCTTCAGTACCCAGATTCTGTGAGTTTGACATTTTTCATTTACTTTGCCCGGGAAATATAGCGGTTATTTTTGGAACTCATTTTCAAGTTTAAACCTTTTTTAGCACGTGTTAGTTTTCTCTTTTCTCCTTAACAATGCATATCTCTCTACAAAAGATCATTTAATAATTGTTTTCTCTTGCACAATATATTACTTGTGATAGGTATATTTTATCCTTCTATTTTATTTTATTGTTCCATTCGCAAGGTGTTCATGAATTTCTTAGGGTCCGTTTGGTTCAATGTTATGCAGACAACAGTGTTACATAAATGATAGTGCTATCTATCAAATGAAGCGTGTTTGATTTAATATTATATTATTCAAGCAATATAATATTATGTAAAAAAGATCAATGGTGATTTTGTTATTTATTTTGCTATGTTTTAATTCATTTATCAAGTAGCCTAACATCTGGATGCCGACAGATTGACTGATATCTTGATATCAACAAAACGAAACTTAAATTTCATTTTTGAAAGTGTTATCTAAAGGTCTTAGTATAGCTAAAAACCAAATTCTTCTAATATTTATCACATTGCATAGTTGTTGTCATCTAACGGACCAACCCCTCATATCTTTTTTGTTGCCCATGGGGAAAAAACATTCATGCATTCTTACCTCAACTTATAGAAGTTTACTAGGACTGATTATGTCTTACTGTAGAACATTATGATAACGCATTGGACCTCTTTTGATTTCCAATGTCTCAGGAATTGTTCTCTTTCATTTGGCTTCCCAGGAGTTCATCTCCATCTACTAAAAATATGGGTGGTTGTTGTAGCTTTGGTCATTCATAACATGAGCAATAACTGATGCTACGAGTAATGATACTTTATGTAATCTTAAACCATGTTTTGTTCTTCTTCAACCCTACCCTTTTAGTTTCACAAATATATGAGCAATTACTGCTGATGTCTCTGTATTTGTCTATTACTTGTTAGCTGTGTTAACTATTTGATTTTTTTCGCATCAATTGATTTGTTTTTTCTACATTGTTTAAATGGCCAAGGTTAGCATTCTTAGTACCCTGAGTCCTCCAATTTATTATCATGCTGTTTTGAGTATTTTGAGGTGATTGGGAAATTAAATGTGCTACATAGATTTCTTTTGTTTTGTATAGTATGCCATATGATGCCAGTTGTTTGTTTATTGAAATTTCTATTTAATTTTACATTTTGATGATGAGTTTTGGCAAAGATATTATCATTTGAAGTATTACTGGCATTCAAACTCAACTAAATTATTGGCATTGTTTACAATTGAGTGAAATATTGATGGTCCTATGTATTATGATGTGTCAAGAAAACATTGCCATAAAGATTTTCTCTCAAACTCATAATTTATGGAGGTCGTGTCGTGATTGACTCATTCTATCTCATGTTGCATATGTTTATTAGTTGTGGTTATTAATGCGTATTTTGTTATCAAATTGATAATTATTGATAGCATGAAGATTTTCTAAATATCGAGGGACTGCTTGTGAGGTTTGGAGTGAAAATGGTCAAATAAATGGCCGCTGGAGTAGCATAAATGATTCTAAAATTAATCACGGCTGCAATTTTTTTGATGATTACAATGGTCAAAATATAATTGCAAGTACTAATGATCGAAACGAACATCCTGCATTTTAGTTTTTTATTCCTTTTAGCATTTAAGTTTACGTTTATTTTGTGTAAATGTCGTGGAATCGGGAAATCATTTTTCCTTTATTTCTTTTGCTTAAATAGTGCCAAAGTGATTATTTTTATAAGCTTTTTTTTTTTGTTTTTGGACCAAGTGCCATTATTTATGGAAATAAACTTGTTAATTTAACTAAATAGTCAATATCATCCTTGCAGCAAGTCAATCGGCTTGAGATTACCCCAGATAAGCGATTCTTGGCCGCAGCTGGAAATCCCCACATTCGACTTTTTGATGTCAATTCTAACAGTCCTCAGCCTGTATGCTCATCTGTTATTACAGATCTTTCTTTTTATTTTCTTTCTCAACTGATCGTAATAGTTGTTACGGTTTACTCCTTTGGGTTATGTCACCAGGTTTTGAGTTATGATTCGCATAGTAATAATGTCATGGCAGTTGGATTTCAATGTGATGGCAACTGGATGTATTCAGGCTCTGAGGATGGCACGGTTAAAATTTGGGATTTAAGGTATTAAGAAGTTATTGCAGCAATAATTCATGTTATTTGTTGGCATATGATATATTAGGAAATATTATATCAGAAATTCTTATATTTTGAGAATATATTTGATTTGGAATATATGCTTTGTATCCTTATAATCATGGATATCCCTCTCCTTATTTATTTTCTTTTGTATTCATTATATATGCTTGCACATAGGCTGCTGTCTTGAGTCAATAATACAACAAGAATTTTACTCAAAATGGTATTAAAGCATGGTTGATCTTGCTCTGGCCATCTTCCTCCTCTAACATTGCTTTCATGCTTGCAGTCCCTTTCCTTAGCCACCTCGCTTACCCACTCTCATGCTTGCATTTGCACCCACACTAACTGTGCTTGTAGCTACACTTGCCACACCCATGTTTGTGATTGTGCTCACTCACTCACCCATGCTTGTGGCCCTTTGTTTACGCTTGCACACTCGTTTTCATTCTCATTTGTGTGATACTAAAAATGCAAGTTCAAAGATTATGCATTGTCAATTCAATGATACGACCTTGAGAACTTCCTTTGGTGCTAAGTATTGATATCGTTAAATTCCAAAAGTGGCAAGTATCCCACCATAATGTTTTAGGATTCTTCCAGGATTTTCTTCATTCTATATATTTTTAGGAAAGTAATATCTCATATGTCTTAGCTCTCTGTTTTATTTTTTTTTTCTTTTTTGCAAAGTGATATGTAAATTGAGGAGTAGTATATCATACTTAGAGGAATGTTGGAGTCACTTTAGTATCACCCACTAATCTAACTGTTTGACGAAGACAGAACAATGATTTATTTGTTTCCAAATTTATCTTGTATCTTTCTCTACAAGATGTACAAGTATATTGGTAGCAGACTCTATGATCCTTAACATTATTACATTTGATTTTTCTTGAATTCTTCACTTCGCAGAGCTCCCAACTTGCTCACCACCCACTCCTGACCTTGGTTTTTTGGGGTGGTTGGAGGATCCGTGATAGTTGTTCTAGTGTTAAATGCAATTATATGCATAATTTGTTTTTTTTTTTTCGGCCTAACCCTCATTATAGCCTTACCAACTATCCTTCTTGATGCTGTTGACAAAATTTTAGTCATATCTCTATTGTTCAATATGCCTCTACACGTAGTTCAACTCTACCTACCCCTAGTACATTTTCATTTGGACCAGTTACTCACTCTCAAGAAGACCAAGGTCATTTTCCTTAACATTCTCAATCATCATCTCAGTGTCTCATGTTGCCTCTTTCATTAAATCCACTACACTTGTTTCCATCAGTTCATCTTTGGCATTGAATTTAAATGCTTCAACTTACAAGGCAAGTAACTACAAACTTATTATCTCTCTACCACTTGTTATTATTATTGATGAGTCTCCGACTCTTGTTTTAGGAAAGGACAATATGCATCCTTTGAAACTCTCTTTGATGTTTTATGTTTCCCATAATTTTCTTTCATTTATTATTAATTCATTTTCTTACAACGACTTGTAACTATTTTTGTTGCCTTTTATCCCTATTTTTTATATTTTAAGATCTTAACTTGAAAAAGATGATTAATAGAAAGGTGAAGTTAGTGGATTCTACTTCTTAACAATAGATTTTTTTCTTTGGTTTGCCACTCTTACTTATTTTTATTGGCATTGTTAGTTGGCTCATCATCATCACAATATATTTTAGAATTTTGTTTTTATTTATTTATTTCTATCTAAGTTTAACTATCATATGAGTTAGATACATAAACACCACTATGTGTCTTCTTCTACCACTAGTCATCAACTTCTTTTGGGTTAATTCACCTGAATTTTTAGGGCCGTCTTGTTCTTATGCACTTAGTATTTTAATTTTTTATTATATTTATTGATGATTGTTTACTGTTTATATTTATTTACCTACTCAAATCCCAATTAAAAGTCCATATATCTCAAAAAATTTATTAAGTAAAAATTTAGTTTTCTACATTAATCAAAATTGTATGCATTAATAATGCTTTAGGATTTATGTAGTCTCGGCTTTATACATTTTATTCTGACAATGATATTGTATGATTATATTATTATTCATCAAATCTCTTGTCTATATACATCCCAACATAATGTTGTTGCTAAATAAAAGAATATCATCTTTTTGATATTACAAGAGAATTGATTTTTCACATAAATGCTATTCGTCAGTTTTGGGGGAGTTGCTAATCAACATATACAAACTCCAAATAAGAAATATTCTGAGATTTTGCAAATTCTCATGTATATGAAAGTATATTTAAAAAGGATTGTTATATACTACAACTGAGTTAAATGTTGAAGCATTTCAGACGTTTAGTTAAAGACAAGAAATCAACCTCAGAATATTGTATTTTTGTTGGAAATAATCTTATAATTTGGAGATGCAAGAAATAACCTATTATGGTCAAATTAAATGTTAAATTGAATATAGAGCCATGGTTCCCTTTGTATGTGAAATAGTACAACAACAACAACAAGCCTTTATCCCACTACGTGGGACTGCATATGAAATAGTGTGGTCAAAAATTTTTTAGAAGATTTTAATTTTTCAATTACTCGACTGATATCACTGCACTGTAGCTGTTGTGTTGTCATCGATATGGCTAGCAAGCCTATTCTTCATGAATAAACTAAACATATTAAAGTTTATTATCATTTCATATGGGATGCTATGCTTTCTATGCAGATTGTTACTTTTTATATTTCTCATTAGGAATAAGTAGTATACATCTTTCTAAAAGCTCTAGGTCGTCTTCCATTTTTCTTGTTTATGTAATATGCAAGAGCTAACAAATATATTCATTCTTGGTTAAGGGGGGGATTGTTGTATTAGGAGAATATCTAATTAGGAAGATATAGTGGATAGTCTCTTTTTTATTTATTCCCTTTTGTATTAGTATCGTATGGCTCTTTTTAGGCTCTTATATTCAATCAATAATATAGCAAGAAAATTTTCACTAACATTATTTTTTTGCAAGAGTGGGAGAAAAGGCGTACTTAGTGCCGGATGCTTCTGACGATATGAGGCCTAGGGAAAGATTGGCGTATGCAGCTTTACCTTCATAGTAGAGAGATTGTTTTAATTGTTCAAGAATGACCATTTGGTCACGATTGATGAAATCTGACAATTTCTCCCTAAGGTTTTCCCTGTTCTTACAGGTGATACACTAGGAAAATATTGACCTTTCACTATGCTACCTTGATTCTTTTTATAGAAACTTTTTGTTTGATTTTTTTAATTGGCTCGGTTGAAACTCTACTCTTCGAGTAGAGTGAAATTTTCATGGTTTCATCCTGTTGCTACTTATGAAAATATTAAAACCTGTCGGCTAGATGCATGTTTTTTCTTTCTTCTATCCAGCTTGAGTTTCTTCTCTCCAGCTTGAGTTTCCTCTCTCCATCTCTATCTCAGTCCTTGGAAAGATTTGGAATGAAGGGCTAGATTTTTTTTTCTTTTTAAATTGGAATTAGATTAGTTTGAATTCATTAAAGGTTGTTACATGCTTGTTAAATTGTTATACATGAGGTTAGGATTTGAATTGTTTATGGAATGCATGAGATGACCACTTAAAGGAAAGGATACGTAGAAAATTTGTGTATTACACAGAGAGGTGTAATACAGAGAGAAATCATTTTTTAGAAACTAACATCTAAACGTGATGATTTGAATCTTATACTAGTTAATGTAGAAAGGGCTAGTTAAGATATTTTTTTAGCCTTTTGGATGGTCTTGTTGTGGGAGAGAGAGTGAGACTGAGAGAGAGAGGGAGAGAGAGAGTTTGAATCTAGTTGTATGGGAACTGCCTCCACTCGAACCTCATACAGCTACAATAATCTCAAAGAGTATTTTTTGTATCGCCTCTTCTTTGACTGCCTTAGATGGTTCTTAACTTCTCGAAGAACTTCTTTGCCAAGCTTCCCAGATGCGACCGTGTTTGTTATGCCAGATTCATGGAACAGCAGTCAGTCCGGAACCTCTTTTGCAGTTTCAACCGCCTCTGTAATTATTATCCTTTTATTATTTTTTTCTAGTGGGAAGCAGAGACAGCATCAAATAAATAGCTCCCATACTTCTTTTTGTTAATGCTCCAACTCCCATATCATCTCAGATTCACAACTAAACATATATCTTAAAACTGTGTCATCAGCAGCAGCTTCACTATTATCATCATCCCCATTACCTTATTCCAGCTACAAATCTTACAAAAAACTTCCCTGATGGCTGAACAAAGATGTGAAGGCCTACTATTCAGTGTTTCAAGCTTGCTGATGAAGCATCGGTTTGCAGTGAACAGGGGCTGAGTCAAGTTCATTCTCCATTCAGCGTTAGTGGCAGCAGTGGTGGCAGTGTACAGAGGGTGGCCGTCATGGGTTGTTTGCAGTGAGAGGGAGAGGAGAGGGATTGGAGCCATTGATGATCCAACTGAGAGTGAAAAAGGAGATGCCAATGTGGAAAGTGCTACCCCGAACTTGGGAATACCCACAACTGTATTGCTAGATGACAAACTGGCATTGATCATGAAAAGTTACTGGATATGGTAAAATAAGTCTGTTAATTTATGAATTTCGATGCATCTTCTGCTTCATCTCTACCCAAAGATTCAGATGGCAGGTTGGTCGGGAGGTGAGGTCTTGGAGTTTTATGGCATTAATTTTAACGCCAGGCAAATTGATGGTAACTTTGTTGCATTTAGAAAATTTAAATGGTATAGGACTAAGTGTTGATTTTGTAAAGGTAAAAGATTTTAATGGCATCTCTGTAGATCCCCCCTATAATTAATAAACCATAGTAACTCTTTTTATAGGAGAGGATCTGCGATAACTCAGGACACAATTTTTGTAAATAAATTAAATAGCTACATAAACTAAAAGTATGATGCTCCCTCAACATATGAGAACAGAGATAGACTGACATGCTTCTGCATCAAAGAGTTGGTTGATGTCATATGTTTATTAGGGTGATATTCTCATAATACTAAAAAGCTCCTTTTTTTTAATTATTTGTTTTGCATAGACCTTTAGATGAAATTTGATGGATGCTGAGAGTCTCTTTTTGGCTGTAGGAATTGACTTAGCGATTATTCATTAGCATGAATTCAGCTATGTTTCTATTTGTTATTATATGTGCACGAGCATGCCTATAAGCTCTCATCAATCAGACTACTACTGTAGCTTGGCTGTGAGATGCTCCCAAGCTATTTTTTTATCCTTGCATGTGTCCTTTTTACCTTTTTCAGGGCAGCAACTTGTCAGCGTGAATATGAAAGCCGGGCGGCTGTGAACACGGTGGTTCTACATCCAAATCAGGTTCGACCATGAAACTTTATCCCACTAGTTGATTCGCGCCTTCAAGCTGAGCATTAACATCTAGCTTATAGGCACTAGACTTTCTGATTCACATTATTTTCTCAGGGATAATTTCTTTCATTTGCTTCTAATAATACTTAATCTCACCCTCCCAAGGAATTTTTTTGCACTACATAAGTTTCTATCACTGCAAAATTATTGCTTTTGCTATGTTCTTCTGTGTGTATGTGTTTGTATTTCATTCTAGGATATTAATATGATATGTGATACAATTTGTATAGCAGTTTCGTCTTTTGCCGGAACGCCTTTGATTGCTTAAGGCAGAAAGCTTCTAAAAGATCACTAGAATATGTTTTTGGCTGCAGACTGAACTTATATCTGGAGATCAAAATGGAAATATACGTGTGTGGGATTTGACTGCAAATTCTTGCAGCTGTGAACTAGTAAGCACTTGTCTTTTGTCATCTGATGTTACAAGTAATACATGTTATCAAATATTGATATAATGGTACAGTTATTTATATCCAATTTTTTTAAAGAAAGTTGAATTCTATTAATCGAGCTGAGTAACAGGTTCCAGAGGTGGATACTGCTGTGAGGTCTCTAACAGTGATGTGGGATGGCAGCATGGTTGTTGCTGCTAATAACCACGGAACATGCTACGTCTGGCGGCTACTCAAGGGAACACAGGTAAAGAAAAAAAATCCGAAATTTTCATTTGTAACAAAAGATCGAAACATCATAGTTCTGTGTTGTTTGATATGATTTTGTGCAGACAATGACATACTTTGAACCTCTACATAAGTTGCAAGCACATGATGGCTACATTTTGAAGTGCCTGCTTTCGCCCGAA
This sequence comes from Cymbidium sinense, assembly GCA_021442155.1. Lineage (NCBI taxonomy): Eukaryota > Viridiplantae > Streptophyta > Magnoliopsida > Asparagales > Orchidaceae > Cymbidium > Cymbidium sinense. Next base: position 115,619,469 of record CM038225.1, read on the forward strand.
TTCTGTGATCCAAACCGGTATTATAATGTCTTGTATCATCTCTTCAGCTTTCACGCTTGAACTTGTTTTAGTTTTGCATAAAATTCAAACTTTTACCATTTCTGAGTATGCGGATTTATGCCCATGTGATTAATTGAAAACTCTAATTGAATAGAATCTTACATTTTTCACATGTTTTGCCTGAGTTTGTCAACTTATTTATGATTCTTGGGACTATTCCTAGGTATCTTGCCACAGCATCTTCAGATCACACAGTCAAGATATGGAATGTTGATGGATTTAGCTTGGAAAGAGTACTGACAGGTAAGAAAACGTTACCTAGATGTTTTGCCAGAAAGAATGCTGAAGCTGGTCAAAATTTTCGCCCATTTGTTGAAATTTTTTCTCTTTCACGAAAGCCTATATGCCTCCATACTTAACTATGGTTAAGTAGATTCCTTTCCTCAATAGCAAGCTCACACTAAGACTTGAAATCTTCAGGACATCAGCGCTGGGTCTGGGATTGTGTATTTTCTGTTGATGGTGCATACTTGATAACTGGTATGATGTTACCATATGAATATGCATAAATTTTAGTTTTATTATATAGGAAACCTTGCTCATAAATATATGGAACATTTTTTTTTACATTTTTGCATATAGCATCTTCTGATAGTTCTGCCAAACTATGGTCAATGTCATCGGGAGAAGCCATAAAAACCTATCAAGGACACCACAAGGCTGTTGTGTGCTGTGCTCTCCATGATGGTGCAGAGTCATCTCCTTCCTGAATTTACTTTAGGTATTGGGTATTTAATTTTCTTATATCATGTTGTAAGAAGAAAGGATCTAACCCTAAATTATGATCATTTTATGTCGATTTTCGGTCTCTTTTTTGGGGCTTAAAATCTGTTAAATTGTCCATGAATGTGCATAGAAACTTTGTGCTCAAGTCCATGCCTTCTTTATTTTTATTTTTTTAGTCTTGGAAGTATTTCCCTGTATTTTATGAATTGATTGCAGAAATGTTGTAAATGAATTTGAGTTACAGGAGCATTTCTGGCTGTCTTCTTTGGCATCACTGATTATTCCTTATCTCATTACCTGTTTTGCTATTGTGAAGCAGAGTCATTGCAGGCATGCTTGATGTTCTTCCAATAAAAGAACCCTTTCAATATCTGAATGGTAAATTAGAGTTGAGTGCTGGGTGCAATTGAAATTAATTGGTACAAATTTTAGTAGTGGTTGCGAAGATCTTGAATTTGAATCTCGTATATATCCCCCACATCTTTCTTCATATGTGTGAGAGGAGGCTTGGTGATCGTAAAGATATCCTTTAGAATTTAATTTATGAAGATTAATAGGAGTTAGATGATGGTTAGTAAGGAATGCCGTAGATTAAATGATAGTAGACAATCACTTTTTTTAACTGAGGTAGACTAAATAATGTTGGATATCAATGATTAATAAACATCGGACGATCATTGACTAGTATTATATAATGATCAATTAGATAAATTAGATGTTGAGTGATGATAGATAGTTAATTTGATATATATTTTTTAGTAAGATAAGTGATCAGGAGATTAAAAGGACGTCAAACATCGATGGTTGATAGTTATTTGCGGAGCTATAATGAAGGCATTGGGTGGTCCAACCCTTTTCTTAATAAGAGCAATTGGCAAAGCTTAGATAGTATCATAATTGTTAGCCTTTTTATAAACTATAATACTAATAATCTTGTGTCTTTATTTTCAAAATCTAACACTGCCTGTCATAGTCAAGTTATCATTGGCTAATATTATTTTATTTGGCTTTTAACTAAGTTATATCTTCTCGAATGAAAGAATAATAATAAGAAAATAATCAATAATAAGATGTTTTACTTAATTAATAAATAAATATAAAATTGTTGACTTTCATGCATGCGTTATTATAAATTCAGTGAGTAATTGATTCGACAAAGCTTTACATATAAATTAGGAATTGCATTGACGGCATCGACAATGTAGAAATGATGCAATAAACAAGACTTTGTTGTTGAGAATGTAGAAATTGATCAAAATAGTCATCTTGCATAATTGACGGTCGAATCGATCGTGTCTGTATGAGGTAAAATCGTGAAATTGATAAATCGTTAGCGTCGAAAGCTAAACCTATCAAATGGTTATTAATTGCCGATTGAGCGAGTATCGCGTGAATATCGAACAATCGATCTGATAATATGCAAATCAGTTGAAATACACCGATGGCGTGAAAATCGGTCGAAAGCGACCTCAGATCTATGAGCAGACTTCCGTTGCGTTCAAAGCGTCGAAATTAATGAAATGACATCTTGCATAATTCGGCGTCTAGTCAGGAGGGTCGATGCGTCGTGACGCATGTCGAGGTCGGAAGCTATCTGCGTCAAATGATCTCAGGTTGATGGTTAGTTAGCATTGAAACATCAAAACATATCAAATAAGATCTGCCAATTCGGCAGTGCGTGAATATCGGCGGAGGAAGCAAATAAATTTGAAATTGACCGATTTGACGCTTGAATCAAACGGCCTTAGATCGTGAAACGGACAGTATTGTTGCATCTGGAACATCAAAGTAACCTAAAATAGATATATATATATATATATATATATATATATATATATATATATATATATATATATATATATATATATATATATATTGATATGACGATAATGTGTGCAAAATTCAAATTATGACAAATAAAATAATAAAAAATACAAATCCTATAAATAACTCTCTTAAAACCCTAAACCCTAATTTTTCCTATTCGCCCCCCTCTCCCACAGCGATAGCTCTCCTGCAAGGTCTCCTCTCACGGTCTCTCCCTCTCTCCCTCTCTCTCTCTCTCTCTCTCTCTCTCTCTCTCTCCCCATTCACGGTCTTTATAATGCGCGGAGTTTTCTGTGTGAAACGACCATCGACCAGCACCGTAGTAGAAATCATTGTTCACAGCACCCAGCTGCCAACACCAGCGGCTGGTGCTTCCATGAGGGCGTGCGCGTCTCGTGGCGCCCTCGTGAGCTCGTGAGCGCCCTCACACACCTATGCTCGCCCGAAGCCTGTTTTGACCATAAGTACCCGTACACGCCTTTCTTGGCATGGCCAGGAAACCTGTGTTTGCTTGTTGACTAAAAGTTCCCGTACACGTCTTTCTTGGCGTGGCGGGGAAACTTGTACTTGTTTGCATGTGTATAAGTACCCGTACACACCTTTCTTGGCATGGCGGGAAAATTTGTTTCAATAGGTACCTTAGAGACTCATACATGTCTTTCTTGGCATGGTGGAAAAACGCATTCAGGTCGTGATTTATACCACCCATACAAATTTTTCTTAGCGTGGTGGGCGGACACCGTAGCCCCATATGGGGACGATGCCGGGATCTTTGTCAATCTTGACAAACTTCACCGACGGGACGGCATAACTTGATATTAAATTATGATATGATATGAAATTGTGATTTGAACTAACATTGCAGGTGTATAAGTACCCGTACACGTCTTTCTTGGCATGGCGGAGAAATCTGTTTCAACAGGTACTTTAGAGCTTCATACATGCCTTTCTTGGCATTATGGGAATGCGCATTCAGGTGGTGGTTTATACCACTCATATACGTCTTTCTTGGCATGGTGGGCAGACCTAACATACCCGAAGTAGCCCCCTATATGGGGACGACGTCGGGATGCTGCCGAAATACTGTCAAATTTTTACACTGATATGATTAATAAATTGCTTAATGAAAATTCAATAATAAAATTAAAATTAATATTTTAACTTGACATTGTAAATATATAAGTACTTGTACATGCTTTTCTTGGCATGACAGGAAAATATGCGCTTCATACAGGTACTTCAGAGATCCATACATATTTTTCTTGACATGGTGAGATGATGCATTTGACCGTGGTATTTACACCACCCATACATGTCTTTTTGGGCATGGTGGGTGAGAACTGTTGTAGCCCCATGTGGGGCGGCGTGGGAGCTTCTTGAAATGTCAATTTTATCTAAAAATTTATACTTGTAATGAAATTCAGTTAAAACTATTAATATTATATAAAACCCTTAAGTTTACATTAATGCTGAACCAAATACACCCTGGATAACTATATCTTTGAATACTTAGTGTAGAATCGTGGTTGATTCCTGGTTGGGTCTTAGGATAGAATCCGGGTTAACAAAGCCTAAATATTAAATGATGTTATTATAATATCTTCAATCAAATAAAACATCTAAGAAGCTAATTCTGTCATATGACAGCATATCTGATCCTCTATTACTAAATTAATAGAGTTGACAGGATCTGAAGTAGCTAAACAAAAAACCACTCCGATGATGGCTGCGTTAAATGAAAATTTTAACCGAAGGGGATACTTTAATCAAAATATGATTATAATTTCAATGCAAATTAACATAGATTGAATCTTAATCTAAATGCAAAATTTGAAATATCATTGAGCTATAAATATTTAAGAGAAATTCAATATTAAAAACTTAAAATTAAAAATTCAATTCACCTTCCATAATTGTTTATCGGAGGTGACAAATTAAGAAAATCCTAGCTCACAAAAGCGCCAGAGTCAAATCAAGTATACAATTATGTTTACTCTCAAATAATCTCATTCCAGCAAGGATGTGACACTTGTCCTCCACTCATTCGGCCAAGGCTCCACGATGTAGTTATGACCGAGTCCTCCTGACCGGGTTATCGCCAAATGACCCTATATCACTTCTATATAGCCCGTGTATGCCCCAATGACTTTGCTATTTGAGTTGTGAACTATAGGGTATACTTGATAGGGCAAAAAACCTTCTTTTAGTTAAGGTAGACTTAAGCTCGTCTGTAACACCACCCAGTCTACAAGGATTTCTTGGGCGATGCAACACATGGTGGCGACAAGGATCCTTCTATCGGGTTGTCATACCTCCTCCTCGACTAAGTAGTAGGGGCAGTGGACGGGATGACGGAACCATGAGATCTAGATCGGGCGCATCATCGTTACCCCAACCATATACTTTAAGTTAAATATAATGAATTTCATAAATATAAATTCCAAAACTCTAAATGCTGCTATTATACGCTATGCATTAAGCGACGCTTAATCAAAGTTCTCTCTCGAGAGGGTAATTATATGTGCTTGTGCCTATAGGAAACCTGGAACCAGATCTAAAATCCTCACAAAATGAGGGTGAAATCTCTGGGTAGTGTCTTATCTACTATTTCATCTGCCTTCTGAAAATTACACCGACACCAAAACACTCTTTTCATCGAAGAGGTCGGTGGCCAATTTTCGGAGCCCATAGATTTCTGGCGACTCCATTGAGGACGGATTTCTCTTTTCATTTTTGGCTAGTCGAATCAAAATTATGATAACAACAGAGTATAATAAAATGAAAATTTAAAGTTATTTATAAAGTTAAATTGATTGAAACTCAAAATTATTTTTATAATGAACATAATTCTGAAGTTTTGAAAATATTTTTTATTCATAATTTATTTTCATATTTTATCGTGTTTGTTCTGTTATATCTTTGCATCATGGAAGTGTGAGATGATATGTCAATTATTGATTACTAATCTTCATCTTTCATTTCGCAGATGGATCTTAACACACCTTCACGCGGCGGCAACATTCGTCAGCTATCATCATCAACACGTAGCTACTTACAATTTGGTAGCATAGATTTTTTCGGCGTCGCTCAAACTATCGAGGGCAATCATGCACAACTTGCATATCAGCCCGTGCAGCAGGCCAAATTCACTAAAACTCCTATCGCTATTATTGTTGAGGTCCCTCTAAAGAGAGCCTCTGTATTTGAAAGGTTGGGACACACTGAAGCTCCAACCATGAAGAGGATGATGACTGGGCAAACAATTTCAGTAGTGCATCCGATCACTACTTTTGTGCCGACCTTGCCCTTTGCGCAAGGCCAACATGATGCTGAAGCTTCCTCATATGGAGAAAAGCTAACTAGAAGACCAAGGAGAAGAAGAAATGCTGAGTTACGAGCCCAATAGCTCTCACATGGCCTTAGTTACCTGGGTTGTGGAACCGTTCCCACCCACAATAAATTTGAGAATCTCAAGTGGGTGAAAAGGAACAGCTCTACTGGTGATATTAAGCAATCATTTTGGGAGTAACGATACCAAGCTCCAACCCCACATAAGAGGCATCCTGAGACTCTATCCTCTAGAGTGCACAAGGTGCTGAAAGTTGTAAAAGAATAAGGCCTTATAAAGAAGAGATATCAAAGACTAATTATTACAGAAGCCAATAATGCTCTACTATAAAAGCTACCATCAAAGGTAGTAAGAACTCAGGAGCCTTACAAATAAGCCCTGTGCGGTGAACATCGAGGCGTGACACCTGAACCACACATTCCAGAATCTGCTGTCGAAAAGTCCCGATAGAAGGGAAAATAAGTCTAGAGGTCGAAGCCTCAAGAAGAAGTTGCCACTGAAAGGCAAAATGGCATGACATCTGGTTTGCATATTTGGAGATCCGCTGATGACAGGGCCCAACAGGAATGAGTTCCTAAAAAGAATGTTATAATTAATGAGGCTCGTGGTGGTCGACACCCTGGAAAATCCTCCAGGGAATCCCATCGCCAACCTAAACGAACTCTTGATTTTGAAGAATTCGTCCCACACTCTGAGCTTGAAATCAGATGGAGATGTCAATCAAAGATAAGACTATAAGAAGAAGAAAAGGAAGAAGAAGAAGAAGACACCATGGGGGGTAGAGGTGGTATATATATGGTACAACATGTTGGAGAATCGTCTGGTGAACGATAGTACTGGTCCAGGCATCATGGAGTTGCACCTCCTATCCACATCGAAGAACCAGCACCAGGTCAAACAGAAGTAGAACATTTTAGTTCCTTCTCAAGTGATGAGCAAGAAGAGGAACCAGAAGAAGAAGATAACACGTTATTCGCTGACACTGCTACACTTGCTTAGGTGCAAAGGCAAATGCAATGACAGATGAAAGCGAAGGATAAAGAGATCTCTCAACTGAATTCAAAGATGAATCAGATGATGACGCAAATGAATTTAATGATGCAAATGATGTAGAGGAACGTTGTCGCAGTGCCAACACCAGTTCCTCCTGTCAATCATCAAACAACCAACACTACGCCCATCAATCCATCAGTTGAGCAAGCACCACAAACCTCTGGAGCACAAAGTGCTCATAATGGTAGAAATGAAATCATTCAATTGATTGCTCCACTCATTCTCCAGGAAATACTGAGCACATCCGAGCCAGTGACTGTTGTACAACTTGAAACTATTATAAGTGAAAAGATTAAAAGCCTGCGTAGAATAGAAACGGTGAAGCAGTCGCATATCCTGCAGAATATGACCAGGTGTCATAGCTTAAGGGTTACTCAATGCCGAAATTCCATTCATTTGATGGCAACGACAACTCCAAGCAGCACTTAGCACAATTTAAAGCAACATGTGGTAATACCGGTGATAATGACGCATTGTTGTTCCGGTTCGTTAATTTAACAACTTTAGCGCTGGTATGCAGAGTTGCCAAATAACTCGCAAGATATTTGTTGGAGGCAATGTTTATCAAAAGATTTGTTAGTCTTTGTTAGAAAGACTACAATACTCACCACGGAGAGAAAGAAGGTGGGTTACAAATACATAACTCACGTGAAACATGAGTATGAAGTGTGAGCAACAGCTGGAAGAAGAATGTGCAATTCAACTACTAATGGGCAACATTGATGATAAAATGACTCCCTATCTATGCATGGCTTCCATCACCACCTTTCAAGAACTACTGGATCAGGTGAAAATTTTTGAAAAGTTGAATCTCTCTAAAACTGAAAGCCATTCAGACAGAGCAAAGAAAGGGAAGTTTTCAGAGTCAAGGGGGATTGAATCTCACACTGCTTTCCCCTATCTATTTTGAAGAGAAAGTTAAACAACCCTACAATTCTCAACCAAGGATAGTTCTTAGAGGCAATGAAAAACCCAGAACTTTCTCGGGTACTAGTGACAGCCCAAGGCAATCATTAAGAGATGATGATCAAATACGTCCATCTCTTAAGGAGAAGATGAACAAGGAATATTCATTCAAAAGGGAAAGCGTGGCCAAACTATTTTGGCAAGCACTCAAGACAGGGTTGGAGTTGCCAGAATGTAAAAGACCTGAAGAGTCAGTACGAACTGACAACCCAAATTACTATCCATATCATCGGGTACTTAGCCACTCTATAGAAGATTGCTATGTATTCAAGGATTGGCTAGAAAGAAAATACAAGAGAGGTGAATTCACGCTATCCAATAGTATTCTTATTCACCCAAAGAAAGAATCTGCAAGGGTGGTTACGTCCTCTTTCGTGCCCTCGCAGAAAGATAAAGCAAAAGAAAAGACAATTGAGGATGGAAAATGGGAGACTGTGGTCTCAAAGAAAACTATGAAGATGCTGAAACAATTAGAAGGCGTTCTGGGTGTTAGATGGAAATCTTCACTTGAACCAGTGTTGGAATCGAAGGTAGAATATACATCAAAAGGTTCTGCTCTTCAGAAGCAGTCCAGGGTGTTTGGTGTTCCTCGCCCTGAGAAACAACATATTCCTAGTTCGCCAAAAACTCCCAAAAGACCAGCAAAACAAAAGAAGATAAAGAAGGAATCTAATACTCAAAAAATTATTAATAATCTTGAAGACTAGCAATGACCAGCAAGAAAACTAATTAAGCTTTGCTGATTTCATGTCAGGACTCCGAATCATTGAAACAAATGATCAAAAAGATGATGACGAAGAATCTTTTTCTGGAGAAGTTTGTCGGGTTATCTCAGCATCCTTGGATACTTCTCGATAGAATCTATTTCTTCAAGATAATCCAAGAAGAAGAACCACCAATGATGTGGCATTCAAGCCTTACCTGATGATGAAGCAAATAAAAGATAGCTCGGAAGAAGACTTGTGCTTTCTAGAGGAAGATGAGTCAGAGTCTTCAATATCACCATTGATAAATGACATAAAACTGAGAAGTGATTCTAAAGCCTCCATCCGATCCTCAGGCATAAATAGTGATTCTGAAGAGGAGACTTCTTTAGAAGAATCTGAGCCAGATAGAACAGTCCCAATACAGCTAAGAAATGGCAATGTGCTGCCATCATCATAGAAGAAAGGAATGCCAAATAAAGGCAATGACAAGAATATAGAAGTTAATGAAAATATCATTACTAAAGATCCAAAGAAGAAGTCTAACATGGATAAAAGAATCGATTACAACATCTTGTCACACTTGAGGAAGATTCTTGCACAATTGAGTGTGTATGAGGCCCTCCTAATGTCGTAGGATCTCCGTGAAATCTTAATTTTGGCTCTTAAGAATTCAGAGAAATATGAAGTGTATTTTGCCGAGCGGTGTATGACTGAAGTGTTACAATCTCAAGACCTTCCGACGATCACCTTCTCTGAGGGAGATCTTATGCTCGGGACATCAGAACATAATTGCTCGTTATATGTCTCTGCGGAGAGCGATGGTGTCATAATCAATTGAATTCTAATTGATCCAGGTTCATCCGTTAATCTCATTAGTCTGAAAATATTGAGAGGATTGTCCCTTGATGTTCAGCATCTAGGACGGGACAAATTAATGATTCACGACTTCAATGAAAAAGGGCAAAAGACACTCGGATCTTTTACCTTGCCGCTAAGATTTGGAGAACTTCACACAGAAGCCAAATTCCATGTCATTGATGCTGACACCTCGTTTAGGGCCTTATTGGGGCGCTCCTGGTTACATGAGTACGGAATGGTCCCGTCTACTTTGCATCAATGCATAAAATACATAAGAGGCGAGGAAGAACATAGAATTTCTGGCAACCTTCAACCATCTGCAGTCCATGAAGCTAAAATCTATGAAGATGTGAAATACTATTTTTTGAATGAGCCCAAGCCTCAACAATCCAAAGCTTCTACCTCAAAGGCTGCAAAACAACTCAAAAAATGAAGAAGGAAAATGGAAAGAAACAAGGCGACGCCAACTCTTCCTAAAGCAGTTAGTGCATCACATAAGTTGAAAAAGTTAATCCCTAATCTGGGCAGTGACACAGAAGAAGATGATGATGATCCTTCTGTTAGACCCAAGGGAATAAATAAGTTTCTCATGAAAGAAAAGAAAATTATGGAATACTCAGATTCTGAGTATGATTCTGAACCTACCTATGAAACTGAAGTTCAGTGTATCTTTGCAAGAAGGATGGTAGACCTGTTGATATCAGAAGAATCATTAGTGATCGTGTCGGTTCCTTTTCAGCACTTCAAAGAAATCACTCAACGTGAAGTCCACATTGTTGAAGAGTTAAAGACTTTCTATGTGTTTCCTTTGCCTGGAAGTAATGAATGTGGAATTTCATTTTACAAGTCTGAGGAGTGTTATCACCAGGATTTTGATTGACTCATGCAATTTGATGAATCTAATGATATGGTTCTCATAAGAATGTCAAAATATTATCCTCCAAGGATTCGCAAAATGATGCACAAATTGGGAGTTTATATTGGAATAGACAAATGACGAGCCCACTTCTTTGATACCCTCTGGGGTCTAAAAAATCCACAGACCTCGCGAAAGTGTGATAATCATACATCTAAAGGTCTTGGATACATCCGACGTAAACATCGTCAAAGAAAAACCTATTATACGATAACAGAAGAAGAGATTGACACTGAAATTGAAAATGAAGATGATCTTTATGAGGTTTATCTGACCAACGATGAGGAGGTAGAAGTCAAGCCAGCACCTGAAGAGCTTGTGGATGGTGGACAAGCAGCTACCATGGATGAGTTGAAGGAAATCAACCTGGGAACAGAGGATGATCCTCACCCAACTTTTGCCAGTGCCTTTCTGTCTGATGAAAAAGTTGAAGAAATAAAAGCTCTATTATGTAAATTTAGGGACTGCTTTGCTTGGACATACTCTGAAATGCTAGGCTTATCCCCTGAGGTGATAGTTCATAAACTTGCCATTAAATCAGATGCAATGCCTGTTAAGAAAGCTCCTAGGAGAATGAGATTGGAGATTGAAGAACAGGTAATTGCAGAAATTAAGAAGCTGATCGAAGCAGGCTTTATCTGAGAAGAAAATTATGTAGATTGGATAGCTAATGTTATTTCAGTGAGAAAAAAGAATGGTCAAATTCGTATCTGCATTGATTTTCGAGATCTAAACAAAGTATGGCCAAAAGATGAATTTTCAAAACCTTGTCCACTCTAGCTTGAACATAGAGGATCGGGTTTGGGACTTTTCTTCTTGAGGATTTGAATTTTAGAAGCTGTCAGTTGATTCATATCTTGTATTATATGACAAAATTAAATAAATATTATTAAATTGTATAATATCAAATTTTTAGGTTTTGTTAACGGGTCAAGACCAAACCGATTATGTAGCATCTTCTTTTGTATTTACCTTAATAATTGCTTGATATGCATATGAATATCTTCTTTTGAAAATTTTGCATGGACATTAAGATGTCTAATGTTGAAGTTTCGATGTCAAATTTTGATTTTTTTTTTTAGGTTTTGTTAACCCGGACCCAGTGTAATATCCAATTAGTTTATTCCTAATTCATTTTGTTTTACTAATTAACCGTTATTCTTGTAGCGATTCGCTAGGTGCTAACACGGCAGATTAAAGCCCTCGACGCGCGTATGGCTGGGATCGACCCATTCATCTATTTCATTCCTTCCATAGCCGCGGCCTCAGTTCATTTTCGCTGATCGAGACCACTCCTTCCTTGACGACATTTTTCTTTTCCCCTTCCCGCTCCCGTGACCGAACAGGACCCCGCTTCCGCTTCCCCGCGTCGTCGGCTTGGCGAGGCTGCGCTCCGTGATCTGACCGTAAAGCAGCAAAATTCCGCGCCGACTTAACGCGCGCATCCGTGCGCGCCGCTCGGCCCTGCGCCGTGGCAGAACCGCAGTCCGTTCCCGACGGGTTGGAAAATCCGTAGTCTTTCGGGTCGGAAATCTGAACCGATCGGCTCGGTTGATTTCTCCGCCGATCGGAAACTTAGAATTTTGTAAGTTGCTAATTTTCTTTCCCTCCTTTTCTTTCAAATGACCTTCCTGGTGTTGAAATGCGTGATTGGGAAGTTCAACTATTTTAGGTGAGTTCGAGGTATTATTGAACGGGGGTTTAGGATTGACATTGTTTGTTAATTTTAGTTTGTTGATTGAAGCAGATAATTAATATTAGCGTTAGTAGATTACTTTGGAATCATACTCCAGTAAGCTTATGAGGAGATATCAATTTCAGGTAAGATTGGTGTTAATTATGAGTTTCATTTATGAGTTGCATGTATTAGAAGTATTTAGAAGAGTTATTTCATTATAGGTTGTACGAGGAGGAATCGAGGAAGCATCACCTTGACTTAGACGAGGTGAGACATAATGCTAATTTAAATTCAGTTCTATTCTTATGTCTGCCACTGTTTCTACGACTTATAAATTGTATGAATGACATGTAGATATTTCTGTCATATTGAATGCAAATATAAATGTTTATTACTTGACCTATGATTTACAATTCTACAAGTAGTTGATTGATTTCATTGGACATATAGAAATGTTTGAAATATGTTAAATGTAATGTGATAACAGGAAAATGTCGGAAATTGTAGGAAGGCTATGTTAGAATCCTTGAGATAGCAAAAGTTCAGAGATGAAATGATTAGGGGATCTTAGTATCCCCGACTCGAGGTTTTGTTGTCCAGCTGGTGTCAGTTAGGTAAAGTGACATTCGCCGCTTACCTTTTTTTAGGCGAACGGGTGACGCACATATGAAGTCAAAACCTATTCAATTATAAATGACATTTCTAGAAAATGATTTGATATAGGCGAAATGATTTTAATGAAAATTACCACTCTTGACATTGATACGGATGTACTCTGATATTATACAGATATTGTTATATTGTTATATTTCACCTACTGATATTGTTCGATTCATTGTTACATTCGCGGCCGTTTCGGTTTGTAAATTTATATGTGCATACACGATTGTTTCTACTGTCTTGTACTGAGCTTACTTTAGCATTCTTGTCTCAAAGCTTTAGCTTATGATTTACGTTGATAATTTAGGAAAAGATGAGGGTAGAAGCTAGTCTGTTTTGTTGAATTGTATAGTTTTGGGAAGCTTAAAGGCTTTTTGGGTACGTACAAATCAAATGTCTTTATTTGCTCTGTATTTATTTCATGCTTCCAGTAATTGTGATATGAATTAAGTTAAGTAGTATATGAATTGCAAATATTTGTGATGATTTGATGAGATGCAAATTTCACTTGCTCGTTCGAGATGATTGGAACGTGTTGGTGAAATCTGTATCGAGTCATCCTATATTACACTTGGTGACCTAGCATAAGGGGGTCATCTGGGGTGTGACAGAAAGTGGTATCAGAGCAATAAGGTTGATAACAGAGCAAAAAGATTGATAGTAATGGAAGCATGATTTGGATTTAGGGATAAGTGTTGAATTGATCAATACAGAGCTATAGGATGATTAATTTTGGGTTAGGAATCTATATGTTCTTAATTTTATGCATGCGTGATATTTAATAAATATATATCATATAAATACTTTTTATAATTACAGATTAATTTGCCTGAAGAAATGCCAGAAAGATTAGAGGTCGATCCTGCAGACTAAATGCGAGACACAGCTCAGAAGATAATTATAACGAGTGAAATACAACAAGCAAGTGGTGAAGGTAGATCGATGAATTGCAAGGGTAGTTCGTTGATTTCCAGTTGTTGATAAGCTAGATCATGGAAAAATCTACTCGGGCATAGATATGAGTATGGTTCAGAAGTGGATCAATATTTGAGGATATTTCAAACGTTCAAACCACCAGCATTCAAGGGAGCCAGTGATCCTATAGTGGCGGAAGATTGGCTCCTTAAAATTGGAAAAATTTTGGATGGGATGATTTGCCACAAAGAAGAGTAAGTCTTGGCTACTTTTTTTTGTATTAGAAGGCGAAGGTGGTGGCGGCTCAACACGGAAAGACTTGACCGATACCCATTACTTCAAATGGGATGAGTTTGTCAAAGTATTCAAAGATTGGTTTATTCCTCCATCAGCCCGACTTGCTTTACAAGACAAATTTTTCAATCTAACTCAAGGCTCAAAAACCATAATGCAGTATGAAGCCGAGTTCACTTCTCTTTCTAGATATGCTCCACATTATATCAGTACACAGGAAGAGAAATGTCATAGATTCTGAGGCCTCAGAGATCAATTAAGGTTGGCATTAGCTCCATTTGATATTAGTGAGTTCTCAGTGTTAGTTGAAAGGGCTAGGAGAATTGAAAATGAGTTGAATTTTTCCAAGCACGATTAGGATTCTGGTGGGCAAAGCATAAAGCTTTGAAAGAAGGCGATTTGCTCTAGCAAGAAATTTAAGCTTGATGATAGACAGAAACAAATTCAATTGGAGAAACCTATTTGTGACAAGTGTGGGAAAAGACATTTTGGTCAATGTATGGCTGGATCAGGGAGATGTTACAGATGTGGTCAGGTTGGACATCGTGCAACCGATTGCCCATTTGAGAAGAAGAAGGATATAAAATCATACAATTATCAGGGACAAGGTCAACAAAGAAAATTTTTGGAAGCCAGGTAACACAATTTTGGGAAACCTTCAATTCAAGAAAAAGGAGAAACTTCAGAACGAAAAACCAACCCTCCAGTAAAAGCCAGAGTTTTTGCTATCACTCCGCAAGAAGCGAAGGAATCAAACAAAGTGGTGTCAGGTATGCTTAAAATTTGATCATTTGGGTTGATTCACGATTAGGTTCTTCATTTCGATTCCTTTTCCAGTTACGATACTATTTATTTCATATATTGAATGTGGTAATGCCTTACGGTGATAGTTGGAAATGTGTTGTTGACATTAACATTCAAGATAAACACTTTCCTACAAAACTAATTATCTTACCAATCGACATTTTGGCGTTATCTAGGTATGGATTGGTTGATCAAATATTTTGCAACAATTGAATCTTTGGAAGAGGAGAGTGAAATTTTGCATGCACGGTGAAAAATCATTTTATTTTTCTTGTGATAAGAATCGCGTGTCTTTGATTAGTGCAGTGAAGTTAAGTAAATATTTAAGAAGCGGTGAAATTGTATTTCTAGCCAAATTAGATGTGTTGAATAAGGAGGTGTTTGAGCTGAAAAACATTCCAGTTGTTTCGGAATTTCCTGATGTGTTTTCGGAGGAATTACCAGGGTTGCCACCAACACGAGAAGTGGAGTTTGGGATTGATGTACAACCTGGTACAACTTCTATACATAAATCTCCTTATAGGATGACTCTAAAGAATTGCGAGGTGAAGTGTCGATTCGAGAATTGAGACAAAGGATTTATTACCCAACTCAGTGCATATTATTTGTTAAGAAAAGGATGGGTATATGCGATTATGTGTTGATTGAGTTAAATAAAGTGACAATTAAGAACAAGTACCCACTACCAAGTTGATGATTTATTTGATCGGTTGGAGAACCGTATTTTCCGAATTGATGAGAACGGATATCATCAGTTAGAGTTAAAGATCGATATTGTTAAAACAGCTTTTGGAATCAGGTATGGACATTATGAATTTCTTGTTATGCCATTTGGTTTAACTAATGCTCCTGCAGTCTTTATGGACTTAATGAATCGTGTTTTCAAGCCCTTGGTGGACCAGTTTGTTATCATCTTTATTGATGATATTCGATTCTAAAGCGATGAAGAGCATGCAAATCATCTGAGGATTATTTTAGAATTGTTAAGACAAAATCAATTATATGCCAAATTTTCAAAATGTGAATTTTGGATGCATAGCGTCGCATTTCTAGGTCACATTATCAGTGGCGAAGGAGTTTCTGTTGATCCTCAAAAAGTAAAAGCAATTTTAGAATGGTCCGCACCAAAGAATGTTACAGAAGTTCGTAGTTTTCTGGGCTTAGCGGGTTATTACAGGAAGTTTGTCAAGAGATTTTCTCATATTGCAATGCCTATCTAATTTATTGAGAAAGGATATCAAATTCCAATGGACAACTGAATGTGAGCAGAGTTTTCAAGATTTGAAAAGCATTTGACCAGCTTGATTTTATTCCATCGAGGAGGGATTCCAAATATTTAGTGATGCATCTTTAAAGGTTTGGGGTGTGTGTAATGCGAAACGAAGAGTAATTACTTATGCTTGAGACAATTAAAGCCTCATGAAAGAAATTATCCTGCATGATTTAGAATTAGCGGTGTGATTTTGCTCTTAAAATTTGGAGACATTACTTATATGGGTGAAATGCAAATTTTCGCGATCGTGTCTTAAATATATCTTTACACAAAAATAATTGAATCTAAGATAAAGAAGATGGCTTGAGTTTATTAAAGATTATGATTTAGATATTCAGTATTGTCCAGGCAAAGCTAATGTGGTGGCTGATGCATTAAGCTGTAAATCCATGGGAAATGCCAGTTGGATTATTACTCAAAAGTCAGAGTTGATCAGAGAATTAGAGGCTCTACAGCTATAAGTTAGAAGATTCAGTGATACTAGGCATTTATCTCAATTGACCGTGCAATTAACTTTATTTGATAGAATCAAAGCTGCACAGAAACTGGATCGTGGATATCAGAAATTCATTGAACAAATCCAATTAATTAGGAAGTAGAATTTTACGTAGATCAGGAGGGTATTAGGAAGAATTCTATTGTACAGGTGATGCGGAGTTGAGACATGAAATTTTACAGGAGGCTCATCAGGCGGGATATACTATTCATCCAGGTAGTTCAAAAATGTATAAAGATTTAAAAGCAGCATTTTGGTGGTCAGGTATGAAAAAAGACATAGCTGAATATGTCTCTAAATGTCAAGCTTGTGTTAAAGGCGAGCATCAAAGACCGGTGGATTGTTACGGTCATTACCTATAGTGGAAGTGGGAAGAAATTGCTATGGATTTTGTTATGGGATTTCCTAGATCTAGGCAAGGTCGTGATAGTATCTGGGTTGTTGTGGATAGATTGACCAAGTCAGCTCATTTCTTACCCATGAAATAGACAGATTCAGTTGATAAATTGTCCAGATTATATGTTAAAGAAATTGTAAGACTTCATGGTGTACCAAAAGTGATCGTCTCTGACAGAGATGGTAGATTTACTTCCAGATTATGGAAAGAAATTCAGAGAGGCTTGGGCACACAGTTACACTTAAAGTTTTTCATCCTCAGACCGATGGACAATCGAAAGAACAATTCAAGTCTCAGAAGATTTGTTGAGGTATGTGTTTTAGATTTTGGAGGTAGCTGGGAAGATCATATTCTATGATCGAGTTTGCTTACAATAATAGCTACTAATCTAGTATTCAGATGGCTCCTTATGAAGCATTATATGGTCGAAAGTGTAGAACTCCATTAAGTTGGGTCGAAGTGGGAGAAAGGCGGTATTGGGTCGAGTTGGTTGATCAAGCTAGAAATCAGTTAATCGAGATAGATTGAAACGCTTTCGGGATCGTCGAAAAATTACGACTTAAAACACAGTAGAATTTCAAGTTGGAGAATTTGTATTTTGAAAGTCAAACTATGAAAGGAATTAGTAGATTTGGTCACGGAGGTAAATTGAGCCCTAGGTACATAGGACCTTTTGAAATCATTGAAAGGATTGGCAATATAAACTTATGCTTACCTGAATTGGCGGAATTCACAACGTCTTTCACATTTCAATGTTGAGAAAATGGATCTGAATCTGAGCGAAGATTCCATATACAAAGTTTGAAATACAACCAGTTGACTTATGCATTGGAGCGGAAAAGATTTTGGAATTTGATGTGAAGAGATTGAAATAGACAAATTTTATGTTAAAATTAAATCGTGAAGCTTGGGAGGTTGAGCAAGAGATTTTGAAGTTTCCCTTCTGTTTGAATGATTGAAGAAATTTGAGACGAAATTTTTTAAGAGAAATTGTAATATCCAATTAGTTTATTCTAATTCATTTTGTTTACTAATTAACCGTTGTTCTTGTGCGCGTAGCACTTTAGGTCTTAAACATCGGCCGGATTAAAGCCTCGGCGTGCATATGGTGGGATCGACCCATTCATCATTCGTTCCTTCCATCTGACCTCGGTTCATTCGGATCGGCCTCCGTTCCTTCGACCGGCATCGGCCAGTTCCTTTCCCTTCCCTCGGCCGACAGCTCCCGTGACCGGAGCGGGAACCGCTTCCTTCCTTCCTTTGGCGTCGGTCGGACCGAGTGCTTTGCTCCGTGGCGCGCCGACCGTCGTCGTGGGCAAAGGATTCTGCATCGGCTTCTCTGGAACCGCATCCGTGGCGCCTTCGCTGGACCGCTTCGCTTCGTCAGCCCAGGCTGCTTTGTAAGTCCAGGTGAGCCGATGGGTTGGAAAATCCGGTACGCTTTCGGTCGAAATCCAGAACCGATCGGCTCGGTTGGGATTTCTGTTCTGGCCGTCGGAAACTTAGAATTTTGTAAGTTCTTAATTTTCTTTCTATTCCTTTTCTTTCAGAACCTTCCTTGGTGTTGAAATACGTGATTGGGAAGTTCGAACCTGCTTTTGGTACAGTGAGTGCGAATTATTGAACGGGGGTTTAGGATTGACATTATTTATTAATTTTAGTTTGTTGATTGAAGCAGATAATTAATATTGGCGTTAGTAGATTACTTTGAGTCGCAGCAGGCTTATGAGGAGATATCAATTTCAAGTAAGATTGGTGTTAATTATGAGTTTCATTTATGAGTTGCATGTATTAGAAGTATTTAGAAGAGTTATTTCATTATAGGTTTAGAGGAGGAATCGAGGAGCACATCACTAACGACTTAGACGAGGTGAGACATAATTGCTAATTTAAATTCAGTTCTATTCTTATGTATGCCACTATTTCTACGACTTCGTATAAATTGTATGAATGACATGTAGATATTTCTGTCATATTGAATGCAAATATAAATGTTTATTACTTGACCTATGATTTATAATGATTACAAGCCAGCTAGTTCAACATTGATTTCATTGGGCATATAGAAATGTTTGAAAACATTTTAAATGCAGTAATATGATAAACAGGGAAATGTCAGGAAAATTGTGATAGGAAGGCTATGTTACAGGAATCTGCGCAGATAGGCAAAAGTTCTGACGAGATGAGTCGTGATTAGGGGATCTTAGTATCCCCGACTCTGGCATTTTGAGGTTGGGGTCGTAGTCGTCCAACCAGTGTCGGGTCATTGGGTACGTCCTCGCCCGCTTTACCTTCGACCTGGCGACGACCTTTTATATGAAGTCAAAACCATGTAATTATAAATGACATTTTAGAAAATGATTTGATATAATCGAGAAATGAAATGATTTTAATGAAAATTATCGCTCCTGATGATCGATACGATGTACTACGATATTACCTACAAAGATATTATTCGTTATATTGTTATATTTTACAAAGACCTACATATTGTCGACATTTGTTACATTCTCAGAAGACATACCGCTTTGTAAATTTATATGTGCATACATGATTGTTTCTACTGTCTTGTACTGAGCTTACTTTAGCATTCTTGTCTCACTAAGCTTTAGCTTATGATTGCTACCGTTGATAATTTCGAAAAGACGAAATGTAAGCTAGTTTTGTTGAATTGTATAGTTTTGGGAAACTTAAAGGCTTTTAATGCATAAATTAAATGTCTTTAGTTGCTCAGATTTATTTCATGCTTCGAATTATGATATGAATTAAGTTAAGTAGTATATGAATTGCAAATATTTGTGATGATTTGATGAGATGCAAATTTCACTTGCTCGTTCAACAGTAGCACAGGTTGGACCGTGTTGGTGAAATATGTGTCTAATCGAGTCATCCTATTCTGATACCTGACACAGATAAGCCATCGTCTCGACACCCACAAGACCAAACCGGAAAGTATATCATCTGTTCTTTTGTTTTATACCTAACTTGACATGTCCCTATTGTTTGAACACTTCAACATACATAATAGTATTCTTTTTAAAATGTTATATGGACATTGAATGTCTAGTTGAAATGTAGGTGCAATTTGCAAGTTTAGATTTCAATATGACATTTTTGGGTTTTGTTAACCCGGATCCGGTCCGAAAACCAAACCGGGATGTATAGCATCTGTTCTTTATGTTTGACTTAGTAATTACTCCAACATGCATACGGATATCTGTTCTTTGGGAATTGTATGGACATTAGAATGTCTAAGTTGGAGTTTATATGTCGAGTTTTGATTTTTGAGTTTTGTTAACCCGGACCCGGTCCGAAGACCAAACCGGGAAGTATAGCATCTGTTCTTTTGTTTTATACCTAACTTGCACATGTCCCTATTGTTTGAACACTTCAACATACATACGAGTATCTGTTCTTTTAAAATGTTGTATGGACATTGAATGTCTAGTTGAAATGTATGTTCAATTTGCAAGTTTAAGTTTCAATATGGCATTTTTGGGTTTTGTTAACCAACCCGGTCCGAAGACCAAACCGGGATGTATAGCATCTGTTCTTTATGTTTGACTTAGTAATTACTCCAACATCCATACGGATATCTGTTCTTTGGGAATTGTATGAACATTAGAATATCTAAGTTGGAGTTTATATGTCGAATTTTGATTTTTGGTTTACTCCAAGACCAAACCGGAAGTATCTTATTTTAAAAAAATCTCCCTTTTATGTCACAAATCATTGAAATAAATTATGTTCTATTTGATCAAGTGTAAGACAAAGAATGAATTTAGCTTGATTTGCTACAAATCCTCTTATGTAACAAATCAGCAAAGAAGAGGCTGAAATAAAATCACCCATATAAGGCCCAAATCAAAATGAATGAAAATTTGATTTAGAAAATCCTCTCTTATGTAACAAATCAGCAAAAGAAGAAATAAATCATTTTGAAAGCCCATATGATCAAGTATGAGGTAATGGACCTAAAATGAATTTAGGCATTTTATTTGGGCTAAAAATCCTCCTTATGTAACAAAGCAAAAGAAGAGTAAAAATAAATCAAAATATGATCAAGAATGATAGGCCTAAATGAATTTGGAGCTAAAATCCCATTAGGTAAAAAAAAGAAGAGTCTAAAATAAATCATTTTGAAGGCCCATATGATCAAGACCCATAGCCCATTTATTTCTCTTGATAAGGGAAAGGAGAAGACAAAGATATGAGTCATGTCATTTAAGAGAGGCAAGTGGGTTAATTAAAATCCACATATTTCACATGCAAGCTCATGGAAAGGGGGGACAAATACTCATTAAATTTATTGAGAAGATATGGCAAAGAGTTTATTTTCAAAAGTGATAAGGATGCACAAGGGCATGCCACATGTCCATGCATGCATGTGATATGACAAATGACATTAAATTAGGTGATTTTCATGCATGACGAGCACCACATCGATGTCATAAGAATAGATGGCAGGAGAGGGCAAGGAAGCCTATAAATAAGAGGGGATTTCCCCTTTCACAAAATACCTACATTTCCTACTCTCCTTTTCTCCCTTATACCACAAGTTTAAGTTCTTTCAATCCTACAAAGAGGGTTAAGTTGTACCACATATACTTGTGAGTTTCTTTTCTAACTCAACCATTTTTTTGATATCTTCTTGATATATGTCATGTCATATGGTAGATTTAATTTATTTCATATGTGTTTGCTTCAAGTCTTCACTATGTCTCATGTATGTATGTGAATCATGGTGGGAACGATAAGTAAAGTAGGGGAGGTATTCATGTTTGAGCATATGTTTAATGTGTATTC
The DNA here is from genome assembly GCA_021442155.1 of Cymbidium sinense. Classification (NCBI taxonomy): domain Eukaryota; kingdom Viridiplantae; phylum Streptophyta; class Magnoliopsida; order Asparagales; family Orchidaceae; genus Cymbidium; species Cymbidium sinense. The sequence goes on from CM038225.1 coordinate 115,641,254, forward strand.
CATAACATGTCAAGCTAGATAGAATCCTAAGGTGAGCATTATATAATACATGTCATAATGGCCAAATAAGAAAATAGCTTGCATGATATAGAAATTCAACACATAAGTATTCATTTGAGATAAAGAAAATTTTAAAACATAACAATTTAAGCATTTCAACATTTCTTTTCTCTCCCTTTTTTTTAAAGAAAATTGGACCTCCGTCATCCCCATAATACTTGGGGACTCTTCCCACCATCAAAAGAGGTATGGTAGGTGCAGACACTGGACCAAATTTATTTGCACCACGCCAAGAGAGCACAAAGATAAGATAACAATAAGTTTCCACCATGTTGGAGAAACATGAGTAGGTACTTATAGTAATAAATTTAAAGCTTCCATTTGTATATATAAATAAGTTGCTTGCATGTATTTAATTAAGAGCAAAATAATCAAAATTTACAATAGCCTCCCGGCTCTACCCCCACATGTGGGGGTTGCCATGAGAGACTGGGCCTGCCCACCATGCCAAGAAAGGCATGTATGGGTGTATGTCGTGAGACACCACGACCGAAATTTTGATAGCATAGCATTTCTCTACCTTGTTGGAGAACATGGTAGTTACTTATAGTAATAAGTTTAAAGCTCGCATTTGCATATAAACAAAAAAAAAGCTGCTTGCATGTATATTTGATTAGGAGCATAATAATCAAAATTTATAATTCTCCTCTCATGTGGGGTTGCCAGAAACTCACCGCCACGCCAAGAAAGGCATGTATGGGTGTATGTCGTGAGACACCACGACCAAAATTTTGATAGAATAACATTTCCCTACCATGTTGGAGAACATGGTAGGTACTTATATCACAAATTTAAAGCTCGCATTTGCATATAAACAAAAGAAAGCTGGTTGCATGTATATTTGATTATGAGCATAATAATCAAAATTTACAACTCCGCCTCCCCCACATGTGGGGTTGCCATGAGATGGCGCCCACCATGCCAAGAAAGGCATGTATGGGTGTATGTTATGAGACACCACGGTCAAAATTTTGATAGCATTTCCCTACCATGTTGGAGAACATGGTATTTATATCACAAATTTAAAGCTCGATTTGCATATAAACAAAAGAAAGTCGCTTGCATGTATATTTGATTAGAGCATAATAATCAAAATTTAAACGCCTCAGCCTCCCCCACATGTGGGATAATGAGATGGTTCACCACCATGCCAAGAAAGGCATGTATGTATGTGAGACACCAGCTAAAATTTTGATAGATAACATTTCCCTACCATGTTAGAGAACATGGTAGGTACTTTTATCACCAGTTTCAAGCTTGCATTGGCATGTAAACATGTTTGCATATATACTTAAACAAGACAGCATTTGTTGAGCATTGCATTAGAACCAAAGTAAGTTCATGAAAGCAATATGTGTATTGAACATTTTGAAAATATATGAAAATCAAATTAATCTTAAAATGAATCTCCTTCACATTTTGACTTTCATAATAAACTAGTCATGAAGTAAGGTAACCCTTCCTTTCAATTTTAGATTTCATATAGGTGAAAGAAATATAGAATCTCCCATGTGTTCTAGGATCTATGTCACATAATACTTCAAATCCCCTTACTTTCGATTTTAGCATGAAATTGAAAGATTTCAACTTGCATATGAAAGAGGCATGATATATATATAATTCCCTTCATAGGAAATCAATTGAAGCAAAGTAGAAGAATGAAATTCATAGGAGAATAGCATCATATCTCATCAAACAACAAGCTAATTGATTTCTCCCTTAGATAAGAAAGTTTAGCAAGCCTTATACTCATCAAATAACATATTTGCTGATTTTCCCTTAGATGAAAATATTTTCAGCAAGCATCTTACCCATTAAATAACAAAATGATTGATTTCCCCTTAGAGGAAAATATTTTCAGCAAGCATTCCCTCAAAATACTCATGGACAACAAACATATTAACTTTGATATCATATAAAAAGAGTTTGATTTTACAAAACATGGATTTGTAAGTGTGATAGCTCCTTTGAGATTTTCACCTACTTTTACTAGAAAGATCGCAATAGAACCTCCTAGAAAGGCAAAATGAAGGAGAAACAGGGATAGTAAAATAGCAAGAAAAAATTCTATCCCTGGTGCATCTAACAAGGCTGAATGGACTGACGAGAGGAAAGGAGGCACAAAACAAAGAGGATGAGCTCTGCCAGGAGAAAAACAAGAAAAGCAAAAGCTTATAGCATAAATCCAACATTTTAATTTTAGGTTATTGCAAATCCAGAAAAGAAGCCCAACCATAGAACATACTGATAAACAAATCATCTCAAGGCAAACCAAATAACAAAATATAACTTAGATTGAAACAACACAACTGAGGTTTTCAGAAAGAAGGAAGAAGGTTCCGCTTGGTTTAAGAAGTGTAGTCGGCCACTGGCTCACGATCCGCTCGACTCCACGTCGTGACTGGACTAAGAGAGAAAGGAGAACCCAAGAAGTCAAGGAACGAAGGGAGAAATGCCGAGAGCGGCGCTGAGAAGAAAATGAGAGGGAAATGTGAGAGGAAAAGGGAGTATGCCTGCCTAAAACCAGAGAGGAAAGAATGAGAGTCAACATAACCCCAAACCTCTCAATCCTTCGATTGGGGTCAGTGGGGGTTTAAGGGGGATTAAGAGAAGCATTAATCCCTTTAATTAATATTATTTACATTAATTTATGCAATAAGCTAATCAATCTTGTTTTCAAGGAAACCAACGACCGATTCACGATCTGAGGTCAAAAGTCGACGGCAAATGAGTGAAATTCTAACAGTGACGTCGCTCAAATTGCTGATGCTCGACACTTTGAATCCATCGCTTGATAGTTTCGATGTTTCATGATGGCGATCATCAAAATGTTCGGACGTTGTCGGGGCTTCCCGACTTTGATATGCGCATAATTTCATTAAAAATTTGATTTTAATTATTTGATTGATCATTAATTGATTTGATACTTTCCCATTTAATGACGACAAGTTGAATTTTAAGTCAAGCAAATTTAATCGATCTCGATCACATTAAAATTTCCACCATTTTATTTAATTTCAAGGACATAGTTGTAGGTCAACAATGCCCCAACAAACATGCATGAGCGGACCGTGTTTGTACAAGTTGACCTGGATCTCCAAGAGATTTGTCAACAAGTCATGATTTTATTTCCTTCGATATAACTCAATGACATAGTTGAAAGAACCGTAGTATTAGTCTGTTTTGTGCATGGACTAGATGAGAGACTTGTCATCATCAACTTGTCAAGAGAAGGTGCATCTTTCCTCTATGACTATTGAAGACTTCTTTTTTATTTAATTCTGTCCAGATTTGATGGAGTTGATGATTTCATGAGAGTTGATGTTTTTTGTACTTTTGACTTTTGTTGAAGATTCCATCTCGAAATTTGAAATTTGTATTTTCCTCCTGTCCTGGCTTTGTGCCTTGGTGGACTTGATGGAGTCGGTGAGATGAGAATGTCTTCGGTCCTGTGCTTTGTGCTTTGACGGACTTGTTGAAGATTCCATCTCGAACTTTGGGATTTGCATTTTCCTCCGCCCTTTGATGGACTTGATGGAGTTTATGAGATAAAAATATCTTCGGTCTTGTGCTTTGTGATTTGACGGACTTGTTGAAGATTTCATCTCGAGGATTCGTATCTTATACCCCCTTTTACCCTGGCTTCATGCCTTGACGGGTTTGATGGAGTAAAATCCTGAATTATCCTGGAGATTTGTCAGGCGATACGAAATTACCTTCTAGCTTTCATGGCTTATGGAAGGATAACATGTCGACATCTACCTCGAGCTTGTGTTGATCAATGGCAAAGAGTCATCACGTTTTGCACATGTAATGAACATCTGAAAAAACTCCTTAGTTCGATTTAGCTTTATACCTAACATTGGGATAGCTTCTTCTCTCGCTTTTGCTTGATTGGACTATCAAGAAGAATTTCCTCGGTCTTTGCTTTCTCGCTTTGATAGACTTCAAGGAGTTGAGATTTCACATTTGTATTTGATTCCAAACTCGCTTGCCTCTCGAGTAAGGATATCTTTGTTTGTTGTAGAATTTTGAGAAATGACCTTAACCAATAGGATAATCTCCCGCCCAGTCACTTGAACTCACCAAGTTGGAGAGATTTGGGGATTTGGATGCTCTTGTCTTTGAACTAACAAGTAGAGGATCCCTTACTACACGTGTGTGTCGAGTAATCACTTCTACCGATTTTTGTGAGTCCCACCTTATACACCAACTTGAGTCGGACTGAGCAATTGATGAAGGATTTTATCCTGGGTTAACTAGATGGGGATCTCTTACTACTTGTATTTGTGGCGTGATCACTACCGGCCATATTTGCGTGTTGAGTCACCTTATACACCAACTCGAGCCTTTAGATTTGAAGTGGGATGATAAATGTATATCCAACTTGGTTTGTTGAAGTTTGCGACTTGAAAGTTTTCTTTGGTCAAGAGACTTTTAAATTTGAGCATTTGAATACATAATTTTGAGTATGCACGGGGATCTCTACACTGCACCCATGTCAACCCAAAGAGAAAGAAAGGCCCCCTGTCTTACCAGGAATGCCCTATATTATACTATAAAACTTTAAAAAAAATGCCCCTTATCTAATAGGGGGATTTTTATTTTATTTTGGAAATGCATTCTTGTGTTACAAGAGAATTTCCAATGAAAATTTTCATAAGTGTTCGACAATAAAAATTTTCAAATGCAGGATTTGTCCAATCACACTTTCATGTGTAATATTTCTTTAAATACGCTGATCATGCAGATTGGTCTTTCACCTTTGAAGTCCACGATAGTTCCCCTTGATATACCCTTTCAATAACAAAAGGTCCTTCCCAATTAGGTTCAAATTTACCAATTCTCGGATGAGGGATGATTGGTCTTCAAAGACCACCTCCCTAAAAGCTCGCATCAGATGATCGAATGCTCGACATCCTCGCCGATAGACTTCTAGATTGAAGCTTGGATCCCCTCGCCAAGTTTATCAAGCTCTTCCATCCAGACGCATTCTCATCTTGGGTAAGATTTTGTTGAATGGCTACTCTGAGGTAGTTTCAACTGAGTGGCAAACTGCCCCAAACACTAGTGCATATGGAGTAGACTTTGTAGGAGTTTTGTGTATATGGTAAGCCCATAACGCTTCCAGGTATGCCACCCCTTTTATTTCTTGTGAGAATTTTTCTAAGCAATTTGACTAGTGTTTATTAAATGCCTCAAAGCCATTTGCTCTCGGATTATAAATTGATGAATATCGCCAATCAATCTTATGCCGATCAGCAAATTTATAAACTTTAATACTTTTGAAGGTCGATAAATGAAATGATTCGTGGTACACCAAATCTATAAAATATTGTGGGTAAAGAAGTTGTCACTTGTTCACCAGAACTTCTTTAAATGGTCACCCACTTGGAGAAATAATGGTCGCTAAGATGAAGCGGTGACCAACCGATGATGGGATCAATTGGTCCAATTATATCTGCCCCCCCAAAGACTCAAACGAAGATGCTACTTGGATGCAACGGATTTGAGGTCGATGAATTATGTTACCATGGACCGCATTCATGGCATCTCTGCATGATTGATATAATCTTTACCATACGGCCAATAGTATCCAATTTTTTAATTTTGAAAGCCATTTTAGACTGATTGTGTGCACCACAAAGTCCTTGATGGATTTCAACAATTACTTTGTTGGCTTCTTCTATTCCCAAACATCGCAACCGTCAAGGATCTACGATACGTAGTATTGCCAACATATATATAAGCACCTCAAGTTGGCTATGCCTCCGCCTTCCTTCTCCTTCTACTATAAGAATTTCATCGTGGTTTTGGCGCCCAGTTGAGGCTTTCTTCTGAATGGTTTGAGGCTTGTCTTGTTGACTTTGGAAGTAATTTGTAAGGGAGTGTGAGAGCAACATGAGTCGCACCCATTGATATTGATGACCCCTCTTTGGGATCTTAAACTTATGGACTCAATGAGAAAACACTAGTCATCCATCCATACTGCCATTTCTTTAGCTAATTTAGCTAAGCAATCTGCTTTGCTATTCCTAGCCGAGACTCGAATCATAATGACCTTCATAAGTTCGAGAACTCGCTTTGTGATAGAAAATTCAAGCTTGTTGATTTTGTAAAGGCCCAACACTTGATTAATGACGAAGAATCGCATAAATTTGGTGATTCGATGGAAATGGCTTCCTCTAAACCCGCCACCAACGCTTCATATTCGCTTGGTTGGGTTTTTATAAGATATAAGAATGTCAAGCCACCTTCGTGTGATCAAGATGAGACCGATACCGAGCCTTTGGGAGATTTGAGGTCGAGTGTATCTAGACTAAGCTCCATCAAAATACAATTCCCACATTTGTTGCTTTTCTTTTATATGTGCATGATTTGCTCATCGTGAAGATCATCGTTAAGCAATGAACGAGATGGGATGAGCGCAAGAAAATCAAGAATTTGCCCCTTCACCTCTCAAAATATATCAAAGAATATCAAAATCCATCGTGCTGGCACTGCCAACATTGGTCTTGTCATCAAGAACTTCAACGATCGATCCTTGAGATAAGGGTATTTTATGAGATAGATGTAATGACGTAGCTTTGGGCAAAGAAAAATTAACGCCAAACAATGCTTCTCAATTGGGGAATAACGCCTTCCGCCTATTAGTCTCCTAATAGCATTCCCTTTCCTTCCTCATTGTTGTGCCAACAAAGCACCTGAGATTCCTCTGGTCATGGTACAAGATGAGAGGCTTTCCGGATTGAGCGCAAGAATGGGTGGGTTCAATAGATATTTTCGATATATGTCAAGGCCTCTGACATTCTTCATCCCACTTGAAAGGAGTATCTTTCTTCATTAATTTTGCAAAGGGTCGACATCCGCCCGCGATTTGATATAAATCTTCTAATGAATGCTAGATGTCCTCAGATGGAGCAAAGTTGACTAAGACTTTGAGGAGGCATGACAATCGCTTTGATTTTGTTGGGATCTATTTCAATCCCTCCACGCACAACATATCCAAGGAACTTTCCAAGAGACTCCAAAGGCACTTGAGAGGATTCATCTTGAGATCATATTTTCGATTCTTTCAAGACGATCCTTAAATCATCGAGATGATCTTTGCGATCTATACTCTGACAACGAGGTCATCAACATAGCACTCTACTTTTGATGAATCAACTCCAAAGATTCGTGTCATTCTTTGGTATGTAGCAAAGATTCTTCCAAGGGCATGAAGTAGCAATATATGCCAATCAAGGCCCCGAATGAGGTATGCTTCTCATCTTCGTGAGCCATCTTGATTTGATTGTAACCTCGATCCATCCATAAATGAGAATATGTGTGGTTTGAAGTGTTATCCACTAACAGCTCGACAGAAGCGTAAAGTCATCCTTTGGACATGCTTTGTTTAAATCAAGTCTATGATATAATGAATCACCATTCTTCTTTTTCACGGACAATTAGCTATCCAAGTATTTTTTCTTCTCAATAAAACCAACTTCAATGAGCTTCTTGGTTTCTTACCACTGTTCTTCAACCTCCAATCTCATTCTAGGCTTTTGACTGTTGATCCGGCTTAATTGCTAGTGAACCGCTATATCGTGGGATAAGTTTGATATTTCAGCATATGTCCAAAAAAGCAATCCCAATTCAGAGCAAAGTTTTTAATTCTTCCACTTTATCTTCGAAGTAGAATCGATGAACGTAGGAGGATCCTCCTCGCCCAAATTAATTTCTTTAAGTTCATCCATAGTGCCTCCCACCATCTTCAAGCTCTTCGTGTGTCTCTTCTACTTCTTCATTATTTGTGAGACTAACATTAAGAATGACATTCTCATCTTCATCATCACTCTCTACTTCTATTCTCAAAATAATGTATATTCTTGGACCGTTGTCTTGATGAAACCAAGGCCTTTGGTAGTGTGTTTATTTCTCTTACCAATGGTTTGAGAACCTTTGGGTACCACATCATTTCAAAGAGCTTGTCCTTGCTTACTTTCCCAACTGACCCCATGTTTGCATTAGGTTTTGCATCTTTGAGAGTAATATTTTGGCATCCTTGTCTTCTTCTTCGATAATGCATTAATCAGATCTTCTTCTCGACACCCCTCGATTTATAAAACAGCTTCCCGCCCGTGTTTCCGTGGAGAGGAGGTACATAGAAGGTCACCGCCTCGACTTTGTGAGTTTCTCGAGGGGTGATTTCTTTAAAATGTTGAGGAGGAAGGAGTGACTACAGTGTAGTGGATCTATGATTATTTTTAAAGTAGTGCATTGCACCTACCTTCAAAAGCATTCAAACTCATAATCGAGTCAAAATGTTCTTCTTCGAGCTTTACTCAAGAGTCATGGACCTTTGGATTTAGAAGGAACATTCATCTTCTTCTTCAAGATCACCGATGAGGGATGTTGTTATTGATTTTGGACTGTTCTTTATATCCCTAAGAATATTTGGAACAACCGCTTTTCCTTTATTCTTTTAATCTTTCCTTCTTCTTAACTTGTTCTTTATGGGTTTTGATGCGATTTTTAGTTTTTGTTTGATTCCCCTAAGGAAATAACCGCATCTTGATAAATCTTCATTTCATGTCAAAAGGTTGCATGTCACCCCAATTTGGCATTCTTCTCCATCCTTTGTATATTTCCATACAATGTAGATGAGACAATGCCATACTTATGAAGCCATGGTCACCCGTAAGGGCTCAATGAAGTATCTAGATCATCGATCACATGAAATTTGGCTTCAGAGGTCTCCAAATTTAAGAGGAGGACGAATGACCCGATAGTTTTCTTCCCTTCTCGAAATCCTTGAACCATGACTTTATCTCTCCTGATGTACATCTAGATAGCCATCTAAGAGTTCTCAAGTTCATAAGATTCGAGGAACCGGATCAATTAAGATCCATGTATTATAATTTCATCACTTTCACCGTAACATACAGGGCATCAGGCTCGCATCCAGCATTGAGATCATCTTCAAAATGTGACTTGGAGGCTCTTGAACATGCAAGGTCTCCAAGACGCTCAAAAAATATGCTTCAACTTTCCGCTCTTTGAGAATTAAGGTGTTGAGATCTTCGATTAGAAGTGCTTCAGATACACTGAATTTTCCTTAGATGGGATAGAATATTGTAGATCCCTTTGATGAAGGCTTCTTATTTGAATCCTTAGGGATAACTCTTTCATTGACTTCAATTTCTTTCCTTTATCTTATTCATTGGCTCTTTCCTCTCATTGGGATGGTAGACTCACCACTTCTCAACCTGCTTGAGCTACTTCATTTGCATCCAATCTTCGATGACTATTGTTTCAAAGAGCTCATCTAATGATAGACTAAAGATTCGTAATCACCGCCGCTTTTATATTTTATGTTGATATGTGAGCTCGATTCATCTTCATTTGGGAAATAGAGTTCTTCTAAGTTGTTGTCAACTTCATGCATCATCAAGCAAGACTGTGAGGGAAGTTCTTCGCCTTCTTCCCCGCTTTCTTCATCGATCCAAGATTTGTAATGAATTCGTGGATAGGTCCTTTGTCGATTGTACATAATCTTCCATATTATTGATGATCCTTGTGTTACGCTATAATTATCCATCAATAGTAGTAACATTTTGTGCTACTATCTTCTTCTTTTATTTAGTTTATTTTTTGTTTGTGTTTCTTAGCCTTCCCTTGCAGATTTGGCTAGGCTATCTTCGTGAGATGAACTAGCCTTCCCATATAGTTTTGTCTCAACTCAAGTGCTCAAGTGGTGATTTCCAATACTGGAACGCTTCCAATTGTTTTTAACATTTTTTTAGAGATCGCTTGCCATCCTTCATCATCGACCGCTTCTCTTGCCTCATTTGTCGATAGACTGAGATGAGGTGATTACTTTGGTGGATTCTTTCTTCTGCACTAATACACCGTCCGAGCAATGTGAATTCTCCATTTCTATATTTTTTCGCCAATCTTTGAATATGTAGCAATCTTCAACAGATGGCCGAAGCACCATGATATGCAAGTTAGATTATCTCGCTTGTCCAAATCTCTCTGGTCTTTTACACTCGTAGTTGGAGACCTACTTTGAGTGCATGTTTAAACAATTTACACTTTCCCTCTTAAAAGAATACTCTTGTTCAACTTTTCTTTTAGGGTCGCCATTGAGTCATTCCTTTATTTGCTTTGGTCGCTCTTTTCGCACCCTCGAGTACACATCATTACCTCCAAGTATGAGCGTGATTGAATGACTGTTTTGGTCTTTCTTGACAAACAGGTAGCTTTCTTTGTCTACGTTATAGACTAACCACTCAGATCCTTCTTATATGAGGTGAAATGCGTTTCACCTTTCTTGATCCGAGCTTTTGCTTTGATTTATCTTGATCTGAACGATAAAATTTAATTTCAAATTTAGCCACCCTATCAAATGTGAAATGTGAAGCCATGCAAAGATAAGGCCATCTTATCATCAATGTTGCCCATCAATTGAATTGCATGCTCTTCTTCTAACTGTTGTCATTTTTCATACTCATGTTTCCAACGTGTATATATCGTAATCGATTGCCTTTCTTCCTCTTCTCAAGGGCTAGATCAAGAATTGTTCTTTTGATCTTAGCTAACCTTTAATGAACATATTTTCAAGTTCGCAAAAGTCTTGATCGAGTCATTTGATAACTCAAAGATACCATTCAAAAGCAATAAGTTAAACTACTAACGAATTAAGGAATAATAATGCATCATGCCCCGTACCACAAGATGCTTTGAATTGGGATGTTGTTTAGGGATTACCATTTCAAATAGATTAAACTTTGGCATTGAATATCCCTTTGGTATGGAATTTGATCATACCTCATGGATATGCACCAATTTTTCGCTCCCAATATATAATTTTGATCTTCTCATTCAAGATAATATCAAGTTGAGAGGTCGCCAACCGTATAGTTTGTATATTCGAGAAGTGCTGTCGAAATGACTCATTTATTTCAATCCTCGTGCCCAATTTGGACCCTTGAAGCATGTGAGATCAAATTTATTGAGGATCATGGGCATTGAGGCTTGATGATTATTTGGGGGTTGGACCCGCCATAATATTTCTCAGATTAACCCAGATCATCAAATATCAGATCATCATTTCGCTTCATTTTCATATTCAACGAAGGATTTCTTTATCTTTGGCTTTCATCTGACGCTGAATTTGTCTCTGTTTCTAAAGTGTAGATCGGAAGGTGGGATTTTCTTCCTTTCTTCTTCCTTCTTCTTTTGTTCCTCTCTCAAGACTCGTGAGGATGCTTCTATTTGAACATTTTGTTGTTCTTCAGTTGAGGGGAGGTAATCTGTACGACGCCTATGTTGGTATGAAACTGATGGCTCACCACTGTTTGTACCATATATACACTACAAATTGCATCCTCCTCTCTTCTTCTTTCTTGATAATTTCGACGATCGCCTCCAATGGAACTTCCATTCCAAGTGTGGAATCAAATTTCTTCGCCAGAGGGCTTTGATCAAGTTAACCTCCTCTTGATGGGATGGAGTTATTGATGACGATCCCCTGAGGATTCTCCCGTGTCTACCATCATATCTTTATCATTGGGGCCCTCTTTAGGCTCCCATCGCTGATAGATTTGAGGGGGATCTCTGGAATTCACATGTCACGCCATGCCTCGCTTCTAGAGCAATTTCTTTTGAGGCCTCAGCCTCCATATCGCTACCTTTCCACCGACCTTGGGATTCTGACACTGGTCCAAGTGTCACACCCCGATGTTCACCGTGGGACATGGATTGGTCGGGCCCCGCATTTGAGTTATGGATGAGGTCTCCTGAGAGGAGCCCCAAGATCCTTATAACAGACCTATTTTCTTTTCATCCCCCTCTCCTTGGCACTTGAGAACCCGATGCACTCGCAGATATAGCCGAGGAGTCGGAACTCCTGGGGTCCGGGATCGCTGACTGACCAAGAGAGTCATTTTAACCCACTGTCAAACCGACATGGGAACACTCACCCGGTTCCATAATTGGAGTGTACGGCCGCAAGGGTTGTTGAGCACGTTCAAGATTTCTTCTTTCCGTTGCCTCTCCATGAAGAAGCTTCAAAGATCACCCTCCCTGAGGTTCACCAATTGTATTATTCTCGAGGGACAAAGAGACCCCAAAGAATAACCCTCTATTTGGTCTCCAAGGGGCCGAGCCTCTCAAAGACCGGGTTTTGAAGTGTAGCACACAGTAGGGTCACAACTTCAGCAGGCCTTTGAGATTACATGGCAGGACGAAGTTCAGTGAGAGGCTCAAGAACTGCTCATTCAAGATGAATAAAATCCGCTACCAAACCTGATTAGCTTCAAAGATTGATACACGCCAAATTGATGCTGCCATCCAGCCGAGTAAAAGGACAGACTTCAGAATGCCATTCTGAGTTTAAAGGTAAAAATAAATTAAAATAACTGACTATCACCTTATCAAAAATAGTATGATAAGATAAAATATACTAAAGAAACACTAAATAAAATCTCAAATGACTTAAGACTTTATTTAAAACTCTAAGTTGTCATTTAACTTATACTTTCATTTTCATTTCTTTTTTTTTATACCCAGAATTATAACTTAGATTCGACTACCAAAGATGAAAAGAGAAACCCATCCGGAGGAACGTGGGATCCAAAAATTCACCACTCCTTCTTCGAAAAAAAAAGAGTTGTTTAGTGCTGATAATTTCAAGTGAATGGTAGATAAGACACTACTCCAGATTTCTGCTTCATTTGGTAGAGAACTTTATATATCTGGTTTCCTATAAAGCGCAAGCCCCTATAGTTAATTACCCTCCTACACGAGAGAGCACTTTCGATTAAGGCTAGTCAATGAATCGCAAAGAACGAGTATATAATTGTGGTGAGTGGAGTTTAGAACTTATGAAATTTATTATTTTAATTTAAAACTTTTGTGGGGAACGATGACGCGTCATCTAGATCCCATGGTTTCATCCGCGCGCCGGTCCGCTAATGAGGAGGTAGGACCCAACCCGACCAAGGATCCTTGTCGCCAACACATGGGTTACGCCGTCGCGTGTCCTTGACTGGGTGGAGTTTGTCAAGGGGACAAATATAAGTCCACCTTAGCTAACATAGGCTTTTTGCAACCAAAATACATTCTACATTTCACACCAAAGAGCAAAGCCGAACATACATGCACCCAACCGTAATTTAGTGGTGTCATATCACGCGTGAACCACCCGGCCGAGGGCTCGTGTCGAACCCATTTATGTGGTGCCATATCGGCAAAACCACGGATGAGGACACGTCACGCTCACGCTTTAGGAATATTTGAGTGTGAAGGTAGTTATGTATTTAATTTGACATTGGCTCTTTGTGAGCAAAAGTTTCCTTAATTTATCACCCGAAGACAAACAATTACGGAGGGGTGGATTTATTTTATTTATTATTTTTAGTTTTAATTTAAATAAATAATTTCATTTTTTTTATTTATATTTTGTTATTTTATTTGAACTTTGATCATTTTACGATTGATTTAGATTTGAATATATGATCATTTATCATTGAAATTTTAGTTATAATTACCCTTCTCGATCCTAGGGTTAATATCAATCGATATCTTTTACTCCCAATTTTTTTTCTGAGGATCTGACCATCATCTCAAGATAATGCTTCAAAACCTTGTCCACTCTAGGAACATGAGGATCGGGTTTGGGACTTTTCTTGAGGATTTAAATTTTAAGCCGCTGATTCATATATTGTATATATATAGAATTATTTATATTATTAATTTGAAATTTTATATATCATTTTTAAGTTTTGTTAACCCGAACCCGGTCCGAAGACTAAACTGGGATTATGTAGCATCTGTTCTTTTGTATTTACCTTAATAATTGCTTCAACATGCATATGAATATCTGTTCTTTTAAAAATTTTGCATGGACATTAAGATGTCTAATGTTGAAGTTTCGATGTCAAATTTTGATTTTATTTTAGGTTTTGTTAACCCGGACCCAGTCCGAGGACCAAACCGGAAAGTATACCATATGTTCTTTTGTTTTATACCTAACTTGCACATGTCCCTATTGTTTGAACACTTCAACATACATACGAGTATCTTCTTTTAAAATTGAATATTATCAAGTTTAAATGTCAATTTAGTTTAGATTACATTTTGATTTTGTTAACCCGGACCTAGTCCGAAGACCAAACCGGGATGTATAGCATCTGTTCTTTATGTTTGACTTAGTAATTACTCCAACATGCATACGGATATCCGTTCTGAATTGTATGGACATTATAATGTAAGGGAGTTTATATGTCGAAGTTTTGATTTTTGAGTTTGTTAACCCGATCAAGACCAAACCGAAGTATAAGATCTTTCTTTTGTTTTATACCTAACTGCACATGTCCCTATTGAACACTTCAACATACATACAGTATCTTTCTTTTAAAATGTTGTATGGATATTGAATGTCTAGTTGAAATGTAGGTTCAATTTACAAGTTTAAGTTTCAATACATTTTGGGTTTTGTTAACCCTAATTCCAAGACCAAACCGGAGAGCAAGATTCTTTATGTTTGACTTAGTAATTACTCCAACATGCATAATATTTGTTCTTTGAAATTGTATGGACATTAGAATGTCTAAGTTGGAGTTTATAAATTTTGATTTTGGTTTTGTTAACCCTAACGTCCAAGACCAAACCGAAGTATAACATCTTATTTAAAAAAACCCCTTTTATGTCACAAATCGCAAGGGTATGAATAAATAAATTATGTTAAAGCCTTTGATCAAGTGTAAGTGAAATGAATTTAGAACTTGATTTGCTACAAATCCTCTCTTTATGTAACAAATCAGCAAAGAAGAGGGGTTGAAATAAATTATTTTGAAGGCCCATATGATCAAGTAGAGAGTACCTAAAATGAATTTAGATTTGATTGGCTAAAAATCCTCTCCATGTAACAAATCAAAGAAAGAGAAAATAAATCATTTTGAAGGCCCATATGATCAAGTATGAGGTAATTCTAAAATAAATTTAGGCATTTTATAAAAATCCTCTCCTTATGTAACAAATCAGCAAAGAAGAGGGGCTGAAATAAATCATTTTGAAGGCCCATATGATCAAGTATGAGGTATTGGGCCTAAAATGAATTTAAGCATTTGATTTAGGCTAAAAATTCTCTCCTTACGTAACAAATCAGCAAAGAAGAGAGGGCTGAAATAAATCATTTTGAAGGCCCATATGATCAAGTACCCATAGCCCATTTATTTCTCTTGATAAGAGAAAGGAGAAGACAAAGATATGAGTAGATGTCATATGCCATTTAAGAGAGGCAAGTGGGTTAATTAAAATCCACATCTTTCACATGCAAGCTCATGGCAAGTGGATAAATACTCATTAAATTTATTAAAGATATGGCAAAGAGTTTATTTTCCTTTCAAAGGAAGTGATGATGCAGGGCATGCCACATGTCCATGCATGTGCATGATATGACAAATGGCATTAAATTAGGTGATTTGCATGCAATTTATGACGAAAACATGTGTCGATGCCATAAGAATAGATGGCAAAAGGAGAGGAAGCCTATAAATAAGAGGATTTCCCTTTACAAAATACCTACATTTCCTACTCTTTTTCTCCCTTATACCACAAGTTTAAGTTCTTTCAATCGCAAAGAGGGTTAAGTTGCCACATATACTTGTGAGTTTCTTTTCTAACTCAACCATTTTTTGATATCTTCTTGATATATGTCATGTCATATGGTAGATTTAATTTATTCCATATGTTTTCCAAGTCTTCACTATGTCTCATGTATGTGAATCATGGTGGAACCACAAGTAAAGTAGGGAGGTATTCATGTTCATATGTTTAATGTGTATTCCATAACATGCTAGATAATCCTAGACGAGCATTATATAATACATGTCATAATGGCCAAATAAGAAAATAGCTTGCATGATATAGAAATTCAACACATAAGTATTCACATTTGAGATAAAGAAAATTTTAAGTCAACATAACAATTTAAGCATTTCATCATTTCTTTTTTATCTCCCTTTTTTTTAAAAGAAAATTTCTACCTCCCAAGATCATCCCCGATGGGGCTACTTCTGGGACCACGCCAAGAAAGGCGTATGGTTCGGAGACACCGCGACCAAATTTATTTGTCCACCATGCCAAGAAAGGCGTGTATGGGTTAGCAAGATAACAACAAGTTTCCTTACCATGTTGGAGAAACATGAGTGTACTTAGTAATAAATTTAAAGCTTGCATTTGTATATATAAACAAGTTGCATGTATTTAATTAAGAGCAAAATAATCAAAATTTACAAGCCTCCGCCTCCCACATGTGGGGTTGCAGAGATCTCACACCATGCCAAGAAAGGTATGTATGTGGAGACACCATGGTGAAATTTTGATAGATAAGATTTCACCATGTTGGAAAAAAGAATAAGTTTAAAACCCGATTTGCATATAAAAAAGAAAGTCACTTGCATGTATATTTGATTAGAGCATAATAATCAAACATCCCTCTCCCACATGTAGAATGCCACCCACCATGCCAAGAAAGGCATGTATGGGTATATATCGGAGACACCACTACCAAAATTTTGATAAGATTTCCTACCATGTTGGAGAACATGGAAATTATATCACAAATTTAAAGCTCGTGCATATAAACAAAAGAAAGTCGCTTGCATGTATATTTAATCAGAAATAATCAATGTGGGTGCTAACGGCCCACACACCAAATTTACAAGATAATATTTCCTACCATGTTGGAGAACATGGTAAGTACTTATATCACAAATTTAAAGCACTCATTTGCATATAAATAAAAAGAAAGCTGCTTGCATGTATATTTGATTAGATAATAATCAATTTACAATGTTCTGGTTATATGGGAAGCCCCACCATGCCAAAAAGGAATGTATGTATGTCGGAGACACCACGGAAATTTTGATAGCATAATATTTTCCTACCATGTTAGAGAACATGTACTTATATCACAAATTTATTGGCATAAACATGTTTTCATATATACTTAAACATGACAGCATTTGCTGAGCATTGCATTGGAACCAAAGTAAGTTCATGAAAGCAATATGTGTATTGAACATTTGCTGAAAATATATGAAAATATGAAATTAATCTTAAAAATGAATCTCCCTTCACATTTTGACTTTCATAATAGCAACTAGTCATGCAATGAAGTAAGGTAACCCTTCCTTTCAATTTTATATTTCAGCATATAGGTGAAAGAAATATAGAATCTCCCATGTGTTCTAGGATCTATGTCACATAACACTTCAAACCCTCCCCTTACTTTCAGATTTTAGCATGAAATTGAAAGATTTCAACTTGCATATGAAAGAGGCATGATATATATATATAATTTCCTTCATTGGAAATCAATTGAAGCAAAGTAGAAGCATGAAATTCATAGAAGAACAGCATCATACCTCATCAAACAGTATGCTAATTGATTTCTCCCTTAGATAAGAAAGTTTAGCAAGCCTTATACTCATCAAATAACATATTAGCTGATTTCCCCTTTAGATGAAAATATTTTCAGCAAGCATCTTACCCATTAAATAACAAAATGATTGATTCCCCCTTAGAGGAAAATATTTTCAGCAAGCATTCCCTCAAAATACTCATGGACAAAGAAACATATTAACTTTGATATCATATAAAAGAGTTTCATTTTGCAAAACATGGATTTGTAAGTGTGATAGCTCCTTTGAGATTTTCAGCTAGCTTTACTAGAAAGATCAATAGAACCTCTCCTCAGGGAAAGGCAAAATGAAGGAGAAACAGATAACAAGTAAAAAAAAGAAGAAAACAAAATCCTCTATCATGTCTAACATGAATGGACTGACGAGAGGAAAGGAGGCACAAACAAAGAGGATGAGCTCCTGCCAGAAGGTGAAAACAAAGAAAGTTTAAAGTTTATAGCATAAATCCAACATTTTAATTTCATGTTATTGCAAATCCAGAAAAGAAGCCCAACCATAGAACATATGCCGGATAAACAGAAATCATCTCCTTTAAGGCAAACCAAATAACAAAATATAACTTAGATTGAAACAACACAACCCAAGTTTCAGCAAGAAGGAAGAAGGAAAGGATTCTGCTTTAAGAAGAGCTCGACTAGGCTCACGATCCTGCTCGACTTCCACTGCTCGTGACAACGGAAGAGAGAAAGGAGAACCGTCAAGAAGTCTTTGGTCGAGAAACCGGAAGGGAGAAATGCCGAGAGCAACGAAAAGCCGCACAACAAGGGAAATCGAGAGCAGAAAAAATGAGAGGGAAATGTCGTGAGAGGAAGGAGCGT
This sequence comes from Cymbidium sinense, assembly GCA_021442155.1. Classification (NCBI taxonomy): domain Eukaryota; kingdom Viridiplantae; phylum Streptophyta; class Magnoliopsida; order Asparagales; family Orchidaceae; genus Cymbidium; species Cymbidium sinense. Next base: position 115,659,609 of record CM038225.1, read on the forward strand.
CGTGTGCGGGAGTATGCCGTGCCCTAGAGCTTCGATCGGAAACGAGAGCTTCAGCCGAGAGAGGAAATGCCGAATGAGAGTCAACGAGGGGATAACCCTCATTTCACTTTGAGCCAACCTCTTCGATTGGTCAACGAGCATGAGTTAGGTAGGGCTTAATAGGGATTAAGAGATTAAGCAGCTATTAATCCCTTTAATTATAATTTAATATTATTTTATGCGACATTAATTTATGCAATAAGCCCTAGCAATATGGGTATCAATCTTAGATGTTTCCGTTGTGCCGAACGCAACGACGCTACCGATTTCACGATCGGAGGCCATTTGAGCAAAGTCGACGGTGGTTGTAGTGAAATTAGGTCTAAATTATGCGACGTCGCGCTAAAATTGCTCGACGATCGCGCACACTTTGCCGAATCGATCGCGAAAGGCATCGTTTGATAGGTTTTGACGTTTCGGCGATGGCGGCGCGATCAATTTCATGAATGGAGGTTGTTCGGACGTTGTCGGGGTTTCCCGACTTTGATACGCGCGTAATTTCATTAAAAAATTGATTTTAATTATTTGATTGATTATTAATTGATTTGATACTTTCCCATTTAATTAATTTTAATATTTTTGACGCATTACGAAGTCAAATTTTTAAGTCGAAGCGAATTTAATCGATCTCGATCGCGATTAGGGGGGGTGTTAATTTTCACCATATTTATTTAATTTCAAGTGGCACATAGTTGTAGGTCAACAAAGAAAATTATGTAGATTGGATTGCTAATGTTATTCCAGTGAAAAAAAAGAATGGTCAAATTCGTATCTGCATTGATTTTCGAGATCTAAACAAAGTATGCCCAAAAGATGAATTTTTGCTTCCAATATCAGAACTATTATTAGACAATACTTTCAACAACGACATGTTGTCATTTATGGACGGATCATCGGGATATAATCAAATTAAGATGGCTCCTGAAGATGAGAAGCACACATCATTTAGGACATCAATTGATATATACTGTTACACAATCATGCCCTTTAGATTGAAGAATGTTGGAGCTACGTATCAGAGGGCCATGACATGCATCTTCGACGAGTTGATTCATCAAAAAGTAGATGCTACGTAGATGATCTCGTCGTTAAGAGCATAGATCGAATAGATCATTTTGGTGACCTGAGGATGGTTTTCGAAAGAATTAGGAAGCACGATCTCAAGATGAACCCTCTCAAATGTGCATTTAGGGTTTCGTCTGGAAAGTTCCTTGGCTATGTGGTACGGCATAGAGGAATTGAGATCGACCCTAATAAAATCGAAGTGATAGTGAATATGCCACCGCCAAAGAATCTTCATCAGCTTCGTTCCGTGCAAGGACATTTGGCATTCATTCGATGCTTCATATCAAATCTATCGAGCATGTGTCAACCATTTGCTAAATTGATGAAGAAGAATGCACCATTTAAGTGGGACGATGAGTGTCAAGAAGCGCTTGATAGCATCAAAAGATACATGCTAAATCCACCAATCTTAGCGGCGCCAATCCCGGGAAAGCCTCTTATTTTGTATACAGTTATATTAGACGAATCCCTCGGAGCATTGCTTGCATAGCACAATGAAGAAGGCAAGGAAAATGCACTATACTATATTAGTCGAAGATTGATAAGAGCTGAGGAAAAGTACTCTCCGATCGAGAAACACTATCTTGAACTGATCTTCGCCGCCCAGAAACTTCGATATTACATGTTGTCACATAAGATAACATTCATATCAGAGTTCGATCCGCTGAAGTTCCTGATGACAAGACCAACGTTGACAGGTTGTTTGGCACGATGGGCAGTACTCCTATTATAATTTGATATTACATATGTATCTTAGAAAGCTATTAAGGGGATAATACTAGCAAATTTTCTCGATGTGCATCTTATCCTAGAAGATTCAATAATCAACGATGATTTACCCGATGAATAGATCCTATTAATTTGCGAAAGGGAGGAGTTGCAGATCTGGGAAATGTATTTAGATGGTGCATCATCTATTAAGCCTGCTCAACTCCCAAATCTGCCAAAAGCAAGAACTGACATCGGCCTCGTCTTCATAACACCGAAGGGTGGCATAATGAGACGTTCATACAAGTTGACTAAGCCAAGAACCAATAATGAAGCTGAATACGAGGCATTGGTGGTAGGTCTCGAAGAAGCTGTTGTTATCGGCATTCAAAATTTAAGAATCTTTGGAGACTCTTAATTGGTAATCAACCAAGTGTTTGGTCTCTATAAGATTAACAAGCTTGAATTGGCGTACTATCATAAGAGAGTGCTTAAGCTCATGAAGTAGATTCCAAACATCAAACTAGCTCGAGTTTCTCAATCGAAGAATAGTAAAGATTATCCGCCAAGCAAAAGAGACAACACGGACGATGATGTGTTGAAAGAATCCAAGAGAGGGGACACTAAACTCAAGCCAGCAGGAAGCAATTCAAATTGTTCTTCACTCTCTTAAAGAACGATAAGTACAAGAGATAGAAAAACTTAAAAGTACTGCAAACAATTCATGCAAAGCTTTCATAGTGGAAGAGTCAGATGATTGGAGACAACCATTCATCAATTATTTCAAAGAAAGCAAATTGCCGAGCAATAAATCACTAGCCACGTAAATTACAAAAAGAATCCTACGATATGCTTATGTCAATGACACATCGTACCGTAGATCCTTTGAGCAAATGTGGTTGCGATGTTTAGGGACAGATGAAGCCAACAAAGTTATGTCCGAAATTCATGAAGGATTTTGCAGGGCACATCAGTTAGGTCCTAAAATGGAAACAAAAATTAAGATGATGGGATATTATTGGCCTTCAATGGTGAAAGATTGTATAGAGCTTGCTAGGAAATGTCATGAATGTTAAGTCCACGGGAATCTCATTCATCAACCTCCGAATTCTCTACACCCAACAATAACGTCTTAGCCGTTCGAAAGTTGAGACACATATATAATTGGACTGATTGATCCTCCATCATCAGCGGGATATCGATTCATTTTAGTAGTTACTGACTATTTCTCTAAATGAGTTGAAGCTGCTCCGTTCAAAGAAGTCACCGCTGATCGAGTTGTTGACTTCTTCACTAATAATGTTGTCTACAGATTCGAGGTGCCACGATGAATTATTTCAGACAATAATCCAGCTTTCAAGAGTGCGAAGATATACAGATTCGCTGATCGACACAAAATCGATTGACGATACTCATCAATCTACAATCCAAGGGCCAATGATTTAGCAGAGGCTTTCAATATGACATTGGTAAAGTTGCTCAAAAAGATTCTCACAAAGAATAAAAGAGAGTGACACACTAAAATGATGGAAGCATTATGGGCATACAGAACAACTTATAAAACGTCAACCAAAGTCACTCCTTATGCTCTAACATTTGGAGTTGAAGCTATTCTGCTAATAAAAGTTGAGCTGCCATCACTTTGAGTAGCTGTCTAATTCAATCTTACTCAAGATGAGAATGCTCGCCTGCGAATGGAAGAGTTGGATGTGCTTGACGGAGTTAGACTCCAAGCTCAATAAAATTTAGAAATTTACAGAGCGAGGATGTCTAAAGCATTCAATAGTTCAGTACGTTCTCGAAAATTCTAGAAAGCTGAATTGGTTCTGGTGCTGAGAAGACCAATCATCCCTCATCGCAAGATCGGTGATAAATTTGAAGCTAACTGGGAAGGTCCTTACGTCATAGAGAAAGTGTACGAATGAGGAGCCTACCAACTTATTGACAAGAATAGTCAACGACCGATGCCACCAATCAATGGTCGATATCTCAAGAAATATCACAACTAACTATGGATAAGTATATAAATACTTAAATGAATCTTGCACTAGTAAGACTTTTAACTACATATGCAATGTCACTTGAAGATTCTCTCGTATACTGAGAACGCATTTTCAAATTACTGTGAAAGCCTCCCCCTGTTAGACAAGGGACATAGTTATATGTGTAACTAAGTTTGACATCGTGCTTCATGTCGAGATCCTTAGATAAATATATATAATAATAATCAGAATGGGCTCCATTTATTTATATTAAAGAAGTTCAAACTCTGTAATATATTTCTGAACTAGTTTGCAATCCCCCTGTCAGATAAGGGGTATTTTTTCAGTTTTTATAAATCAAAGTTGTTCAATCATTCCCTGTGAAATAAGAGAGCTTCTTGTATATGCATTCAGGTTGACATCGAGCTTTATGTCGAGATGCTTGAATATATCTATAACTATTATTGTTAAAGTTGTAGGTCTTACAAGAACAAAAAGAATATGCTTCAATGCATGAAAAGACAATCCTAAATGTCAAAAGTTTCCCTCCAAGATTTGTCAAATGTCGAAGATCGAGTCAGAAGAACTTCTAATTTTAGAAGCTTCAATCAACTAAGTTGGAAAAACATCAATCTCTACATTTTCAAGTATATGACACAGATGGGTTCTAAAGGTCGAACTCAACAAGCCCACAGTGGTCGAAGGTGACGCTTCTCTTCACTCAACAAGCCGTAAGAAAAGGCCGCAGTGAAAGAGCCCTCATTCGTCAGTCTAATGACAAGATCGTCAAGCCATCACAGTTTAAGTCAAAAACTTGAGTAAGTTCTAAAGATCGGACTCAACAAGCCCACAAATAGCCGAGTTGCTGACGCTCTCCTCACTCAATAAACTGCAAGAAAAGGTCACAGTGAAAGAGTCGCTACTCATCAATCCAGTGATGATAGCTGTCCAATCTCAAACCAGATCCAACTTAGTGACTACAAGTAACCAAAATCCAAGGGATCTTTCCACTCGATCGATGGACCAAGATAACTTGAGGAAACTCTCAATTTAGGGTTGCCTCAAATCAATCTATATATTGCCTAAAAGGTGATATTACAATATCTTTTCAAATGATCTGATCAAGCGCAAAGCATGGATCAAAGTCAATTCTCTCATCAAGTCCGCAAAAGCAGAAAGCACGTTACCGAGGAAGCGATTCCATAGTTCACACAAAGGCAATGGCCAAACTAAAGGAATTTTATTGTTATTCGGTTTGTTGAAGCACACAGTGCTAGACTGATAACTCAACATTAACCTAATATGAGCCGGAAGGCTGAGTTAACTATATGCACCCTTCAACGAGTCCGTCAAAGCACCAAGCACAGGACTTAAGCCATGCATACACTTCCTGACAAGTCAATATAGACAAATTAGGTCAATCCTTCGTCAAAGTCCGTCAAGCTTAAAGCTAGGATAGAAGGAATTTTGAATCTCAAATCAAACAAACTAATTCCTCTATCCAACCCGATCAAGCATGAAGGAAAGCCAATTCTGTGAAGACACAAAAGAAAGAGACATTCAGCAAACCCATCGAAGCAGAGAGTAGATGATGGAAGAAACTCTTTAGTGAACCCATGAAAGTTGGAAGCTAAAGTGATCCAAGACCCAGGGTCAACCCAAAGGGTCAACCAATTTTCAACAAATATGACTCGCTCTATACGCGAATCATATTTGTTGAGAGGCATTTGTTGACCTCCATGCATGCGTCATAAGTCAAGTCGAGCTCACAAGATGAATTCGACGAGCTTCAGCACGCAAATTAGAGCTGAAACGCACTCAACAGTGTCAAAAATTAGTCAAAATGATCTTCAATCGATGAACGGACTCTGCCATCGCATTCAAAACATCGAAATTAATTAGAATAGACATCTTGCATAATTCGACGGTTGACCGATCAATGAGGGTCGTTGATGCTCTGACACGTATATCGAGGTCAGGAAGCCACGACGTTGCCCAAACAACCTCCATTCATGAAATTGATCATTTTGTTAGCGTCAAAATATCAAAACTTATCAAATGAGACTATTCACACTCAATTCGGACGAGTATGCGTGAATATCGAGCAATCGAATACAACAACATGCAAATTAGAATGAAATACACTGGCATCAAAATCATGACGACATCGATCGACTAAACCACTCGCCATCGCGGTTCGTAATATCAAAATTGATAAGAATAGGCAACTTACATAATTCAACGGTCTACCAATCAAGAAGGGTTGCCGCGCGTCGTTCACATAAGGGTGTGGGAAGTTGCCCAAACGATCTCCGTTCGTGAAAATTGATCGCTCTGTTAGCATTAAAATGTCAAAAACTATCAAATAAGACTATCCGCGCTCAATTCGGACGAGTTTGCATGAATATCGAGCGAGCAGAAGCAACGACGTGCAAATTTGAACTGAAATTGATCCTGATTTGACACTGACTTGAACTAAAAGGCCTCCGATCGCAAAATGAACTACATCGTTGTGTTCAGAACATCAAAGTAACTTAAAATTGATCGCTATGTTAGCATCAAAATGTCAAAACCTATCAAATAAGACTATCTGCACTCAATTCAGACAAGTCTGCGCGAATGTCGAGCGAGCAGAAGCAACGATGCGCAAATTTGAACTGAAATTGATCCCGATTTGACGCCGACTTGAACAAAACGGCCTCCGATCTCGAAACGGACTATGCCGCAACATTTGGAACATCAAAGTAACTCAAAATTTACATATATATTATCTAAGTGATGATGTTGGCGCGAAAATCCAAATTAGGGCAAATAAAATAATAATAACTCTCTCTCTCTCCACGGTTACAATGCCCGCGGAGTTTTCGTCGCGTAAACGACCTCCCGATCAGAGAAAACACCGTAGGGGACATCAGATGTAAATCACTATTCATGTCGCACCGCTGGCGCACCAAGACTGAGGGCTCACACTCGCTCTGGCGGCACCCACGAGCTAAGCGAAAGCCCCCTGAAGGCCGAGCGCCACGGTTCGGCGCCAGGTTCGCTGAAGGCCAGATGCGGCGCTGAGTGCCGAGCCTCAGGTCCCCCCTGTGCTCACAAGACACTCATGCTTGCCCGAAGCCTGTTTTAACCATAAGTACCCATACACACCTTTCTTGGCGTGGCGGGGAAACCTGTGTTTGCTTGTTGACTATAAGTATCCATACACGTCTTTCTTAGCGTGGCGGGAAAACTTGTACTTTCTTGCATGTGTATAAGTACCAGTACACACTTTTCTTGGCGTGGCAGAAAAATCTGTTTCAGCAGGTACCTTAAAGAGCCATACATGCATTTCTTGACATGGTGAGAAGGCGCATTCAGACTGTGATTTATACCACTCATACAAGCCTTTCTTGGCGTGATGGGCAGGCCCAACATACTCGAAGTAGCCCCTTATATGGGGATGATGTCGGAATGTTGCTTAAATGCTGCCAAACTTCACACCGATAGGGGGACCTGCATAGCTTGATAGTAAACTATATTATGATATGAAATTATTATTTGAACTTACATTGCAGGTGTATATACCCGTACACGCCTTTCTTGACATGGCGGAAAAATATGTTTCAGCAGGTACCTTAGAGCCTCATACATGCCTTTCTTGGCATGGTGAGAAGGCACATTCAGGTCGTGGTTTATACCACTCATACACACCTTTTTTTGGTGGCGTGAGCCTGATATATAGGATTATGTCGATATCGCCAAAATGTTGTCAAATTTTTACACTGACATGATTAATAAATTGCTTAATGAAAATTCAACAATAAAGCTAAAATTAATATTTTAACTTAACATTACAAATATATAAGTACTTGTACACATCTTTCTTGGCTTTGCAGGGAAATATGGGCTTCATACAGGTACTTCAGAGACCCATACAATGTCTTTCTTGACATGGTAGGATGACGCATTCGATCGTGGTGTTTACACCACTCATACATGCCTTTTTTGGCATGGTGGGCAGGCCCAGCCCCCGTTGTATCCCCCAATGTGGGGACGACGCCGGAGGTTGCCGAAATATTGTCAAAATTTTATCTACAAATTTATACTTACAATGAAATTCAGTTAAAACAAATAATATTATACAAATCCCTTAAGTTTAAATTAATGTTGAATTAAATACATCCGCATGGGCCCCGACACTATGTTGAATGCTGAGGATGTTGCGCGGGTTTATTCCCGGTTGGGTTTTAGGACCGAGTCCGGGTTAACAAAACTTAAAAATCAAATGATATTATTATAATATCTTTAATCTAATAAAATATCTGAGAAGCTAATTCTGTCATATGACAGCATATCTAATCTTCTATTACTAAATTAATAGAGTCGATAGGATCTAAAGTAGCTAAACAATAAATCACCTCGATGATGGCTGTGTTAAATGAAAATTTTAACTGGAGGGGATACTTTAATTAAAATATGATTATAATTTTAAAGTAACTTAACTTAGATTGAATCTTAATCTGAATGTAGAATTTGAAATATCATTGAGCTATAAATGTCTAAGTGAAATTTAATATTAAAAACTTAAAGCTAAAAATCCAATTCACCTTCCGTAATTGTTTGTCGAAGGTGACAAATTAAGAAAATCTTAGCTCACAAAAGCGCTAAAGTCAAATCAAGTACACAACTATGTTTACTTTCAAATAATCTCATGCCAACAAGGACGTGACCCGTGTCCTCTGACTATGTGGCTTTGCCAATAGGCTCCACATGATACAGTTATGACCAGAGTACACAACTATGTTTACTCTCAAATAATGTCATGCCAGCAAGGACGTGACCCGTGTCCTCTGACTCCGTGTCTTGGCCAGTAGGCTCCACATGATGCAGTTACGACTAGAGTCCTCTGACCGGGTGGTTGTTGCCAAAGGACCCCATTATATCCACACAATTAGCCAGATGCTCCCAATGACTCGCTTTTGAGTGAATCATAGGGTATATTTGATATGGCAAAAAGCCTTATATAAGCTAAGGTAGACTTAAGCTTGTCTCCTTAAACAAACACCACCCCAGGTCTACAATGATTTCTTGGACGATGCAACCCATGGTCACACAAGGATCCTTCTAAGTGGGTCGACTACCATCAATTAACTAGACTAGGGACCTCGATAGCCCGGGATGACGGAACCATGGGATCTAGATCGGGCGTGTCATCGTTACTTCAACCATCTGCTTTAAGTTAAATATAATGAATTTCATAAATCTAAATTTCAAAGCTCCAAATGCTGCTATTATACGCTATGCATTAAGCGACCTAACAACTAGCCTTAATCTAACGTTCTCTCAAAGACCGAGAGGTAATTAACTAAAGCTTACTATAGAAACTTAGAACCAAATCTAAAGTCCTCACAAAATGAGGGCGAAATCACTGGGTAAAGTCTTATATACTATTTCATCTGTCTTTTGAAAATTACATCGACACTAAAACACTCTTTTCATCGAAGAGGTCGGTGGCGAATTTTCGGAGCCCACAAAAATATAAAACAATACTTCACTAATTTAAAGTAATTTTATAGGAACTTTATAAATATAAATAAATTTTATGATAAAATTATATTGTATTAAGATTCAAAATTTATGCTTTTCAAATCGTTTTTATAATAAGTTATAAATTTTAAAGAAATTCCATCACTAAAATATATTTTATGTTATCTATTCATTTTGAAGTCTAAAATTTGATTAAGTTGGATCTAATATCATCTTATACTAATTAAGATTTAATTAATTTAAAATAATTTAAAAATTAGTTCACATTTAATTGATTTTAATAAAATAATTGTAAGCTTAAGAATAATTTACTCAAACTCAATTAAAAATATTAATAATCAATAAATAATAATTGAGTGATATATCTATATATGAGAATGTTTCTAATTTTAGTATTTTTACTAAGATAATATTTTATGATTTCTGATTACATGAATAAAAAAATTCGAAAAAAAGTAATTTAATTTCTGCCCGTCTAAAAAAATTATCAACCACTGCGATTGGTAGTCATTAAATTCATATTAATAAATTTATTTTAATTAGATAAAGTTTTGTGATATATTAAAATTATTATCATATGTATTATTTGAAATTTATTGATATGTAAGTAATTTTAATCAGAAATTTAAATCAAGAGTCTTGGAATGGCTCAAATGTAAACAATTAAAAATAAAAAACATTGATACGTGGAAAATCGTGCAATGGTGGTACAATTTCAAAGTATAGCAATAATTTGTCCCCAGGCTGTGAGTCCTGTCGATTGAGAGCTTCGTCTTCAATGTGTGATGCGCATTCAAATGTTAGATATGTGTCTATTATCTTTTTTTTTTTTTTTTGCAATGGGTATCCACCCAACACCTCACCCATCTTGTGGGTAGGGATGTCGTTGTGACTAATCTCACGAGGGCTTAGCGTCACATTCATCACCCACACGTGGCAGGTCTTCATTTACTTTCCTCATCTTAGGTATAGGCGCCTCCACCCTGGAGAGGATTTGAACTCGATCTGGAGGGTTCCCTGCCGCGCTCGCCCATCAACTGAGCTAAGAGATGATGGGTCTGCCTACGCTTATTATCTTAGAGTTCAATAGTGAAATAAAAAATAAAAAAAGTACAGCAATACTTTTTTGTATTATGCGCCGAAGCACCTTAGCAATTTTAATTTGATTAAAATTGCTATATTTTTTTTAATTAATCATTCTAAAAGAGGTTGGATGGATTGGTTTGATCACATTTGATAGATAAGTAGAACTGTCTCTACTGTAAAGACATAGTTCCATAAGCAGTAGATCAGATCGGCCGTTCTTTAAGTTTATTTTATTTTTATTTTACATTTAGTTTTTATTTTATTTAGTTTTTGCATTTTAGGTTTATTTTATTTTTTAATTTTGTTTAGGTTTTTATTTATTTTATTTTAGTTTCTTTTTTATTTTTTATTTTATTTTATTTTTACGTTTAGATTTAGGTTTTGGTTATGGAGGCAGGAGAAGCAACAGAGGTTACAACTGTGGTGGTGGTAGAGGGAGATATCGGGGATATGATTTTGGATCCCGCTACTCGAGAGGCCGAAGTAGTTCTGATGGGAACTGGAATAAGAATGAAATCAAATGGGTACATGCTGTTATTAAAACATGGAAGTGAGGTAATCAAATGACCTCTTTGGGTTTAGCTAAAGTCTCGTGATCCTTGTAGTGGAGGCGAACGCAGAGGCAAAAATTATCGTAGTGGTGGTGGAGGATCTGGTGGTGCTGGTGGATATGGAGATGGTGGTTAGAGCAGTGGTGGTTATGGAGGTGGGAGGAGAAATGGAGGTTACAGTCGTGGTGGTGGCGGAGAGAGAGATCCGGGATATGATAGACATAAACATAAACATAAAAAATAAACAAAAAAAAATCTAAACTAAAATAAATAAACCTAAAATAAATAAACTAAACTAAATAAAAATAAAAATTAAACATAAATAAAAATAAAAAATAAAATAAACTAAATAAGCTAAATAAATAATAGAAGAAATGTTGAATCTGAATTTGTTCTCTATTCAAAAAAAAAGAAAAACCCTAAACCCTAAACCCTAAACCCTAAGTTTATTTATTTTAAGTTTATTTATTTTAGTTTAGGTTTTTATTATAAATTATTTTTTTAGGTTTTAGTTTAGGTTTTGGTTTATTTTTTAGTTTAGTTTTATATTTATTTTAGTTTTTAGGTTAGTTTAGGGTTTAGGGTTTAGGGTTTAGGGTTTTAGGGTTTAGGGTTTAGGGTTTAGGGGCCTAAACCCTAAACCCTAAACCCTAAAACCCTAAACCCTAAATCCTAAAACTAAACCCTAAACCCTAAAACCCTAAACCCTAAACCCTAAACCCTAAACCCGAAGCCAAGCCTACTGATAATTTTGTTGTCTTATGCTGGAGGTAAGTATGGCCATCATGTAGTTATGGCATAACTAGCATCTCTTTGTACTCCAGTTGGATTAGAGAGAGATAAAAACCCTAAACCCTAAAACCCTAACCCTAAACCCTAAAACCTAAACCCTAAACCCTAAACTAACCTTAAACCCTAAACTGTAAACCCTAAATCCTAATCCTAAACCCTAAATTTTAAAATCCTAAATCATAAAACCCTAAACCCTAAACCCTAAAGCATAAACCGTAAACCCTAAACCCCTAAAACCTAAAACCTAAACCTAAACCTATAAATAAAATAAATTCAAACCAAATTTAGCCAATTTAAAGCTTATAATCACTCTATATACATAATTAACATAACCCATGCATAATTACAACCCAAATAAACATGAGTGAACCATATTGAATGAAAATTGAATTAAATCAAATTAGACCAAACCAACTCTTCCAACCTACTCCAAATTGATTGTTGAATATAACTTAACATAAACCCTAAATCCTAAACCCTAAACCCTAAACACTAAACCCTAAACCCTAAACCCTAAAAACCCTAAGCCCTCAACCCTAATCCTAAAACCCTAAACCTACCACCCGAAACCCTAAACCTACAACCCTAAATCCTAAAACCCAAAACCCAAAACCCTAAAAAATCATCAACCTAGTGAATTAACCCTTAATTAAGGATGGATTAAGGAAGAAAAGGGGTTTAGGAAATACCTCAAAGGAAGTTTCACAAAAATATTCTCTACACCTCGTACTAACTCAATAAAAACTTAATTGACTCAATTAGAGGGTTAAACCACTAATTATGCCATTAATTAAGCTTAATTACAACTTGTGTTCCAAATTTCCAATTTTTACGAAGAGTTATCATTTGTTTCGCCTTTATGCGACAAATTTGAAATGAATATTTCACAATTTTGATCAATAATAGGTTTTATTCCGACGACCATTAATATCCAAAGATAAAGCTTCCTGCCTTAAATAGTCTAATGAGAGACATGTATTAATGCTTTTGCCTTAATGCGAGTCTCATTATTTTCAAGGTTTTTGTTGTTTAATAGAAGCTTATCAATTTTTTCAAAATTTGACATTTAACACTATCCTTACCCAACTGGGAATCAACCCACGCAACATCCTCAGACAATCATAAATTAAAAGAAAACTAATTAAGAGGAATGCTAAAGGGAATAAAGGACACTTGAAGGCTAATGTGTCATATGCTCAAATCTCCTAAAGTCTAAACCCTAACCCCTAAATCCTAAAACTATTTTTTACTGGATTATCTTATGGTGGGTGCAATAAATGTTTTGCTATTTTAATTGTTTATTTTTTTATGTCATGTCGCGTTGGGGTTATTTTGATTGCTTTTGCTAACCTCACCTTACCAACCTATAAGGAGAGAAACTCATAGTATGTATGTAAATAAGGTAAACTTATTTGAATTAAAAACTCAAATCAAATTAAAAATAAAAATTATTTGAAACCATTTGAATGAAGCTAGGAATGCTAACTTGTTAATTAGATGATTATAATAAAAATTAATAAATATTAATAAACTATAATTAGTATACATAGTTATTAGTTTTAGGTTAGTTTATTATTATTTAATTTATTTTTAGTTATTATAAGTTTATTAGTTTTAGTTTAGTTATTATTAGTTTTAATTATATAGTTTAATTATTATATATTATTAGTTATTATTTTAGTTTAGTTATATAAATTTAGTTATTATTTTAATTTTATTTAGTTATTAGTTAGTTATTTGGATTGAAACTCAACCCACACCATCAACATATAAAGGAGATCAAATCGAACAGCTAGAATCTCATGGGGTGATACTTTACTTCACAAAGGACCAAACCACATCTAGATTGAGCTCAGTTTAATGGCTTACCTCACCAACCCTAAACCCTAAACCTAAAATCCTAAAACTAACCCTAAACCTTAAAAGACCCTAAACCCTAAACCCTAAATAAAAAAACAAAAAAAATAATTAAATAAAACCCTAAACCCAAAACCTGCAACCTTAAACCCTAAACCCTAAACCCTAATACACTAAACCCTAAACCCTAAACCCTAAACTTTAAAGCTTAAAACCCTAAATCTTAAACCCTAAACCCTATACCCTAAATCGTAAAATCTACAATCCTAAACCCTAAACCCTAAACCCTAAACCCTAAACCATGTTCACTTTAAGCATTCAACTTATTTTAGTTTTAGTTAAACTCAACTCTTTTCATTTTTATTTGACGGGCTCAAATTCAATTGATATTATACTAATTTTCGATTTTAAGCTTGATTTTCTCCTCTCTTTTTTTTTAAGTCTAGAATTTATTTAAAAATATTGGCTAGAGTTAAATCAAAACGATATGAATATTTAATACCCTCATTAAAATAAATTTATGGTTTCTTTCTCAAAAATATGTAGCTCAATTAGAGGTGTAAAAGAACTGAATTTAAGTGAGCCGAATCTTTACTGTATGTGTATATATGATAAAATATCATATAATTTTTTTTATTTTGAGCTAAACACGATCAAATGAAAAATTATTCATGTTTAACTCATTTTTAAATTGAGCTGAAAATATTTGTTCATGTTTGGCTCACTTTCTTAACAAATGAACCGAACATGATCTACTTAACAAACCGAACACAGACTGTACGAGAACAACAAACTCTTTTGATAGCCTTATGCTTAATTTATTTTGTATGAATTTATTTGATATCATTTTCATTCTTCTCATGATTTTATGCATCATTAAAATTAGTACATTAGAATGAGAAAATTATATAAGAAAAAGAATATAAAGAAAAAAAAAAACTCCACAATTAACCTAAAAATTCTTCAAATATTTAAAAATAATAATAATATTAATACATATTATATATATAAGATATTAGGGGTAAAAGCCCTAAAATCATATAAAACCGAATACCCTCTATATGGAACAACAACAACAACAACAACAACAAGCCTTAATCCCACTAGGCTACATGAATCCTTCTGCTCCATTAGGTCCATTTAATTGTAAGTATACTAAGATTTTTTATACATCTTAACCAAGTCTTTTAGTCTACCTCTACCTTTCTTAACATAAGGAAAATCTAATGCATCCTCCTAATCGTCATCTGACGACGCTTTATGTGGCCAAACCATCTAAGCACTCTCCCTAATCTTATCTACCAGAGCTTCCAACTTTTTCCCAACATACTCATTTTGCATTCTATCTCTAAGGGTAAAGCCACTCATCCACTGAAAGCATCCTCATCTCAGTAACACTTAACTTAGTCTTATGTTTTCTTTTATTGGCCAACATTCTCGCACCATAAGTCACAGGTCTTACCACCATCTTATAAAATTTTTCCTTAAGTTTAAGTGGAACTTTTCTATCACATAATAGGCCGATGCATTCCTCCACTTCAACCATCCAACTTGAATTTACTAATAATATCTCCATCTATTTCACCATCATTTTGAACAATAGAGCCTAAATATCTCAATCGCCACTCTTATTAATGACTTGATCAAAAGTCACAACACTACCACTAAAACTTCTACAACTAAAATTACACTCCATATATTCGCTTTTAGATCCGCTTAAACGAAAACCTTTAGACTCTAAAGTTGACCTCCATAATTCAAGTTTCTGGACTCTCTAGTCTTATCAACAAGAAGAATGTCATCAAAAGCATACACCGGTACATCTTCTTGTAAATGCCTCGTAAGAACATCCATAACTAAAGTAAAAAAAGATAAGGGCTTAATGTTGATCCTTGATGTAATCCAACTAGGAAAATAATCAATCCTCCTTGTGTTTGGACACAAGTGACTCTAGTATACATATCCTTAATGACTTGAATATAACCAATATTAACTTCTTTCTGCTCTAGAACTCTCCAAAGAACATCTCGAGACTTTATCATAAGCTTTCTAAATCAATAAATATCATATGTAGATCCTTTTATTTTCTATGCTTCTCCATCAAACCTCTTAACAAATGTATAGATCCATAGTAGATCTACCTGCATGAAACCAAACCGATTGTGAGAAACTTCAGATCACATCGTAACCTATGCTCACTTACTCTCTCCATAATTTTAATGTATGGCACATTAACTTAATTCCTCTATAATTTGCACAATCTTGTGCATCACCTTTATTCTTAAATATAGAACCAACAAACTCTTTCTCCACTCATCCGCATCTTTTAGTCTTTAAAATAACATTAAAAGATTTGTAAGCCAAAAAATTCCTTGATCTCCTAAACATTTCCACACTTCTATTGGAATATTATCCGCCCTATCGCTTTTCCACATTTCATTTTCTTTAAAGCTTCACTAACTTCGATTTACTAATGACGATAAAATGAAATTCTATTTTTGTTTAGGTATGCTGTTAAAATCAATCGCATTTTGATCCTTCATTGAAAAGTTTATTAAAATACCTCATCCACCTATTTTCAATATCTTTTCTAAGAAAAGAATTTATTATTTTCATCCTTAATACTCCTCACTTGAACTATGTCTTTACTTCTCCTATCTCTTTGGTTGGCTTAACTTATACATACATCTTTCACCTTCTGATCTAATCTATTGTATAAATCACTAAAAGCTAAATTTTTCAGATATATATCGCTTTCTTAGAATCTCTATGCCATTTTATATCTTTCCCAATTCTCCGAAGTTTTACATCTAAACCAAGTTTTATAACAATGCTTCTTATTTCTTTTATCTTTTCTGACACTCGACTCCACCACCAACTATTCTTATTAAAAGAAGTTTTTCCTTTTGATTCGCCAAACACATCTTTAGCAATTGTTTAATAAAGACTTGATACTTTTTCCCACATAACGTTTTCCTTATGAACATCCCAAACTTTAATCTCAGGCTCTTAAAAAATATTTTATTTATTTTGTATGTCCCCATCTAATCCTGGACAATAATTAAGTTTATTTTTCTCTTACAACCTTTCATCTTAAAATCTAAAACTAATAATACGTCGATTTAAAACTCTTGAATGACCTTACAATCTTTACAATCTAAACGATCTATTTTTCTTATCAAAAAATAATCAATCTGGTTTTACTAGATCCATTTTATAAGTAATAATATGTTTCATCTCTTTTCTTAAATAAAGATAAGAACTACAAAATCATGTTTCAAGAAAATCTAATATACCCCTTCTTCATTACTACCCAAATCCATAACCACCATGAATACTTTTAAAATCTTCTACCACTCTACCAACATGTCCATTTAAATCTCCCCAATAAATATTTTTTTCTTCAAGAGGTATCAGTATTAATCCTTCTAATTCCCAAAATTTAGCTTACCTCCAAACCTACTGAGATATGTAGACACTTATAACATTGATAATCTTAAGATCAACAATAATCTTTAAAGCTATAATTCTATCTCCACATCTATTAATACTTATAACATTATCCTTCAAACTTTATCTATAATCACACCTACACCATTTCTAGTTCGACTTTTACCTGAATACCAAAGTTTAAAACCTAAACTATCAATCTCCTTGCCTTCTCCCCAACCCATTTAGTTTCAACACATAAAATATTTATCTTTCTATCCATAATATATATTTATCTTCTATAATATCTATTAATTCTATTAATTTACCTTAAGAATATATTCCAAATTCCTAACCTAATTCTAGTTTCATGGACTAACTTCTTTGCCGCATCCGTCCATAATGTGGGAACCCTTGCTTATTTAACACTGCGCCCGGTCTACCACATTTTTCAACGCATTCAAATACATAAACTTCCAGGGGATCTAGCATTAACACAATGATTTAAAGGATTCATATCATGATTTTTTCGACAAATTTTACGCTGGCTGTCGACTACCTAACGCAACCCTCTACTTTTTGCATCCGGACTTGGGACCGGCAATGATAGTGTTAATATTGGAAAACAAATAAAAATTGAATCAGAATGACATTGCGCACTATTCAATTTGCTTAAGGATTAATATTGCATAAAAATAATTTATTTTACACTAATTTCATAGCAAATCCAATGCTTTTCAAATCCAACTAAAAACAATTTTACTGCAAATATGTAAACTTTAATTTAATTAAAAAAATTATTTGATATGAGTTAACTTCAACCTTGGTTAAATTTCATTATGTAATAGAGAGTTTGAGTGAGCAGAGAAAGAATTTTTAAATCTTAATTTTATACGAAGATCCATTACACATAAAAATGAAGAAAAAATAGTATGAAGATATCAAAATTTTCAAGTAAAAATCCAATTAGAAAAAAAATCGCAAGCTCTAGCTCTGCTTAAATATTTATACTTGGATGAATATCTATTACAAAAATTCTCTTATCACCCAAATTGAGAAAAATGGACTTATAAAGTAAATATTTTTATAGAAAAAAAGTACTCGTACAAGAAGCTTAGTTTGAGGTGATGGTCCAATTGTGGCATTCGGATAACGATCTGGGAATGACTGAATATGGCCAATGTTGCTCGCAACTATATATATCGTTTATATCTCTAGTGTGCAAAAGCGAAGAACAAAATGAGTGACAAAATTCAATTAAAAACAGCAGAGGAGCCTATATCTTTATTGATATCATTCACATACGCAAGACGATAGTTCCAGCTATTAAGAAGTATAGGCGCACACAATTACAATCTTCGGCCATGGGAGTAGGAAACAATCAACACAGCCAAGGTCATTAAAGTACTATTATTATCTCACACAAACTGAAAAGCAAGAGATTTGCTTCACACGCACATCAACCTACTTGGCTCCTCGCTGTCCGAGATGGCACTGAATCTCACTTGCAGTTGCAGGGGTTGCAGGTGCAGTTGTCGCCACACTTGCAGTTGCACCCGCCGTTCTCTGTTCCTGCTGCTTCAAAGCCCACCGCCTCAAAGCTGCAGCAGAAATACCAGTCAGGGATTTTTATTTTTTTTATTTTTTTATTTTTTATGAAGGGAATCAGAAGGAAATGGAAGTTTCGGAGATGGGGATGGAAAAAACTGACCCCTTCTGAGGAGCAACTCCAAGGATCATGGTCTGGCTTGTGTCGAAGCTTTCCTCTTTGCATCTGTGTTTTAGAAACTGTTATTAGATAGAATTCTGAGGTAATTTGACCATTATTTTGGGAAATTTTCATGGCCATGGAAGTTTTTAGATGTTTTGTTTTTCAGGATATCTCTGAGAATAAACGAACGAAATTAACAAGACAGTTGAGAAAAAACCATGGCAGGCGAATGATTGGAAAACGATTCTTCAAAACCTAACACAAAGCGCATTAATTACTCAAAACACCAATTAAACGGATGAAAAAGAACGGCAAGACAATCCCTATTGATTATTAAAAAGCAGTTAAACATATCCATCAGATGCTCTCAAATGACAAGTAAATCAAGGAAAATATAACGATCAAATCAGTCACGTACAGAATACCATGGAACTGATACAGTGCGTCAATTATTTGGGGGAAAATCTTTCTCGACGAATCCCCGGAAAGTGTTCCAAGAGTCGGATCACAGATTAGAAAAAATGGATTACCAGGACAAGCGAAAAATCAAAAATCCAATAATAATCAAGAATCAAATCGATATCAAAATAACAATTATCCCCACAACAATCAAACAAACTCAACCCTAGTAAGAAAAAAACGTATCAAATGCAACAATCAAACCAAAGCTAATACATCCAAAAAATCATCTAATAATCCCCAAATCATAACGATTCAAATAAATCATTAGCCGCACTTGCAGTTAGGTCCGCACTTGCAGCCAGCTCCGCACACACAGTTCCCTCCGCAGGACGACATTTTTTCTCGCTAAAAAGAAGAATACTCGCGATTACTTTTCTCTGCTTTGAAGAACGAACAGCTTCCATTTTATAGGGCAATATGGGATGATCGATCGGCCATCCTCCATCCACGTGGCAACATCACACCCGTTAAGCCTATCCTCCAAACGGTTTTGGGCTTTTAGCTCCTTCTAGCGGCCACGTTACCGTACGCTTGCGATCATCTCAGCTCAAGTCGGCTATTTATTATTAATTTTTATCCTATGCGGAGACGCAATCACCACCGTCCGATACAAATTGGACGGATGAAATATTGATGCTCGCATGCAAGATTTCTCTGCGTTGGAATTTTGTCTCCAGATTGTTCTTCACACGTTTACCCACACACTTTTATTAGACCTTTACTATGAGAAAAAATATATTTAAATCCAAAGGACAAGAGTCGATAAGACCTAAGCTTAGCGGTGGCGTTGATTTATTGTACCAATTGATTTAAATTTAAACTTAAATTATTTATGCATAAATTTATTACTAAATTGACTCAAATATTAATAAAAAAAATTATACTCTCCACATAAAATGTATGATACTTTGTGATATAAAATATGATGTTTATATTTTTAAAAATAATTACTGTTTTAATAGTTAAATAATAATAATTTTAAAATATGAACATGTCATAACTTTAATTTTAAAAAATACAGCAGTTTCACCTAATGCTTAAATCTAACATCATAAATATTATTATTTTAAAATTTGAATTAAAATTTTTAATTAATTATTTTTAATAAAAAACTTGTGGATGTTGCTTGGAAAGTTCACGAAAGAGGCTGACAAGACTCGAGCAGCTAAGAAATATTATCGCTCTTACCCCACCGGGCTTAGCTCAGTTGGTGAGGGCGGCGTGATAGTGCTCACTCGCGTTCGATTCACCAGGCGAGCGTCGAGGGAAAATAAGGTGAACCGTGATAGGTTGCTTAGAGTTCTCGATTAGTGTCTGCAGTCACAAATGCTGGGATCGGAATGGACACCTCGTTACCAAAAAAATATATATATATATATTATCGCTCTTGAAAACTGTATCCTGAAAGCAAACAAAATGTTATATTATCCCTCCACCACGCAGAAAAAATAACAAAAATTAAGAAAAATTATAAAATAATTTTTTAAATTACATCAATTTTATTATTTTCTCAATTACCATTTTCCTCCATTTAAAGCTAAATTTCAGATTTCCTAAATCCCAGAGAAAATAAATTTTTTAAAATTTATTAAATTCTAGAAAATATAAAATTTAAAAAAGTTATACCATTTCTATTATCCTCTTCTCCTTTAATTAAATATAATTTATTAATAACAGAATTTAATGAATTTTATCATCAATCATATCAAATATTTTTCGAAACAAAACAACAAAAGTTCATTCTCCCCTACATCATGTCTAAGGTTTTTTAGGATTTTATCCCTCCATTTTTTATCGACTCTTCTTTCTCTTAGCACTTTCCCCTCTTTCCTTTGTTTCCCATCCTATCTATTCTGGGAGCTGCTCCTAAGACCCATTCGCTTAGAGGGTTCTAACAATAGCAAATCTTTCACTCTCTCATATGTTCCCTGCAAGTCGGATGAAGTGTGCTTCTCCGAAGAAGAGCTAAGGGCGGGTCAGATCAAATGGAACCTATCCTTGGTTGGCCATGCTTTAGGGAAAAGACCTTATTATGGCTCCTTATTAGCAACGGTTAAAAAATAGAGCTTCAAGGGTGGAATGGAACTCCTCACTCTGGAAGTAATTTTTTCCTCTTCAAACTCTCCTATCAAGAAGATTATAACATGATCTAGGACAATGGTTATTACTTTCTCAACAGCAGACCCTTCTTCTTTCAGAAGTGGCCTTGGAATTTCAGACCATCTAAGAAGAATTTCTCTGAAATTCTTCTCTGGATCAAGCTTCCAAACTTCCCCCTATGCTGTTGGAACGAAGCTTGATTCTCTAAAGTGGCAAATCTGATTGGAATTCCTCTTGTTGTGAATAACTTGACAACGTCTAAGTCAAGGATCACTTTCACCGGAGTTTGTATTCAAGTTTTCACCACCTCCCCTCTTCCTGATTCTAACAATATTAATCTAAATGGGATGAGATTCAAGCAAGACATATTTTATGACTGGAAACTAAAAGTCTGCAACAAGCGTTCCTCCTTCTCTTATGATGATACTTCCCATCCTCTGCAGTGTTTTTTTATTCATCTAATGGGTTGAGACAAGATTGCCCCCTCTCCCCACTTCATTTTACGATACTATAGATTCCTTATCTTATTTTCTAGAAAGAGAGGTGGAGCTTAAGAGATATTCAGCATTAACTATTGGCCATTACAACTTGTCGCACTTGCTTTTTGCTGATGACCTTTTGGTCACTAGGTTAGCAAATTTGCATACGACTACCTCTCTTAAATCAACTCTTGAGACTTGTTAACCTCCATGCATGTGTCATTCAGTCAGAAGGTGAATTTGGTGAAAGACGTGGAAATCTCTTGAAAAAACACTCGACGGTGCCAAAAACCAGTCAAAATGACCTCCGATCGAGCAACAAACTTCTCCATCGTGTTCAGAATGTTAAAACTGATCAGAATATGCATCTTGCATAATTCGACGGTCGACCGATCAAGGAGGGCAGCCTTGCACTGACACGGATATCGAGGTCGAAAAATCACAACAATGTACAAACGATCTCTGTTCTCAAAATTGATTATGAAGTTAGTGTCAAAATGCCGAAACCTATTAAATAAGATTGTTCGCACTCAATTCGAGTGCACGTGAATATCGGCAGCGCGAAATTTGAGAATTGATTTGCGATTCGACATCACTCCAAACGATCTGCATTAAAACGCTGTTGCGTCAGGAATAGAGTAACTAAAATCAATATATATATATATATATATATATATATATATATATATATATATATATATATATATATATATATATATATATATATATATATATATATTGTATATGTGATGATGTTGGCGCAAAAATTCAAATTATGACAAATAAAATAATAATAAAATATCATATAAATACACTCCTTAAAACTCTAAACCTAATTTTTCCCATCCCTACTCCCCACACCCAGTCGTCTTCCTCTCTCCCATAAGCTCACATCCCTCTTCCGTCTCTCTCTCTCTCTCTCCTCGGTCTGTCTCCCTCGCGAAACCCCGTCTCCGTCTCTGTGCTATAGTGTCTGGCCGAGTTTTCTCGTGAAACATCCCACTAACACTGTAAGGGGTCACTGTAGCAAATCAATGTTCACAGGCACTCTAGCATGAGCAATGTTCACATTGAGTGCTCTGAGCGCCCAGCTCCCACCGTGGCCACGCGCATACACCTATGTGCTCATGGCCGCGAGCGTGCTGCCAGCAACCCGTCGCACTGGCAGTGTGCCGTGAATGTCTTTCTTGGCATGACAGGAAAATCTGTTTTAGCAGGTACCTTAGAGTCTCATACATGTCTTTCTTGGCATGGTGGGAAGGCGCATTCAGGTCGTGGTTTCTATCACTCATACACGCATTTCTTGACGTGGTGGACAGACCCAGCATACCCGAGGTCGTCCCCTATACGGGGACAACGTCGAGATGCCATTGAAATACTATCAAACTTCACACCGACAGGGGTCCTACATAGCTTGACATAAAACTTTGTCATGATATAAAATCATTATTTAAACTAACATTACAAGTGCATAAGTACTCGTACACGTCTTGCTTGGCTTGGTGAAAAAATCTATTTCAGCAGGTCCCTTAGAGCCCCATACATGTCTTTCTTAGCATGGTGGGATGACGTATTCAGGCCGTAGTTTATACCACTCATACACACCTTTCTTGGCGTGGTGGCGCGAAACATCTCAAGTAGTACATGGGACGACGACGGGATCTTCACATCTTGTCAACTTACAAGAGTACAAATTAATAAAAAATCAACTAAAAAGCTAAAATTGATGCGTTAAACTGACATTGCAAGTATGTAAGTACCCGTACATATTTTTCTTGGCGTAATGGAAAAATCTATGCTTCATACAGGTATTTAGAGGCTCATACATGTCTTTCTTCTTGTGAGATGGCGATTCTAGTGATGTTTACACCATACTACATATTTTCTTGGCATGGTGGGTAGGCAGTCCCATTGTCTTTAGGGGATGATCGAGGCTGAAAATCTTGTCAAAATTTTATCTAAAAATTTATACTTGCAATAATTGATCAAAATAAAGTATTATTAGACTTAAATTAATGATGAATCAAATACACCCGCATGGGCTCCAACACTATGTTGAATGCTTAAACTTAGTGCTTGAGGATTCTGCGCGGGTTGATTCACGGTTTGGTCTTAGGACCGGGTCCGAGTGAACAAAACTTAAAAAATCTAATAATTATATTATAATATCTTCAACCTAATAAAACATATGAGATGTTAATTACATAAATGGACGGATCGATCCTTATTAAATTAATAGTTGATAAATAACGAAACAATAAACCACCCCCATGATAGTTGTATTGAATGGAGATTTCAACCGAAGGGGATACTTTTATCAAAATATAATTACAATTTCAGAATAAATTAACTTAGATTGAATATCAATCTAAATACAGAATTTAAAATATCATTAAGCTATAAATGTTTAAGTGAAATTCAATATTAAAAAACTTAAAGCTAAAAAAATTCAACTCACCTTCCGCAATTATTTGTCAAATGTGACAAATTATAAAAACTCTAGCTCCCAAAGGAGTTGATGCCAAATCAAGTACATAACTATGTTTATTCTCAAATAATCTTGTGCCACCAAGGATGTGGTCCATCCTTAATGCGTGGCTTCCCATAATGCGTATGTATGGCGAGTCCTCACCTGGTTGTCACCAAATGACTTATATCATAATCATAAGTGTAGCCTGATGCTCCCGATGGCTGTCGCTGAGTTGTGAACTATGGATATACTTGATAGGCAAAAAAACCCTCTGTTAAGGTAGACTTAAGCTGTCTTCTTAAAAACATCATCCGCGCTGAGGATTTCTTGAATGACCATACTGAAAGGATCCTTCATCGGTTCATCTCATAAATAAATACTAGGGATGTGATAGCGGGATCGGACCATGGGATCTAGATCGGGCGCGTCATCGTTACTCCAACCATCCGCTTTAAGTTAAATATAATGAATTTCATAAATCTAAATTTCAAAATTCCAAATGCAACTATTATACGCTAAGCATTAAGCGACTAACAATCTTGTCGAAAGTTCTCTCAAGTGAGAGGTAATTAATTATAGGTGTTTGCTTTATGAAACTTAGAACATCTAAAGTTCTCAAAATGAGGCAAATCTCAGTGTATTATATATTATTCCATATGTCTTCAAAATTACAACTTAAACACTTTTATCGAAATTCCAATTTTCAGCAAAAATATAAAACAATACTTCACTAATTTTTAAAGTAATTTTATAGGAACTTTATAAATATAAATAAATTTTATAATAAAATTATAGTGTATTAAGATTCAGAAATTCTGCTTTTCAAATCTTTTTTATAATATGTTATAAATTTTTAAGAAATTTCATCTCTAAAATATATTTTATGTTATCAAGTCTAAAATTTGATTAGAGTTGGATCTAATATCATCTTATACTAATTAAGATTTAATTAATTTAAAATAATTTAAAAATTAGTTCACAGTTAATTGATTTTAATAAAATAATTGTAAGCTTAAGAATAATTTACTCAAACTCAATTAAAAATATTAATAATCAATAAATAATAATTGAGTGATATATATATATATATATATATATATATATATATATATATATATATATATATATATATATATATATATATATATATGAGAATGTTTCTACTTGTAGTATTTTTACTAAGATAATATTTTATGATTTCTGATTACATGAATAACAAAATTCGAAAAAAAGTAATTTAATTTCTGCCCGTCTAAAAAAATTATCAACCACTGCGATTGGTAGTCATTAAATTCATATTAATAAATTTATTTTAGTTAGATAAAGTTTTGTGATATATTAAAATTATTATCATATGTATTATTTGAAATTTATTGATATGTAAGTAATTTTAATCAGAAATTTAAATCAAGAGTCTTGGAATGGCTCAAATGTAAACAATTAAAAATAAAAAACATTGATACGTGGAAAATCGTGCAATGGTGGTACAATTTCAAAGTATAGCAATAATTTGTGCAGAGTCTATAAGTCCCGTCCATTGAGAACTTGGTCTTCAATACGTGATGGGCATTCAAATGTTAGATATGTGTCTGTTATTTATTTATTTTTATAATGGGTATTCATCTAATATCTCTCTCATTTTATGAGTGAAAATATCATTATGACTAATCTCATGATAGCCTAACATTACATTCATCATTCACATATATCAAGTACCCACTTACTTTCCTCACCTTAAGTATAGGCGCCTCCGCCCTAAAGAGGATTCGAATTTAGTCTGAAAAATTTCTGACTGTGCTCGCCCATCAAGTGAGCTAATAGACGTTGGGTCTGCCTATGCCTATTATCTTAGAGTTCAATAGTGAAATAAAAAATAAAAAATAAGTACAGCAATACTTTTGTATTATGCGCCGAAGCACCTTAGCAATTTTAATCAAATTAAAATTGCTATATTTTTTTTTAATTAATCAGTTATGTATTTTATGGAGCTTGAGTTAAATCGAAACGATATGAATATTTAATGCCCTCATTAAAATAAATTTATGGTTTCTTTCTAAAAAATATGTGGCTCAATTAGAGATGTAAAAGAGCTGAGTTTAAGTGAGCCGAATTCTTACTATATGTATATATATATATATATATAATATAATATCATATAATTTTTTTTATTTTTAACTGAACACGATCAAATGAAGAATTATTCATATTTGACTCATTTTTAAACTGAGCTTAAAATATTTGTTCATATTCGACTTTTTTTTGAATACATAATCCAACACAGATAGTACAAGAACAACAAACTCTTTTGATAGCCTTATGCTTAATTTACTTTGTATGAATTTATTTGATATCATTTTCATCCTTCTCATGATTTTATGCATCATTAAAATTAGTACATTAGAATAAGAAAATATATAAGAAAAAACATATAAAAAAAAACTCCACAATTAACCTAAAAATTCTTCAAATATTTAAAAATAATAATAATATTAATACATATTATATATATAAGATATTAGGGGTAAAAGCCCTAAAATCATATAAAACCGAATACCATCTATATGGAAAACAAATAAAAATTGAATCAGAATGACATTGCGCACTATTCAATTTGCTTAAGGATTAATATTGCATAAAAATAATTTATTTTACACTAATTTCATAACAAATCCAACTAAATACAATTTACTGCAAATGTGTAAACTTTAATTTAATTAAAAAAATTATTTGATATGAGTTAACTTCAACCTTGGTTAAATTTCATTATGTAATAGAGAGTTTGAGTGAGCAGAGAAAGAATTTTTAAATCTTAATTTTATACGAAGATTCATTATACATGTTGTGTATGTGAAAATCGATATGATAAGTGAAAGTTTAAACCTTAGCTGTTGTGAAGTCAACACAGGGTTATTAAAAACAAGACATCCAAAATTTTAACGTGAAAACCTCGAAAGAAACCAGCACCCAAAAAACTCCACTATGTATCTGTTTGAGTCTGGTCTTCCGATAACGGGATTACTGATGCGTATGAGAGGAATACCGTATGATGATCGTTGTAATTATGCATGGTGGAGATCTGTGCGGTGAGAATCAGTGATTAGTGACGACCGGTGGCGTGGTTGATGAAATGCGGAGTCATCTTGTTTGGGGGATCTTCTTGGAGGATCTTTAAACGAGCTCTCTCTTATCCTCACTTTTCCTCTTTCTTCCTTTCCTTTTTCTTGGGTTCCTCCTCTTCTTTCTTGGGTTCTTCTCTTTCTTTTGGGTTCTTCCTTCTTCTTTTCCTCCTCTTCTTTCTTTATTTATTTCCTCTTCTTCTTTCCTTGTTTCTCCTCTTCTTTTTTTTTATGTGAGGAATGCTATTTATAGATGGGAGGAGGCACTTCATAAAGTTC
The DNA here is from genome assembly GCA_021442155.1 of Cymbidium sinense. Lineage (NCBI taxonomy): Eukaryota > Viridiplantae > Streptophyta > Magnoliopsida > Asparagales > Orchidaceae > Cymbidium > Cymbidium sinense. Next base: position 115,687,264 of record CM038225.1, read on the forward strand.
TACTCCCTCGATGACTTTTTTAGGATGATTCCTTCATTTGTATTTTGAGCATTTGGATGTCCAAATGAAGTAATATGAGATCTTAAGGTGAGATCCTTACATATATATTTCCATATTTGAGAAATTTATTTTGGGATTTAATGATGTAAAGATTCTAACATGATATTTTAAGTCTTGATCTGATCGATTTTTGACTCAAAATCATATCGCTTTCGACATCAAGATTTGTGCTTTGACTAGTGGTATTTTGAGAGCCATATCAATACATAAAAATGAAGAAAAAATAGCATGAAGATATCAAAACTTTTATGTAAAAATACATTAAGAAAAAAAATCGCACGCTCTAGTTCTGCTTAAATATTTATACTTAGATGAATATCTATTACAAAAATTCTCTTATCTCCCAAATTGAGAAAAATGGGCTTATCAAGTAAATATTTTATAGATAAAAAGTACTCGTACAAGAAGCTTAGTTTGAGGTGATGGTCCAATTGTGGCATTCGGATAACGATCTGGGAATGACTGTTTAGGGTGACAAATCAAATATGGCCAATGTTGCTCCGCAACTATATATATCGTTTATATTTCTAGTGTGGAAAAGCGCAGAACAAAATTAGTGACAAAATTCAATTAAAAACAGCAGAGGAGCCAATATCTTTATTGATATCATTCACATACGCAAGACGATAGTTCCAGCTATTAAGAAGTATAGGCGCACACAATTACAATCGTCGGCCATGGGAGTAGGAAACAATCAACACAGTCAAGATCATTAAAGTACTATTATTATCTCACACAAACTGAAAAGCAAGAGAATTGCTTCACACGCAGATCAACCTACTTGGCTCCTCGCTGTCCGAGATGGCACTGAATCTCACTTGCAGTTGCAGGGGTTGCAGGTGCAGTTGTCGCCACACTTGCAGTTGCACCCGCCGTTCTCTGTTCCTGCTGCTTCAAAGCCCACCGCCTCAAAGCTGCAGCAGAAATACCAGTCAGGGATTTTTATTATTATTATTATTATTATTATTATTATTATTATTTTATGAAGGGAATCAGAAGGAAATGGAAGTTTCGGAGATGGGGATGGAAAAAACGGACCCCTTCTGAGGAGCAACTCCAAGGATCATGGTCTGGCTTGTGGCGAAGCCTTCCTCTCCTAAATCTGGGTACATCTTGCATCTGCGTTTTAGAAACTGTTATTAGATAGAATTCTGAGGTAATTTGGCCATTATTTTGGGAAATTTTCATGGCCATGGAAGTTTTTAGATGTTTTGTTTTTCAGGATATCTCTGAGAATAAACGAACGAAATTAACATGACAGTTGGGAAAAAACCATGGCAGGCGAATGATTGGAAAACGATTCTTCAAAACCTATCACAAAGCGCATTAATTACTCAAAACACCAATTAAACGGATGAAAAAGAACGGCAAGACAATCCCTATTGATTAAAAAGCAGTTAAACATATCCATCAGATGCTCTCAAATGACAAGTAAATCAAGGAAAAAATAACGATCAAATCAGCCACGTACAGAATAGCATGGAACTGATACAGCGCGTCAATTATTTGGGGGAAAATCTTTCTCGACGAATCCCCGGAAAGTGTTCCAAGAGTCGGATCACACATTAGAAAAAATGGATTACCAGGACAAGCGAAAAATCAAAAATCCAATAATAATCAAGAATCAAATCGATATCAAATAACAATTATCCCCACAACAATCAAACAAACTCAACTCTAGTAAGAAAAAAACGCATCAAATGCAACAATCAAACCAAAGCTAATACATCCAAAAAATCATCAAATAATCCCCAAATTATAACGATTCAAATAAATCATTACCCGTTGCATCCAGGTCCGCACTTGCAGTCAGCTCCGCACCCACAGTTCCCTCCGCAGCACGACATTTTTTCTCGCTAAACAGAAGAATACTCGCGATTACTTTTCTGTGCCTTGAAGAACGAACAGCTCCCCTTTTATAGGGCAATATGGGATGATCGATCGGCCATCCTCCATCCAGGTGGCACCATCACACCCGTTAAGCCTATCCTCCAAACGGTTTTGGGCTTTTAGCTCCTTCTAGCGGCCACGTTACCGTACGCTTGCGATCATCTCAGCTCAAGTCGGCTATTTATTATTAATTTTTATCCTATGCGGAGAAGAAATCACCACCGTCCGATACAAATTGGACGGATGAAATATTGATGCTCGCATGCAAGATTTCTCTGCGTTGGATTTTGTCTCTAGATTGTTCTTCACACGTTTACCCACACACTTTAATTAGTCCTTTACTATGAGAAAATATATATTTAAATCCAAAGGATAAGAGTGGATAAGACCTAAGCTTAGCTGTGGCGTTGATTTATTGTACCAATTGATTTAAATTTAAACTTAAATTATTTATGCATAAATTTATCACTAAATTGACTCAAATATTATAAAAAAAAATTATACTGTCCACATAAAATATATGATGCTTGCTGATATAAAATATGATGTTTATATTTTTAAAAATAATTACTGTTTTAATAGTTAAATAATAATTATTTTTAAATATGAACATGTCATAACTTTAATTTTAAAAAATACAGCAGTTTCACCTAATGCTTAAATCTAACATCATAAATATTATTATTTTAAAATTTGATTTAAAAATTTTAATTAATTATTTTTAATAAAAAACTTTTTTTTGGAAAAATTTAAGAGCCAAAGCCCAATTGTATTCCAAAATGAGGTTACAAAAGGAAACTAATCCCTTACAGGACTGAAAATAATAAGAAAAAGACTAGACTAGTAAAACAATTCATGAAACATGGTCAGAGCACTAGCAGAAAAAGGAAAATCCTGCAGAAAAGAAGCTACAAAACACATATGGACTCGAGAAACAAAATACATCGAGATGATTAAAACATCTGATACTATCTTGCAGCCAAAGGACAGGAAAAGTCCCTCACGGTTATCAAAAGCGATCCCCTAATATCTGTCCTTTAGCAGAATCTGTTCACATCAAAAGAGGGACCGTGGTTGCAGAATGACCATCCAGCGAAGGGGAGCAGTTTTAGAAGTTGATAGTTGTGCAAGGAGAACCTCATCATCGTCCATAGCAAAAAGCAACAGAGAGAACCACAGAAACCCACAGCCAACAGAGAATTCCAGAAAGCAACAGGTAGATGATCGAAAGATAACATCCAGATTGCCCGCACCTTCAAATTAACCAGCACAGTAAGAAAATCAACAGAAAGAACCACATTAACCTCCTCATCGTCCATGATAAAAAACAACAGAAAGAGCCACATAACCCACAGCCAACCAAGGAATTCCAGAAAGTGACAGAGAGAAGAGAGCCACATAAAAAACTTGTGGATGTTGCTTGGAAAGTTCACGAAAGAGGCTGACAAGACTCGAGCAGCTAAGAAATATTATCGCTCTGGAAAACTTGTATCCTGAAAGCAAACAAAATGTTATATTATCCCTCCACCACGCAGTAAAACTAACCAAAATTAAGAAAATTATAAAATAATTTTTTAAATTACATCAATTTTGTTCATTTAGAAAAGTAAGAAAGTTCGTCTTAGCTTATTATAAAATCCAAAGCGATATTTAAAAAAGTGAATAAGAAAACTCAGAAATTTTTACGTGGAAAACCTCGAAAGAGGGAAAAATCAGGACTGAGTAAAATCTTCCACTATGTATGTATATTTTAGAGCACAAAATCTTCCGATAACGAGATTACAAGATTGCATATGAGAGAGCAACATATGTAGTCACGTTGGTGATAATAGTTCTTGAGTGTAGATGATGGTGAAATGAGGAACATAAATGGTGATGAAGGTCATGAGCAAACGAGATTGGCGATGGCGGGTGGCGGCGGGTGGTTGGCGGCCGTTGAGTGGTGGCGAGGATTGTGCTTGAGAACCTTCGCTTTAGAGCTCTCTCTCTCTCTCTCTTGCTGAGGAATGAGGGGTTATTTATAGATTAGAGGTGGCGTCTGTAAATACATGCAAAATTTGACCACTCCCTCTCCATGGACGACTGATAATTCCTTTGATCATATGATGTATTTTGTATATTTGAATGCTGAAATGAAATTATGAGATCTTGGGCTTATTATTAGACCCATTCGAGATGCTCGATTTGATATATGTCATATTTGAGAGCTTTTTTAAGAATTTAGCGATGTCAAAGTTTAATGATATTTTAAGTGTTTGATCTCGGTTTCAATTTCGCACTTTTAGCATCAAGATTAGTCTTGTTAGTAGTATTTTAAGTGTCATATCGGTTGTCCCTCCTATTTTTTGGATTATCTCTGATCATCCAAAAATATATATGTCAAATCTGAAAATAGCAAATTCTTCAATGAAATTTGAGGGTCTATTAACCACATTTTGAGAGAGAGTTCTGGACCCATCAGATGCGTCTGGCGCCATGAGTGCTGAGGCACTGCAGTTCGAATTTGGCGGCATGGCGGCATGGACGGCGTCACATCGGCGGTGGCTGTCAGCGGGTCAGAAACGATCTTGGGGCCTTGGTCGCCACGGGTTATTCACTGAGTCGAGCCGAGGCGTCGGGGAAGCCGCACAGTTCTTAGCGGTTTTGGCGATTTTGGATGCTTTTACCTTTTACTATAGAATTATAAAACCAGGGAGAAGACACCTTCTCTTCTTCTTGAGAGAAGGTCGTTGAGGCGATCAGACCCGTAGTTCATCTGTGAGCTCAGTTTCTCTCAAAAGATGTGTTAACTAACCTCGTTGGAATGGGTTGGGCGATCAAGACGTAGTTCATGAGCTCAGTTTTCCCTTGAAAGAGGTGTGAACTAACCTCGTCGAGACGGGGTTGGGCGATCAAGACTCGTAGTTCCAAGTGCTCGTTTTCTCTTGAAAGAGGTGTGACCTTGTCGGACCGGCCGGGTTGAGGGCAATCAAAACCCGTAGTTCATCTGCAAGGCTCGATTTTCTCTTGAAAGAGGTGTGGCCCGACCTCGTCGACGAGTTGAAGGATCAAGACGTAGTTCATATGGCAAGGCTCCAATTTTCCCTTGAAAGAGGTGTCAAATGACCTCGTCGAACCGATCAGGTTCGGAGGCAATCAAGACCTATAGTTCATACTGCAAGGCTCCGGTTTTCCTTCGAAAGAGGCATCAACTACCATTGCCGGACCGACCGGGTTCGGAGGCGATGATCGTCGGCGATGCCGGAGCGGTAAATGGCGATGATAACGGCGCATCGGCATCGGTAGTCAGCGAGGATAACCGGCGACGGTAGTGGAAAGTGCGAAGGGATGGAATTAGAACTCAGCGATGATAACCATGAGCAGTGATAGTGGTGGCAAGGGGTGTCGGCAACAGCGGTGATAGTCGGCGTTAGTGACTTTCTATGGTGGATGCAATAGAGGATAGCAGTGGCAGTGGTGGCGGCGTGAGTGTTGATTTTGACTATCAGGAGGTTGTTTATGAGTGTGACTTCGATGATGTGCTTTGTATGGAAGAGGTTGAATTGAATCCGGTGAAATTTTGACTATCGAGGTTGTTTGTCGAGTGTGACTTCGATGGCGTTAACACATGAAAAGAATTGAATCGTGAGGATTTTGACATATCCGATGTTGTTTGTTAGAAGTGTATTTCGATGACTTTAAACATATGGAAGAGGTCTGAATGCTGAGAATTTTGACCTATCCAGGTTATTTGTCGAGTGTTATCACGATACTAACCTATATGGAAGAGATGGGATGTCCACCAAGGACCTTTTGACTATCCTAGGTATCAGTGTTACTTGACTTCTTACAGTATGGAAGAGGTCGATTAAGTCCCCTTGGGATTGATCATGCTTGAGATACAACGTGAGTTGTATATTTCTTAAATGGGAGGATTAAATGAAGAAGAAACAAGCTTGTAAGAAAAAGCCATAAACTCATTACTTTGATAATGTTGGTGATACAATATTGTCACAAGATAACTTAACAAAAGGGCGAGATACATTTTTTGAAAGTTAACAAAAGACAAGAGGTGGAGAGAAAAGATAAACGGGATAAATTAAAGACTATAATATTTATACACCAAGGATTACATATAACACTTTTTAGAGACCCTCCATGTTCCAAGTTCTAGGGATATTGTTTTCCTCTAGATCTTTAGTTACAGCTTGACAGTTGGTCATCTGATAACGAAGTGGGGAGCAGTTCTTTTATAGGAAAAACCCTCTGAGGTACTTCTTTATCTTGAAGATTAAAATTCTCGATGTTGAAGATCACCGAAGGACTTGGTTGAGCTTGTTTGAGGTAACATGACTGTTATTTGTTGATTTTCACAGACCACTCCAACCCCAATGGGAGTTTGAAATTTTATCTTAAGATGAGGTACTGAAGTGATAGCACCGAAGATTGATTGGAGGAGTCTTCCAATATAGCGTTGTATCTTTGACTGACTTGACCACTATGAATTGAACGGTGAGTGACTTATTGAGAAAATTCTTCAAAACAACGGAAGGGTGATTGTCCCTCCACTGCATGCAGGCGATTATCAAACCCATATAATGGTCCTGCAGCGAGTTGAAGTTTTTCCTTAACTAAACCCATGCTAAGAAAGGTGGAGTAAAATAAAACATCAATGGAACTCCCATTATCAATCAAAATTCTCTTAACAACATAACAGGGGTCACCAATCCCCGCACTGATGACAAGAGGATCTTAATGTGGAACTTGAACTCCTTCCAAGTCTGAGTTATTAAAAGTTATGGGATGATTAATACAAGATTTTTTTTAACTCCGGCTCTACAAAGGCTACTATGAAGACTTGATTAGATAGTAGTGGCCCACTTACAATCATTTCAACTTCTCCAACAATTTGGCGACTATTATGTTATTTCTGTGATGATTGTCCCGGTTGCCCCCCAGTTGGAGCTATGTTTGCTTGGGTTGGCTGGTTTTGCACAAATTTACGCATATATCCTTGTTGAATAAGCCTCTCAATCTCTTCTTAAGTTGTTTACATGCCTCTGTAGTATGTCCACGACTTTGATGGAAGTGACAATATTGCTCCTGATTTTCTGAAGTTGGTTTCAGTGGATGTGGCCACTTAATGGTCTCTTCATCTCGAATGACCATCAAGATGTTAACATAAGATGTGTTCAGTGGTGTGTATTCCAATCATTGATGTAAGGATCGTGAGGGGAAATCACGACTACCTTATTACTTCTTCTGATGGGATTGTTGATCTGTGTTTCTTAGAGCACTCTTACATTTTCCTGTGGATCGTTCAAATTATTTTCGGTGGGCATGAATAGCCTCATCAGCAAAAATTTGCGCTTCCATACGGTGAACCAAGTCGGCGTATAAGTGGACCGTATCTCCCATTAGCGACGAGTAGAAAGGTCCAGGATGGAGCCCTTCAAGGAAAATTCCTCTTAGTAATTCAGGGTCTACTCCAGGTATTTGGCGAGCTTCTGAAGAGAATCTCTGGAAGTATTCTTTAAGTGATTCACCATCATTTTGATGAATGCCAGAGAGATGGGAGGAATCTTTAATGATCATCCGATTTGCAATGAACTGTTCTACAAAAATCTTGGCAAGTTCGTCAAAGGTATGGATGGATCCCCTTGGAAGGGAGTAGAACCAAGTGCGAGCTTGCCCCTTAAGAGTAACGGGGAAGACTTGACAAAGCAGTGTGTCAGGAGCTCGTTGGATATGCATGATGGTCCTGTAATGGTTGATGTGTTCATATGGGTCAGTTTCCCCATCATAGGAATCAATGCTCGGAAGCTTGAAACCTACAGGAATTAGGATGTTGAAGAATAGCTTCAGCTAAAGGTGAGGACTCGATAGACGCGGTGAGGGGAGGATGATTTCTGTTTTGAAGGTGAAATTCGTCTTGCATTAAGCATCGTAATTCTACACGTATAACATAATGAGTGGGGTCAATAAGACGAGAATGTGTCAAACTAACAGCAATAATTGGTGGATTAGCAGTCGGTTGAGCTGCACGTGATGGATGAGTAGAACTAGCGGTCAAAGAGATCGACATCACACGGTCTCGAGGAACTTGATCAAGGAGATTAGCATTTTGACCTCCCATGCTTGACCTTGAGGGAGATGTGTTTCTGATAGTAATGTTCACAAAGTCGATCATCTCATTTTGAGACTCTTCCATTCGGCGGACATGATCTTCTAAAGAGATTCATTTTGCTCCTTCATTGACATGGTCATGCCTATTAGGGGGGGGGGGGAGTGAGGCAGAAGCTTGGCATCCTCAGTTCAAGGAATGATTTTGAGACTGATGGGAGTTAGAGCAGGAGGCTCCGTTGTGACGAGTATTACGCCTATTGTCCATAATGCGTGTGTTCACAAAAATTATGATTGAGGGGTTATTTTTTCACAGACAGCACCAAACTATTGCGTGCTAGAAAATCAGTTGTGATAGAGTGAAAGTTTACGCCTTAGCCTTGTTATATAATCCAGCACACACACAGGTATTTAAATAATGAACAAGAAAACTCCAAAAATTTTTACATAGAAAATCTCGAAAAGAGGGAAAAAATCACGAGGCTTAGCCCAGTAAAAATCTTCGACTATGTATCTATTTCAGAGTACAAATTCTTCCCGACAATGAGATTACAGGATTGCATATGAGAAGGGAACAACAACTATGTAGTCACGTTCAGTGTGTAGCGATTCTTGTGGTAGCGGATGATGGTTATGAGGACTTTGGACGATGAAGGTCGTCATAATGGAGACCACGAGATTGATAACGGCGAGGATCAGCGGTGGCGGTGGTGACGACCCGTCAGTGGTGAGATTGTGCTTGGAGAATCTTCAAGCTTTAGAGCTCTCTCCTCTCTCTTGCTTGGGCCCCCCTCATATGAGGAATGAGGGGTTATTTATAGATTGGAGGAGTGGTGTCTTTATAAATACATGCAAAATTCGAACCACTCCTCTCCATCAGACGACTCATGATGATTCCTTTGATCATATGATGTATTTTGTGTATTTGAATGCTCAAATGAAATCGGAATTATGAGATCTTGAGCTTGTTAGATCCGGCTCGTCGAGACGCTTGATTTGACTATAAACGCTTTATATTTGAGAGCTTTTTAGGAATTTAACTGATGTCCCAAAATTTCCAATGATATTTTAAGTGCTTAATCTCGACTAGTTTCAATTTCTGATCAGCTTGCTTTTAGCATTAAGATTCGTGCTTCGACTAGTAGTATTTTAAGTGTCATATCAGATTTTATTATTTCCTCAATTACCATTTTCCTCCATTTAAAGCTAAATTTCAGAATTCCTAAATCCTAGAGAAAATAAATTTTTTAAAATTTATTAAATTCTTGAAAATATAAAATTTAAAAAAGCTATACCATTTCTATTATCCTCTTCTCCTTTAATTAAATATAATTTATTGATAATAGAATTTAATGAATTTTATCATCAATCATATCAAATATTTTTCAAAACAAAACAACAAAAGTCCATTCTCCCCTACATCATGTCTAAGGTTTTTTAGGGTTTTATCCCTCCATTTTTTTATCGACTCTTCTATCTCTTAGCACTTTCCCCTCTTTCCTCTGGTTCTCGTCCTCTCTCCCTCCCTAAATCCTAAACCCTAAACCCTAAACCTCACTCTCTCATACGTTCCCTACAAGTCGGATGAAGTGTGTTTCTCCGAAGAAGAGCTAAGGGCGGGTCAGACCAAATGGAACCTATCCCTGGCTGGCCATGCTCTAGGGAAAAAGACCTTATTATGGCTCCTTATTAGCAACGGTTAAAAAAAATATAGCTTCAAGGGTGGACTGAAACTGCTCACTCTAGAAGTGATTTTTTCCTCTTCAAATTCTCTTGCCAAGAGGATTATGATATGGTCTAGGACAATGATTATTACTTTCTCAACGACATACCCTTCATCTTTCAGAAGTGGTCTTGGAATTTCAGATCATCTAAGGAGAATTTATCTGAAATTCTCCTCTGGATCAAGCTTCCAAACTTCCCCCTATGCTGCTGGAACGAAGTGGGATTCTCTAAGGTGGCAAGTTTGATTGGAACTCCTCTTGATGTCTTTTGTCTCCTAGAAACCAAACTGTTCTCTAAATCCCTCAATGACCAACTTCTCCAAAATAAGTTTAGCCTCTTTCTGAATGAAGATAGTGTAAGCAACTTTGAATGTTGCTAGGGAGGGCGTATTTGGATTAAATGGAACTCTAGTAGGGTCTCCTTTAGGCCGATTATGATCTTCCCCTAATTCATTCATGGGGACTTGACTCTCAGCAACTCTGTATCTTTTGCTTTCACGTGCATTTATGCTCATAACGGTGCTCAAGACCGACTCTCTCTTTGACAAGCTATTAGGGAACTCCACAACAATTTGAACTCCCTGTGGTTCCTTATGAGGGACTTCAATTGTGTGCTTTACAGCTCTGAGAAGTCTGGAGGTAAAGCAATGCCGATTAATAGGACTATAGATTTCATGAAATGTGTTCAGGGCTATGGACTCATTGATCTCCCCAACTATGGATTGTGCTTTACTTGGTCTAACCAGCAAGAAGAGCATTTCATTCAATCTAGAATTGATAGAGCTCTGTGCAATGTGAGGTGGATGGAGGTGTTCCATTCTTCTTTCTATAAGGTCACTTCCCTCCTCTCTTCTGATCATTCTCCCCTCATCACCTTCTTTAAGCACCAGTCCCATTCGTTCCATAGATTCCTATTTAGGAATTATTGAGTCACTTTTCCTAATTTCTCTAATATTGTTTTCAAGGCTTTGAACACTTATGTCCATGAGGATCCTCTTTTTGTTTTTTTTCATAAAAACTTCAAAAGATGAAAGAGGCTCTTAAAAGTATTGTTTAGGATCTTACATCGCTCAGCCAACAGATCTCTGATGCCAAGGCAGAACAAGAACTGATCCTCCTTTCCCTTGGAAATAACCTAGAAGATACTGGTTTAATACAAAAAGCCAAAGAAATCAACACCCATTATAGAGTTCTTACTAATAGAGAGAGTTTATGGATTAAGCAAAGGGCTAAAGTTCATTAGTTCACTCATGCGGATGATGTTCTGAAATTCCTTTATGGATCCACCAAGGAGAGAAAAAATGTTAACTTAATTAGAGAACTTCATACGGACCAAAGGATCATATCTAACACTGATGATATGGCTGATGAAATTTGTGCTTATTATTCCTTCCTCTTTAATGTTGCAGGTAAGATTGGATGCTCCCCTCAGGTTTTCCCCAGTGGTAACACTCTCTCTACAGCCCATGTCTCTGAATTGATCATGAAAATTAATGACCAAGAAATTCTGCTAGCCCTTCATAGCATAAATGAAAACAAATCTTCGAGATCTGATGGCTTCAACTCTAAGTTCTTTATCCATTGTTAGGATATTGTTGACAAATAGTTCTTACTAGTTATCCACCATTTCTTTAAAACTCATAAACTGTCACACTAATTTAAATATAGTCCCATAACCCTTATACCTAAATCTAAGCACACAAGTTCCCTCTATGACTTTAGGCCAATCTCTCTCTGCCACACCTTCTATAAGGTAATTATTAAGATCCTTGCCTGCAGATTGAAGAGGTGTTGCATGCTATCATCCACCTAGCTCAATCAACTTTTATTCAACATAAGGATATTGTTGATAATATTGCTTTGGCTCATGAAGTTTACTCAGATTTTCTCCCTAGCTGTAAGCAAGAGAAGTTCATAGCTAAACTTGATCTAAAAAAAGCTTTCGACACTATAAACTGTTACTCCCTATTAGCTAGACTAAAATAGAAAGGGTTCCCCTAACTCTTCATTAATTTGATTGAAGCCTGGATCATGAATGTGCCTTTCTCTATTATTTTGAACGGAGAAATTAAATGTTTTTTTATTCATCTAATGGGTTGAGACAAGGTTGGCCCCTCTCCCCTCTTCTTTTTATGATAGCTATAGATTCCTAATCTTGTTTTCTGGAAAGAGAGGTGGAGCTTAAGAGATACTCAGCATTAACTGTTGGCCATTACAACTTGTCGCACTTGCTTTTTGCTGATGGCCTTTTGGTCATTAGGTTAGCAAATTTGCATACGACTACCTCTCTTAAATCAACTCTTGAGACTTGTTGAGCTCCACGCATGCGCCGTAAGTTAAGTCGAGCTCACAAGGTAAATTTGACGAGTTTCAGCATGCAAATCGGAGCTGAAATACACTCGACGGTGCCAAAAACCAGTCAAAATGACCTCTGATCGAGCAATAAACTTCTCCATCGTGTTCAGAATATCGAAATTGATCAAAATATGTATCTTGCATAATTCGATGGTCGATCGATCAAGAAGGAGGGCCGCCGATGCTCTAACACGTATATCGAGGTCAAAAAGCCACGTTGATGTTCAAATGACCTCTGTTCTCAAAATTGATTATGTCGTTAGTGTCAAAATGCCGAAACTTATTAAATAAGACTGTCCACGCTCAATTCGAACGAGTCTGCATGAAGATCGAGTGAACGGAAGCAACGATGCATAAATTTGAATTCAAATTGATCCCGATTTAGCGTCGACTTGAACCAAACAACCTCTGATCACGAAACGGACTGTGTCGTTGCATCCAGAACATCATAGTAACCTAAAATTGACATATATATTGTATATGTGATGATGTCGGTGCGAAAATTCAAATTATGACAAATAAAATAATAAAAAATATATCATATAAATACCCCCCCTTAAAACTCTAAATCTAATTTTTTCCATCCCCACTCCCCACAGCCAGTCGTCTCCCTCTCTCCCGTAAGCTCACATCCCTCCTCCGTCTCTCTCTCTCTCTCTCTCTCTCTCTCTCTTCTTTCTCTCTCTCCTCGATCTGTCTCCCTCGTGAAACCCCATCTCCATCTCTATGCTTCGATTAAGTTTTCTGAAAACATCTCACTCGAGTCAGAAAACAGTCATCAGCTGTAGCGGCTGTTCACGTTGAGCATGAGATGGAGATGGCACCTCCACACCCATGAGCACCCTCCCGATAAGCATGTGTGCTCAGCCTTCGTGCTCACCGGCGCCCTACGTACCCATCTTTCTTAGCGTGATGGGAAAATCTGTTTCAGCAAGTACCTTAGAGTCTCATACATGTCTTTCTTTGCATGGTGGGAAGGCGCATTCAGGCCGTGGTTTGTACCACCCATACACGCATTTCTTAGCATGGTAGATAGGCCCAGAGGTAACCCTCTATCTGGGGCGACATGGGATCTTCAATCTTGTCAAACTTACCAGGGGCCTACTTGTCAAAAAACTATATCGCAATATAAAATCATTATTTAAACTAACATTACAGGTACATAAGTACTCGTACATGTCTTTCTTGGCGTGGTGAGAAAATTTATTTCAGTAGGTCCCTTAGAGCCCCATACATGCCTTTCTTGGCATGGTGGGATGACGTATTCAGGCCGTGATTTATACCACCCATACACGTCTTTCTTAGCATGGTGGGCAGGCCCAACATACCCGAAGTAGCCCCCTACATGGGGACGACACCAGGATGCTACCAAATTTCTATCAAACTTCTACATTGACAGTAGGAATAAACAAATTAATAAAAAAAATCAATTAAAAAGCTAAAATTGATGTGTTAAACTGATATTGCAAGTATGTAAGTACCCGTACACGCTTTTCTTGGCGTAGCGGGAAAATCTGTGCTTCATACAAGTACTTTAGAGACTCATACATGTCTTTCTTGATATTATGGGATGACGCAATCGATCATGATGTTTACACCACCCATACATGTATTTCTTTGCATGGTGGGCAGGCCCAACCCACTCTGTGGGGACGACGCTGGGAGACTGCCGAAATACTGTGAAAATTTTATCTAAAAATTTATACTTGTAATAGAATTCAGTCAAAATAAGCAATATTATACAAATTCCTTAGACTTAAATTAATGATGAATCAAATACACTCGCATGGGCTCCAACACTATGTTGAATGCTTAAACTTAGTGTCTGAGGATGCTGCATGATTTGATTCCCGGTTTGATCTTAGGACCGGGTGCGAGATAACAAAACCTGAAAATCTAATAATTATATTATAATATCTTCAACATAATAAAATATCTAAGCTAATTACGTCGTATGACGATCTAATCTCATTATTAAATTAATAAATTGTGAGGATCCGAAATAGCGAAATATAAACCCCATAATGGCTGTGTTGAATGGAGACTTCAATAGGAGGGTATACTTCCATCAAAATATAATTATAATTTCAAAATAAATTAACTTAGATTGAATATCAATCTAAATACAGAATTTAAAATATCATTGAGCTATAAATATCTAAGTGAAATTCAATATTAAAAAATTTAAAGCTAAAAAAATTCAACTCACCTTCCGCAATTATTTGTCGAATGTGACAAATTAAGAAAACTCTAGCTCACAAAGGAGCTGATGCCAAATCAAGTATACAACTATGTTTATTCTCAAACAATCTCTAGGATGTGGCCCTATCCTCTTTGCGTATGCTCCATGATGCGATTCTGACGTATACGATGAGTGGTTGTCGCCAAATGACTATATCACTGATGTGGTCAGTATGCTCCCCAATGGCTCCCTTTGAGTTGTGAACCATGGGTATACTTGATAGGACAAAAGCCCTCGTAAGGTAGACTTAAACCTATCTCCTTGATAAACATTACTCTGTCTACAAGAATTTCTTATCTGATGCAATGTGGCTACAAGGATCCTTGTCGATTGGGTACTATTATATAGACTTAGTAGGCATGGTGTACGGGATGATAGAATGGGATCTAGATCGGACACGTCATCATTCCCCCAATCATCTGCTTATATTAAATAATGATAAATTTCATAAATTTAAATTACAAAACTCCATCTTTCTTCTTATATGCATTTAGCGTCTAACGATTTAATCAAAGTTTTCTCTCAGCATTGAGAGGGGTAATTAACTATAAGTGTTTACCCCTATAGAAAACCTGGAACCAGATCTAAAATCCTCACAAAATGAGAGGGAAATCTTTGGGTAGTATCTTATCTACTATTCCATCTGTGTTCTGAAAATTATACTTTAATCAAACACTCTTCATCGAGAGGTCGGTGGTGAATTTTTAGAGCCCACAAGGCTCTTTCTGCCTTTATGGGTTCGGAGGTTATTGACTCCATATGTGTGTCATAAATCAAAACAAGCTTACAAATTGAATTCAACGGACTTCGGAAGCGACAATGCACAAATCGGGGTTCAAAATGTACTGAACGTCACCGAAAATGGTCGAAATGACCTCCAATCAACAAACAGATTTTGTCGTTGCATTCAGAATGTCGAAATTGATCAGAATATAAATATTGCAAAATCTAATGAGCAATTGATTAAATGCTCGAGCTATCAAAGTGTCGACGTGCATATCAGAGTTGGGAAGCTACGACAATGTCTGAACGACATTTGTTCATAAAATTGATCGTGTCGTTTGACTCAAAACATCAAAATCTATCAAATGAGACTGTTCGCGCTCAATTCGAACGAGTCTGTGCAAATGTCGAATGATTTGAAGTAGCAGCACACAAATCGAGGTTGAAATGCATAGAATGTCACCAAAATTAACTCAAATGGCCTCCGATCGACGAACGGACTTCGCCATCAAGTTCAAAATATTAAAATTGGTTAGGATATAAATATTGTACGACTTGATGATCAATCGATCAGTGCTTTCGAGCGTGTCTGACTTTTGCGTCTCGAGGTCGGGGAGCGATGAGGATCAAGCATTATGTTCATGAAATTGATCTATTCTTGAGAACGTCAAAATCTATAAGTAAGACTATTAAATCATTGGATAAGTCTGAGAAAATCGAGTCTCGGCATTTTGAGTTGAAATGAAATTTGGCGTCATTGACGGTATAATTATGAACTTCAGATCGTCAGAATATCGGAATAACCCAATATTAACATATATATTAACCCTATGATATCATTGCCATAAAATTCATATTGGTGGTTAATTAAATATTATAAATAAATTTATTAATTACCTTACACCCTACTAGACCTGTGCCATTCCTCTTCTTCTCGGTTTCCTTATGCGTGTGAGGAAAAAATATTACGTGCGTACTTCGGATGCATCCGGAGTCCGCTGAGATTGTTCCATTTTTTTTTTTTAAAAAAGAAAAAGGAAAAAAATGGAGGGCTGTGATGTTCTCTCGCGTGTGAGACTCTCCGTCCTCCCTCTCATTCGTTTAGTTGAGGAACCGCAAACCACGTGCAAAATCGTTCCCCCCTTTTTGTTTCTTTTCCGTTCGAATGACACAAAATGAACACCCCCTTGCTCTCGTTACGGTTTCCTCGTCTGTTCCTTGATCTCAACGGAAAGCCTCGATCCGATCAGGAAAATCATGACGTTGTGCGTGTCAACTCACCGTCAAGCTTTCCGGTTTGGCGCTTGGCACCGACAGTGCTCTCCAGGTTCCTACGATCTGCCCTTACCTAGTCTATCTTGACGACGTTCAAGGAAGAACGTGACATGTTCGGTCCAATGCTTGTTCCTACTGAGGAGTTGTGGGGAGCACAAACTCGGCGATCGTTGCAGAACTTTGATATCGATGGGGAGCGTGAACGAATGCCCGAGCAGATCATCCGAGCCTCTGTGGTCAAGAGCTCAGAAGAAAAAACCAGGAAGTGAAGGTACGACGCTCCGTCCTCTCTCTGCTCTCCGACAGAAATTGATCATGGCGTGGAATCCTTGCGACGTGCGCTTCGTTCTTGTTGCTGCCGCGTTGGCCTTCATTCTTCTCCAGGTGCACCTTTTCATAACCCAAACAGAGTACGCAGAGCGACTGGCAACTGCTATTGAAGCAGAAAACCAGTATTTGAATAGACGTAATAAAGAGGAGTCTGCCCAACCGAAGACTCTTGTCCGAGATCTTGAAAAAAAAAATCTCCAAAGAATATCCGAAAAATCCAAGGTGCTTGTGGCTGCTGTTGTGATAATGGCTTGCAATCGACCAGACTATCTGGAGAGGACAATTTTATCCATCCTGAAGTATCAAAGTGCAGTTGTTGCAAAATTTCCCCTTTTTGTATCTTAGGATGGAACAAGTCCAGATGTTAAGAAAAAAAGTTTAAGTTATAGTCAGATGACATACATGCAGCATTTGGATTTTCAACCAGTGCATACCGAGAAACCCGGATAATTAATTGCATACTATAAAATTCTGCAGCGACATTATTAGACAGAGATAATTCAATTATGGCTATTTCTTTTTAGAATGATAATGGTTAAGTGCAATTTGTGCATGATCCGAAGACTCTTTATCATTCAGATTTTTTTTTCTTTTGTGGACTTGGATGGATGTTGTTAAAACCCACATGGGAGGAGCTAACACCAAAGTGGCCTAAAACTTATTGGGATGATTGGTTGAGGTTGAAGGATGTTCACAAAAATCGTCAATTTGTTCGTCCTGAAATTTGTTGAACATACAATTTTTTGTGAGCGTGTTTACCGCTAATGCATGCATACGAGTCTGAAGATGTGAATATGAAAATTATATATGTATATGCATATGTTTGTCTTTATACAGGTTTGAAGAACTCATCATACTCATCAAAGCGTGATGAGATGAAATTCATTTGTGGTGTCATGAGCGCCGTTACATTCATGCGGCATCGAGTAAGCGGAACCATCGATGTGGCATCCCTATGTTTAGAAAATTTGGAATATTTGCATATGTATTTGCTTTATTGATTGAAAGACCTCATTATCTTCATCGTGATGGGTGATTGATCATGCTTGTCGGTGTGACGAGATGAAAGCCTATGGTGTAGCAGCCCTTCACCTTCATTAGGAGTCTTATCAAAATCATGCGATACCATCACCAAAATGTTGTCGAAATTTGGACTATTTGCATATATATATATATATATATATATATATATATATATATATATATATATATATATATATATATATATATATATATATATATATATATATATATATATATATATATATATATATATATATATATATATATATATATATTTCTATGTAGGTGATTGAAGGTATCGTTATACTCATCAGTGCATAACGAGATTGAAGGTCGGCAGCTGAGGTGTTTCAAAACACCAACCGCTTCAAGTATTGAGTAGCAAAATACCCCGATCATATCTGAGGTGGCGTCAGAATTAAATTATCAAATCTTTTACTTAGAAAAAATGGGAAGGTAAAATGAGCAAACTTAAGAACACTAAATAGTGAAACTTGTAACTAATTTTAAACTAAAAGCGTCAAACAAAAAAGGGGGGAGCCTTTAAAACAAATTTTGAAAAGAATTGAACATTCATTTAAAATACAAGTAAATTTTGGGGAGGGTAATATTAAACTCACAAACTTTGGGAGAGGCTAATATTAAACTCAAGCAAATTAAACTAGAATTAAAGCGGTAAAGTGAGTTATCTTTTCTTGTAATTTTTTCAAAATTAAACAAGCTTTAATTAAAATTTGGGGGAGACTAATGTGAAACTCATAACAAACTTGCAATAAACTCAAAATCTAAGGATGAATCCAAATTGGGTTTAATAACTCTTATACAAATATGGAGGTGATTACTATACTAACTAATAAGCATGAGTTAGACTAAAGCCATAAACACTTAAATCAGCATAACTTATCAAAATTGATGTAAATTGAGCATAATCAAGTTGGGAGAATTACAAAAATTCAACAAGTAAACTAAGTGCAAGTGTTATTTTAAACTGCAATCTAAATCAAAATGCATTGTTCGCCACCGGATCTTTAACTCGTCGTACAAGCAGATAAAAGGCAATACTAATCCAATTATACAAAAAATCAGAGGGCTTCCTTTAATCAAAATTTAAGGAACTTCATTCTAAACTATGATTTTCAAAATCAATGAAATAACTAATTAAATGAAAACTGCCTCAATTCTTAAATACACCCGTAAGTGCCCTGACATTATGTTGAATGCCTAAATTCAGTTATGAGGATCTTGCTTTGTCTTAGGGAGGTTAGGGTTAACAAAAACCTATAATAAAAGTTTCAAATCAATGAAATATAAAATAACTTTCTAGTGATAGTAGTAATCTTACGTTAGCTTCTAAATAGAGTTGACAGGATTTAAAGCTCTTAAACATATTCTAATTAATTAATTTTTAAGCAACAATTTGAAACTACTTAAATAAATCAATCTCATAATTCTCTAATTTCTTAAATACACCCACATGGTCCCCGACATCATGCTAAATGCTGAAATTCAAGTGTCTGAGAATGTTGTGCGAGTTGCTTCCTTGTTTAGTCTTAGGACTGGGTCCGGGTTAACAAAACCTAAAAACCTATAATAAGAGTTTTAAATTAATGAAATATTTGGCTGATTGTGGTAGATCTAATCCTTTGTTAGCAGCGAGTGACATAGAAAACTATTAAACATATTCAAATTAATCAATCTTTCTAATCAAATTAACTCAAATCAAATAGTAATCTAAAACTATTCAAATGAAACTCTTATCACTAAAAACTTAAACCAAACTCAATCTATCCACCTTTTATAACTATTTATCGGGGGTGACAAACTAAGAAAACTCTAGCTCATAAAGGAGCCAATGTCAAATCAAGTGTTCAACTATGTTCACTCTCAATTAATCTCTTGCCGATGGGCGGCGTGTCCTCCTACATGGCTTGGCCAGTAGGCTCCACAAATGTAGCAATTATGAGTCCCAATGGGTGGTTTGGCGGTGGCTCCATTATATTACGATCATGGTTCAGTATGCTCCCCAATGGTTCCCTTTGAGTTGTGAATCATGTATACTTGATAGGGCAAATAACCCTCACGCCGTAGGTAGACTTAATCCTATCTCCTTAGACAAACACCACCCCAAGTCTACAAGAATTTCTTGGACGACGTAACCCATGTGTTGCTGATGAGGATCCTTCTTTTAGGTTGGGTCGACTATCTCCTATGACTAAGTAGGTTAGGGAAAGTGACCGAGATAATGACATGGGATCTAGATGCACGCCATCATTCCCCCCAACCATCGGTTTAAGCTAAAATGATGAATTTCATATCTTAAATTTTAAAACTCCACATCTTTCTACTTACGCTATGCATTAGCGATATAATAGCACTTGTCGAAAGTTCTCTCTCACCTATTGAGAAGGGTAATTATCTATAGGGGATTGTGCCTATAGGAACCAGATCTAAAGTTCTCACTAAATGAGGATGAAATCTCTGGGTAGTGTCGTATCTACTATCTCATATGCCTTCTGAAAATTTCACCGACATGTAAAACACTCTTTTCATCAAAAAGGTCAGTGGTGAATTTTTGAGAATTAGATTTTTTAATTCTATGAGGGACAGATTCTCTTTCCATCTTTGGCTAGTCATATACATGTTATAATAGCAATAAAATATTTAAAAATTTAAAACAAAAATGAACACACCGTTCATCATGAAGAGTCTGAGAACACATCATCGCTAATTTGTAATCAATACTGGAGATACTGGAGCTACCATCCAAATTGGTTGCATAAACTTCCTTGCTATCGCCGCTGTAAGTAATTCTCCACCTGAAGCATCTGCATATTGTACACACCAACCTGTGCATTGGAGGATGACAATTGGAATGACCACTACTGCTACTGAGGTTTCTCAAAAGAGAGCCTTTATACTTAAAAGATTGATTCATTTTGAGGCGCCAGTCATGAAGAGAACCTTCAGGAAGAAAGTTTGTCATACACACGTGAATGAACCTAATTGAACCTTTCGCACTAGGAAGGCATGATATTGAAGCCTCCTCTTTTAGAGGAAAATTGAGGAGAAGGAAAAAGAAGGAGAAGAAGTGCTAAACCACGAGTTCAACAATTATTATCTGAATCACTAGTCATGTGACCAGACTTGATATCGAAAGCGAGTGTTCCCGTTCATAACAAGTTTGAAAATCTCAAGTAGGTAAAATGGAATCACTCTACTCGTGATATAAAATAATCATTTTGGGAGCATCGACACCAAGCTATAACCCCATAAAGGAGGCATCCCGAGACTCTATCCTCTAGAGTGCAGGGTGCTGAAACTTGTTAAGGAGAAAGGTCTAATGAAGTTATCAGAGAAAATGAGAAAGCTTCACCAAAAAGGTTACTCTTAGTGGGTAATGCTCAAGATTGTCCTAAGCAATTCCTACACGGTGAGCATCGGGGCTTGCAACTGAACCGCATGTTCGAGAATCTATTACCAAAAGGTCTCGGTAAAAAAGAAAAATAAATATGGAGGCTGAAGCCCCGAGAAGATGTAGTGATGTAGAAGCTTCTTCATTTGGAAGCAAGTTAACCTAAAGACAGTGGGAAAAGAGAAATGCAGAGCTGCATGCTCAACAGTTATTGTTCAAGCAAAAAATTGTATAGCCAGTCGTAGAACTAGAAATGAGTGTTTCAATCCATAATAGATTTGACAGCCTAAGATGGGTAAAAAGGAACAACTCTACTAGTCAAATCAAATAGTCCTTCTGGACTCAACAACGTCAGGTTCTAACTTCTCTAGTGAGTAAACTCAAAATGGTATATGCAAAAGTGCATCTAGTCCTCAAAGTTGCTAAGAAGAGATGACTGATAAAAAAAAATCAAGGTCCTGTCATCAGGAGATAGTGTTGCTCCTTCAAGAAGACATCTTACAACCCTAAAATTACTAATTCAAGTCTCTCACACGAGGATCGATCACACACACATGAATCCACCGTCGAAAGGTCCTGACAAATAGGTGAGCAAATTTGGAGGCCAAAATCTTGAAGTGAAATTACCTTACAGAAAGATAACAACATGACATCTTGACTAACCTCCCATAAAATCCACTCCTTATGCCAAAGTATTTGGAGCTGAAGTAGTCTTGCCACTTGAAGTTGAACTACCTTCACTATGAGTAGCCATTCAACACAATCTCACTTAAGATGAAAATATCTATCTACGGATGTGAGAATTTGATGGACTTGATGAGGTCAGGAACCAAGCTCAACAAAATCTAGAAGTCTACCTAGCAAAGATGTACAAAAACTTCATCATTGTATGTTATCTCACAAGATTACCCTCATCTTGAGGATGATCCGCTGAAGTACTTGATGACAAAGCCAGTGTTGATAGGTTGCTTGGCAAGATGGGCAGTATTACTTTTACAATTTGATATCACATGCGTTCCGTAGAAAGCAGTGAAGGGACAAGTCTTAGCAGATTTTCTAGCTGCACATCTCATCCCTGCGGACTCTTCTTTTAATGACAATTTGCCCGATGAACAAATTATGCTCATTCATAAAAGAGAAAAATCACAAATTTAGAAAATATACTTTGATGGAGCCTCATCGATCAAACAAGTACAATATCTAGATTTCCCAAGAGCAAGAGCAGGAATCAGCATCATCTTCATAACACCAGAAGGAGGGATAATGAGACAATCATATGGATTGATCGAACCAAGAACTAATAATGAAGTTGAATATGAAGCATTAGTGGTAGGTCTTGAAGAAGCTATTTTCATAGGCATTCAGAACTTGCATATTTTTGGCGATTCTCAGTTTATTATAAATCAAGTACTTGACATCTATAGAATCAACAAGCTTGAGTTAGCTTTCTATCAAAGTTCTTGAGCTTATGAAGCGGATACCAAATATCACACTAACTTCGAGTCTCGATCCAATATCAAAATTTGTTGCAAAATAGCTAAGGAAATGGCAAGTATGAATGATGATTATGTCATGATCGACATATTTACTCGACGAGTTCTAGAGCTAATAAAGTATCAATCCCCGTAGGTAGATGGGTTACCAAATTTTACCAAGCAGGATGCGACTCACGTTGCTCCTCATACTCCCCAAAATCAACAAGAAGTTGTATCAATAAGAGCTAAGAATGACATTACCTTAGAAAAGTAGTGTGAAGCCTTTGCTGTAGAAGAGTCACGTGATTGGAGGCAACCCTTCATTGACTACTTTAAAAAAGAAAAATTATCAAACGATAAATCACTAGAAGCTCAAATCGAGAAGAGAATGCTACGTTATGCTTTCGTCAACAACACTTTATATCGTAGATCCTTTAAACAAATATGACTACGATGCCTAAATGTAGATGAAGCTATCAAAGATGATGGTTGAAGTTCATGAAGGACTTTATGGTGCACATCAGTTAGGTCCCAAGATGGTAGTAAAGATCAATTGGATGGGTTATTATTGGCCTTCTATAGTGAGAGATTGCATTAATCATGCTAAGAAGTTTCATGAGTGTCAAATACATGAGAATCTCATCCATCAACCTCCAATTCTATTACACCCAATAATAGCATCCTGGCCATTTGAATGTTGGGGTACAGATGTAATTGGATCAATTGATTAGCTGGACATCGCTTCATCCTAGCAGCGATTGATTATTTCTCTAAGTGGACTAAAGCTGCTCCATTTAAGGAAGTTACTGCTGATTGAGTGATAAACTTCTTCACCATAATGTAGTTTATACATTTGGAGTGCCACGCTGAATAATTTTTGATAATGACACACCTTTCAAAAGTGCAAAGATTTATAGATTCATCGATCGACATAAAATTGATTGGCGATACTCTTCAATATACAATCCAAGAGCAAATGGTTTGGCAGAGGCTTTCAACAGAACATTAGTCAAATTGTTCAAGAAGATTCTCACTAAAAATAAGAGAGAATGACATACCAAGTTAGTAGAGGCTCTGTGGGCGTATCCAACTACCTACAAGATGCTGACTAAAGCCACTCCCTATTCATTGGTATTTGGGCGGCTTCTTCGCTTGAAGTTGAGTTGCCTTCACTTGAGTAGCCATCAAATCAATCTAGCGAAGATCAAAATACCCATCGAGAATGGAGGAACTCGGCGTGCTTGATGAAGTTAGACTACATCATCAAAATGGAGTCTATCGAGCAAAGATGTCGAGCTTTTGACCATATGGTGCGACCAGAACATTCTAAAGGAATTGGTTACAGTGTGAGAAGATCAATTGTCCTTAATCAAAAATTTGGTGGCAAATTTGAGCCTAATTAGGAAGACCCTTTTATCATTGAAAAAATATACCAAGGAGGGGCATACCAACTCATAAATTTAAAGGATGAAAGACCAATGTCACCGATTAATTGTCGTTACCTGAAAAAGTATTATACTTGACAAATGCATTCCCAAGGTACAATAAAAATCCTCTTGCAAGACAGGGGCATATTTTTTTAGTATATTTATTTAGGTTGACATCGTGTTTCATGCCGAGATCCCTAAATAAATATACTCCATATGAAAAAACTTTTCTGTGAAAATTCCCCTATTACATATGGGGCATTTTCTGATTTTTATATAAGGATAAAATCAATGGTGTATGTTAAAATCCCCTTTAGAGTACTTCAATTCAAATATGAATGTATTTGTATATTTTAATCTTGAAAATTCTCCTAAATGTACTTTAGAATTCCCCCTACAAGATAGGGGCATTTTTTTAGTTTATATTAAGTTTATTTTAGTTGACATCATGCCATAAGATGAGATCCTCAAATATATTCTAATTCAAGTTGACATCGAATGTTATGTCAAAATTCTTGAATATATCTATAATTATCATTGTTAAGTTGCATGTTCTTGCAAGAAAAAAAAGAATATATTTCTATGCATGAAAAGACAGCCCTAAATGTCAAGAAAATTATCTCCCAGATTTGCCAAATTTTGGAGATCAAGTCAAAAGAACTCCCGATTTTGGAAGCTTCAATCAACTGAGTTAGAGAAAATATCAATCTTTACATCCTGAAGTCTAAGACACGGAGGGGTTCTAAAGGTCGGACTCAACAAGCCCATAAATGGCCGAGTTCTGACGCTATTTTCACTCAACAAGCTGCCAGAAAAGGCCGTAGTGAAAGATCCTCGATTCGTCAGTCTGATGACAAAACTACCAATCCATTACAGCTTAAGTCGAAGACTCAAGTAGGTTCTAAAGATCGAACTCAATAAGCCCAAATATGGCTGAGTTGCTGACGCTCTCCTCACTCAACAAGCCGCAAGAAAAGGTCATAGTGAAAGAGCCGCCGCTCGTCAGTCTAATGATGATAGTTGTTTAATCTAAAATCATATCCAGCTTAGTGATTACAAGCAACTAAGATCCAAGAGATCTTTCTACTTGATCGATAGATCAAGGCAATCTTAGGAAACGTTCAATTCAGGGCTACGTCAAATCAATCTTCATATTACTTGTAAGGTGATATTTCAATCTATTCTCAAATGATCTGATCAAGCTCAAAGCACAGATTAAAGCCAATCTCCTCATCGAGTCTGTCAAAGTAGAAAGCACAGGACCGAGGAAGCAATTCCATAGTTCATACAAAGCCGATGGTTGAACTAAAAGAATTTTGTGGTTATTCATTCTGTTAAAGCACACGGTGTCAGGCTAATAACTCAACATTAACCTTATATAAGCCAGAAGACTGGGTCATCTATAGATATCCTTCAACAAATCTGTCAAAGCAGTAAGCATAGGGTTCATGGAGTGCATACACTTCCTGACAAGTCAATAGGGATAAATCAAATTAGTCCTTCATCAAGTCCGTTAAGTTCAAAGTTAGGACAAAAGGAATTTCAAATTTGTTCAAGCACGGATAAACTGATTCCCCAATGGAGTCATTCATCAAAATAAGCAAACCAATTCCTCCATCAAACCCAACCAAGCATGAAGATAGGATCGTAGGAGGCTCAAATCTGCAATGACATAAAAGAAAGAGATCTTCAGCAAAGCCATTGAAGTAAATAGTAGATGGTGCAAGAACTCTTATCTATCTGATAAGTCGATTCTGACAAATCGGTCAATCCCCATCATTTAACATGTCCTGAATAAGGCAATGTGCTAATGACGAATCCTGTCAAAGCTCCGAAAGCTACGGCAAGCGAAGCTGAAATGATCCAAGCTCTGTGGCTTGCTTCCTTTGTTTTTTTCTCTATGCAATTTTGTATCTAACGATCATTCAGTACTGCTGAATCAATTTTATTATTTGTTTACGATAAATGACCCAATAGAGCCTAGCCGAGGGTCTGAAATAGTCTGGCAGCTTGGTGTAAGTACTTCTCTAACTTGACACAGCTTTTCAGGAGAGAATAATTGAAAGGTGAGTTATGTATGCCCATTTTGTATCATTTTGTATCTATATTGTGCAGAAAGTGTATAAAAAAAAGAGAGAGGTGTAAAGAAACAAAATCTAGATTCATAAATTGTGTTGATACAAAATCTAGATTAGGTGGGTGTTCAGTCGAGTGGCCTAACAGCTCATCGCCAGCTTATGTGTTAGCTAAGCGCTCCCTCTCTTTATGCTTGACTTTCATAGTTATCTCAGAATTGACTATGCTATGAACATAATAGAGAGTCACTAAATCACCTAAATCTGGATTGATTGAAGAAGCGATACTTTCTGCTAGCCAGTGAGTGGCTCCGTAATGCAAGAAGAAAAATAGAAATGAAAGTTTAGTAGCTATTTCAAGATAAGAATGGAGTCCCTATAGGAACATTCATAACGTCGGATCACGGGAAGACTAGTGAATTAGATCTTGATTTTGGTACTTGTTAAAACTCAATATCAAGAGAAGTATGCTAGAGACACCTTGCTCGTGCTCAAATGATCGAGAATTTCCACGGATCGGATTGATTATGATTCCGGCTTATAGGTTTTCTACCCGGTTGAGAGATGCTCAAAAGACGGATTGGAGTTCGTTCTTGGTTCATCGCCATTCACCACCAGGGAGATCTCTTTGGAGACGAATCAGATAGGTTCCCAGAGAGGAAAATCGGAGAAGTAGGAAGAAAGAACTTTCAAAATAGAATTCTCATTTGTAGGACTTCACTTCAATTTCAATATTGAATTGAATGAATTAAGACTTTACTAGTGAAAAGAAAACTCAAAGAAAAAAAAGTAAAAAAAAAGGCTAGAAGCTAGTCATTCTTTCACATAAGTTCTTTTTTTTTTATTAAGGAACATAATTTCATCCAAAAGAGATTCACCCTCTGATTTGAAACATAGGATTTTAACTCTTCTTTAGAAAAGAAGGTAAGCTCTAGCGATGAAATCAAAGTCTTGGGGACTTATAACAGACGGTTTTTTTCAAAAATGCAGCTTTAGTTTTCTCTGTGAGCCTGATCAAAATGTATGTATAGTTTTCTTTTTTTTTGGTGGGGCTATGGTTAGCCTAACTAAGTTAGGCAGCGTCCCAAAGGAAGTCGAGTTCCAACACGAAAGTAAAGTCTTCTTTGGTAAAGTTCGCTCCACGAACCGGTATGCTTTAGAATCACCCTATATCGATTTTCATCACAACTCAAGTGGCTGCGAGCGATCCTGCAATCCGACTTCTCCTCCCGACTAGGCGATTACGTATGGTAGGGATGAAATGACTATGTCACGAAAGATATAGGGATGAAATAGGTTGACATAAAAGTCGTATGTAGTTGGTGAAAACGGAGATGAATAAGCCTTGGCAGCGGGAATCATTTTATAGAAGGCGGATATCTCACCCAGATAAAAGAAGCTCGACTATGTCATTAGTATGAAAGTCAGATATGAAGCAAAACAAGGGTTTCAGTCGGAAAAGTTGTACCTTGGCTATAACTATGAGATCTCTATAAGAGACAACCTCGTCCCACAGACATGAGACTAGTTCTCACAAGCTCATTTACATACATACTGAAGGCTTTCATTTCTTGTAGGCGGAGAAAGAGAAAAGAAAGAAAGGAGCGAGAATGCGAAGCTTGTGGTCAGTCCCTTTTCCAACTATATTTGAACTTGCAGAAGATTTTCTCTTCTTGGAAAGAGTTTGGTTACCAAGTTCAATTACCAAGTTCAAACCTTAGATTTTGATATATAAGTGCTAGGTGAGTTTCCAATCCATTTGGGTAGATAGTATGGCTTGAAAATGTTGAGCTAAGACTATAAAGTAAACAATTAGTCTGTCTTAGCCTTGACTATGGAACCTTATTTCCCCCCACTATCTTCCCCTTGAATCCGGTTGTAAGAAGGAAGGGCATTCTACTCCTATAACGGAGAGGAATCCTTCCACGAAGGAATGTCAATCAATTCATCTCTCCCTTTTACGTGAAGGGAAGGCGTGAAACGAAAATCTCTGGGGAATCTTTCTTTCTTTTGTTTTTTTTTTTCATGAAAGCGAAATGGAATAGAGTGCCCATATTTTGACCGAGAATACAAACACAAATTATCTTCGTTTAGAAACAAAATAATGAACTTCACGAATTCTCTCGAGAGTACTTTTCGGTTTAGATGACCTTCTTTAGTTCAGAACAACATCCATGATGACTAATTGAAAACAATCTATCTTATTCTCATCCAACTCATCAGACCTTGTTGTTCTGAGGGATTGGATGCTTTATGAAAGAAATTCTTAGCCCTATCCATTTTTCTTTAGTGGACTAGTGACTAAAACCATTTCTAGCCTGTGAGGTGGGACGAGATCTTAGTTGCTTTCGCACCTTCATCTAAGCAAGATAGTACCGACACCTTTGTGAGCGGATCTTTGATATCGACATTTTCTACATACTTTCCATACTTCACTAAAGATACCTTACTTCCAGTTGCCAAATAGACTTGGCCTGCTTTCTATATTTGCCAAGGTCGGTGGTCGGATTCTAACCCAGTCTTGGTTCCTTAAATAGGGTGAAGAGGATGGGGATGGATGGGAGATTCTCACAAGAGTGATGAACTCGATTCCTATTCACTAGGGCTAATTCCTTTTAGAAGGCTCACTTCAATCTCTTATAGCCGCTTTTTTACATTGGTTTACGAGCAGTAAAAGCTCATTCCGACTGTGGATAGGTCTCCCTTTCCGTTACCCATCGATGTTTCTTGATGATCTCGACTCTTTGCTAATCTTTGTGACTTGCATTAAGGAAGTTCTTGGTGCTACTTTTGAGCTTCTTGGGCAAATTCAAGAGCAATAGATTTTCTCAAAAGAAAATATGTGGGGATAGATCAATAATGTGCTTTATATAAATGAAGTGAGCTCCCCTAAGTACCTTCATCTCCCTTTGGGCGTAGGAATGCTAAACAAGTCTCTTTGTAAGCCCCTAATTGAGAAGATAGTGAAAAAGCGAGTGGATGGAAGATGAAGCTCTTGTCATGGTTTGGAACATGCCGACTTGTCAAATCAAGCTCCTCGCTCTTAGTGTGTCTTGGAATGAAAGCCTTTTGGGTCTCTGTGAAGCACATTAAGTCTCTTGTGCATTACGCTTCCTAGGGGAAGAAAGCACATTTTCTTTTCGTTTCATGGGAGAATATCAGTAGGCGAAGCGTGTGGTTTGGGCATTGTGAGTGTTTATGTGCAATGCCTCATACTAATCTATTATCTTTGGAAAATCTTGCGGTGTAATAGCACATGGAGCAAATGGTTGGCATGGAGAGATTTTGAGCAAAACATTTTGGGAGTGCAAATTACGCTTCTCAATCTTTAGTGTTTATAAAGCGACTTCGGCCATAAAGCATTACTAAAGAAAGTAAAGTCAAAAGCGGAATTTGTTGGACCTCACGGATTTGGCAATTCTTACGGTGGGATAATCTTGCGAGCTTGGTGAATATTGATAGAATGGTGTATGATCTAGGGTGTGGGAATAGCTTCAACCTTTATCGATATGGCACATGGGATCTTCCTCATCTGTCTGATATCTTTGGTGGCCTATTATTAGAACGTTATTATTCTTTGGCGGCGATGAACTTCGGATGGCGAGCTCGGGACCTACTCTTCCAGTTGCAAAGCGGTCATTGATTACTGACTTGCAAAACTATATTTGAGTTTGTCCGGCATGACCAGAAAACACCGGTTGCTTTTGTGGTTGGCTTGGAGGTTGAGGCTGGCTGTGGTTTGATTTCTTTCTATCTTAGGCGGTGACCTTGCTCTTTCCTCTGGACCCACTCGATCTCCGACGCATTTAGCGATAGATAGTGAGCATTGAATGAAGGAAGCTAACCTTGTGGCCGATAACTTGTAAGGCCAGGCGCCTCGGATCAAGTTCTTTCATGGCGATCACGTCCCGTGCCCCGGCGAGGGTTAGATTGAGATGAGCATAATCGAGAGAAAGATAGCGATAACCTTATAGATAGAGCGGTTGTGGGCTAATTCTTTCCTTCACCCGTGGTGAAGTAGAGTGAGGCTGACCGCGAGAAGCGGGATTGCTTATATCTTCCTCGGTATACCTAGAGGATATCCATTAGTAAATAAAGCAAATCGCGAGAACTCCGTTACATGAAAAGTCCTTTTTTTGTCCAAGATTCTTGCGATGACGAGATTCCCTCTAGCGGGATCAAACCTTCCACAAGATAGCATCCGTAAAGAGTATACCCTTCTCTCAAGAATTTTCATTGGTTGCGGATAATATCTCCGGAGTGTGTCAAGCCCTAAAAGGTGCGGAGCAAAGAAGTACCAACCATGTGGAATCAAAAAAAAGGTGTGGAGCAAATGCTTAATGTGGGATCCGAAAATTCGCCACCGACATCTTTCGATAAAAAAGGAAAGAAAGAGTTGTTTAAGTGTCGGTGATAATTTGAAAGATGAATAGTAGATAAGACACTACCAGATTTGTTCTCATTTGGTGAGAACTTTTATACTGGATTCGGTTTCCTATGGCAAGCCTATAGTTAATTACCCTCCCAATCTTGAGAGAGCACTTTCGATTAAGGCTAGTCAATGAATCGTTAAAGAAGCAGTATATAATTGCGGTGAGTGGAGTTTAGAACTTATGAAATTCATTATTTTAACTTAAAACTTTTGTGGGGAGCGATGTGGCGCGATCAAGATCCCATGGTTAGTCATCCGTCGCGATCCTGGTCCAGTCGAGGAGGTAGTCGACCAACGGAAGGATCCTTGTCGACACATGGGTTCACGTCGTCAAGGTGTCCTTGTAGACACAGGATGGAGTTTGTCTAAGGGGACAAATATAAGTCAACCTTAGCTAACATGGGCTTTTTTGCCCAACTAAATACATTCTACATTTCAAGCAAAGCCGTTGGGGAACATCTGAGGCGTGGACGTAATTTAATGGTGTCATATGGCGAACCACCCGGTCGGAGGGCTCAGTCATAACGCCATTTATGTGGTGCCATATCAGCGGCAAAACCAGCGAGAGAGGACACGGGCCCGCCACGGGCTTTAGGAATATTTGAGTGTGAAGGTAGTTATGTATTTAATTTGACATTAGCTCTTTGTGAGCAAAGTTTTCTTAATTTGTCACCCAGACAAACAATTGCGGAGGGGTGAATTTATTTTATTTATTTTTTTGTTTTAATTTAAATAATTCATTTCATTTTTTTTATTTATATTTTATTATTTTCTTTGGATTTTGATCATTTTATGATTGATTCAGATTTGAATATATGATCATTTATCATTGAAATTTTAATTATAATTACCCTTCTCGATCTTAGGGTTAATATCAATTGATAGACCTTGTCTACTCTAGGTTTTCTCTGAGAGGATGGGTCTAAATTCATTGTCTCAAAGTATAATCCTTCAAAACCTTGTCCACTCTAGTTTGAACATAGAGGATCGGGTTTGGGACTTTTCTTCACAGTTTGAATTTTAGAAACTATGTTAGTTGGATTCCTCTTGTATTATATGACATTAGCTTCTGGATATTGTGTAATTTGAAATTCTTATAATATCACATTTTAGGTTTTGTTAACGGGACGTGGAAGACCAAAGGATTATGTAGTATCTGTTCTTTTGTATTTGACTTAGTAATTACTCCAACATGTATAGATATAGATGTTCTTTGAAAATTGCATGGACATTAAGATGTCTCAATGTTGAAGTTTGATGTCGATTTTGAGTTTTGTTAACGCGGACGGTCCGAAGACCAAACCGGGAAGTGTAGCATTTGTTCTTCTGTATTTGACATGATTGTAATGCAAGCATTAGTTTTGATATGGGATTTTTAGGTTTTGTTAACGGACCCGGTCCGAAGACCAAACCGGGAAGATGTAGTCTTTCTTTTATATTTGTCTTGCATATGTCCCTAATGTTTGGACATTCCAACATACATCTGATTCGTTCTTTTAGAATGTTGTATGGACATTGAATGTCTAGTTGAAATGTAAGTGTAATTTGCAAGTTTGGATTTCAATATGACATTTTGGGTTTTGTTAACGGACGGTCAAGAGAGCAGGAAGTATAACATCTGTCGTTTTGCATTTGACTTGATTGTAATGCAAGCATGAGTTTTGATAGAGGATTTTTAGGTTTTGTTAACCCGGACCCAGTCCGAAGACCAAACCGGGATTATGTAGCATGGATCGAATAGTTAAGCAAAAAGAACATTGCTTCATAAGATCATAGATTTCATTTATCTTGCATATTAAAGGCATTCAAACTGAATAGAATGAGATAACACTTTAAATATACTGCTTGAATCATTTTACTTAAGCATTTTAGCATGAAGCCCTTGTCATTTATTTTCTAAATGATATATGACATACACACATATCTTTCCATGCATTGAGTGTCATATATGTCAGACGAGCAAAATGAATTTGAACTTTAAGTAAGTAATTGTCTATCTTATGAAGATTCGTGTAAGAACTAAGCGGTAAGCATCAGTAATTGTCATATAATATGATGAATGAGATAGGCATGAATAATCATATGCATGTACCTTCTTTTTTCTTCTTTTAAATACTTAAGACATTTCACATTTTTTTATCAAAATTTTGGTGACCTCGTCCAATAAAGCCGGAGACTAGGCCTTCCCACCGAAGAAGGCGTGCATGGTGTCGTGAGACACCGAAGTTTGTTATTACGCGAAGAGGCGTGCATGGGTTGTAACACGTGCATTTCCTTGCCGCGTTGGAACAAGCGTGAGCAACTTCATAACGGTTCCACGCGCGTTGGAACAACGCGTGAGTATCTATCCTGCCCGCCGCATTGGAACAATGAGCAGTACTTATAGCGTAAGTAATAAATTTTCATTCACATGTATATATGAAATTAAAGTATAAGCATTTATATATGACACATTTCAACTTTTTTTTTTTATTGAAAATTTGTGACCTCTCATCCCCATTTAAGGTGCCGGAGACTAAGCCTTCCATAAGAAAGGCGTGCATGGTAGGGTCGTGAGACACCTCGGTAGAAAGTTTATTTACCACCACGCCAAGAAAGGCGTGCATGGGGTATAATATAGCCGGTTTACGAATCCTTGTCTCGTGCTTATCAAAGTTTACAACGACCTCCGCTCTCCCCAGAGTTACCATGAAGGCGACGCCCACGCCAGAAGAGTGCGTGTGTGTCGTGAGACACCGCGGCTGAAACTTTGATAGCTAGCATTTCCACTTGCGGATATCACATATCTCAAGAATAAAGATGAAATTTACACGAACCCTTATCTCGTGCTTATCAAAGTTTACAGACCTCCGGCTCTCCCATGAGGGGTTGCCATGAGAGGCAGCGCCTGCGCCAAGAAAGGCGTGCATGGTGTCGTGGTGCATGGCTTTGATAGCTAGCATTTCCTGATTAGCGGATATCACATATCAGAGTATAAAGATGAAATTTACACTTATCCCGTGCTTATCAAAGTTTACAACGACCTCCGCTCTCCCATGAGGTTACCATGAAGGTGAGGCGCCCTGCGCCAAGAGTGCGTGTGTGTGGTGAGACACCGTTGCTTTGATGGTAGCATTTCCATGTTGGAGAACATGGTAGGTACTTATATCACAAATTTAAAGCTCGCATATGCATATAAACATGTTTGCATATATACTTAAACAAGACAGCATTTAATGAGCATTGCATTTTCATCACTATTTCACCTTCCATTCTTCTCATTTTGAATATAAAAGAGGACATATCTTTCTTAAAGCCCACAAGTAACATAGCAATTAAAGGTCAAGAGATATGCATATATTTCATCTTTCGCTGACAAATAATCATAAAGAAAATTTTGCATATCCTACATCTTCAATTCTCAACATTTTCATATGTATGCAAGATAAAAGATGCAATAGAAAGGAAATCCATATAAATCATACTTCGTCCCAAAATAAACTTGCTTTCTTTTCATTTCTCATAATTCAAGAGCAAGAAAAAGGCATAGAACAATGTATCTTGCATGATTCCAACCTCCAAATACTCATGGACAGAAACATATAATTATTTTAATGCAAGATAGAGACATGGCAATTGCTTTTGAGTAAAGTATGAACAACGGGCAAGATGCAACTTTAATGAAACTAAGCACCAAAATGAAAGCTTTAAACTTGCACAAAGCCACATTTCAGATTGTATTTCAAAGGCTAATTAACTGATCACAAAGAGGAGGAAAACAAAGTCAAGTCAATCAACCCTTCCCCATCCTCTTCCTTTATCATGATGATTATATGAAATTTACTCCACATAGATTAAGCAATCACACTATGTTTAATAAATCCAGAATCTGAACTCTCCCCTTTATAAGATAGCCACTTTCATGATTGCAAGTAATCAAATAGTGGAAAGAAAAGCGAAACAAGGTAACCTAAAGCTTGCAATATTTAACCCATTCAAACAACATGACAACCTCAAATCTGAAAAGAGATTGAGACAACATAAAAAAAAAATGAATTTCAGCTTTTAATTAACATGAAGGGAGCAAGATTTCCATCACTAAAATCCAAGCTTTGAGCCCTTATGAAATTTAAGATCACATTGCTCCTTTCTTTTCTATTAGTTGCTAGTTTAGATTTTACCAACAAACACAAAACTACTGACATAAAACTCCCCAAAATTAGAAAGAGAGCATCGATTAAATGACAAGTGTCTTAGTCGGCTAGACAGAAGGAGGAAGAGGGAAGAAGAGTTTGCTTTGTTTTGCTCAGTGGAAGGAGGAAGAAAGGATTTCCAGACTCCAACCACAAGGAGAGCCTTCAGTTAAACCATCAACCCAAAATCACATGAATAGAACACATAAGGGTAAATCAAATCATTTCCTTCAAGAGAAACCCAGCATAGCAAAGTACAACCTAAGATTGAAAGCGAAATAACACGGAGGTTTTGGTTGGAAGAGGAATCGGGATGGATCGAGATCTCTGTTTGCTCTAGAACTCGATGTGAAGAGAGAGGAGCAGAAGGCCGTGGGAGGCTCAGAGAGAAGGAGGCTGCTGAGGAGGTTCTCAGCTTCGGGGAGGCGAGAGTGAGAGAGGAGAATCAGAGTATCTGCCCTAGAGCTTGATCAGACGAAGCGAGGCGAAACAGAAAACCAAGGCGTGAGAAGGAAGAAGCAGTGAAACAAGAGCAAGGGAAACCAAAGCGAGAGGAGACCGAAGCGGAGAAGGGAGAGTCGAGGCGTGAAACTTCATCGAGCGGGAGGCAAGAAGCGAAAAAAAATCGTGAAGAATGAAGTCAACGAGGGATAACCCTCGTTTAGAGCCGCGAACTCGATTGGTCGAAGGAGCGGATTAGGTAGGAATTAAAGTGGATTAAGAGATTAGGCAACCATTAGTCCCTTTAATTATAATTTAATATTATTTTATGTGATTAATTTATGCACTAAACCTAGCGATATGGGTGTCAATTTAGTATTTATTGTGCGCATAATGGCACGATCAATTTGATCGAGATCGTTTAAATGTGACGGTTGAAGTAAATTCAAGTCGCGTGGTCGCTTAAATTCGACCCTCGCGCATACTTTCGATTCGACCGCGAAGGTGTCGTTTGATAGGTTTCGACGTTTGGCGGCGACGGCCGATTTATTTCGAGCGGGTCGTTTAGGCGTCGTCGGCTTCCGACTTTGATATCGCAATTTCATGATAATTTGATTTTAATTATCCGATCGATCCTTAATTGATTCAAAATTTTTTTTGATTAATTCATTTTAATATTTTCACGCGTCGTCGTCAATTAAAACGAATTTGATTGGTTCGGATCGCGATTTGAGGGATTTTAAAATCCACCTTATTTATTTAAATTAATGTCACACATAGTTGTAGGTCAACAAATGCCCCCCAACAAACATGGTGCGCGCATGGAGCGGACCGTGTTTTTTGTACACTAGTTGACCTTGCGGATCTCCAAGAGATTTGCTTGGATGTCAGTTGTAATTTCTACAACTCTCTTAATATACGATTTGCCCTTTGATAGAAGTGGGTATAACTCTCGGGTTGGGCAAGCATTTGCATTTTATCAGTTCAACTGCAATAGCTCGTTGAACTGGTATTTGTT
This sequence comes from Cymbidium sinense, assembly GCA_021442155.1. NCBI lineage: Eukaryota > Viridiplantae > Streptophyta > Magnoliopsida > Asparagales > Orchidaceae > Cymbidium > Cymbidium sinense. The sequence goes on from CM038225.1 coordinate 115,723,440, forward strand.
GTCATTAGTCCAATGTTTTGTGCTTGATGGACTAGATGAAGGAGATGATTTGACTTGCCATCATCAACTTGTCAAGAGAATTTGATGCATCTTCAACCCTAAGTTTTCTGCTTTGGCGGGCTTGTTGAAGACTTCCTCCTGAGAGCTTGAAATTTATATTTTCTCCTCCTGTCCTGGCTTTGTGCCTTAGCGGACTTGATGGAGTTGATGAGATGAGAATGTCTTCGGTCCTGTGCTTTGTGCTTTGACGGACTTGTTGAAGATTCCATCTCAAACTTTGGCATTTGCATTTTCTCTGTCACGGCTTTGTGCCTTGGTGGACTTGATGGTGAGATGAGAACATCCTGGTCACTGCTTTATGCTTTGGCTTGTTGAAGACTTCATCTCGAACTTTGGGATTTGCATTTTCCTCACGTCGGCTGCCTTGTGGACTTGAGTTGATGATAGAAATATCTTGGTCACGTGCTTTGTGCTTTGGGGACTTGTTGAAGATTTCATCTCATTAGTATCTTGTGCCTCCTTTATCACGGCTTCATGCCTTGCGGCGGTTGATGGAGTAAAATCAATTATCTGTCTGAAATTACGCCTAGCTTTACGCTTTTTGGCTTGTAGAAGGATAAATCTTCCCACTCTGAGCTTGTGTTGGATCAATGGCAAGAGTCATCAGTCTGTGCCATGTAATGAACATGATGACAAAACTCCCTTAGTTGACCTTTAGCACTTGCGAACATTGGGATAGCTTCTTGGTCCTGCTTTTTTGCTTTATTGGACTTCTTGAAGAAGAATTTCCTTCGACCTTTGCTTTTGATAGACTCTTGAAGGAGTTGAGATTTTACATTTGTATTTGATTCCAAACTCGGCTTAGTGCCTTCTCGAGTAAGGATATATTTGTTTGTTGTAGAATTTTGAAAGATGACCTTATGACCGATAGGGATAATTTCCCAGTCTGGGCCACTTGAACTCACCAAGTTGGAGAGATTTGGGGATTTGGATGCTCTTGTCTTTGAACTAACGAAGTAGGAGGATCCCTTACTACGGCCTTTGTGGCGTGTTGAGTAAGCAGTCACGACTTCGGCCATATTTTGGCGTGTTGAATCAGACTTATACACCCTTGAGTGTGGACTTGAGCAATTGATGAAGATTTTATCCTCTAGAGATGGGGATCTCTTACTACGGCTTTGTGGCGTGTTGAGTAGCAGACACTGACTTCGGCATATTTGGCGTGTTGAGTCAGACACCTTATGCACCGGCTCGAGCCTTTAGATTTGAAGTGGGATGATAAATGTATATCCAACTTGGTTTGTTGAAGTTTGCAGACTTGAAAGTTTTCTTCCTTGATCAGTAAGACTTTTAAATTTGAGCATTTGAATACATAATTTTGAGTATGTATGTAGGGATCTCACATGTCAACCAGAGAAAGAAAGGTTGTTATCGAGAACTCATACTTTACTATAAAACTTTTAAAATGCTGAACGATTTTTTTTATTTAAATCGTTCTTATGTTACAAGAGAATTTCAATGAAAACTTGATTTGAATACATAATTTGAGTATGTATGTGGGATCTCGCACCGATGTCAACCCAAAGAGAAAGAAAGGCCCCTGCCTTATGTGAATACTTTACTTACTATAAAACTTTTAAAAAATGCCCCTGCAACAGGGGATTTTATTTTATTTTGGAAATGCGTTCTTGTGTTACAAGAGAATTTCCAATGAAAATTTTCATAAGTGTTTGACAATAAGATTTTCAAATGGGATTTGTCCAATCACACTTTCATGTGTAATATTTCTTTAAATCCGCTTGATCGGCATTGGTCTTCTCACCTTTGAAGTCCAATGAGCGATAGGCTCTCCTTGATATACCTTTCGATAACAAAAGGTCCTTCCCAATTAGGTTCAAATTTACCGCACAGCGATGAGGGATGATTGGTCTTCTCGACCATTCTCCTTCACGAAAAGCTCGAGCGTCAGATGATCGAATGCTCGGACATCCCCGATATACTTCTAGATTTTGCGAGCTTGGAGCGACCTCGTCGCATCAAGCTCTTCCATCCGTGAGCATTCTCATCTTGGGTAAGATTTTGTTGAATGGCTACCTGAGCGAAGGTAGTTCAACTGAGTGGCAAATCGCACCCCAAACACTAGTGCATGGGGACTTTGTAGGAGTTTTGTAAGTGGTACGAAGCCCATAACGCACAGTTTGGTATGCCACTCCCTTTTATTTCTTGTGAGAATTTTTCTAAGCAATTTGACTAGTGTTTTATTAAATGTCTCCATTTGCTCTGGATTATAAATTGAATAATATCAATCAATCTTATGTCGATCAGAAATTTATAAACTTTAGCACTTTGATCGAACCATTATCGAAATGATTCTGGTACACCAAATCTGTAGACGATATTGTGGGTAAAGAAGTTAGTCACTTGTTCAGCTGTAACTTCTTTAAATGGTGCAGCTTCAGCCCACTTGGAGAAATAATCGTGGTCAAGAATGAAGCGGTGACCACCGATGATGGCGGATCAATTGGTCCAATTACATCCGTCCCCAGCCTCAAACGGCCAAGATGCTATCGTTGCAACGGATTTGAGGTCGATGAATTATGTTACCATGGACTGCATTCATGGCATCTCATGATTGATACAATCTTTTACCATACGGCCAATAGTATCCAATTCTTTTAATTTTGAAAGCCATTTTAGGACTGATTGGTGCACCACAAAGTCCTTGATGGATTTCAACAATTACTTTGTTGGCTTCTTCTATTCCCAAACATCGCAGCCACATCTCTGCTCAAGGATCTACGATATGTAGTATTGCCAACATAAGCATATAAATAAGCCTTTTCTCAAGTGCATTATCGACTTATTGCTTGGCAATTTGCCTTCCTTGAAGTTTGTCTCCGCCTTCCTTTCTCTACTATAAGAATTTCATCATGTGGTTTTAGCGCTCGCAGTTGGAGGTTTTCTTCTTGAATTGAGGCTTGTCTTGAAGAATTTGTAAGAGGAGTGTAAGGAGCAACATGATGCACCCTGGCGATTGTGTTTGATGACCCCTCTTCCAAATGGGATTTTAAATTTATCGGCTCTAGGACTAAAATACACTAATTAGTATGTAATCATCGTCATCCATACTGCCATTTCTTTAGCTAATTAGCTAACCGCTTTGCTATTCCTAGCTCTGAGACTGACAATGACATTTGAATTTGCTTCATAAGCTCGAGAACTCGTTTGGTAGGCCAATTCAAGCTTGTTGATTTTGTAAAGGCCCAACACTTGATTGATGACGAGTTGAGAATCGCCATAAATTTGCGACTGGACTCCCATGGAAATGGCTTCCTAAACCCGCCACCAACGCTTCATATTCTCCTCGTTGTTGGTTCGGTTGAGTTAATTTTATAAGAATGTTATGCCACCGTGTGATCAAGATGAGACCGATACCGCCGAGCCTTTGGAAGATTTGAGGGTTGAGTGTATCTAATGGAAAGCTCCATCAAAATACAACATTTGTTTTTTCTTTTTCATATATGTGCATGATTTGCTCATCGGAAGATCATCATTGAGCAATGAGTCTACGGTATGGGATGAGCGAAGAAAATCGCTAGAATTTGCCCCTTCACCGCTCGGGAACATATGTAATATCAAATCAAGTAAGAACACATCGCCAGCGACTGTCAACGTTGGTCTTATCAAGAACTTCAACGGATCGATCCTTGAGATAAGGGTAATTTTATGAGACAACATGTAATGACGTAACTTTTGGGCAGCAAAAATTAACGTCAAACAATGCTTCTCAATTGGAGAATAACGCACTTCCGCTCCTATTAGTCTTCGACTAATATAGTATAGAGCATTCTCCTTTCCTTCATCATTATGTTGCGCCAACAAAGCACCTAGAGATTCTTCTAGTGCTGCTGTGTACAATATAAGAGGCTTTCGATCGGGGCTGCAAGAATAGGTGGATTCAAGATATCTTTTGATACCGTCAAGGCCTCTTGACATTCTTCATCCCACTTGAAAGGAGTATCTTTCTTCATTAATTTTGCAAAGGGTCGACATCTCGTGATTTGATATAAATCTTCTAATGAATGCGAGATGTCCTGTATGGAGCAAGTTGACTAAGACTCCTTGAGGAGGCATTTCGACAATCGCTTTGATTTTGTTGGGATCGATTTCAATCCTCCACGACGCACAACATATCCAAGGAACTTTCAAGAAACTCCAAAGCGCACTAAGAGGATTCATCTTGAGATCATATTTTCGATTCTTTCAAGACGATCCTTAAATCATCGAGATGATCTTTGCGATCTATACTCTGACAACGAGGTCATCAACATAGCACTCTACTTTTGATGAATCAACTCGTCAAAGATTCGTGTCATAGCCTTTGATATGTAGCTCCAAAGATTCTTCAAGCCAAAGGCATGACCAGATAGCAATATATGTCAATCCCTGAATGGTATGCCTCTCATCTTCGTGAGCCATCTTGATTTGATTATAACGCGATCCGTCCATAAATGAGAACATGTGGTTTGAAGTGTTATCCACCAACGCTCGATACGAAGCGGAAAGTCATCCTTTGGACATGCTTTATTTAAATCATACGAAATCAATCGACATTCTTCTTTCACGGGACAATATTAGCTATCCAAATGTATTTTTCTTCTCGAATAAAACCACCTTCAATGAGCTTCTTGGTTTCGCAATTACGTTCTTCAACCTCCAATCTCATTCGCCAGGCTTGCTTGACGGTGCATCCAATTGCTAATTTGTGAACCGCAATATCGGGATAAGCGGCATTTCGCATATGTCCAGAAAAGCAATCCTGAATTCTGAGCAAGATTTTTAATTCTTCCATTTTATCTTAAAAGTAGAGCACGATGAACGCGGGCGAGGATCCTCCTCCTTCCCAAATTAACTTCTTGTTCATCCATAGTAGCCTCCCCACCATCTTCAAGCTAAGCCGGCTTTCTACTTCTTCATTAGTGAGACTAACGTTAAAATGACATTCTCATCTTCATCACTCAACTCCCTCGCACAACGTAATGTGTATATCCTGTGGACCGTGTCTTGGATAAAACCAAGGCCTTTAGTAGTGTGTTTATTTCTCTTACCAATGGTTTGAGAACCTTTTGGGTACCACATCATTTCAAAGAGCTTAGTCCTTTGCTTACTCGCTCCAGCCTGGACCCCATGCTTGCGCATCAGATTTTGCATCTTTGGAGAGTAATATTTTGGCATCCTTATGGGCATAGCTTCTTCTTCTTCAGATAACTGCATTACCCAATCAGGATCTTCTTCTTGACACCCCTCGGATTTATAAAACAGGCTTCTTGGCCCGTGCTTTCCAGGGAGAGGAGGTACATAGAAGGTCACCAATTCCTCGACTTTATGAGTTTCTCGAGGGGTGATTTCTTTAAAATGTTGGGGAGGAACAGGAGTGACTACGAGTGTAGTCTCCGCTGCTGATGGATCTATGATTGTTTTAAAGTAGGTGCATTGCACCCTACCTTCAAAAGCAGATTCGAACTCATAATCAGAGTCAAAATGTTCTTTTTCAGCCAGAGCTTTACTCGAAGAGTCATGCGGACCTTTGGATTTAGAAGGAACACATTCATCTTCTTCAAGATCACCTTCTAGATGAGGGATGTGTTATTGATTTTGGACTGTTCTTTATATCCCTAGGAATATTTGGAACAACCTCTTTTCCTTTATTCATTTTACCTTCTCCCTTCTTCTTAACTTGTTCTTTTATGGGTTTTGAAGTAGATGCGATTTGCTAGTTGTTTTGTTAGCTTTGATTCCTTAGGAAGGAAATAACTGGCATCTTGATAAATCTTCATTTCATCACCGCAAAAGGTTGCATGTCACCCACAATTTGGCATTCTTCTCCATCCTTTGTATATTTCATACATTGATGCAATGTAGATGGGACAATACCATACTTATGAAGCCATGGTCACCCAGAAGGGCTCTGAATGAAGTATCTGCATCGATCACATGAAATTTAGCTTCGTAGAGGTCTCCAAATTTAAGAGGAGGACTAATGACCATAGTTTTCTCCCCTTCATTGAAACCTTGAACCATGACTTTATCTCATCCCGGATGTTGTACATCTAGAGATAGCCATCTAAGAGTTCTCAAGTTCAAGATTCACGACGAGGAACCGGATCAATTAAGATCACGGTATTATAATTTCATCACTTTCACAGTAACATACGAGGGATCAGGTCTCTCCCGGTGCATTAGATCATCTTCGAAAATGTGACGATTGGAGGCTCTTGAACATGCAAGGTCTCGTTAGACGCTGAAAGTATTCAACTTTCACTTTGAGAGCTTCAATTAAGGTATTACGGAGATCTCCGACATTAGAAGTGCTTCAGATACACTAAGTCGCTAGAATTTTCCTTAGATGGGATAGAATATCGATCTTTTGATGATTCTTATTTGAATCCTTAGGGATAACTTTTCATTGACTTCAATTTCTTTTCCTTTATCTTTATTCATTGGCTCTTGTTGAGATGGTAGCACTCGACCACTTCTCAACCCATTGAGCTACTTCATTTGCATCAATCTTCGATGACTCGCTTATTTCAAAGATCCGCCTGCCTAATGATAGACTAGAAGATTCAGAATCACTGCCCAATTTTACATTTTTTATGTTCGTTGATATGGTGAGCTCTGATTCATCTTCATCTGGGAAACAGAGTTCCTCTAAGCTGTTATCAACTTCATGCATCATCAAGCAAGACTCAGTAGGAAGTTCTTCAGCTTCTTCCCCTGCTTCTTCATTGATCTGAAGATTTGAAACGAATTCTGCAAGCGTGATAGGTCGCCTTGATTGTATAATCTTCCATATTATTGATGATCTTTGTGTTACGGACCATCAATAGTAGTGGTAACATTTTGTGCTATCGCTTCTTCTTTTATTTAGTTTATTTTTTGTTTGGCAGGTTTCTTAGCCTTCCATTGCGGTATTTGGCTAGGCTGTCTTTCATGAGATGAACTAGCCTTCCCATAACTTAGGTTTTGTCTCAACTCAAGTACGGGCTCAAGTGGTGATTTCCACTGAATACCTGGAACGCCTTCCAATTGCTTTAACATTTTTACAGTCTTTTTAGAGACTGCGGCCTGCCATCCTTCATCATCGACCAGCTTCTCTTTGCCTTTATCATTGCTTGATAATACTGGAGATGAGGTGATTACTTTGGTGGATTCTTTCTTCGGACGCACCAATACGCTGTCCGATAATGTGAATTCACCGTTTCTATATTTTCGCTCTAGCCAATCTTTGAATATGTAGCAATCTTCGGGATGGCAGCACGATGATATGGACAATAGTTAGGATTATCGCTTGTCCGACCTCTTGGTCTTTTACACTCTGGTAGTTGGAGACCTACTTTTAGTGCATGTTTAAACAATTTGGCCACACTTTCCCTCTTAAAGGAATACTCTTTGTTCAACTTTTCTTTTAGGGTGGGGCCATTGAGTCATTCTCCTTTTGTTTGTCTTGGTCTCGCCTTCACTAAAGCGACCTCGAGGTACATCATTACCTCCAAGTATGAGCTTGGGTTGTGGAGCAGGATTGAATGACTGTCTTGGTTTTTCTTGATAGACAGGTAGCCTTTCTTTGTCTACGTTATAGACTAATCGCTTGCCTGTATCCTTCTTGTATGAGGTGGAATGCGTTTCACCTTTCTTTGGGTCTGGAGCTTTTGCTCTTTTGAATTTATCTTCTTTGGTCAGACGGGATAAATTTAATTTCTCAATTTAACCCTATCAAGCGACTCTTGAAATGTAATTGATTGAAGCCATAAGATAAAGCCATCTTATCATCGATGTTGCCCATCAATAGTTGGATTGCATGCTCTTCTTCTTGTTGCTCACATTTCATACTCATATTTCGCGTAATATATCAGTGACTCATCTTTCTTTCCTTCTCGAGGCGAGATCGATGTTGTCTTTTTTAGCGAACCTTTTAACGATATTTTCAAGTTGGCAAAAGTCTTGGAGTCATTGATAACTTCGACATACCATTCGCGGTCGAAGTTAAATCTTGGGTGGAATAATAATGCATCGTTACCCCGTGTTCTGCGGATGCTTTGGGGGAGATCTTTGCTTGGGATTACCATTCCCGTCGAATAGATTGAACTTTGGCATTGAATATCCCTTTGGATATGGAATTTGATCATACTCCGCGGGATATGGGCGACCTTTGCTCACCAACTTTTCTGCCTGCCCCGCAGCTATAACAGCTTTAATCTTCTCATTCAATATAATATCAAGTTGAGAGACTGTCACGGCTTCAGATATAGTTTGTATATTCTGAGAAGCAGGTTGCCGAGCTGACTCGTTTATTTCAATCCTCGCTTCAGGCTCGATTTGGACCCTTGAAGCATGTGAGATCAAATTTATTGGAGGATTGTCATTGGCATTGCTGGAGGCTTGATGATTATTTGGGGGGACAGGTGTTGGACTGCATGATATTTCTGCATTAAGCGCATCGCCAGCGGTCATCGCAATCATTTCTCATTTTCACGTTCAAGCGGCGATTTCTTTATCTTTGGCTTTCATCGAATTTGTCTTTGCTGCCCAAAGTGGTAGTATCGATGAAGGTGGGATTTTCTTCTTCTTCTTCCTCTTCTTGTTGCTCCTCTCACGAGACTTCGGAGGATGCTTCCTCTATTTGAACATTTTGTTGTTCTTGAGGTTGAGGAAAATTGTTATGCGGCCTTTAGGTTGATATTGGCGCACAGGATGGCTCACCAACTTTGCACCATATACACTTCTTGCGTTGTTTCTCCTCTTCTTCTTAGTCCTCTTGGACGAATTTTGGTCGGCGTCTCCGATGAACTTGATTCCAAGTGTGGAATCGAAATTTCTTCAGTTAGAGACTTGATCAGTTAACCTCCTCTTGATGGGATGAATTGATGGCGGGATCCCGGAGGATTCTCCAAGGTGTCTAATTATCTTTTCATCGTTGGGGCCCTTTTTTAGGCTCCCATGTTGATATTTGAGTTTGGCGGATCTCAGAATTCACACGGATGTCACGCCATGCCTTTGCCACAGAGCAATTTCTTTTTTGAGGCTGAGCCTCGGTCTGCTGCCACCCTTCCAGGGACCTTTGGTGGTGGATTCTGGCAGCGGTCCAAGTGTCACCAGATGTTCATTGTGGGACATGAATATGTTGGCGTCTGTCATTTGAGTTGCGGGATGGGGTCTCTTGAGGCGATCCTTAATAACAGGACCTTGGTATTTTCTTTTCATCAGTCCCTTCCCCTTGGCTACTTGGAGAACCCGATGTACTCGTGCAGATATAGTTTCGGGTTTCCTCGCGAGGAGGCTGGAACGATGTTGTGGGTCAGGCTGTTTGGTGACGGTAGAGCGTTGGTTTAACCCACTTAAGGTTATCAAACCGATTATGGGTGGGCTCACTTGTTGGTTCCAATTGGTTATGTTGTGCCCAGAAGTGTTGAGCATGCACGACTCAGATTTCTTTTCTTCTTTGCCTCGGCTAAGCTTGCCTCAGATGAAGAAGCTTTCATACCTCCCGAGAATGGTGGTGGATTGTATTATTCGAGGGACAAAAGAGTCCCCGATAATGACCCTTCATGATTGGTGTCTCAAGGGGCGAGCCTCTCAGGCGATTGTTTCTTTTGAAGTGACCCTACAGTGGGGGTCACAACTCAGACCTTTTAGAGATTCTTTGCACATGGCGTGCGGGATGAGTTTACACTTGACAAGTCGAGAGCTGCAACTTGCTCATTCAAGATGGTGGAAATCCACTACCAAAGCGGATGGTAGCTCGTGCTTCCGCATTGATGGCGTTAGCCAAGCGGATGTTGGCACTAGAAATGATGGCAGTGTGTAGTGCCATTACGGAGTTTAAAGGTAAAATTAGCAATTAAAATAAGCACTATCACCTTACTTCCAAAATATAGGTATGATAAGAAAACATACTAAACACATGCACTAAATAAAATCTCAAATGACTTAAGACTTTATTTAGAAAACTTTAAGTTGTCAAGTTTAACTTATCATTCTCATTTCATTTTCATTTCATTTTTTTTATACTCCACTGATTATAACTTAGATTTGACTAGCCAAAGATGGAAGAGAAACACATCCCAGTAGTGTAATCTGTGGGATCAGAAATTAGACATCTTTCGATAAAAGGAAAGAGTTGTTTAAGTGTCGGTGATAATTTGAGGCGGATGAATAGTAGATAAGACACTACTAGATTTCTCATTTGGTGAGAACTTTTATACCTGGTTCAGTTTCTATAAAGCCCCTATAGTTAATTACCCTCCCAATACCGAGAGAGCACTTTCATTAAGGCTAAATGAATCGCTAAAGAACCAGTATATAATTGCAGTGAGTGGAGTTTAGAACTTATGAAATTCATTATTTTAACTTAAAACTTTTGTGGGAACGATGACGCATCAAGATCCCATGGTTCTTATCCGTGTCGCGATCCGGTCCGCTTAGTCGAGGAGGTAATAACAACCAAAGGATCCTCACAAGAACACATGGGTTACGCCGCCCAAGGTGTCCTTGTAGACTGGGTGGAGTTTGGGGGACAAATATAAGTCAACCTTAGCTAACATAGGGCTTTTTTGCCCAACCAAATACATTATACATTTCTCAAAGAGCAAAGCCGTGGGGAACATAATGCGCGCGGACCGTAATGGTGCCATATCGCGCGAACCACCGTCGAGGCTCTCAGAACCGCCATTTATGTGGTGCCATATCGCAAAACCACGACGAGGACACGCCAGCCCACGGGCTTTAGGAATATTTGAGTGTGAAGGTAGTTATGTATTTAATTTGACATTGGCTCTTTGAGCAAAAGTTTTCTTAATTTGTCACCCAAGACAAACAATTATGAGGGTGGATTTATTTTTATTTTTTTAGTTTTAATTTAAATAATTCATTTTTTTTTTTATTTATATTTTGTTATTTTCTTTGGATTTTGATCATTTTATGATTGATTGATTTGAATATATGATCATTTATCATTGAAATTTTAATTATAATTACCCTTCTCGATCTTAGTTAATATCAATCGATAGACCTTGTCTACTCTGTCCGTTTTCTACAGAGGATCGGGTCTAAATTCATTGTCTCAAGAAGTATAATCCTTCAAAACCTTGTCCACTCTATAAATAGAGGATCGGGTTTGAGACTTTTCTTCCGAGGATTTGAATTTTAGCTATGTTACATGTCTTGTATTATATGACGTAATTAGCTTCTCGATATTATTAATTTGAAATTCTTATAATATCACATTTTTAGGTTTTGTTAACGACCCCAAGACCAAACCGGATTATGTAGTATTCTTTTATATTTGACTTAGTAATTACTCCAACATGCATATGGATATCTGTTTCTTTGAAAATTGCATGGACATTAAGATGTCTAATGTTGAAGTTTCGATGTCAAATTTTGATTTTTGAGTTTTGTTAACTCGGACCCGGTCCGAAGACCAAACCGGGAAGTGTAGCATTTGTTCTTCTGTATTTGACATGATTGTAATGCAAGCATTAGTTTTGATATGGGATTTTAGGTTTTTAACCGACGTCCAAGACCAAACCGGGAAGATGTAGTATCTGTTCTTTTATATTTGTCTTACTTGCATATGTCCCTAATGTTTGGACATTCCAACATACATACGAGTATCTGTTCTTTTAGAATGTTGTATGGACATTGAATGTCTAGTTGAAATGTAAGTGTTTGATTAATATGACATTTTGGGTTTTAATTAACCAAGACCAACCGGAAGTATAACATCTCGTTTGCATTTGACTTGATTGTAATGCAAGCAGTTTTGATAGATTTTTAGGTTTTTTAACCAACCAAGACCAAACCGGGATTATGTAGCATGGATCGAATAGTTAAGCAAAAAGAACATTGCTTCATAAGATCATAGATTTCATTTATCTTGCATATTAAAGGCATTCAAACTGAATAGAATGAGATAACACTTTAAATATGCACACTGAATCATTTTACTTAAGCATTTTAGCATGAAGCCTTGTCATTTGTTTTCTAAATGATATATGACATGCAATTTATATCTTTCCATGCATTGAGTGTCATATGGCATAATCACTGCAAAATGAATTTGAACTTTAAGTAAGTAATTGTCATGCTATGAAGACTCGTAAGAACTAAGCTGCATAGGTAAGCATCAGAATTGTCATATAATATGATGAATGAGATAGACATGAATAATCATATGCATCTTCTTTTTTTTTCTTCTTTTAAATACTTAAGACATTTCACATTTTTATTTATCAAAATTTTTGCCATCCCCAGATATGCCGGAGACTAGTTTTCCCACCACGCCAAGAGTATGGTGTCGTGAGACACCTCGAAAGTTTATTCCCACCACGCCAAGATGCATGGCTAACACACGATTTCCTTCCTCACACGCTGAACAACGTGAGCAATTTATCATATCAGTTTCCCTGCCACGTTGGAACAACGTGAACAGGTACTTATCACAAGTTTCCCCGCCGCATTGGAACAATGTGAACGGGTACTTATAGCATAGAGTAATAAATTTGCATTCACATGTATATGAAATTAAAGTATAAGCATTTATATATGACACATTTCAACTTTTTTTTTTATTGAAAATTCCTCTGCCATCCCCATTTGCTGCCGGAGACTGTTTTCCCACCACGCCAAGAAAGGCTATGGGTGTCGAGACACCTCGAAGTTTATTTACCCACCACGAAAGGCGATGGGGTTAAGATAATATACGGTTTTCCCAATCCTTGTCTCGTTATCAAAGTTTACAACGACCTCCGCCTCCGCAGGGGTTATGAGACTGAAGCACCACGCCAAGTGCATGGGTGGTGTCGCGGAGACAAAACTTTGATAGCTAGCATTTCCATGATATATATCACATATGCAAGAGTATAAAGATGAAATTTCCAACCCTTATCTCCGTTTATCAGTTTACAACTCCCGCCTCCCCACAGGGTTGCCATGAGAGATCGAGTCGCCCACCACGCCAAGGCATGGGTGGTGGAGACACCACAAAAAACTTTGATAGCTAGATTCTGTTAAGGATATCACATATGCAAGAGTAAAGATGAAATTTCGAACCCTTATCCCTGCTTATCAAAGTTTACAACAAACTCCCCTCCTCTCCGCAGGTTGCCATGAGAGTCGCCCACCACCAAGAAAGTGCATGGGTGGTGTCGGAGACACCACAAACTTTGATAGCTAAGATTTCACCATGTTGGAGAACATGGTTTATATCACAAATTTAAAGCTCGATATGCATATAAACATGTTTGCATATATTTAAACAAGACAAAGATGAGCATTGCATTTTCATCACTATTTCACCTTCCATTCTTCTCATTTTGAATATAAAAGAGGACATATCTTTCTTAAAGCCCACAAGTAACATAGCAATTAAAGGTCAAGAGATATGCATATATTTCATCTTCAACAAATAATCATAAAGAAAATTTTGCATATCCTACATCTTCAATTCTCAACATTTTCATATGTATGCAAGATAAAAGATGCAATAGAAAGGAAATCCATATAAATCATACTTCCCAAAATAAACTTGCTTTCTTTTCATTTCATAATTCAAGAGCAAGAAAAGGCATAGAACAATGTATCTTGCATGATTCCAACCTCCAAATACTCATGGACAAAACATATAATTATTTTAATGCAAGATAGAGACATGGCAATTGCTTTTGAGTAAAGTATGAATGGCAAGATGCAACTTTAATGAAACTAAGCACCAAAATGAAAGCTTTAAACTTGCACAAAGCCACATTTCAGATTGTATTTCAAAGGCTAATTAACTTAGTGATCACAAAAGAGAGGAAAACAAGCACAAAGTCAATCAACCCTTCCCCCATCCTCTTCCTTTATCATGATGATTATATGAAATTTACTCCACATAGATTAAGCAATCACACTATGTTTAATAAATCCAAAGAAATCAACTCCCCTTTATAAGATAGCCACTTTCATGATTGCAAGTAATCAAATAGTGGAAAGAGGCAAAGCAAGCAAGGTAACCCTAAAGCTTGCAATATTTAACCCATTCAAACAACATGACAACCTCAAATCTGAAAAAGAGATTGAGACAACATAAAAAAAAATGAATTTCATTTTTAATTAACATGAAGGGAGCAAGATTTCCATCACTAAAATCCAAGCTTTGAGCCCTTATGAAATTTAAGATCACATTGTTCTTTCTTTTCTATTAGTTGCTAGTTTAGATTTTACCAAACAGAAACACAAACTACAAAGATAAAACTCCCAAAATTAGAAAAGAGAGCACAGGATTAAATGACAAGTGGCTTGGCCAGTCACGCCAAGAAGGAGGAAGAGGGAAGAAGAGTTTGCTTTGTTTGTTCGGCTCACACGGGTGGAAGGAGGAAGAAAGGATTTCCAACAAAGACTCCAACCACAAGGAGAGCCTTCCGCTTAAACCACAATCAACCAAAATCATAAACTAATAGAACACATAAGGTAAATCAAATCATTTCCTTCAAGAGAAACCCGCATAGCAAAGTACAACAAGATTGAAACAAACAACGGAGGTTTCTTGGAAGAGGAATCGATGGATCGAGATCTTGCTGGCTAGCTCGATGCCAACCGAGAGAGCAAGACCGCTGGGGGAGCTCACCAGAGGGAGAAGGAGTCGCATAGGAGGTTCGGCTTCTACCGGACGCACGAGTGAGAGAGAGAATCGCAAGAGTATGCTGCCCTAGAGATTGGAGCAGAGAAAGGAATGAGAGCCGGAAGGGAGAGACCAGAGCGAGAGGAGAACGCCGCGGAGCTTCAAAAGAGCGGAGAAGAGCAAAGGCCAGAGGGAGACAGAGCGTGTGAGAGAGGAGAGTCGAGCGAGCCAGAGCGGAGACCAGAGCGAGAGAGGAAAAATGCGGAAGAATGAAGTCAACAGGGATAACCCTCGCTTTCCTTACTTGTCAAAGGAGCGGATTAGGTAGGGAATTAAAGTGGATTAAGAGATTAGCAACCATTAGTCCCTTTAATTATAATTTAATATTATTTTATGTGATATTAATTTATGCACTAAACCCTAGATATGGGTGTCAATTTAGGTATTTCGGTGTTTCACGAATTACGATCAATTTCACATCGAGGTCGCTTAAATAATGTCGCACGGTTGAAGTAAATTCAAGTCTAAACAGCGTCAAATTAATCGCCCTCGCAGATACTTTGCAGACCGCAAAGGTGTCGCTTTGATAGTTTTCGTTTGCTGACATTTATTTTGCGAACGGAGGTCGTTTAGACATCGTCGGGGCTTCCCGACTTCGATATGCGCACAATTTCATGATAATTTGATTTTAATTATCCGATCGATCCTTAATTGATTCAAAATTTTTTTTTTTGATTAATTCATTTTAATATTTTCAACGCCGTCGAGTCGTCGAATTAAAACGAATTTGATCGGTTCGGATCGCGATTTGAGGGATTTTAAAATCCACCTTATTTATTTAAATTAATGTCACACATAGTTGTAGGTCAACACTTAACGCGAGCAATTCCAAGATCGCCACCAACCACTTCGAGATGATGATCGAAGTTTCTTTCAACAAACCGTGGGAGGTGAGCGTGATAGGAAAAGTTGGGGAGTTTTTCCGGAAGAAAAGCGGAGCCTCGCACATCGGGCGATCAACAAGATAACATAACCCAACCATCAAGAACAAGTATCTACTTTGATTGCACTTCTTCGCCTAATCCATAAGGAGATACTTAAGTTGGATCTACAAATACACTAACAAAAGGATCAAAGGAGAGCCAAAGGTCGAATCCGTAAACAATGTTCCACCCACCTATTAGTCACATGTGCCTTACAAGATCATCAAGTCAACGCCAAAGCCGCTTCCGAAGTCTTCTTTCTCCTATACGAGCTTGCACTGCCAAAATTAGTGAGAACATTCTCATTATGCGTGAGATCTTTCACTTAATGAAATGAATCACTAATGTCATAGCAAGTTCATAAGAATGAAAGTTATGTGCCCTCCCTTGGGCTTATTGGCTATTTTGGGGAAATTCCAAAGCTAGTGAATAAGATGTTTGACAAATGCCACGAGGCACTAGAATAGCTATTCAAGGTAAATGACATAGTGAGTCCTCAAATGCAAGCTCTGAGGGTGTTCTCTTTGCATGGGAATCCACTTGTCAACCGATGAAGTTTGAATTAATGAACTAACGATCTAAGTCGGGCTCCTGGGAGTCTTGGTTCTATCAAAACACCCTTTACCCAGAAAGTAGTTCTTTGACCCAGCCAAGGAGACGGGCTTAGCTCTTTCAAGTGATGTTGAAGGAAGAAGAGAAGGGGAAAAGATCAATAAACAAAAAAAAGGCCAAAGAGAAAAAACCACTCATCAATTGAATGACCCAAGTAGATGAATTCTACCATATCTTTTGTTTCATTTATTCTGGAATAATCATAAAAACTTTTTTGATTATGGATCTACTACCGTAAATTCAATGCGCATTCAAAGATTCAATGTGTATTCCGATAATCTAATTTTTCAATTATTCAACCATTTCATTTTACCAAGTTCCACGTTAGCCAGATTAGTCAACATTTATATGTTTCGATGCAACGACAAGATTTTATTTTTAACAAGTGTTTCAACAAATGTGACTCGCTCCATGCGCAAATCACATTTGTTGACCTCCATATGTGTGTCATAAATCAAAATAAGCCTATAAATCAAATTCGATGGACTTCGGAAGCGACAATGCGCAAATCGGGGTTCAAAATGCACTAGACGTCACCGAAAATGGTCGAAATAACCTCCGATCAATGAACAGATTTTGCCTTTGCGTTCAGAATGTCAAAATTGATCATATTATAAATATTGCAAAATCTAGCGAGCAATTGATTAAATGCTCGAGCTATCAAAGTATCGACGGGCATATCAGAGTCAAGAAACTACGATAATGTCTGAATGATCTTTGTTCACAAAATTGATTGCACAGTTAGACTCAAAACATCAAAATCTATCAAATGAGACTGTCCGCGCTCAATTCGAATGAGTTTGTGCAAATATCGAATGATTTGAAGTGACAGTACAGAAATCGAGGATGAAATACCAGGATGTCACCGAAATCAACTCAAATGACCTTTGATCGACAACTTTACCCATCAATACGCTCAAAACATCAAAATTGGTCGATATAAGCATGATTTGATGATCAATCGATTAAGCGCCGAAGTCATCAACGCTGCTACAAGGTCGAGGCACCACTAGACCAAACAACCTCCGCTCAAAATTGATCATGGCATTGACTTCAAATATCAAAATCATTCAAGACTATTCTACAGGATGATGTAAAAAATCTGGCGCGCATCTTGTGTGATTCAATTACGCCAATTAAACTAAAGACCTCCATTATAAACACCACGCCATTGTATCAATATGGAATAATAAAAGATTAAATATTATTTCCCTCATAATCCTCATAAAACGCTAAGTAAATATAAATTAAATTTATTAAATAACGAGTGAGATTTAAAAAGTAATGAATGACATGGAGATTTGATTTCAAGCTCTTAGATATAGCATTTGAGGAGGTTGCATTTCCCAACTTGAATGAATTTAGGGTTTACTGTATCACTCCAAAGAATGATTGGTTATTTTTATATGTTATTTTGTATATGTACTCTCTGTATCTCTTGAGGGTACATAGCATTTGGCTTTTTCAATTTCTTTAGCCTGCTTTGAGATTATGTTCATTACATTCAAATGTAAGCAATTTGGAGGTCGCTTGGATGGTTTCAGGGTTTTTTTTTTACTGCACTCTCGAGGTACATCATTTAGAGCCTACTTTTTCAGATATCTTGCCTTCTTCTTAAGATTATATTTAGGCATTCCAAAAAGCAATAAGGTCGCTTGGATGGTTTCGGTATTTTGATCCAGACTCTCTATACCCTTTGGAGGGTACATCATTTATGTCATTTTTTCTTTTATTTTGTCTGCTTTTATTGAGATAATATTCACATTACAATGGAAGTAAATTTGTCGTTGATGGTTTCTGGGAGTATTTTGCATATATACTCTATACTTCTTGAGGTACGAGCATTTAGAACTTCTTTCCATTTTATTTTGCCCTGCTTTCTTGAGATAATGTTCATTACATTATAATGGAAGCAACTGAGTTTGGATTTTATTTTGCATCTGACTCTCATACCTCGAGAGTACATCATTTATATCTCTTTTTTTCGCTTATTTTTTGATTCTAGAGATAATGTTCATTACATTACAATAAGCAATTAAAATTATGATTGGGAGTATTTTGCATCTCAGACTCTCTATACTCTTTGAGGGTCCGATAATTTATGTCCTTTTTTTCGCTTTTTTTTCTGATTGAGATTATAGGAATTCCAATGGAAGCAATTTGATGGTTGGTATGGTTTATTTGGGGTATTTTGCATCTGTACTCTCTGTACCTCTTTGGAGGGTACAAAGCATTTAGAGACTTCTTTTTCCAGTTTATTTTGCCTACTTCTTTTGATTATGTTTAGAGCATTCCATTGGAAGCATTTGGAGGTTGGTTGGATGGTTTTTGGTGAGTATTTTGCATCTGTACTCTCTATACCTCTTTGGAGGGTATAGATCATTTATGACCTTTTTCCAGTTTATTTTGCCTATTTATTGAGATTATGTTTAGGGCATTCCAATGGAAGCAATTTGATGGCTGCTTGGATGATTTATTTTGTATTTTGTTTCTCTGTACCTTTGGAAGGTAATGAGCATTTAGTGACTTCTTTTCCATTTTATTTTGCCTACTATTGATTATATTTGGGCATTCCAATGGAAGCAATTTGATGGTCGCTTGGATGATTTTTGATGTTTTTTTTGATTTACTCTGCATCTGGAGGAGCATTTAAGGACTCTTTTTCCAGTTTATTTTGCTATATGAGATAATGTCCATTATTAATGGAAGCAATTAAAGATGGTTTGGGGGGGGGTATTTCAGACATCTCGTTCTCCTCGAGGGCAGATCATTTATGGCCTTTTTCTAGTTTATTTTGCCTGATTCTAGAGATAATATTCATTACATTACAATGGAAGCATTTGGAGGCTGGTTGGATGGTTTCGATTATTTTGTATCTGCATTCTCCTCTTTGAGGACATCATTTATAGCCTTTTTTCAGCTTTATTTTGCTTATTGAGATTATGTTTAGGCATTCTAATGGAAGCAATTTGATTTCGCTTGGATGGTTTGGGGTATTTACTTCTGAGGGTACAAAACATTTAGGACTTCTTTTTCCATTTTATTTTGCCTTATCGATTATGTTTAAGGCATTCCAATGGAAGCAATTTGATGGTCGCTTGGATGATGATATTTTTTGCATCAGATTCTCTCATCTTTGAGGGGAGCATTTTGGACTTTTTTTGCTTTATTTTGCCTTTTTGAGATAATGTCCATTACATTACAATGAAAGAAATTTGTCGCTTGGATGGTTTGAGGGTATTTTACATCAGACTCTCGTACCCTCCGAGGTAGATCATTTATGGCCTTTTTCCATTTTGCGATTCTGAGATAATGTTCATTACATTAAATGCAATTTGAAAGTCGTTTGATAGTTTAGTCTCAGATTTTTTTGCATCCAGACTCTTTACCCTTTTGAGGCAGATCATTTATATCCTTTTTTCCGCTTTATTTTGCTGCTTTAGATTATGTTTAGGACATTCTAATGGAAGCAATTTGATGGCTGCTTGGATGGTTTATTTGAGGTATTTTTCATCTGTATTCTCTATACCTCTTTGGAGGGTACAAAGCATTTAGAGATTTCTTTTACTAGTTTATTTTGGCTACTTCTTTTGATTATGTTTAGGGCATTCCAATGGAAGCATTTGGAGGCTATTTGGATGGTTTCTGGTGGGTATTTTGCATCTGTACTCTCTATACCTCTTTGGAGGGTACAAAGCATTTAGGGACTTCTTTTTCTATTTTATTTTGCCTGATTCTAGAGATAATGTTCATTACATTATAATAGAATAATTTGAAAGCTGTTTGGATGGTTTCTGGGGGGTATTTTGCAACAGTACTCTCTGTACCTCTTTGGAGGGTACAGAGCATTTAAGAACAATTTAGAAGTTGTTTGCTTAGTTTTGATGGGTGATTTGCATCTGTACTCATTACCTACTGACTTTTCTTTTTAAAGTTTACCATGTCTGGGAAAAGAATAACTTTGAGATGCAGGCCTACCACTGTAAGAACTGTGTTCGATAATATTGCAGCATGCTTTACTTATGAAGCCACTGATATTTTAAAGAGGCTTCATCTCTATCAATTCATTAGACTCCACAGAATTAAGCAAGACTCGGTTGCCATTACATCGATCCTTTGTCGACATAGAAAAGCAAGTTAGGTGGGCGGCATTCCTTTCACCCCGATGAAGGATGATGAGGGATGCCAAACAGAGGGGAGAAGGTCTTATGTATCCTCCAGTCCTCCATCAAACTGAAGAATCAACTTGAGAATTCATGGCTCGTGAAGTACGCCAGTGCAGTTGTACATACATTTTCTGCTGTCAAATCTATTTTTTATATATCACAATTACAGGGTGGCATTGGAATTGATTGCCTACACCGATGATATAGATAGATTTGTTGAATACAACTGGGCAGAGGTCATTTGGGACTTTCTGGTTTCCCAATTTGATGTTATTATATTAAAAGATTCGACTGAGGGCATTACATGAGTCTTTTTACCTTCTCGATGGTATGTTCTATATCTCCGTGAATGTGTAATTTAATGCTGAAGTTTACTTTTTAAAATATTCATTGTAGATATGGGCGGCTGAGCACATAAGCATCATAAGCCCATCATTTTCATCTACAAAGCCACGTGATGCGATGGGCAGAGTTTCCAAATAATGCTTTCACCGATTTGGGAGGAAACCAGTGACATATAATAATATCACTTAGTTCATATAAGAATGTCTTTATTTATGTTGTATGTCTTCACATTTTCTTATCGTTTATCACGTTCCGCTTTCATTCAAGGACATATTAGAAGAGGAGAACTGCTCCTTGAGTGTCCCCCGAAGCATCTACACATGTCGCCTCGATAGTAGCCTCATTTTAAGTCCACTGTGCAACCCCCATATATGTCTCTCCTCGATATTCTCCCTGCTGTATCTAGCCTCGCTCGCTACTACCCCATAAGACTTTTATGTGGAGAGGATACTTGTGATTGTGGACTTGAAAGATCAAGATCATCTTTTATGCAACAATGACTGAGAGGATGGATGGGCTTGATTTGGGTTGTCGCTATCAAGGAAGTTCTCCGTGCAGTCCTACCACCCCAAGTGTGGGGAGGTTCTGGGGGTCACCATGGGGAAACTCTGAGGAGGCTATCACGTGAGCTTCCCCATGGAGGGTACCCCGGGAGGCTACCACTTGGAAAGCCCCGAGGAGGGCAGAGAGGAAGCTCTTATGGAGGCTACCACAGGAGCTTCCACTATGGAGTTGGATACTTCCAATGGGGAAGCCCATGTGGAATTGACTATAGGTGAAGTTCTTGTGGAGGCCTCCACTACACATGACGATGCTCTGAAACCTGTAATCGGCAGCATTGAGCGTGGTGTGAAAGCTCAGCAAATAAGGAAGAGAAAATCTATTAGTTCCCCCTTCACACACACTTATAGGAAGTCACGAGGAAGAATAAGTGATGTGGTGGCCTCCACTCAAGATGAGAAGCCGACAACAGAGGTATTAAATTACTTTCTTTTAAATTTGAGATAATAGAAATATATTTCACTAAATGTTTTTATAGTTCACAAAGATGAGCCAATAAGGTCGACATACAATTACTATTGTTGTGGTGGAGGAGCATCAATCAGAGGTATGAAAAATACTTAGTAGATCGATCCTTAATTCATAGTGAATCTAGCTCTTCATCACTAACATCGCAATTTGCAACCATCGAGGCACTTCATGTTGTTGAGTTCTCATCCAGAGCTATTTTGCCTAAGTTGATGTTCGATCTTATTGACACGTCATGCTCCCGATTCGAGGACAAGTAAGTCAATCCTCAATCAGCTCCTTCATACATAAAATAATATTCGCTTAATTAAGATCACTTAAAATATTTATCACTTGCGGGTGATACAAGATTCACGGTTGAGAATATCATTATTGCAGGGCGATCGATGAGTTGTCACGATCAATATCTCGATGACACGCATTTTGCATTCTTGCTCCGAGAAGTATTCGCCCCGGCTATTCTCCCCTATTTGTACATTTCATGCCATGTTACCCCATAAGAATGTTGGGTATTATGATTCAATTCTTGTTTGTTTAGATAAAATCTATAATCTATAATCGTTCTCTTCTTTTCCTGCATAGTTATGCCAGGTACGGCCTAAAGACAGAAAATAAAATGTTTATCCAATATGTCACTGCTGACAGTGTGTCGAGGGCTGAGTTAATCTTACTGCCAGTTATAGATAATCAACATTGGACACTCCTGGTTGAGCATATGAAGTCAGGGGCCTGGTATTTTTATGACTCATTACCCAAACCAACCCATAAGAGCATTCTTCCTGAGATTGTAAGAACAGTATTCAAATTTGGTTCCTCTTAACTATTTTTTCTGGCCAACTTATTGAGATTATGTTCCGCTATTCATCAAATTACTTGTTGAAGATGCCAATCTTTCGAGCGATCCTAAAATGGCCAATTGAAATGGTGAGTGGGATGTCCCAAAAGAAAATAGTATCGACGGAATGTTTGTTCTAAAATACATGGAAAGAATGAGCAAAACCTCCGGATCGGTAGACCATCGGCCAAAGAAGATGAATATATTTAGCTTACACGCTTATATTTTGTTTGGGACTTAAAATCCAAATTGAGAATAATAGTATTTAGTTTGATTTAGGATTTTGTATAATGCATCGGTTTGGTTTCAAGACTTAGCTTTTGTTGAAGTGAATGGATCATTTATGGATCTGGATGATATTTTACCGCTTTTGTAACTTCTTTTCTTCATTTCATATAGTTTGATTTCACGATATTTAACTCTGATATTTTACTCAAAGAATCATATTTTATCTTATGGATTTTTTTTAAATATAAAGAAATGATTTAAAATCATTTTTATGGTATGGTCATTTTTTTTGATGAATGCATAAAATGAATACAACAATGCATAAAATAAATGTTATCCAGCAGAATGCATAAAATTAAATTAGGGATTACTGGCCATTAGGGATTATCTTTTTTTTTTTTAAAAGTTTCATTGTAAAATTATTGTGATTAGTGTAAGTAAATTTTGATTGTAAAATCATGATATTCTAACAGTTTTAATTTTAACTCATATGTATTAAAATACGATTATGATTGTTGTTAGCTATTTTTTTATTATGAAAATAAAGCAGTTAAAAAAATTAACTCATATGTATTCTTAGTATGCTCATGCTCGAGTGAAATGAAGTTGAATATTAACTTGAACCTTATCAGACTGACTTGTCTATTTATTTAGATGAAACAAAAACAAAATAAGTTAATATATTATAAAAAATAGTATTTTTTTCGTCGCATTGTAATATGAAAAATTTAATTACATAATAATGAAACTTGTCCAAAGAGATAACTTTTAACATTTAATTAATATAATAATTATTTTCAACTAACCCCCAAGAGGTACGATGTAAAAAAACACAAATAAATCATCCAAGACCATCAAATTGCTTCCATTGGAATGCCCTAAACATAATCTCAAGAAACAGTAAAATAAACTTGAGTCTTAATGCTCAATTCTCCAAAGAGGCATAGAGAGTAAAGATGCAAAAAAAATACCTAGAAATCATTCAAGCAGCCATCAAATTACTTCCATTGGAATGCCCTAAACATAATCTCAATAATTAGGCAAAATAAAATGGAAAAAGAAATCCCTAAATGCTCTGTACCCTCCAAAGAGGTACAGAGTACGATACAAAATACTCACAAACCATCCAAACAAATGCTTCCATTGGAATGCTAAACATAATCAGAAATAGGCAAAATAAATTGGAAGATAAATGATTTGTCTCCAAAGAGATACAGAGAAGATGCAAAATACCCTAAACCATCCAAACAGCTTTCAAATTGCTTCCATTGTAATGTAATGAACATTATCTCTACAATTCAAAATAAACTGAAAAAGGTTATAAATGATCTCCTCAGAGGTAGAGTCATGTAAAATACCCCAAATAAACCATCCAAGTAGCCATCAAATTGCTTCCATTGGAATGCCCTAAACATAATCTCAATAATTAGCCAAAATAAAATAGAAAAAGAAGTCCCTAAATGCTCTGTACCCTCCAAAGAGGTACAGAGAGTACAGATGCAAAATACCCTAAATAAACCATCTAAGCAGCCATCAAATTACTTCCATTGGAATGCCCTAAATATAATCTCAATAAACAGGCAAAATAAACTGAAAAAAGGCCATAAATAATATGTACCCTCCAAAGAGGTACAGAGAGTACAAATGTGAAATACCTACCAGAAATTATCCAAATAGCCTCCAAATGCTTCCATTGGAATGCCCTAAATATAATCAAAAGAAGTAGACAAAATAAACTAAAAAAGAAGGACATAAATGATCTGTACCTTCCAAAGAGGTACAGAGAGTACAGATGCAAAATACCCCCCAGAAACCATCCAAATAGCTTTCAAATTGCTTCATTAAATGAAATATTATCTCTAAATTAGCAAAATAAATTGAAAAAAGACCATTAATGATCTCACTCAGAGGGAGAGTACATATGCAAAATACCCCCCCCCCAAACCATCCAAACATTGTTTTCATTGTAATGTAATGAACATTATCTCAAGAAACAGGCAAAATAAACTGGAAAAAGATGTCTCTAAATGCTTTGTACCCTCCAAAAAGGTATAGAGAGTACAGATGCAACAAAACACCAAGAAATCATCCAAGCAGCCATCAAATTGCATCCATTGGAGTGCCCTAAATATAATCTCAAGAAACAGGCAAAATAAACTGAAAAAAAGGACTCAAATGATCTGTACCCTCCAAAGAGGTACACAGAATATAGATAGAAAAAATACCCATAAATCATCCAAACAGCTTTTAAATTGCCTGAACTGGAATGTAATGAACATTATTTCTAGAATCAGGCAAAATAAACTGGAAAAAAAGGCAATAAACGATCTGTACCCTCAGGAGAGGTACAGATGCAAAATATATTTATTGCACATATTTATTGCTACAGTCTAATGATTATAAGGTCCTCAGTAGGGGATTAACTCAATCACTATTACTTAAAGAGCTACAAACAGTCCAGTGAGAAAATCCCCTAGCTAAATACAGTCTAAACATTTTGATGTGTCTGTTAAGTTAAAGAGAGTCATCTTTGGGACTCTAAAGTATTACAGAAAAGATTGACAAATAAGAACACAAAACAGATATCATGCAAAAATATTTTCCGAAATAATATCCATCATCTTAGTGTACCCTTCACCGACGATTGATTAGAGCTCGAAGTTAAATTCTGCATAGAACATGTATTAGTTGATAATTTCTTACAAAGATCGATATGTGATATTCATGCGTACCTCTGAAAAAATACTGCATAATGAGAAAGGTGATGCAACTGTGACGAAATACGCTCAAAGAACACTATCGACTTTGGTTTCTACAACAAAAAAAAGTAGAAGGGTTTGAAGATTAAAGAATATTTAAAATACTAAAACTAATATGAAATAGATTGGCTTTCTTGGATCTCTCCCAATATCCCTTAAGCCTGAGTTGGAAACACCCTTTGGACATTGCTTAACTGATCCTTTAAGATGTCTTTTTTCCTATCTGACTTCTTCTTAACTGTCACCGGAGGAGAATTCCACTTATTATGAGTCGACATCATCATATAGTTTTTTAGGGATCCAAGCATATAGTCCTCTTATTGCCCTGTGCTCGACGCTTATTTGATATGCATATCGACTTATGTGATTCAAAAATAATGTCGAGCATCCGCTGCCACATCTCTTAATTTTTTGTATGCACTATCAATAAATATCCCTCTTTCCTAGACCATCGTGAGAAGATACTTGTCCTAATGCACAACACATCTTCCCCGACTAAGAACTCGATACAAGGGCACAAAGTAATCCCATCATTTCAAATTTTGTACAAGTTACTTCTAGGGTAGTCCTATCAAATGCATATGTTTTGATGCATTTTTATTCTCTAAGTTTCTCACCAAATACTCCATGGTGTCGCCATCTAACTTACATGAATAGCCTCCAACTCCATGCAAAAATTCCTCTTCAAACATAGTAAACCTTTCAGTATAAAACATACAGCCTTATTTTAGAATTGGACTTAATAACAGAACAATCGATGACCGGCTACACTTGAAGTCTTCATCATGTTCATTCCGTCATATCTCCATAACCTTTTCCAACCCCAAGAAATAATCGTGAGCAAACTTGTTGGTTTAGATATTCCGACATACATTATTCGTGGACTCACTACGCTATGCTGACAAGATGCCCATGTAATGAGTCCTGAATGCAAGTGGACCACTTGGATCTAATCTTATAAAGCTCGCATACCAAGCATGATCATGCAAATTGCCTTCTTCTAGCTGCACCAAGCTTCTTTAAACTCTTCCTCGAGTCACACTTACTCATGCATTTATAAAATACCTTGTACTATCTTATTACTATTAAAGCAATGAACCTTGAAGGAGATTTCTTATGCCATTGGCAAACCTATGATGAGTATGCAATACAATACAATTTTACCATAGCCTCGATCTTGATCAAGAATATTGTTATAGATGGTCACTCATCAACCAAGAAATGTTTGGAATAGCCAATGACTCAATTGTCTCTTCGACAAAAAAGGCTACCCAAATAATACATTTTGCCAGTGATGATTCACTCCAACAAGAGGGGCACAAACAAGATTATATTTATTGAGTCGATAGCTTGTATCAAAAATTATCACATCCCCAAAACAATCATATTCTATCCTAGACATGCCATTGCTCCAAAAAAAGCTTACTAAGCAATCCGACTCATCAACTTGTACATCCCATGCAAACATCTCATCCGCTGCTTGCCTTTCCTTAAACAATCAGATTAATGTATTATCACCATTCACAATCCTCGATCTTTTCTCTTCAATAAAATTGAAAGCATCTCTTTTGTGAACTCGATATTCTAACTTCCGCTCGATAATAATGCATCAGTTAATTCCAAATTGTCATTTTTTTCAACACGACGCCTTCTCATCGCTAATGCATCTGTGATCCGAGAAGAAGGTCACAGTTTCGCCAAAGAATGATTATGACTTTCAGATATTTTAATCGCCCACCTCCAAATCAACAGAGAATCTAATCATGGTCGACAACCAATTCTTATCAACTTTCGGAATTTTGTTAAGCCATTTAGACCGGTGACTTCTTCCCACCGCTTTTGCACATAGAAAATCTTTTGATTTCAATTTCTTTGAGTTTGGCCAATAACTAGTATGGTCCTTCCAACAAGCCAAATTTGATGTCATAGTCACAAGATAAAGGCATACCTCCGCTTTCTCTCAACAAGTGCAAGAGTTTCCCAAATTTGGGTCATTAGACATCACGACTTCATATCGCACCCATTGACCGCATTTGGCCAAACAGATACAAAATATGTTACAAAATACATGCAAAAAATCACCAAATCATCCAAAAAACATTACAAATTGCTTCCATTGAATATAATAAATGAACATAATCAAAAGAAATAGCAAAATAAATGGAAAAGAATTTATAAATGCTCAGACCCTCCAAAGAGGTACAAAGAGTACGATGCAAAAAATACCCAAATCATCCAAGACCATCAAATTGCTTCCATTGGAATGCCCTAAACATAATCTCAAAAGGCAAAATAATAAAAAAGATAAATGATCTCAGTACTCCAAAGAGGTACAGAGTACGTGATGCAAAATACCCCAAATCATCCAAATATTCCATTGGAATGCCCTAAACATAATCAAAAGAAGTAGGCAAAATAAACCAAGAAAAGAAGTCCTTAATTCTCCAAAGAGGTACAGAGTACATATGCAAAATAAAACCATCCAACCATCAAATGCTTCCATTGGAATGCCTAAACATAATCTCAAAATAAACTAAAAAGGTCATAAATGATCTGTACCTCCAAAGAGAGTAAAGAGTACAAATGAAAAATACCAAACTATCCAAACAACCTCCAAATGCTTCCATTGGAATGCCCTAAACATAATCAAAAGAAGTAAAATAAACTAAAAGAAGTCTCTAAATGCTCTACCTCCAAAGAGGTACGAGAGTACAAATGAAAAAAAATACCCAAATCATCCAAATATCAAATTCCAATTCCCCTAAATATAATCTCAAGAAAATAAAAAACCGAAAAATTAAATGCTAGACTCCAAAGAGAGAGAGAGAGATGCAAAAAATACCTCCCAAATCATCCAAACAAACAAATGCTTCCATTGGAAAAACATAATCAAAAGAAGTAGGCAAAATAAACCGGAAAAGAAGTCCCTTAATGCTCAGACTCCAAAGAGGTACAGAGAGTAATGAAAAAAAAGCTCATAAAATCATCCAAACCATCAAATTACTTCCATTAATAAAAATATTATCTCAAAAAAGCAAAATAAACTAAAAAAGAAGTCCAAATGCTCTCAGACCTCCAAAGAGGTAGAGAGAGTACATAAAATAACACCAAAAAGTAAAATTCAACAAAAAAAGCATCCAAATTGCTTCTAATATAACAAACCGTAGAAAAAATGCACGGAAACATTACGATGAATTTATTTAATACATCTCGGTTAAATTGGTATTTCCTCAACGTTTTCATCTTCATGGTTCTTTTGTAAAGGAAATGAAATTTTCTACGAGCTCGTTTTGCACGAAAAACTAACCCTAAACCCAAAAATCATATATTTCTTTAAATTCGCCAGCGTTCCAACGACTTACGGTGGTCGGGCGGAAGTGTAAACGGCGTCGTGAATATGCCATCCCTTTACAGCGCCGTCCGTTATGTTACTGCTCCGTTAACCTCTAAAATAGAAAAAAAAATACTAGACATGCGTCGGCCATAGATTAGAGTCCACACGTAAAACTATGTGCGGACTCCAGACATAATATTTTCTCCCCTACCAGATCCGTGCGATCCCTCTTCTTCTCGGTTTCCCTACGCGTGCGAGAGTCTCCCTCCTCCCTCTCATTCATTCAGTTGAGGAACCGTAAACCACACGCAAAATCGTTCCCCCTTTTTCATTTCTTTTCCGTTCGAATGGCACAAAACGAACGCCCCCTTGCTCTCGTTACGGTTTCCTCGTCTGTTCCTTGATCCCAACAGAAAGCCTCGATCTGATCGCTCTCCACGTTCCTACGGTCTGCCCTTACCTAAACTTTGATATTGATGGGGAACCTGAACGAATACACGAACAGATCATCCGAGCCTCTGTGGTCAAGAGCTCAGAAAAAAAAAACCAGGAAGTGAAGGTACGACGCTCCGTCCTCTCTCTGCTCTCCGACAGGGATTGATCATGGCGTGGAATCCTTGCGACGTGCGCTTCGTTCTTGTTGCTGCCGCGTTGGCCTTTATTCTTCTCCAGGTGCACCTTTTCACAACCCAAACGGAGTACGCAGAGCGACTGGCAACTGCTATTGAAGCAGAAAACCAGTATTTGAATAGACATTATAAAGAGGAGTCTGTCCAACCGAAGACTCTTGTCCGAGATCTTGAAAAAAAAATTCTCCAAAGAATATCAAAAAAATCCAAGGTGCCTGTGGCTGCTGTTGTGATAATGGCTTGCAATCGACCAGACTATCTGGAGAGGATGATTTTATCCATCCTGAATATCAAAGTGCAGTTGTTGCAAAATTTCCCCTTTTTGTATCTCAGGATGGAACAAGTCCAGATGTTAAGAAAATAACTTTTAAGTTATAGTCAGATGACATACGTGCAGCATTTGGATTTCAGCCAGTGCATACCGAGAAACCCGGATTATTAATTGCATACTATAAAATTCTGCAGCGACATTATTAGACAGAGATAATTCAATCATGGTTATTTTTTTTGGAATGATAATGGTCAAGTGCAATTTGTGCATGATCCCGAGACTCTTTATCGTTCAGATTTTTTTTTTCTTTTCTGGACTTAGATGGATGTTGTCAAAACCCACATAGGAGGAGCTAACACCAAAGTGGCCTAAATCTTATTGGGATGATTGGTTGAGGTTGAAGGATGTTCACAAAAATCGTCAGTTTGTTCATCCTGAAATTTGTAGAACATACAATTTTGGTGAGCATGTTTCAAGACCCCGCTAATGCCCCATAGGGCATAACGAGTACGAAGATGTGAATATGAAAATTATATATGTATATCGTATCTTTGTCTTTATCTGAGGTTTGAAGAACTTCATTACTCATTAGTGACGAGAGATAAAATCGGCGATGGTGTCATGAGCGCTTATTCGTTCGTCGAGCGTGTCGAGTAAGCACCTTTAGATGTGGCATCCCCTATGTCGAAATACTGCCAAAAATTTGGAATATTTGCATATATATATATATATATATATATATATTTTTATGCAGGTGATTGAAGATCTCGCGTTATCATCAGCGTGCGTGATTGAAGGCTTCATCTACCATCATGACAAGATAAAATCCGGTCCGGCGTGGTGTAAGACAACTACGCTTCATCACAAGAGGCATACCGTAAGCCAAAATCATTAGATGTACACCCATGCTAAAATATCATGTAAATTTGGACTATTTGCCGTATATATATATATATATATATATATATATATATATATATATATATATATTCTTTTATGGTGATCAAGACTGCTATACATTGTACAGAATGAGATTGGCCGCTATTTCAAAACACAAACCGTCACGCTCAAGAGGCCTATCGAGTAGCCAACACTCGATGTACCCCTATACGGACGACGCAATAAATCATCAAATCTTTAACTTAAAAAAAATGTAAAAATAAGCCTACTTAAGAATGCTAAATAGTGAAACTTGTAGCTAATTTTAAACTAAAAGCGTCAAATAAAAAAGGGGAAGCCTTTAAAATAAATTTTGAAAAGAATTGAACATTTATTTAAAATACAAGTAAAATTTAGGGAGGCTAATACTAAACTCATAAACTTTGGGAGTGGCTAATATTAAACTCACAAGCTTTAATTGTAATTCCTTATAGCTTAAATTAAAGCGATAAAGGGAGTTCTCTTTTCTTGTAATTTTTTCAAAATTAAATGCTTTAATTGAATTCTAATGCCAAACTCATAACAAACTCAATAAACTCAAAATCTAAGAATGAATCCAAATTGAGTTTAATAATTTTATACAAATATGGAGGTGACATTACGCTAAATTAATAAGCAAGTCGCCAAAAGCATAAACACTGAAATCGACATAACTTATTAAAATTGATGTAAATTGAGCATAATCAAGTTGGAAGAATTACAAAAATTCAACAAGTAAATTAAGTGCAAGTGATGTTTTAAATTGCAATCTAAATCAAAACGCCTTCTTCGCCACCGGATCTACAATTCATCGTACAAGCAGACATTAGGAGATACTAATCCAATTATACAAAAAATCAGAATGCTTCCTTTAATCAAAATTTAAGGAACTTCATTTTAAACTATGGTTTTCAAAATCAATGAAATCACTAATTAAGTGAAATCTACCTAAATTCTTAAATACACCAGATGACACTATGAATGCCTAAATTCAAGTTCTATGACGTCTGTTTCCTGTTAGTCTTAAGATGTCCGTTAACAAACTCAAAATCTATAATAAGAGTTTCAAATCAATGAAATATTTATAAAACTGACTGCGTTATAAGTAGATCTAATCCTCTATAGTTAAATGAAATACGCGATCTAAGTCTTAAACATATTCTAATTAATCAATTTTAAGAAGAATCAAAACTACTTAAATAAATCAATCTCATAATTCCCTAATTTCTTAAATACACCCGTATGGGCCTCGACACCATGCTAAATGTTAAAATTCAAGTGTCTGAGAATGATGTGCGGGTTGCTTTCTGGTTTAGTCTTAAGACTGGGTCCGGGTTAACAAAACCTAAAAATATATAATAAGAGTTCTAAATCAGTGAAATATCTGAGAAACTGATTCGTGCGACATAGATCTAATCCTCTAAGTAGCTAAACAGAGTGCGCTCTAAAGCTCTTAAAGATATTCAAATTAATTAATCTTTCTAATCAAATTAACTCAAATCAAATAGTAATCTAAAACTATTCAAATGAAACTCTATCACTAAAAACTTAAACCTATTCAATATATCTACCTTCCGCAATTATTTGTCGGGGGTGAAAAACTAAGAAAACTCTAGATCATAAAGGAGCCAATGTCAAATCAAATGTTCTACTATGTTCACTCTCAATTAATCTCTCGGCCAAGAAGGACGTACTGTCGTGGGCCCAAGAGTTCCACGACGAAGAAGCATATGTAGTCATCTGACGGTATTTAGCCCACTCCATTATATTACGATCATGATCTCAGATGCTTCCCAATGCCTTTGAGTTGTGAATCCTGCAGATACTGATAGAAACAACCCTCTCATTAACTAAGGTAAACTTAAGTCGTCTCCTGACAAACATAACCCCAAGTCTACAAAGATTTCTGACGAATCATATCGTATTGATGATGATCCTTCGCCAAGTCGACTACCTCCTCTAACTAAGTAGATGGTGATCTGCTCTGATGACGAAATCATGATCTGGGATCGCACGCCGTCATTCCCCAACCATCCAATTTAAGCTAAAATGATGAATTTCATATCTTAAATTCTAAAACTCCAAACGCCGCTACTATACATTATTAAACGATATAACGACCAAATTTTAATCGAAAGTTCTCTCTTATCGAGAGTTAATTATAGAGGCCATGCTATGGAAACCTGGAACCATATATAAAGTTCTCATCAAATGAGGACGAAATCTTTGGGTAGTGTCTTATCTACTATCTTATCTATCTTCTGAAAATTTCACTGACATTTAAAACACTCTTTTCATCGAAGAGGTCGATGGCAAATTTTCGGAGCCCACAGAGGTGAATCGAGATAAATCCACTGTCTGTTTCTCAAAATCCATTAGTTGTGTTGATCAATTCTATGATATGCTTAATATGAAATGTGTAGTCTTTCCTCTTAAATATTTGGTTCTTCCGCTGGTGGCAGGTTCAACCAAATCTGTTCATTTCAACCCTCTCTTTGACAGACTCTCTATTTGGTTAGCGGGCTGGAAATCTAAACTTCTTTCCTTCGATGGTAGGCTCTAATTAATTAGATCATCGATTAATAGTTGCATTGCTTATTGGTTCAAAGCCATGGCAGTCCCAAAATGTATTCTTAAAAGAATCTCTTCCTTCACAGCCAAGTTCTTTTATCATGGTGGGGATTACAATAAGATACATCTCATCTCTTGGGCGAAAATGACTCTGCCTAAAAGCAAGGGGGAAACGAGTCTGCTCTCTTATATTTCTCCTAATCTACTTTGTAAGATAAAATTTATGTGGAAGATCCTCAATAGGTATTCTATTATGGCGGATTGGTTCATTGGTAAATATTGCTCTCTTTAGAATCCACTGGTTCTTCACTCCTTGACTTTATGAAAAGAGCTTAAGAAGTGTGCTGGAAGATTCAAAGAGAAACTTAGTTTCCACATCAACAATGGTACTTCTTTCTCCTTATTCTTTGATCCTTGGTGTTCAGGCTATTCATTATATGAGGTCATCGGGCCGAATTATTTTAATATGCTTAATTTGTATCCACATAACACAATGAGCTCCATCATTCTTGATAGAGCTTGGCACCTGCCTGGGAGCTTACATCTGGATTCTCCAATTTATTACAATAGGATTCTTGCTCTTCCTATTAGTTCGAGTGAGGATAGAATCCTCTGGGACAATCATAAATGCATTTCCGCTAAGATTATTAGGAGTTTCATATTTGCTTTAGAACCAGAAGTAAGCTGAGCTCATGAGATATGGTTTAAAAGTTTTGCAATTAACCAAGCGTTGTTCTATTGGATGACTTATGTTGATGGCCTCAAAACCTCTGATGTTCTTTCAGCTAGAGGTTTAGGATCTACCTTAGTTTGTAGTTTTTGTAACTGCTCATTGGAATCTCATGGTCACCTATTTTTTGAGTGCCCTTATTCCTTATAGCTGATAAGGATTGTGCTTCCAAATGGGTCCTTCCTTATGCAGCCTACTCTTCAACAAGTCTTAGGTGCTACTCACAATCAAGATCACAATGTTTTAAAGAGGCTTCATTATCTCATCACATCTATCTATGTTTATGTTATTTGGAAGGAAAGAAACTCCTGGCTGCATTCAAAGGAAGCTTGTCCTTTGCATGGTATGAAATCTAAGGTGCTCTCCTTTGTTATTTTAAGCTTAAAAGATGGCATTTTAAAGATGCTTGGCCCTGATAAGGTCAAGGGTATTCTAAAACAGTGGATGAGCTTTGATCTTAAGGGACTTCTTGCTTAAAGATTCATGTATTTGATTGTTGGTCATATACTGTTTTATTCCTTGCTTTTTGTGGGCTGTGGTTTTTGCCGGACGATGATGAAGAGATGTTCTGTGGCAGTCCTTTCCTCAGTTATCCTTCTGGTGCCCGGGCTCCTTCAACCTTGGAGGGCCAGCTCTCTCTTCAGCACTTTCCTTCTCTTAGTAGTTTATTTGGTTGCTGAACCTGCGATTTTGATGAGGGCCCCTAATTCGTGTACCTGTATCTTCAGTGATGCTTGAGTCTGGCAACCGGTGGAAGGTGATCTGTGTATCGGAAGGCTTTGTTGTGTTAACTGTTAACCCATCTCTGAGTCTGGATGGGAGTGACTCTCCTTTTTTAATGTTTTTCCTTGTCTAGTCCCTAGTCGATTACTTGATTTTACAATTTTCATGAGATTACCCATGTAATCTGTAATTTATTTGTCAATTTGACTCACCCCTTAAATTTTTCCAAAAAAAAAAAGCAAAATAAAACAACATTATATCATTATTTAAAATGTGATATGACAGATACATAAAAAAAGAAAAAAAATAATAATAATACTAATAAATTAATAAAAAAAGACATTTACACACAACATCCAATTCTTATATATTTACAAATCAAACACTCTCCTACCTTAATTTTTCAAATTACTACCTACATATTAAAATCCATGACAAAAATCAAGCCTATATTTTACATTTTTATAAAATTTTCACTGACTTGATTATGACACATGCAAATATATAAATTCAATAGTTAAAAAAAAAAAAACTTTAGTTTATAAATATATAAGAATTGGATGATCACAGTCAATACTTAATGAAAAATTACAGATGAACTCGGTATGTAATAATTTCTCTCAAAAGTCAAATCCATGAGAGCCCACAACAGCTTCATCAAGTAGATCATCCAATATCAGATACTCCAGTTGCAAAGCAACACACTCGGCTTCACGGTACAGGTTCATCCACCCATCATTTTTGGCAAAATCATGGGCCATTAGATCATCAAGCGTGGCATCTAACCCCTGCGGAGCAAGGAGATGCCACCTAACTTCAGTCCAAACATCCTTCAGCAGATAATTTCCGACAGGCATTGCTCTGATTTTAGAATGAAAACGCAGGAGCCAAGGATCTGGAGCAGTGGAGTGCTCATAAATTTCAACTAACGCCTCATTTATCAAATCGTATAAGAGATTCTGTTCGAAAGGTTCGTCTATTTTAGCATCAGATGCAGGAGATGAGAGAAGCGTTCCATGCTCAGATTTGCTCAATATGTGTCTCAGAAACTCGAACAAAGTATCATATTTGTGGTCGACGTGAATGAGGAAGGAGCTTTTCATTTGTTCTGTTAAGTTTGGCTCATTGCAGTCGATTTTGTTCTGCGTATCAGAGAGTTGCTGTTGCTGCTCAGGCTGTTGTTCTGAATCTGTTAGGAGAAAAGCTGTTTAATCAGTACTGAGTGCTATATGAAAAAACTTGGAAGAAGATGGAATCTGCAGACAAGAAACTGAAATCTCTATATGGATGCTGGAAGAGTTAATGTAAACAATGTATAATGGTGGTCCAAAGTCTGAATTTATTCTCATTTTCTAACTGCAAGTGTATGGAGCGGACTTATAATTGAGAGAGATCGATCATAACCTGTGTTTATCTATGTGAACTCTTGAAAAAAAGTTCCTGAGCATTGGTGGTAATAAAAACTTGAGATTTTCTTATGAAGCAG
Source organism: Cymbidium sinense (assembly GCA_021442155.1). Taxonomy (NCBI): domain Eukaryota; kingdom Viridiplantae; phylum Streptophyta; class Magnoliopsida; order Asparagales; family Orchidaceae; genus Cymbidium; species Cymbidium sinense. Next base: position 115,759,718 of record CM038225.1, read on the forward strand.
CAGATTAATATGTATATAACCAAAATTCAGCGAAGCTCAACGGAGAGCTCGCTAAAGGGTTGCAGGGGGTGGCGAGCCCTTGCTCGGTGGTTCGAGGGCGAAGCCCTTTAAAATATTTTTTTTCTAGTGTACAGTGCCTCGATGCTATGATATGAAGATCTTGATTTCAGAGACAGAAAAGTCAACGCCAGGCACTAAGAGGTCAATGCCACGACGCCAGGATGGATTGCACCAAGAAGATAGTAAAACAAGTATATTGGTGCTGTAGCAGACAGGGCTGCGATGCTAGAAACTGGGAACCAAAATAGGAAGATAGTGAGGCCAACCCCTTGGCATTGCAACAAACAGCGCCACAATACTAGAACCTATGCAGGAGAGCAGAATGAAAAATAGCAACCAGCATCTAAGCGCTACTCTCGCAATGATACGAAGTGGAGAGTGAGTGCCTAAAATGAAAAAACATACAAAGATTTTAGTGAAGTGTGATTTGTACATTTCTTTTCAGTTTTTCTTCACAGTGGATTTCTTAGTGTAATGTGGCTCCATGATTTTTCCCATTTTTGGGTTATCCCCAACAAATCTGACGTTCTTCGTGCACTTTTGTTTTGTTTGTTTCGTTCTAAGGTTTTCTCTGGATCTCTCGAATTGATTTGGCGTTTTCTTCTCTCAACATATTAACTATTAGTCAAATAAACCACCCCACCAATAAATTCTTATCTACATTCCATAAGTCTTTGTTGGCCACCATTGCAAAGAAAAAGCTTAGCACATTAAGACTAAATAACATAGGAGACAAAAAAAAAAATGGTTCATGCTTGGACTAAGCATTTATATAGTGATGAAGTATCCATTAGATAGTTATTGTGCTTTCAGATCACCACTTATACCATTTACCTCACTTAGTTGTACTCTTCAACTGCCAACTGTTCACCCACTAACTACCTTATTCAATTGGCTTAATGCCATACAAGCCATGGAAATGAAAGGCTTTTTGAGAAAGCTTAAACGTACGCCTGAAATAATCTCCATTCAAGTCAACCACAAAGTATTATTTTCTTCCTATACGGAGAAGCAATCAACAACGTCCAAGGCAAATTGGAAGGAAGGAACTTTAATGCTCACATGCAAGATTTCCTTAAAATCTCGGATTCTCGATGTAGGGATTGTCTCTAGTTCCGACATGTTTACCCACTCTTTAATTAGTTGTTTACTATAGGATTAAAGAACATTTAAATCCAATGGATAAGAACTTAGCTATGATGTCTTGATATATTGTGCAAATTGGTTTAAATTAAACTTTTAATTTTAATTAATTATATGCAAATATATAATATATTTTATAATATTAATAAATATATTCACTTAAGTCATCTTTTAAATACAATCAGCCAAATTATGTCAAAATCCTCAGCATCTAAGGCCATGTTGCTTTATTCTAAAAGTTCTGGCTTAAAATATTTATTATTTGTTTTTTTTTTTGAGAATGTTTTCGGACATTGAGCTAAAACGCAGCTTTCAAAAGACACTATTCAAATTATCAAAATTCACGTTTTCAAACGCAAAACGCACTAAAAAAGTCCTCCCAAACGAAGCCTAAATCTCATGTTGTTGTCCATGATTGCTATAGTCGTTCATTAGTGAAACAATTGGATGGTAAGGTTATATTCCATTGATCATAAGAAGGAAAATATCAATAATTCAATTAAAAGAAAGAATAAAATGGGAAGATTGAACATCTCACCTTCTCGGAGTAAATCTTTTGCTGAACCACCCTCAACCATATTCAGGTCAAGAGATGAGATAAAGCTTGGCTTTTCAGACTTAACATCAGATTCAGCTTCTGTTTGAGCTTCATGTCTATTGATTAGGTTAGCTTCCTTTTCCATAACATCTGTGAGAAGAGAGAGCTTGGTTGATTCAGAGCCATCCGCACAAACTTGATTCACTTGACTTTCTATCATCTCGGTGATGCTTTCTATAGGAGTAACACATTTATCTGATCTTATGGCTTCTTCTGCACTAACAAGAGAATCTGGCTCCAAAACTATTTCATGTTCATGCTCATTTTTTTCTAAAATGGGAGAAATTATTGCCTCATTAATTGGTTTATCTACAATTGTTTCCATCACAATGCCAAGAGATTCTGGTGTTAGAATTTGTGATGATTCAAGAAAGCGTTCAGTCTGTACAGGCTTGCTGAAAGAATATGATCTGAATACAGGGCTAGACAACATTCTTCCAAAGTTCTTTGGGAGCTTTTCTTGCTGCAAACCATTATCTTCTCGGACTGACTTTGACCTCACAATTCTGTCCATCTTACTTCCAAAAGGTTCTGCTACTAGAATTTGTGATGACTCAGGAGACACTTGACTTTGAACAGCCTTGCTTAAAGAATATGTCCTGAATGCTGGACTAGACAACATTCTTCCCAAACTCTTTGGAAGCTTGCCTTGGAGCAAGCCATTATCTTTTCGAGTTGATTTTGAATTCTCAGGATCTTCTACCTTTTCATTAAGTGAAAGGGTTTTTAACAAGTGAGAATATCTATCTAAGGATTCATGAAGTGAAATGGACCGTTGAAAACTCTTCGGAGTAAATTTGCTGTAAGAACCACGTGGAGCATTATTAAAGTTACTTCCTTCACTGCCTCTATCGCAACTTTCATCCCAGAGGTTCAGCCTTTTATCTCTCACATCTTCCAGTTGCTTGTGGCCAAAGGGAACTTTATGCAGAATCCCGTCCCTAGAGATTCTTTTTTTCTCCTTCCTGTTCTCCATTAGTACATCCTTAATCCTCTCCTTGACGCATCTCAAGCGATTTAGAACAGTTCCAGCTTCTCTTCGTTTTCTCCGTTCGTGAGAATCAGGTAAAACTTCCAAGTCAGATCCAACCCCCATAATGTAAATGAATGAACTAACAGATTCAGACTTTGTCCCCCGAGTAAAAACGGAAGCACTCTTCATCCTTCTATAACTTGGCAAAAAAATACCACCAGCACTTGCAGAGAATTCTAATCCAGGAAATGAAGCAGACTTGGTTAACATTCTAGCTTTAGAGGGATCCTCTAACATCTCTACATAATCAGGAGAGATGTGATTTGGGTCTTCATAAGCATAAAAAATAGCCTCTCTATTAGCATTAAACAACTCAAGTGCATCCAAAAAAAGTTTCGACTGGTTTGCAAATTCATTTGGCATGCTCTTTGGATTGACGTCTTTCAGCTTCAATAAAGCATCCCTTGCTTCAACCAATTTTCCCTTAAGAACTGTGTGTTTATCTAGCAAATTGTTTTCTACTTTATCAAGCTTGTCGTGAGAAATAGACAAATCATCAGCAGCATCAAGGACCTTATATGCTTCACCAGGGTGGTGCCCTTTAGCAGATTCATGAGTTTCTTTAAGTACCTTTGATTCACGTTCACTCATTGCCAATGAATCAGAACTGAGAGCATTTTTTAAATTCTCACTATCCGAAGCAGTTTCTCCGGCTTCGCTCTGAGAAACAAAATCAGTGCATTCCAAATGATGAATAGAAATAGTCCGCATCATCCGAGATGATGAAGGCGAGAATTTCCCTTTGTGTTTTTTTCTCTTCCATAGCTTCTTCCCCATGAAACTGAACATCCAAGTCATGCCAGCACCTTCATTCATGGTATCAATGGCTTTCTCACCCATCTGACACAAGGTTGAACAAAACCAGAAAGACAGCCATTAAATCTGGTGTAAGAAACAGTCAACACTAATCCAGAAAAATCAAAATAGTTTTGAAAAGTGGCTTCTGGATTTCATCACAGCCATCCAAAGTGATTGGATTGCTGAGATACCAAACAAAACCATTGAAATAACAGTTGATCTGCACCAAACATGCAAAAACTGCAAAAATCAACCAGTAATATGCAACAAAGGAAACATGACACTCAGCAGCATTCAACTATGCGCATTACTGAAACAGAGATTAATTTCAAAAAAGTTAGAATAGTGAGGTGAGATAGATTAAGCATTGTCATTAGCTTGCTACTTAAAGAAGTATAAAATAAAATAATTTGTTGATAGTAAAACAATTAATGAACTGAAAACTGCACTAAGAGATTAGAAGCCAGCGTACTGTGAGATCTGCTTCTTTATCCAAATGGTTGGAATCTTCTCCAATTTCATCTGACATTGTAATATCAGTCCCTGCGCAATGAAAGAAACTTCATAATCAAAAAGTTCTTCAAAGAACCATTAAAATCTCAAGTACATAACAGAACGAGATGAAGCGCATTACTACGGTATCTACTAACAAAGCTTTGACATTATTAATTTTTAATCTCCAAGCATGTAATTCTAAATCAAGTAGAAAGAAAGCATTTTTAATTTTTCATTTGGAAAAAAAAAAAAAACAGCAATACCTACAAAGGATTCTACCATTGAAATGCTCACTTTGTCCAATTCTGCTGTTCGACAGCAAATCTCAGCTGCCAAACCAAATGAATTTGATCAAAAAAGTATTTCAATGACCTTCACTAATCAGTCAAAAAAAGAAAAATAGAATCCAACTCTTTTACTGTAAACCACCTCAGAGAGCATCGTAAGTCCCCAAAAACACACTTTGCTAACAACAATAAGATATGTAACAATATATGAATTCAATCAATAGACTATCTTATTATAAGATCCAATCCCCTCACTCCAAACGCAGAGGAAAGGAGAAGATAATGGATTCAGATTGTTACTGTGAGATCCAGGCGACCGGCACCACCATGAAGATGATAAATCGAATTAGGTTTACTGAGAGGAAATGATTTCCAGCGCCTATATAATCTGGAGGACTGATTAGCCATCGATTGAAGATGTCAAAATGCCGTTTTTCTTTTGTCCGCTCAACCTCTCTTTCCTTCTTCAATAAGAAATTAACTGCGTTCTCAGTCGAATCTTCCAAAATTCGAGTCCGAGCAGCCTAAAGAGTAAATATTTTATCTTTTTCTGTACGTATCTTCCACGGCTGCAAACAAAATTGGAGGGGTATATATGATTAGTAAATTTTCTGTGATTATCAAAATTATTGTCTAGACAAGCCCACTTAAGAGAGCTGAAAAGAAGATGACTAAAACGAAGTAAGCCAATACAAGAACACTACTGAGAGCAAAATAATACCATAATATAACACTAAAAAAAAAAAAATCTGAATTTAATATAGACATAAACCTATAAATTTACTAAATTAAAGAAACTGACATTTATCCGATGAAAAAAAAGGAAATTTCTATAATTAACTATCAATGATTTTTAATCGAATATTAAAATCACATTTTTTTTTATAAATTACTAAGGAGATATTTGGAGATCATTTTCATATTTTGTTATTTTTTATATTTTTAGATGAAATAAAATTATATCTAATATGATTCATTGAGTTGTTTTTATTCTCATTCAATATTTCATTAGTCAATTTATGTGATCATCTCAACAACTAGGGTGGTATAGCGATGACAACCACAATGGCAAAGAAAATAAAGACGTGGCAAAGCGTCACTATAATAACAGCCAATGTGATTACCATAGTAATAATTGATGGTGATAATGATACACGATGCTTAACTACGACAATAATAAGAGAAACAATAATATAGATAGATAGTAATTATATTGGCGAATTGAATTAATTTCTATTTTTAAACTAATGGAATTTTTTTAAATAAAATAAATATTATTTTGGATTTAAAAAAAAAGTGTTTTATTTTTAAAAAATATTTTAAAGCACTAATCAAATATATGTTTTTTAAAAAATAAAAATGATATTGTATTTTTTAATAAAATATTGTATATCATTTCAACTGAGAAAAATAAGAAGAATCAATAGGCAATATAGATGTAATTAATAGATTGTTGGCCATGTCTATGATTGCTCTCCTTACAAGATGAAAATTGACCTTAATAGTAATATGGAGTATTGGAGATTGTGGCAATGACGATAGTGATATAGACATTAGTGTTGATTAGCAGTAGCCTTAAGATTAGTGGCGACAAAAAGAGTCGGCCCTATAGTGCCAAATACAAGCATTGGTCTCGATAACAATCAGGGGGTGAAGCAATAGTGGGGCCACTAGGGGCTCATCCCCCAAATCTCTCAGCCCACTAAATAAGTTTTAATTATAAAAAATATATATTTCTATCACTCTCATCTTATTGTTTTTCTCTTATCCCACAAGTGCTCATACTCTTCATCATTCTGTTGACCTTACTTTTGGAGTGAGCTCTTAATCTCCTCTTCTTAGACTTAGGACTCTTCTAGACACTAAGAATTCTTTAGTCATAAGACATTTCTAGTGATTAGGTGAACACTTAATCTAAGCCTAGAGACTTAGAAGTATTAATCATAAGATTAGTATGCTTGGGCTTAAGAAATTATCTATCACCAAATATACACTTTCTTAAATCAAACCCAGATTCAATTCTCAATCCAAATCTAATTCCAAATTTAACTCTAAATGATTGAAACCCAAAATCAAATTCAAATCCTAAGACCCTTCCTAAGCCATATGAACCACATTCATAAGCTTAGCCAAAACTCCCTTTAGATCAAATCAAACTCAATTGATCTCTTTATAAATCAATTATTCCTTTATTTATATTCACAGATATAAATAAAATCCAAATTCAAATGACCAAAACTATATCGAAAATCAAATCCAAACTCAATCTAAACCCTTTAAGCCAATTCTTTGGACTTAGCCAAATTCTATCTAGATTAAGTCAAAATCAATGAATTTTCTCTTTAGTCAATCATTCATTCAATTATCTACCCAAATATAAATGAAATCTACAATAATCAAATCAAATCGAAACCAACCCAAGTCAAACCCAACCTAGCCTTTTTGACTTGAAAATTTCAAATGAGCCAAAATCTCTTAGACTTCAAATTGATTGCTGTTGAATTTATATTTTAATCTAGGGCTCATATATAAGTTCAACTAAACTGAAATCAAACCAAAATCAAACCAATTGACCCACTTAGGTCCACTTGACCCAAAGTGACCTAAAAGACCCATTTGAGCCACCATCCAATCCAACTCAAATTAAATTGAACTAAGCTCACCAAAATCTTCCACCATGATTGTTGATCACCCTAGAATGATCAATTACAATCATTTGAGTGAAACCAAGTCAAGTTAGTCATTTGACCAAGTCAACCCTTAATCTAAATGAACCAAACTAACCAAAACTCATCATATATCAAATTGATTGAAACCAATGATTTGAATCAACCCAAAATCAATATTTAAATATGACTTGACCACCAATTGAGCCAAACCAAGCCCAATTGGCCATTTGATCCAAGTTGACCCAAATTGGGTCACATCATGATCTAACCCAAATTGATTACAAATAATGGCTCAAGTTCATTCCAAATTAATTATTGAACTTAACCAAAGCCATAATTGAGCCTAATTTGACCAATTGGTCAACTTGACCCAACCTAGCCCAAATTGGCCTAAATCTAAATTAAATCTAAATGAATTCAAACCAAAGATTACATTCATCTTTAATTAGCCAATTGAACATGAATTAATACATATCCCAAGGCAATTTGTCTAATTTTGGTTAAATTGGTCAACTTAATCGAATATGACCCATATGACCCAAATTGAGCCAAATCCCTTGAAACCAAGCCATGACCCAATAGGGGCTGATCAAACATGACCCAAACCCATTTGGGATCAGCCCAAAATCAACCCAACTCATTTAAATCCCTCATGGATCATTCCCCACATAGGATTCCACCCAACCTCATTTAATTCTCCCCCATCACATGCACTTAACTCCTCCCCAACATTTACATTTGTGGGCTCTGAAAATTTACCACCGGCCTCTCAAAAATTATTGAGTTGAAGAAAGTATGATTTGAATATGTCGATGTAATTTTCAGAAGGCATATGAGATAGTAGATAAGACACTACCCAGAGATTTCATCCTCATTTGGTGAGAACTTTAGATCTAATTCCAGGTTTCCTATAGGCGCAAGCCCCTATAGTTAATTACCCCTCCCAATAAGTGAGAGAGAACTTTTGATTAAGACTAGCAGTTAGATTTCTAAATGCATATATATAGTAACAGCATATAAAGTTTTAGAATTTAAAATTCATGAAATTTATCATTTCAACTTAAACCGGATGGTTGGGGGAATAATGACGTGCCCGATCTAGATCCCATGGTTCCTTCATCCTAGGCAATCGCGGTCTCTAGTCTACTTAGTCAGAGGAGGTAGTCGACCCAACCTGACAGAAGGATCCACATCAGCAATACATGAGTTACGTCGTCCAAGAAATCTGTATAAACCTGAGATGGTGTTTCTCTAAGGAGATAGGCTTAAGTCTACCTTAGCTGACAGAGGGTTGTTTGCCCTATCAAGTATAACACATGATTCATAACTCAAAGGGTAGAGCCATTAGGGAGCATATGGGCTACGATCATGATCATAATATAATGGAGCCTGATTGGCCAAACCACTCGATCAGAGGACTCTGGTCATAATTGCTTCATCTGTAGAGCCTATTGGTCAAGCCACGCAGTCAGAGGACATGGACCACGCCCTTACTAGCGTGAGATTGATTAAGAGTGACCATAGTAGAACACTAGATCTGATATTAGTTAGAGTTTTCTTAATTTGTCACACCCGATAAATAGTTGCAGAAGGTGGATAGATTGAGTTTGATTTAAGTTTTTAATGATAGAATTCAATTTAAGCAGTTTCAGATTACTACTTAATTTGATTTGAAAAATTGATTAATTTGAATATGTTTAAGAGCTTTAGATCCTATCAACTCAGTTTAGCTGCTAATAGAGGATTAAATCTTCTGTCACCTGACAGAATCACTTTCTTAGATATTTTACTGATTTGAAACTCTTATTATAAGTTTTTAGATTTTGTTAACCCCGACCCAGTCCTAAGACTAAACTGAGATGCAACCCGGCAAAAGATCCTGACACTTAAATTTAAGCATCAAAGATAGTATCAATCATGTATTTAAGAATTTAGGAAGTTTTTATTTCTGAGTTATGAGATTAATTTCAAATTTTTATCTAATTCTAACTTAGCTTTCATAGCCTTTTCAAACATTAAAATTTGCATTTCAAATCTCTATATTCAAGCACATGCAGACGTTTATAGCTTAGATAATTTCTCCTAATTAGTGATTTCGTTGATTTTTAAAATCATAATTAGAATGAAATTCCTTAATTTTTGATTGAAAAAAAGCCCTGTGATTTTTATAGATTTTGATTTAGTATCGCATTCTATTTTCTTGTATAAAGAGTTACAGATTCGGTGGCGAAGAAGACATTTTGATTTAGATTGTAATTTAAAATATTACTTACACTTAGTTTACTTGTTAAATTTTTGTAATTCTCCCAACTTGATTATGTTCAATCTACATTACTTTTGATAGGTTATATTGATTTTAGTATTTATTGCTTTAGCCATACTCATGCTTATTAGCTAGTATAATAATTACCTCCATATTCATATAAGAGTTATTAAACCCAATTTGGATTCATCCTTGGACTTTAAGTTTATTGTAAATTTGTTTTGAGTTTAGTATTAGTCTTTCCAAATTCTAATTAAAGCTTGTTTAATTTTGAGGACTTTACACGAAAAGAGAACTCACTTTATTGCTTCAATTTAAGCTATAAAGAATTGCAATTAGAGTTTGTGAGTTTAATATTAGCCTCCCCAAATTTCACTTGCATTTTAAATGAGTGTCCTATTCTTTCCAAAAAAATTTTTTAGGTGTTCTCCCCCTATTTCTATTTGATTTAATATTTATCTTCATATCTATCATATATTCTTTTGTTTGACTTAAGTTTAGGTAATTTCATTTGAATTTGTTTAAGTTGTGAATTTTAGTTTAAATTTAAATTTTCAGACATCATCCCATGTAGATCATCGGGTATTTTGGCTTCATGCATACTTCGTAGTGAGCGGTGTCTTGTGACACAACAGCTAGGTTTTCATCTCATCATGCTTCCTTGAGCACGACGAGGCCTTCAAACCTGAAAGAAGACAAATGCAATATATATTCATCCCCCCCTTTTTTTTAAGTCTAAAAATTAGAAAAAATTTTGGCAGCATTTTATCTAGGAGGAGTGACATCTAACAAATGTTGGCTTACTCGGTACGCCCTCTTGAGCGTAGCGAGCGGTGTCTTGCGACACCACAACCAAGTTTTCATCTCGTCGCGCCCTCTTGAGCATGACGAGGCCTTCAAACTTGCAAAGAAACATAAACATGTATATATATATCCACATTCACAGATCCCACATGTTCTGACTCATTTTTCGGTGAGCTGCAATGCTCGGTAAGGGAACAAGGTTGGGTATGCCAAAAACTAAGAGAAAAACCCACCTATTGATGTCTTTTCTCCGTGGTGGACAATTTGAGGAGGTGCGAGAATGTGATGCAGAAAATTGAAGAAGAATTACCTCTTGACGATTCTTCCGGTTCTGAAAGAGAAAAATTGGAAAGATAAAGCGAGGAGTCGCCGAAAATTGAAAGAAGAATTATCTGGCATGTTCTTCCCCGGTTTTAGTGAAGTGATAACTTCAGTCGCAGAAGAAGAAGAGTTTGATGTGGAGGAATGGCAGCAGTGGAACAGCGGGTTATGGCGAGCCAAAATGGCAATTGGAAGCGGGCGAAACATGAGCGGATCAGGAAGCGTGTGGATATTGAGAGCGAGACTGGCCAAGCAAGGTGCGTTCTGAGTGAAAGGCAGGTAGGTAGATGTAAGTGGAGTAACATGCGAGAGCGCGTCTGAGAAGGGAAATGCTGAGATGGGTGGGATCTGGCGGATCTGCGATTGATTAAACGAAAATGGAGAGAAGAAAATGAATCAAAATTAGAGGGATCGAGCGTGAATCAGGAGAATAAGCCTTTTACTTTTTGAACCGGAAAAAATGAGAGCGAGATGAGGAGTCTTTTTTATTTGATTGGAAACACAAATAAAAAAAAGTGAGGAAGTTAGATTTAGGTTTATTTAATTTTTTAAGCACTTAATCAGTTTTAAAATGAATTTTGTGTGAATAAAATTGCATAGTTAATATATATATATATATATATATATATATATATATATATATATATATATATATATATATATATATATATATATATATATATATATATATATATATATATATATATATATATATATATATATATATAATGTTTAGGATACAACGGCGTCATTTTGTCGGAGACCATTTGGTTCAAGTCGACGTAAATTGAGTCCATTTCAGCTCAAAATGCGCGCCACTATTTTAGACCGCTTGATTTTCATGTAAACTTATCTGAATTAAGTGTGAACAGTCTTATTTGATAGATTTTGATGTTTCAAAGCTAACGATACAATCAATTTTGTGAAGGGAGGTTGTTTGATTTACGTCGGCATCTCCTGACCTCGATATGCATGCAAGCATGTTGATGGCTCGAGCGCTTGAACAGTTGAACCTCAAGTTTCACAATATTTATATCTTAACCAATTTTGATATTCTGAATGTGATGACGAAGTCCATTCATGAACAGTCTCATTTAATATTTTTCAATGTTTTGAAGCTAATGACATGGTCAGTTCCACGAACGGAGGTCGTTTGGTCATCGTCACAGCTTCCCGACTCTAATATGTGTGTCTACACATTGGTAGCTCGAGTGCTTAATCAATTGCTTGTTAGAATTTGCAATATTTATATTTTGATTAATTTTGATGTTCTGAATGCGACGATAAAGTCTGCTCATCGATCGGTAGTCATTTTGATCATTTTTAGTGAAGTCCAGTGCATTTTGAGACCTGATTTGCACACTGCCACTTCTGAAGTCCACCAAATTAGATTTGTAGACTTGACTTTACTTATGACACATATGTGGAGGTCAAAAAATACCCCCCAATAAATATGACTCGCGCATGGAGCGAATCACATTTGTTGAAAACTGGTTGACCCTTTGGGCGGCCACATAACAGATCATTTTATGATTGTGAGCTTTGAAGATTTGTTAATTTGCCTTATTCATGACATGCTAAAATGGGATTGACCGATTTGTCGAATCGACTTGTCGGATAGATAAGAGTTCTTACATCTACTATCTTGATGCTTTTGAAGTTCTCTTTTTTTTATGTCATTGCAGATTTGAGTTTCCTCCAATCCTAGTTTTGTGCTTGGTTGGGTTTGATGGAGGAATTAGTTTATTTATTTTGATGAATGATTCTGCTGGAGAATTGGTTTATCCGTGCTTGGTCGGATTTGAAATCCCTTATATCTTAGCTTCGAGCTTGACATACTTGATGAAGGACTGACCTGATTTGTCCCTATTGACTTGTCAAGAAGTGTATGCACTCCATGAATCGTGCTAGCTTTGATGGTCGTTGAAGGGTACATATGATGACCCTTCCTTATAGAGTCAATATTGAGTTATTAATCTAGCAACATGTGCTTTAATAGACTGAATAACCATGAAATTCTTTTAGTTCAACCGACGTCTTTGTTTGAACTATGGAATTGCTTCCACGGTCCTGTGCTTTCTGCTTTGACGGACTTGATGAGAAGATTGGCTTTGATCTATGCTTTTGAGCTTGATCAGATCATTTGAGAATAAATTAAGATATCACCCTACGGGTAATATATAGATTGATTTGAGGTAGCCCTGAATTGTGCGTTTCCTCAGATTACCTTGATCTATCGATCAAGTAAAGAGATCTCTTAGATCCTGGTTGCTTGTAATCACTAAGCTGGATCTGGTTTGAGATTGAACATCTATCATCATTAAACTGATGAGCAAGGGCTCTTTCACTACGACCTTTTCTTGCGACTTGTTGAGTGAGGAGAGCATCAGCAACTCAGCCACATTTAGGCTTGTTGAGTTCGACCTTTAGAACCTACTCAAGTATTTGACTTCAGTTGTAATGGGTTGGTGGTTTTATCATTAGACTAATGAACGGGGGCTCTTTCACTGTAGCCTTTTCTTGCGACTTGTTGAGTGAAGAGAGCATCAGCAACTCGACCATTTGTGGGTTTGTTGAGTTCGACCTTTAGAACCCAACCATGTCCTAGACTTCAGGATGTAGAGGTTGATGTTTCTCCAACTTAATTGATTGAAGCTTCCGAAATCAGGAGTTCTTCTGACTTGATTTCCAGAATTTAACAAATCCGGAAGATAATTTTCTTGATATTTAGGGCTATCTTTTCATGCATAGAAATATATTTTTTTTTGTTCCTACAAGACTCTGCAACTTAACAGTAATAATTATGGACATATTCAGGGATTTTGGCATAACACTCGATGTCAACCTAAATCAGAATATATTTGAGGATTTAATCTTATGGCATGATGACAACTCAAATAAACCTAATATAAACTAAAAAAAATGTCCACTGTCTTGCAGGGAAAATTCTAAAGTACTTTTAGAAGAATTTTCAAGATGAAAATACATAAATACATCAATATTTAAATTGATGTACTCTAAAGAGGATTTTAACATACAACATTGATTTCATATATATATATATATATATATATATATATATATATATATATATATATATATATATATATATATATATATATATATATATATATATATATATATATATATATATATCTAGTATGAGAATTTTCACAAGTTCTTCATCTAGTATATTTATTTAGGGATCTCATGAAAGCGATGTTGACCTAAATAGATATACTAAAAAATGCCTCTATCTTGCGGGATTTCTATTGTACCTCAAAAATGTGGTTGTATATAACTTTTCAAGTATTCATTAATTGGCGGCATTGGTCTTTCACCCTTTAGGTCGATGAGTTGGTATGCCTCTCTTGTATACTTTTCAATGATAAAAGGGCCTTCCAGGCTCAAATTTCACCATGATTGGGGATAATTGGTCTTCTTAGAACCGACTAATTCTCCTTTTGGAATGTTGAGGGCCCCATGTATGGTCAAAAGCCCCGACATCTTTGCTCGATAGACTTCCATTTTGATGAGCTTTCTAATTTCATCAAGTCGTCAAGTTCCTCCATTCTCAAATGAGCATTTTGATCTTGATTAGATTGTATTGGATGGCTACTGAAGTGAAGGCAACTCAACTTTGTGGAAGAACTTTAGTTCCAAATACCAATGAATAGGAGTGGCTTTAGTGACATCTTGTAGGTAGTTCGATATGCCCATAGTGCCTCTACTAGCTTGGTATGTCATTCTCTTTTATTTTTAGTGAGAATCTTCTTGAGCAGTTTGACCAATGTCTTATTGAAAGCTTCTACCAAATCATTTGCTCTTGGATTGTATATTGAAGAGTATCGCCAATCAATTATGTCGATCGATGAATCTATAAATCTTTGCACTTTTGAAAGTTGTGCCATTATCAAAAATTATTCGATGCAGTACTCCAAATCTGTAGACCATATTATGCATGAAGAAGTTGATCACTCGGTCAACAGTAACTTTCTTAAATGGGATAGCTTCAGCCCACTTAGAGAAATAATCAATCATTTCTAGGATGAAACGGTGTCCAGCTGATGACGGTGGATCAATTGGTCTAATTACATCTGTATCCCAACATTCGAATGGCCATGATGCTATTGTTGGGTGTAATGGATTTGGAGGTTGATGAATGAGATTCTCATGTACTTGACACTCATGACACTTCTTAGCATGATTAATGCAGTCTCTCACCATAGATGGCCAATAATAGCCCATCCTTTTGATCTTTAGTGCCATCTTGGGACCTGACTGATGTGCACCATAAAGTCCTTCATGAACTTCAACCATCACTTTGGTACCTTCATCTATATTTAGGCATCATAGTCATATTTGCTCGAATGATCTACGATATAGAGTATTATTGACGAAAGCATAACACAACATTCTCTTCTTGATTTGAGCTACCAGTGATTTATTATTTGGTAATTTGCCTTCTTTAAAGTAGTCGATGAAGGGTTGCCTCCAATCATGTGACTTCTCTACCGTAAAGGTTTCACACTATTTTTTTGAGGCAATGTCATTCTTAGCTCATCTTGGTACAACTTCTTGTTAATTTCAGAGAGTATGAGGAGCAACCTGAGTCGCATCCTATTGGGTCAGATTTGATAACCCCTCTACCTGTGGGGATTGATACTTTCCTGGCTCTAAGACTCATTGAGTAAATATCCTGATCATGACATAATCACTATTCATACTTGCCATTTCCTTAGCTAATTTTGCCAAGCAATCGACTTTACTATTCTCAGCTCGAGAGACTCAAGTTAGTGTGATATTTGGTATCTGCTTCATTAGGTCAAGAACTCGCTTTTGATAGAAAGCTAACTCAAGCTTGTTGATTCTTTAGATGCCAAGTACTTGATTTATAATAAGCTGAGAATCACCAAAAATATGTAGGTTTTGAATGCCTAAGAAAATAACTTATTCAAGACCTACCACTAATGCTTCATATTCAGCTTCATTATTAGTTCTTGGCTCGGTCAATCCATATGATCATCTCATTATCCCTCCTTCTAGTGTTATGAAGATGATGTCGATTCTTGCTCTTGCTCTTAGAAAATTTAGATATTGGACTTGTTTGATCGATGAGGCTCCATCAAAGTACATTTCTCAAATTTGTGATTTTTCTCTTGCATGAATGAGCATAATTTACTCATCGGACAAATCATCATTAAGAAAAGAGTCTGCCAGAATGGGATGTGCAGCAAGAAAATCTGCTAAGACTTGTCCCTTTACTGCTTTCTGCGAAACATATGTGATATCAAATTATAGAAGCAATACTGCCCATCTTGCCAAGCGACCTATCAATGCTGGTCTTATCATCAAGTACTTTAGCAGATCGATCCTTGAGATGAGGGTAATCTTGTGAGATAACATATAATGATGAAGCTTTTGGACTGTAAAGATCAATGCTAAATAGTGCTTCTCTATTAGAGATTATCTCATTTCTGCTCCAATCAGCCTCCGATTGATATAATAAAGAGCATTCTTTTTAATTTCTTTATTATGTTGTGCTAATAATGCTCTAAAAGACTCTTTTAATACAACTGTGTATAGAATGAGGGGCTTCCCAGGAGTAGGCGTTGCAAGGATTGATGGATTTAATAGGTAGCTTTTAATGCTATGGAAGACTTCCTAACAGTCATTGTCCCATTTGAATGGAGCATCCTTCGTCATCCACTTTTCAAATGGTTGACATCGTCCTTATAAGTTTGATATAAATTAATGGATGAATGCAAATGTCCTTGTAAAGAATGAGTGACAAACTCTTGATGGAGGCATCTCCACAATTGCCTTGATTTTAGCGGGATCAATTTCAATACCTCATGGATACAATGTACACAGAAATTTTTCCAGGATACGAATGCACATTTTAGAGGATTCATCTTGAGATTATATTTCCTGATTCTCTCCAATATAATTCTCAAGTCTTCGAAGTGATTTTCACGATTCAAGCCTTTACCACCAAATCATCGACATAACATTCCACCTTTCGATGAATCAACTCATCAAAAATATGCATCATTGCTCTTTAGTATGTAGTTCCAACATTTTTCAAGCTAAAGGGCATGACCATGTAATAATAGATGTCAATAGGTGTTCTGAATGATGTATATATTTCATCCTCAAGTGCTATTTTTTGGTTGTATCTCGACGATCCGTCCATGAATGAGAACATGTCATAGTTGGAAGTGTTGTCCACCAATAGTTCTGATATTGGAAGCAGAAAGTCATCTTTTGGGCACGCCTTATTTAGGTCAATGTCAAGATTTTGGCCATTCTTTTTTAATTGGGACAATGTTGGCTATCAATGCATACTTCTCCTCTGGATGAAGCCTTCTTGATTAGTTTTTAGTTTACTAATTACCTTCTTCAATCTCCAATCTTATTCACCTAGGAGCTTGCTTAATGGGCATTGCATCTAGTTTAATAGCCAGTTTATAAACTGCTACATCTAGGGATAAGCCTGACATTTCATAATATATCTAGAAAAAGCAATCCCCAAATTCACAAAGTAGTATTTTTAGCTCTTCAACTTTCTCATCAGGCAGAAGGGCATTGACGAAAGTTGGATAGGGATCATCCTCAGCTCCTAAGTTGATTTCTTTAAATTCATCTATAGTAGCTATTTGTCCACCATCTTCAAGTTCTTCAAGTGCGGGTTTGGCTTCTACTTCATCATTTTTAAGAAGAATTTCATGAGAATCATCTTCTTCATCACTATGAGTCTCGATCTCAGCTTCTATTATATTATAACAGGCTCTATCTTGATGAGATTTGCGGATGAATCCCAGACCTTTAGTGATAAACTTATCACTTCTTCATGATGCTTGAGGACTTCTTTGGCTCCACATCTTGTTAAAGATTTGGGTTCTATTTAGTAGTCAATGATTTCTAGCTTATGCATCATTCTTTATTTATGGATAGTATAGCATATGAGTCTTATGCATCATTCTTCACAATTTCTGTGGATAGTATATTGGTATTCTTGTTAGCACTATCTCATCATAATTTTCATATTGAGTAGGTTGCTCAAAATTATGAGGCTTAGATTCTTCAGATTTATAAAATAGAGTAACTGTTCCACCACTCTCACTCAATGGCGGCACATAGAATGTTATTAATTATTCAATATTATGAACCTCCAGTGGACTAATTTCTTTGAAGCGCTATTGAGGGATGGGCATAATTTTGAGTGAGTCATCTGACTCTACCAAGTGAGCTATCCTCCTTGATGTAGCCATCTGAACTCTATTTTCATAAGTAGATTCAAAATCATAGTCTAATCAGAATCACTTATTTCATACTCTGACATTCTTGAAAGCTTATAAGTTCTCTTAGGTTTGAAAGGCATATCTTCTTCTTCCGTGTCACTTCCCAAATGAGGAACTAATTTTTCTGGCTTAGGTTTAGAATCAAGTGCTTTAAGGAGAGTCGACATTATCTTCTTTCTTCCTCTTTGCTTCTGCTCTTTCACTTTATGAAATTGCTTTTTATTTTCTGAAGTGGATGCTACTGCTTTAAGAGGCTTTGTTAGCTTAAGCTCTTTGAGAATGAAATATTTTACATCTTCATAGATCTTTGCTTCATTGATGGAGAATGGTTGTAGGTTACAGAATTGAATCTTCTCCATCTTTCAAATACTTCATACATTGATGCATAGTTGATGGGACCATGCCATACTCATGCATCAGCCAGAGAGCTCTAAATGATGTATCGACATCGATTACATGAAACTTGGCTTGTATATAAATCCAGAACTTGAGCGAGAATAAAAGAACCAGTTTTGCCTTTTCATTGAAATCATGAACCATCAACTTATCTCTCCCAAGATGTTGGATATCAAGTGATAATCCTCTTAATACCTTTAGACTCATAAGATTGATAGAAGAACTTGGATCAATCAATATTCAGTTGATCGAGATGCCATCACTCTCTGCAGTAACATATAGAGGATGGTTGTGATCCATCCCAACATAAGATCTTCTTAAAAATGTGATTCTTGGGAGATCTTGAGTTTGCAATGCTTGTCATGCATTTTTTCAATAAAGTAAGCTTCATAACTCTGGATCTTTGAGCTTGTATCAAAGTTTCTGAGGTCTTTTATCAAGAGAGCCTCATACACACTTGTATAGATCTTTCAATGTGATAGAATATTATCTTCTTGCTTGATTTAGGCTTTAACCTAAGATTTTTAAGATTAATATCCTCGTTGACTTCAATTTGTTTACCTTTGTCTTTATTTGCATTTCCCTTCTTTGATGAAGGTGGTAAGACTTTACCACTTCTCAACTGAACTTGAATCACCTTATCTTGCTCAGATTCTTCTGAAGAGGTAGTTTCTTCAAATTTTCTTCTTATTTTGGAAGATTGGCCAAAAGGGCTAGACTCATTTTTCAACATCATACGTTTCATACATGATGATATCGATGAGCCTTACTCTTCTCCGTCGAGAAAATATAGATCTTCATCTAAACTTTTATTATCTTGTTGAGTCATTAAATAAAATTTAGACATTAGCTCCTCAGGCTCTTCTTTTGATAAAATTTTTGGGTTGTGTTGTATGACTACCCTTGTCATTTTAGTAATCGATGTTGAAGAATATCGACATCACGAAATGATTCGACATGTCTCTGGACAAGATTCACCATTATCTTCTTCTCCATTGATGAAGTTTAGGCATGAAGTTTCAAGCTAAATGGTTGTCTTGTTGGTTGGTGATACTCCTAGATTGTTAATGATCTTTTGAGTTGTAGTTCTCTTCTTGATCTTCTTTTTCTTAGCCTTCTTTGATTTATGAGGCCGCATTTAGTAGGCGCTTCTCATCGTGATAAAGTAGCCTTATCGAATGCCCGAAGCCCAAATACTTGGTTTAGGCATCTCTCTTAAGTCCAATATAGGTTCAAGTGGTGATTTCCACTTAACACTAGGGACATTTTTTAGCTGCTTCAGCATTTTCATGATCTTTTTGGAGACTATTATTTGTCATTCTTCAATTCGAAGTGATTTCTCCTTATATTTGTCTTTGATGGATGTTACGGAAGAAGACGTAATCATCCTTGTAGATTCTCTTTTAAGGTTGAATAGAACACTATCAGATAGTGTAAATTCACCTCATCAATACTTCCTTTCTAGCCAATCTTTGAAGACATAACAATCTTCGATAGGATGACTGATCATCCGATGATAGGGATAGTAATTTGGATTACTGACTTGATTAACTTTTTCAGGCCTTTTAATTTCTGGTAACTATAGACTGGCTTTGACTGCTTGTCAAAATAATTTGGCCACAATGTCCCTTCTAAAGGAATCTTCTTTATTCATCTTTTCTTTAAGAGATGGATGCACTTGCTCATCATCTCTTGTTGCTTGTTTTGGACGCTCCCCTTGAAAAAGTTTAAGGTTTGTCATTACCTCATAATACTAATTTTGGTAGTGGATTAGAATAAGCAGACTTATTTCCCTTATCATCATTGTATATTGACTGTTTTCCTTTATCTATATTATATATCACCCACTTTTCATCATTTGAGCTATAGGAAGCAGCATGAATTTCATTTCTTCTTGAGTCTGAAGGTTTGTTTCTTTTTACTTTATCTGTATAGACTTACTTAGGCGATTCAACTTTTTTAAATTTAGCCACCCTATCGAAAGTCACGGAATGTTGCAATCGATGCATAGAAATGGTGTCATTTTATCATCCATATTGCCTATTAGCAATTGGATCACATGTTCTTCTTCTAATTATTGCTCACACTTCATACTTAGGTTATGCCAATGACTTAAGAATTTTGTCACTGACTCATCTTTCCTCCTTTTCAATAAGGCAAGGTCATCGATTGTGATTTTCTTGGTTGCACTGGCGAACCTCTTCACAAATATAATCTCTAATTCAACAAATATTTTAATTGAATCATTCGGCAATTCTGTGTACCATTCAAAAGTAGCGGAAGTTAGGCTACTGGTGATTTGATGGAAAAAGTAGTGCATCATTCCCTCCTGTGTTATCACAAGTAGCCTTAAATTGAGCCAGATGTTGCTTTGGATTAGCAAACCCACTGAAAGTATTAAATTTCGGCACTGAGTAACCTTTCGGGTATGACCTTGGTCATATTCTATTGGACAAGGACCCTTACTCACCAACTTTTCAGCCTGCTCAGAGGCTATGGTTGTCTTTATCTTTTCATTGATTATTATTTCTAGCTGAGCAGCTATTACCATTCTAGGTGTGCTAGCCAGATTTTGAATTGTTGGCTGGAGAGGTAGTGGGTTAACTTCATCCGCTTCTTCACATAGTATGTCGTAGGAGCTTGAGGTACCACGATGGTGGTATAGAAGTTGTATATTAGTTCTTGATTAGATAAAATAGGTCTTTGCACTTGATGAGATATTCTTCTGCAACATCTCCATCATGATGTTCATTTGTACTATCATATCATTCATTTTGGTACCAAGCTGTATAATCTCCTTATCTTTGACCTCCATTTGACGCTGTATTTCTCTTCGCTCTCTAGCTAGCGCCATAATCAATCGATGCTCTTCTTCTTCTTATTTCTTATTCTTTATTCTCTTGCTCATTTTCGGAAGAACTTGACGCCTTCTCCTTGTGCATTTGTAGACATATTTATTGTATGCGATGACGATTATAAAAGCGTGTACCAGTGATTTTGGTTCAACCATATACACTTCGACACCCATGATATCTTTCTCATTGATCTTCTTCTTCTTCATCTTCAAAGATTGAAGATCCATCCTCTATTTTTCTTCTATGAAGACTCTTCTTCATAAGCATCAAATTCGAGTTGATTCCACGGATTCTTTGATGGTCTTTGGCGGGAGTTCATCTATATTTTTGACTATAAAGACAACTTCCACTTTCATAGTGTCCTCTTCATTATTTTCTTCTTGCACGTGAATTTTTTATCGACATTTCCAGTGGATCTTCGATTTAATGTGCGAAATAAGTATTTCTTCTGTTAAAGGATTGTGATCAAAGTAAACCTTCTCTTGTAGGGTGAATTTGATCGGCGATGGGATCCCCTAGAGGATTTTCCAGGGTATCAACCATCATGTCTTTCATCAGTGATATCCCTTCTTTTAGGTATCCACTTTTATTGAGTTGATTTTAAGGCAGATTTCTGAGTATATGTGTCAGATGTCACACCTCTTCCATTCTTGAGTTTCATTACTGGTCTTGGCCTCCATATTTTCCTTTGGGACCTTTTAGCGGATTCTTGGACACGCAGGTCCAAGTGTCACCTCGATGCTCACCATGAAGCGTCTTGGGCTCATGGCTGGTTACCAGAAGAGATGACAACTTTCTTGGTAGCTTCGTATTTTCCATCACCACCTGAAATCTTCTTTTCATTAGCTCTTGCTACTTTGAGAACTTTATGTATCTAGTAGACAATGTTTTGTCTCCTCTGGTGGTGGAGCTTGATGGTTGGTTCTTCAGAAGAGCTTTATTTTTTGGTGAGCTATTCTCTTTACCCACTTTAGGTTGTCAAAGTTATTGTGGGTAGGAATACTCGCTTGGTGGTATCGCTTCACTTTGGGTCATTCAAAGGGATCTTGAGCCCTCATTTCTCCTTCTTCTCGTCTTGGTTAATTTGCTTCGATGAGGAAGCTTCATGATCATGCTTTCTGGGTACAAAAGGTTCGGTCGGCCCAACAGCTGTTCTACGAGGCATTAAAGACATACCACTTGACATTCTTTTCATCACGGGGCTTACCTAGCCTTTTGAAAATTGAAGTTCTCTGTCGGGAGAACTCCTTGGCCTGATTGGTATTGAACTGGTTGGCGCACATGGCTAGTAGGTAACTTGAGGCCTTCCAGCATGGCCTCGGACGAATGTACCACGGGTGGGTACTTTAGGAGTTGCAGCTACGATAGCGAAATTCAAGCTACCAAATTGAATGGTAGCCGACATCTCTGTGTTGATGACTGCATTGGCTAGGCAGATGTTGCACCACGACTATGAATGGTGAAAGGAGTGCTTTGTAGATCCATTCAAAGTGAAAGATGGGGATTAGTAATTAACAATTATTTCACCCCATACTTTCAAGATGTAGAGGTACAGAATAAAATAATGGTGTAATAAGATATACGAATGATTTATTCTACCTACATAGCCTCATATTGAATTTATTACACACTTAAATCACCATTTGTTATTTTAAATTTTCAAAAATTTTATTGCTACTATAGCACATATATGACTAGCCAAAGATGGAAAGAGAATCATATCCCCAGCGGAGTCGCCAGAAATCTGTGGACTCCAAAAATTTTCCACGACCTCTCGACAATTATTGAATTGAAGAGAGTATGATTTAAATGTGTTGATGTAATTTTGAGAAGGCAGATGAGATAATAGATAAGACACTACCCAGAGATTTCATCCTCATTTGGTGAGAACTTTGGATTTGGTTCAGGTTTCTATAGGCGAGACATAGTTAATTACCCTCAATAAGTGAGAGAGAACTTTGATTAAGGCTAGTCATTAGATTTGTAATGTGGCATAGTAGCGACATATGGAGTTTTAGAATTTAAAATTAAATTCATCATTTTAAGCAGATGGTTGGGGAATGATGACATGCGATCTAGATCTTTAGTCATCAGCGTCCTGTCCAGTCTACTTAGTCAAGGAGGTAGGACCCAACTTAAGAAGGATCCTCATCAGCAACACATGGGTTATGTCGTCAAGAAATCCTTGTAAACTGGTGGTGTTTGTCTAAGGAGAGATAAGTCTACCTTACAAGGATGGTTGCTTTTCCATCAAGTATACCCGCATGATTCATAACCTCAAAAAGAGAGCCATTGGGAGCATACAGTACGTGATCATAATATAATGGAGCCAAACCACCCCATCGAGGACTCATAGCACTTCATCGTGGAGCTTAGCCGCCACGGTCATAGGACACGAGCCACATCCACGTGAGATTGATTGAGAGTGAACATAGTAACACTTGATTTGACATTGGCTCCTTTGTGAGCTAGAGTTTTCTTAATTTGTCACCCAGACAAATAGTTGAGAAGGTGGATAGATTGAGTTTGATTTAAGTTTTAATAAGAATTCATTTAAGCATTTTAGATTGCTACTTAATTTGATTTGAAAAATTGATTAATTTGAATATGTTTAAGAGCTTTAGATCACTATTTGTTTAGCTAATAGAGGATTAGATCTACTATCACACAAGAATCATTTTTAGATATTTCACTAATTTGAAACTCTTATTATAGGTTTTAGGTTTTGTTAACGGACTAGTCACAAGACTAAGCAGAAGCAACCCGCAGATCCTCAGACACTTGAATTTAAGCATTCTAGTGTCGGGGCATATGGTGTATTTAAGAATTTAGTATTTTATTTTGAATTATGAGATTGATTTGATTTTATTTAATTCCAACTTAGCTGCGACCTTTTTGATTAAAATTTGCACTTGAAATCTCTATGTCAGCACATGTGTGTTTATAGCTTAGATAATTTCATCTAATTAATGATTTATTGATTTTAAAATCATAATTAGAATAAAATTCCTTAATTTTTTTGATTGAAATGTGATTTTATGATTTTAATTTAGTATTCCTTCTCTGTTGTAAAGAGTAGATTCGGTGAGAAAGGCATTTTGATTTAAATTATAATTTAAAATATTACTTACACTTAGTTTACTTGTTAAATTTTGTAATTCTCATAACTTGATTATGTTCAATCTACATCACTTTTGATAGGTTATGTCGATCATGTTTATGCTTTTATTTACTCATGCTTATTAAAGATAGTAATTAATTTCATATTCTTATAAGAGTTATTAAACCCAATTTGGATTCATCCTAATTTAAGTTTATAAGTTTATCAGTTTAGTATTAGTCTCCCCAAATTCCAATTAAAGCTTTTTTAATTTTGAGGACTTTACATGAAAAGAGAACTCACTTTGCAGCTTTAATTTAAGCCATAGAGAATTGTAATAAGAGTTTATGAGTTTAATATTAGCCTCCCTAAATTTCACTTGCATTTTGAATGAGTGTCCTATTCTTTCCAAAATTTTCTTTAGGTGTTCTCCCACTATTTCTCTTTGATTAAATATTTATCTTCATATTTATCATATATTCTTTTATTTGAATTAAGTTTAGGTAATTCCATTTGAATTTGTTTAAGTTCTGAATTTTAGTCTAAACTTTGGCTTCTCATCATCCCCATTAATCGAGGTGTTTTTTAGACTTTTGAGTTTAGATAGTTTAACCACAAATTTTTCATCTTGTATCTTGAGCATGACGAGACCTTCAAACTTGAAAGAAGACAAATGTAATATATATTCATCTTTTTTCTAAGTCTAATTAGACAAAAAATTTTGGCGATTTCATCTAGGGGAGCTAATATCTAAGATGTTCTTACTCAAGATGCCCTCTTGATTAACATTTAGACCTACTTTTTTCATCTTCCTCATGATGAGTCAAACCAAAGAATACAAGCATGTATATATATATATATATCCATATTCATAGATCCCACATGTTCTGACTAATTTTAGTCAAAATGCTAAGGAACAATTGGGTATGCCAAAACTAAGAGAAGAACCACTCTGACTGCTTCTCCAAATAGGTGAATTTCAAAATCAAATGCCCTAAATCAAAGAAGAATTTATCTTTGACGATAAATTTTATCAAAAGCAAAAAATTAAGGATTTAAGTATGATTTAGAAACTAAAAGAAGAATTTGCCTCATGATGTTCTTATTAAAGCAAAAATCAACCTCATCCTGAATCAATATCATGACTAAACATAAACAATTATAATCACTAAATCTTCATTCCTTAGGATCTAGTGGATGATCTCATCTCAATAAGAAGACTACTGATTTTCATGGATCAAACTCTATGCAACTATAAGAAGCAAAATAATTCAAAAATCTGATCAATCCAAGAGCGAGAGATCAAAAGAAGGAATTACCTGCAGATCTAAATCAAAGAGAATGGAACTATTTTTTTTTCATTTATTGTTGAACCAACCAAAATGGGGGAGCAATTGCTGCATGAGAGAGTCTTTTTTTTCTGTTAGGGGAAACACAAAACAAAAAAAAGGAGGGAACGGTTAGATTTATGTTTATTTAATTTTTTAAGCAATTAATCACTTTTAAAATGAATTTTATGTCGATAAAATTGCATAGTTAATATATATATCAATCTTAGCTTATTTCAATATTCCAAATAGTTGCTTCGTAATCGAGGTTTAGTTCAAGTTGATGTCAAATTAAATTAAATGCATCACCACTTTCGACCACTCAATTTTGCACAGACTTATCCAAATTAAGTATGGATAGTCTTATTTGATGGATTTCGATGTTTCAAAGTCAACGACATAATCAATTTAATAAACGGAGGTCATTTACTTTATGTCAATACCTTCTAACTTAAGTGCAAGCACGCCATGACTCAGCGCTTGAACAAATTGACCTCAACTTGCAATATTTATATCCTCGCCAATTTCAACAAATCAACATGATCAAACCGTCATAATGAGATCATTTGATTGATTTTGGTGATGTCTCCATTTCATCAATTATCACTTCAAATCATTTGACATTTGTACAGACTCATCTGAATTGAGCGCGTATAGTCTCATTTGATAGTTTTCAATGTTTTGAAGCTAATGACATGGTCAGTTTCACAAACAGAGGTCGTTTAGTCATCATCACAGCTTCTCAACTTTGATATGCATGTCAACACATTGATAG
Organism: Cymbidium sinense; assembly: GCA_021442155.1. Classification (NCBI taxonomy): domain Eukaryota; kingdom Viridiplantae; phylum Streptophyta; class Magnoliopsida; order Asparagales; family Orchidaceae; genus Cymbidium; species Cymbidium sinense. The sequence goes on from CM038225.1 coordinate 115,785,947, forward strand.
CTCGCTTGTTAGATTTTGTAATATTTATATGATCATTGATGAATGCGAAAAAGTCCTCATCGATAAATTTTAACCATTTTATGTGTACCCATTTTGAGCTCCACATGGACCGCCACTCAAGTCCTCAATTCATTTAATCCATGACACATATGTGGAGGTCAATGATTGAAAGCTGATCATATGAAAGAAAGAGGACTTTGGAGCAAAAATCTAAAGTCCTCAATCAATCCATCATCCATCCCAATCATCCCAAGTAAGATGATAATATTTTGGAGCCAAAAAATTCTAAAAGGGTGGATTTTTGACCATTATAAAAGGAGGAGAAAATGAGGTTTCATTCCTCTTTCTCCTACCACTATTCAGCCCACAAGAGCTCCTCAAAGTAAAAAAAGGAACCCATCCCCCACCTCTTTGAGCCATTTTTGAGCTCAAAAATACAAATAGAAGCTTTTCTGATGAGGCGGTGGTGAACATTGGAGAAGATGATATTTCAAAGGGAGGCAAAGGTTAAAAATCATTCAAAAGCTTCCTCACATACCTAGGAGTTTACTTGGATCTTCACCACGTCAAAACCATCCTGAGGTAAATTTAAACTTTAACCGCCTTTAGATTTCTGCATTTTGTGTTAATTTTCTTGATTTTAGAAATTTCTCTAGATAATCCGCATTTTACTTTAAATCATCCAAATTAGAAAATAAAATTTTTTGAAAAATGTGAAAACGATCCATTTGGATAAGTTTTCACTTAGAATCCCATTTTCCTTTAAAGAAGCCTGCTTTTAGCTCATCGGCGGGCTTCGTGCCATCCAATCCCATGCTCACGGATTTCTGATGCATTGATCGAATTTACGCTTGATTGCCCATGAATCTAGATCACGCGTGGTTTCGCTGATCGGATGGCTCGATCACGATCGACAGCGATCATGGCCTTTGACGCGATGATGATTGACGTCCGAGTAAAACCGTGGGTCGCCAATGCTGATGGTTCCCGCCGACACGCTCATCGCGGTATCGCGGGCGTCGATGGCACGTGCATGCCACGCGCACCAGCATCCAATCAGCCGGCTGACGTAGTGTCACCAGCCGATCGCATGGATTTTTCGATTTAAAATATTAATTTAAATCACAAAAAAATTCAAAAATTCATATAAAATAAAATACTTAACCAAAAATTACAACTAAAAGCTTGTTGGATTTTTCTTTTTGAGAGGAATCCAACAAATCTAAAATCCCTAAATTTCACTGAGTATTTTGAGCTTAATTTGAGTTTTAATCAAAATCAAATTTCATTAATTAAACTAAAATATAGAGTTGAAAATTTTCAAGAATTGAAAAAAATTTTTTGAAGGACTGATTAAAATTAAAAGTATTAATAAAGAAATAAAAAAAAAAAAATTCAAAAATTCACAAAAATCTTCAAAATGTCTTTAATCGCTTCAATTGACATCTAGAACTCTTAAAAATATAATCTAAAAATAATTTAAATATCAAAATCAAAATCATAAATGAAATAACACTTAAGCAATCATTAATCAAACCTTAAATCAGGAAAATATCATCCTCCTAGGAAATTAAATTAAATATGATTATACCTATTTAAACTAATAAAACTCAATTAAATGATTAAATCTTAAATGAAATTTAAAATAAATCAAAACTTTAACATGAAACTAATATAACTAAACCTACAGGCATAAATCTTAATCATATGAAACTCCTTAATGAATATAAATAAACTAATTAATCATTAAATAAACTAAAAATCAAATTGGTTAACAAACCAAACATAATCATTTGATATTAATGAAAATTAAACTAAATAAAGTTAAAGTAAACTTAATTAATATATGATTAAATCACATCCATTTGGAATAAGATAATTAATTATCCATTAATCATAAACCTAACAACTAAATCAAACATGAATGAAATTTAAACATAATAAATGAAGAAAATCAAATAACTAAATTATGAATAATCAAGTTTAACCAAATAAAAAATAAACAATTAAATCACTTAATTAATCAAATGATAATAACAATAACCTTTAATCAAATCAAACTTAAGTAAAACACTTAACTAAATTAAATCACTCACATAAATTAAATCATTAATTAAATAAATCTTGATTAATCTAAATTTAAAATTTAATTACTTAATCAAACTTAATTAATTAAACATTTAATTAATATAAAACTTAATGAATTAATCATCATCTTAATGAACCAAATTAATTTTATAAATCACATTAAAATTAATTCAAATCAAACGCTTAATTAATCTACTAATTAATTTAATCACACCTCTTAAATAAACTAATTAAGTTAATTAAATTAATCATATTAAACCTAAACTTAATCAAACATAAAATGTAATTAAATGCAAATCAAATCTTAATTTAAACTTAAATCATTAAGTCATTAATTACATCATTAACTTAAATAAATATGAAATCAAATTAAAAATTAAACAAATCTTTATTTAATTTAATAATTAATCATACCCCTTCAAGTAAACAAATTAAGTTAATCAAATTAATCATATTAAACCTAAGCTTAATCAAACATAAATGGGATTAAATACCAATCAAATCCTAAATTAAACATAAATCATTAAGTCATTAATTACATCTTTAATCTAAATAAATATAAAACCAAATTAAAAATTAAATAAATCTTTATTAATTTGATAATTAACTTAAACACACTTGTTAATTAAAAATACTAAAGCTAATCCAATGAATAAACAATTAATGAAAACTTAATTAATTAATCCATCATTTTAATAAACTAAATTAACTTTTTAAATCAAATTCAAATCAAACACTTAATTAATCTACTAATTAATTTGATCACACATCTTAAATAAACTAATTAAGTCAATCAAATTAATCATATTAAACTTAAACTTAATCAAACATAAATACAATTAAATATTAATCAAAACCTAAATTAAATCTAAATTATTAAGTCATTAATTACATCATTAACCTAAACAAATATAAAATCAAACTGAAAATTAAACAAATCTTAATAATTAACTTAAATACACTTCTTAATTAAACTAATCACATAATCATATTGAACTTAAGCAAACCCATAGACTAATAAAGCTAATCAAATCAAATTAAATCAAATTAAATCAAATTAAGAAAGAGTCTTATAAATTTAATATTTAATCAAATCAAATCTGATTCAACCTACTTAAATAAGATAAACTAATTAACTATCTAATGTATGAAATCAAAATACGAACTAAACTTTGATAAACATGATAAATGGGTGAGATTAAAATAAAATCTAATTACAAAGAATCAAACATAATTAAAATCAAAAATCTTAATTAATCTAATCATCAAACTACAAATGAATGAACTACAAATCAAATCAAATAAGCATAAAATTAAGTCACATAACCATAATCAAAGAAAAGAATTAAATATTAATTTAAAAGGATATTGAATTATCAAGCTGTAATTAAACCAAAATATCTAATAAATTAATCAATCAAAACACATGAATTTAAACAAACTTAAACTTCATTAGATATCAAAGACATTGAATTATCAAGATATAATTAAACCAAAACATCAAAATCAAAATCAATCAATCAAATACTTAAGCAAACTCAAATTCTGAAAATCTAAATCAAATCAAATAAATCAAATCAAATGAATTACACAAATTCAAATGGGCTAATTAAGATACTTAAGGACATTAGTTAGATTCTTTAGAGTTATGTGAAGAAGGTGAGTTCCCTACAAATGAAATTCATTCTACTCTTCATTCTTGAAAACCTAAATATCATTTTAACCAAATAAAAGTGAATTAAAAGTGAAAAATAAATCATTAAATCACTTAAATTGAAATCACCAAAAGATAAAATTTAAACAAATTCAAACTCCAAATTGAAACTTAAACTAAAGAACTCTAGTAAAGCCTTTTCACACAAGCCTTAAGCACACACATTAGAATACTAAGTCACCACTTCTAGTGCTAAGTTAGATGTATGATGATGTTGTATTTTATTTTGTGATGTAATATTTTATGGATGTTAGATGTATATTCATATAGATGAGGTGTATTAGCCATATTTTTTTTGCTGTGGGGATGCTGACCAGTAATAAAAATATAAATGCTTTTGTGTGTTTACCCCTAAGCATGACTATGAGCTTGGTTACCCATGTGTGGGGTGCTAAGTCCAAATTATTCATATAACTGCTTGGGTTGTATGGTGTGTTTAACTAACATTTATTTTGCAGGTGTAGCTAGATTTACTTTTCCTATTTTAATGTAATTTTTCATTAAGAACTATGATTAGTGTTGTGGGAGATTAGGATGAGCAGTGACTAGAAGGCTTAGTCCCTGGGGTGCCCTGTGATGCCTTTGGAGCAAATCAAATTAAAAGGAAGATAAGGGAGAAATGAAGAAAAGAATATGCCCATAACATGTATTATTTTTGTAATTTGGGTTGAATAAGGGTAGAGCTTGGCTACCCATCTTTTTTTTCTTTTCGGGGTGTATGGCAGAACCCGACCACAATGGCCTTTTATTTTTTCATGGTAGTCTATAAAATTGTTTGATGTTGTGTTTAGATTGCGCACTAGAACAACATACTTTTCACAGTTTCTTTATGATTGATGTTTGAATATGTGGCCTGGATGTGATAGAATCTTAGAATGAAATTAATTTATTTACCCCAATTAACAACTCATAATTAAAATTTTAAAATAACTCATAACCTCACATAAAATTCTAGGAATTATATCAAGATAATAAAATTTTTAGCAACCCCTTAGCTGGATGAATGAATGTATAATATCATGCATGTCATATTCTTCCATTCTTATTAAGAGGGGGCTTCCATCTGTACTAGAGAATGAAGGCTTAACCTATGAGAGCCTTTGATGAAAGAACACCCCTTTCTCTCTTGATTTGGCCCATAATCAAGTTCCCATACATTTAGGCATACAAAATCCCATAGTCTGTGTCAAAATAAAGAATCCAAAAAAAAATCAAATAAATTTGATAAAATTTGCATTAGATTAAGTCATGATTTCATATCACTCATGCTCTAGTCTCTTAAGGGGTGAGTTTAAGGACTTAGTCTCCTTTCTAAATAAAGAACAGCCTAGCCATCTTGTAAAGCATAAGATTTGCCTACATGGATTTAAAGCATAGGAGGGGTTAGATGCCTGCCACTCCAGGCATTAATAAGTCCAACAGTCGGGTGATCTATTCTCTCTTGTGGAGCTAAATCATATACCTATTTTTATTTTAGATTTAGGTCATGTTTTGGCTCTCATCAAATCTCCCTAGATTTAGGATTTGAGGTAGCTATTTTTCTTTATGGGCTACAAGCATAAATCCTCACCTCTTAGGCATTTCCACAATCTTATGTTGTGGAATTATAAGCCCTAGCAATCTAATAAAATATCAACTCAAATAATTAACTCTCTTCAATTTCAAAAATATAAAGTTCAACCATAAGATAGATTAAAATGCTCACTAAGCTTCCTATCATGAGCATTTCCTACTTTCTTCCTTTGGATTCCAAAATTAAGTCTTCTCTTTGATCTATCTCATTTGATTTTCTAAAATAGTCAATCCTTTGATAGTCTTAACCTTGAAATCTTTGGAGACCCTAATTGTCTACTTTAATCGAGAGTATTCTTAAGAAATTTGCATTCCTTAGGATATAATTAACTATGGGAGCTTGCCTCCATATGGAACTTAACGAACTCGACTTAAAATAAACCCTACCTTACTTTTTCATGTAAAGTAGGGGAAAGATATCTGGTACATTTGAAGACTCATCATGCCTTAGGAGTCCTTATTAGGTGATTAGGTCCATTATAGGGTGGTGATTTCTATCTTTTAAGATAGTGCATTACTTCTTAATGACATATCCGATCACTTCAATAAGTACCACCAAAGATCTGCATTGTGTTCCACATCTCAAAAATAAACACTATAGATTTTTCTGGTGACTCCGCTGAGGAAGGTTCCTCTCTCCATATTTAGTAGATAATTATCGTCTCCAAGCATTAATAGTAGACTTATATTTTATATAGGCCCAAGCCTATCATTATTTCCATTGATACTTAACTTATTTCATCCTTAAGCAAAGCTCGCCAACATCCTTTAGGTTTTAGGTCCTCACTCTATGTAGGTCTTAAAATCCCTATTAGGTTCCCCCAATAGGTGAAAATTAAAATTAATCAAACAAAGGAGATGACTAAAATTAAGAACCTCTTCACCATCCTGATGGTGAGGCAAGGTTCTTCTCATGAACAAAAAGAAAATAAAACTCTTATACAAAAAAACATGTCTTTCCAAAAGCACTTTTTCAAAATCCACATAATAAGAGATCTTTACACAAAAATTTGTAAAAATTTTTCAAAAAGGCACAAAAAACATATAACTAAACATCACTTAACAAATCCTATGATTGTTACATTGAGATTTTTTTCAAAGTTAAAATCAACCATTTTCAAAAGCACATTTTCTTTGGAAATAGCTATCCCCATGCCACACACTCAAATTTGTTGGATGAAGGTTCTATTTTTGAATAAAATCATGATATAAAATTGAAATTCCACTTAGCATACATCACATGTACTAGAGTTGAAGTTTTCCCTCTTTTTGAAAAGCAATAAATCATACACACACAAAAGAGAAGTCAAGCCATATTTGAACTCCCCCCTTTGACATACCCAAATTTGTCAAATGGGAGTTCCTTTTGGAAAGGTAAAGCAAATTGAATTCTAATTGACACCATTTGCATTTGTCCGATAGAACTCCTTCTTGCCAAAGTCTTGGACTTCAAGATACATTTGGATCTCATTTGACATGTCCAAGAAAATGAGAACCCCTTTCAAAAAATCATAAGAACAAATTGAATTCCATTTAACATACCTAAGTTTGTTAAATAAGTTCTTTTCTTTTCAAAATCATAAACACATTTGACTTTCACTTAACATACCAAATTTGGTAAGTGAGAGTTTCGTTTTCAAAAATTATAAGCACATTTACTTTCACTTAACATACCAAATTTGTTAAGTGAGAGTTTCATTTTCAAAAATCATAAACACATTTGACTTTCACTTAACATACCAAATTTGTTAAGTGAGAGTTTCATTTTCAAAAATCATAAACACATTTGACTTTCACTTAACATACCAAATTTGTTAAGTGAGAGTTTCATTTTTAAAAGTCATAAACATATTTAACTTTCACTTAACATATCAAATTTGTTAAGTTAGAATTTCATTTTCAAAATCATAAACACATTTGACTTGCACTTAACATACCAAATTTGTTAAGTGATGGTCTCTTTTCAACACACATTTGATCCCTATTTTAACATACCAAATTTGTTAAATAAGGATCCAATTTTTCATGTCAAACCACACTTGAGATTTCACTTAACATACCAAATTTGTTAAGTAAGAGTCTCATTCTCAAAGAATAATAAATATATCTCAAACAAATTTGGAGCTTTCACTTATCATACCAAATTTGTTAAGTGGGACTCCCATCTTCAAAAAAAAAATAAATTTATCTCATAATCACATTTCACTTTCACTTAGCATACCAAATTTGTTAAGTGAAAGTCTCATCATCAAGCACAAATCAAACACATCTGGCCTCTACTTAACATACCAAATTTGTTAAGTAAGAAGCCCCATTTTCAAATCAAAATATCACACAATCAAATCTTAACAAGCAAAAATATTTCAAATACACAATCACAACCTCATCTTAGCATACCCAAATTTGCTAAGTAGAGGTCTTTCAAACCATCAATATTTTCAAACAAGATGCACAAAACACAAATATCTCCAAGAAAATCTCTCCTCAAATTTTAGAACCCCATCCAACCTACTTAAATTGGTTGAGTATGGGTTCAAAATCAAAATCAAATGGCAAAGACTCTCCTCAATATCCAAATCTCTCTAATGAACCCCACTTAAAATATTTGAATTATTGAGTATGGGTTAAAAACTCTAAATTTCTGTTACTTATGTGGAATAAATATCAAGCCATATTTCCACAAATGGAATACCACTGATTAGTCGGTCACATGCCACACATGGTATGCGGTTTACTTTTTTTCCTTTCAGATGGATTTTTGATCGCCACCCTCAAGACCGACTTTGCCCAGCTCATTCATTTTGGCCAAGATTTTTAGGGGGCTATGATCACTTATGAGGGGATCACCCTCAAAACCATCAATAGAAGTGTGATGACCGGGCAAAAGGTGGTCATCCAGGTTGAGATGTCGTTTGACTCAAAGTTTCCCTCACTAAAGAGGAAGGTTGGGGTTCCCATACAGTAGTTTCAGGCCGGGCACTCTGGCCCCTTCTGCTCAATACGGATAGCACCCACTCATTGGCTCCTTCTAGGGGACGACTATCTTCGTGGATAGTCTCCCGCATGAGGTTGATCCAGCTCATCGCTCTTCTAATAGGACTCAACACTACAATCGGTGCCACAAGATCAAGCGGCATCATGATCGCATAGCCAAGGAGCTAGAGGCAGCTTCCCAGTCTGCAGATAGTGTCTCCTCTTTTCACAGAGAACAAGTTTCACCCCCTCTCTGGTTCTGATGGAGAGGAAGACATTAGGAGGATCTGCCACCTTGCCCACACTCATGAGGCTCTATCTGACAAAGAGAAGGTCGTGTGGGCCTTAGACAAGTTCATCGAGTTGGCGAGCATGATGATCGAGTTTGAGGCCCAATTTGATTTATGTTCTATCATCCCTCATAGTATAGGAAGACACATCATATAGGAGAGCGTGGAGGCCCGTATCGCACATTATTAGCGAGAGAGATGCCCAGATGATGGCCTCATCCTCGGACTCGACTTACGCCACCCTAATCATCATTGATAGCATTCTACTGATGAGTACTACCCACCATATGAGAGGAGCTCTTGCCCAAAGAAAGTCTGTGTTGCCTCCATCACACCGATCCACTCCTCGGAATGATCTATCTCTATCAGCATAATCTGCAGTACTAAGGCCTACTTTTGAAGTGCATGGAGGGCTGCTAACAAGTCATCCATCCTCTTCTTTATTCGATTGATCTGATTATCCTTCTATTTAAGTTGCTGACGGAGGTGTTGGGTTGAATGGACGGCATCATCTTCCTCAACCACAATACCTTTCTGACTATGGTGATCTCTATGAAGGGCAGTTCTCCAGTAGATTAGCCCAAAAGCACTTCTCTAGTAGATCAGGATAGTGGTAGCTTGCATAGGAAGGTGTGGACAACACCTCCATGCAAAAAAAAAAAGATATCAAACAGTTGGTGGAGTAGCAAGTGAAGGATACATTGGTGCAAGCCTGAGGTAGCTCATCTGTTCTGAAAGGTAGACCCTACCTAGAGGAATTTGATGGTGTCCAATATCCTAAGGGTTTGTGCCTCTTTCCTTCAAAATTTTTGATGGCTGTGGGAACCCTAATCGGCACATAGCACACTTCAGGGTAGGATGTTGCAACGCCAGTGGCAGCAATGCACTCTTATTCTATCTCTTTGTTAGTAGTTGACACATCATATTGATTGGTAAATAACTATCTTCAATGAAGATATTTTCGAGGGAAACTCTTTATTAAGAGATTTGTGAGCTCAACAAAAGGGTAAGGATCTTATAGCAATACCAAAATTCTTGCCCTTCATATTTACATTAAGATATTTGAAAATTAATCATAATGTCTACCAAGGAGATCACAAGAAAATTTCAAGATCATTAGCCCAAACCACATATTTGAGAAAAGCTTAATCACAAGATTGACAGGTAAGCATTGAGACACAAGATGGACAGCAAATGCTAGCCCAACCGTGAGACTCGAAAGAACCTCTACCCCTCCTTTTCCACCATCCACACCATATTAGCCACCTCAGTTTCCATAATGGCCTCCACCACCACTTGCTTAGTAGTATCCCCATCCATATCATCAACAACAGTATCCCCACCCATAACATCAGCAGTATTACTCCTATCCACCACCAAGTAGCTACCATTTACCTACTCTTGCCGATAAATTGAATAAGACTTATTCATTCAAGAAGGAGATAGTCAGGAAGATCTTTAAGAACATCTTAAAGAAGCTTGATTTTTAGTTACCAGAGCCTAGGAGGCCGGAGGATGTGGGCAAGAGTCATGATCCAAACTTTTACCCCTACCACTACATGCTTGGTCATGTCTTAGAAGATTTCTATACCTTTAAGGATTGGCTTGAGTATAGCTATAAGTCGGGTGCCCTTGTCATCCCTAAGGAATATTTACTAGAATAACCCTCCAGTTCTGTTAGGATAATCCTTGGGGATACAAGCGATCTTCTCAAGATTGAGGAAGGTTGGGATATCTCTCTATCCCGAACCTCCAAGAAAATCATCTTCAAGATCAAAAAGTTACCCTTACAGGTGCCTAAAGCAGCTCAAACCTCCAACTCTAAGGAAGGTTTGCAAGTTGCTAAGAATAACTTGAAGGAGGTAGATGCCCAACAAGAAGCAGAGCCTTCACTTACTTTCCGGGATAGCATAGTAGCACAACCAGTCGAAGCCCAAGACTCCATCCACCATTGCTACTACTTCTTCCTCCACTAGCTCCTCTTCGCCAGAGTGTTAGACAAGAGGGCACTAAACCCCTTACCCACACTTACTTTATTAGATTTCTATTATTTATCTCCATCTAAGAAGAAATCAATGAAGAAAGCTATTACTTACATCTTGTCCCCTTCTGATACTCTAGATTTTATTCCTCTTGAAAACTCTCCAAGTCTACAAAATAATAATGATAACTCTAGTTCTGATCATTCTTTTTTTTTATTTAGAAATGGATTTTTCATTCCTGAATCATTCGGGTTCACCTATTGAGATTAATTTGGAGTCTTCTGACTCTGATGATCCCATAGGAGAAGCTGTAGGTGAACCTGATGAGCAGGTAGAACTTTCCACTAAATTATCTCACGAAGTTGTTGAAGTCAACCTTCGTAGTGGCAAAGTTCTACCTCCTAGGGTTGCACCTCAAGATAAGGGTAAACAAGTCATTGGTTCTAGTGATCAAGAAACCCCTCCACAGGATGCTCCATCCATGGATATGCTTGTGGAGGATCAGCCCAAAGTTGACTACAATGTCCTCACTCACCTAAGAAGGTTACGAGCTAAATTAAGCATATATGATGCCCTTGTCTTGTCCAAAGAGATGAGGGGGTCATTGATCAAAGCTCTTCTTGGTCCAGAAATATGTTTAGCTCAGCTGACCGCTGTTGGAGAGGAGGCATGTTATTCAATAGAAGTCCGTGGAGTTACATTCAAAGATGAAGACCTTCTTTTAGGGACAACCGAGCACAACTGTCCCCTCTACATTACAGTGGACATGGGCAGATTCAGGCTCTCCAGGATATTAGTTGATCAAGGTGCATTAGTGAATATTTATGAGTCTAAAAACCTTTGCCTACTTGAAGATCGATATCTCCAAACTCTGAGGAGATTAGATGATGTTGAGAGGATTCAATGAATAATGTGAGGGGGCTTTAGGCTCCATAGTGTTATCACTAGAGATGAAAACGTAAGTTCTTCTACATAATACGATACATCTTTCATTGATTTGCTCAGTAGGCCTTGGATACATGCAAACAACATGGTTCCATCTTCTTTGCACTAGTGCATCGAATTCTGAAGAGGTGAAATCGAGTATTGTGTCAAAGGAGACTTGAAGCTATTCTCAGTTAGAGAGGTCAAAATCTATGAGAATGCAACCTACTATCTTTCTCAAAATCAAAAAGTGTATTTTCGTGAGCTTGGTGAATGTTCAAAAATAAAAGAAAAAGAAACAAAAGGAAAAGAAGAAAAAGAGAAATAAAAAAAAGAAAAGAAAAAAGGAAGAGAAAATGAAAATACAAGTGAGCAACAATTAAACACCCAGAAAGAGGTAAAGCCAGATGTTACATTCCACCCACAGTTTGTTCCTCCATATGAACACATGGGTAGGATGACTCGACCCCCACCAAGTAGAGGAAGAGGTAAATTGAGGCTAGAGGTGAAGACCTCCTCGGTGGCCAACCCAGGAGCTATGTTCACTAGTACCCCACTATCCACATAGACTTAGAGTCCAGTTCGGAGGATGAGTCTCACGTGGTTAACATGCCAACCAACCCCTCTCAGTGGGTCCCTTTGAAGGTGGCATTCGAGCCAAACAATGATGAAGACCAGACCTCCAAGCAAAGCATGAATGTATTTGAATCATTATTATATAGAACAATCAGGCAGCAATTGAGAACTTTAGCTATAACCTCACTTTCTTCATAGGCAGTTGAAGGTTTAGTAGTTAAAGAGGCCCCCAAGTCATCCACTAATGTCAAGTCAAAGAGATTTTTGTTGGGAGCATCATCCTTAAGGCAGGAAGCTATTGTAGAACTTGAGAATGATTCATATAAAGATTTAATAGAATTACTTTTTGATTGGTACTAGAATTGTGTTCTTAATTTAGCAAAGAAGGGATTAATCCCACATACTTGGTCTAAACATAGGTCAGACTACTTTGAAAGGCTATGGGGCAACCAAAGCAAACATCTTCAATTAAGATCAGGACTAGGATTCGACATAGTGGGTCCAGTCGACGATGATAACCACTGCCTAGTCATTATAAATCATTTGGCGTTTAATAGGTTCTTGTCAAATCATGCTAACTCTTATGAGGAGGTATGTTTAGAAACTTCAGATGACCCAAGTGAGCCTGAAGTTAGAGATGCATCGCCAAAGTTTGAAGAAGAGATCAGATCAACTATTGATGAACTTAAAGAAATCAACTTGGGAATCGAAGACAATCCACGTCCGACATACATCAGTTTCTTGTTAAATAAAGAAGAAACCAATGACTTAGTTAGGCTATTAGCTAAATTTAAGGACTACTTTGCATGGAGTTATGAAGAGATGCCTGGTCTATCCCCTAACATAGCAGTCCACAAATTAGCAATAGAACCTAATGATAATTCATAAAGCAAGCTCCTAGATGAATACGATTAGACATTGAATAGCAGGTCACTTCTGAAATCAAGAAACTGATCGATGTTGGCTTTATCAGGGAAGAAAAATATCCTACCTGGTTGGCTAGTGTCATCCAGTTAAGAAAAAGAATGGCCAAATTTGCATATGCATTTATTTTAGGGATCTAAATAAGGCATGTCCTAAGGATGAATTCCCACTTCCTATACCAGAATTAATGGTGGACATTGCCTCATCTCATGTAGTATTCTCCTTTATGGATGGGTCATCTGGCTACAACCAAATCAAGATGGCCCCGAGGATGAAAGAAACACTATTTTTTGAACCCTAATCAAAATTTATTGTTATAAGGTCACATCTTTCGGCCTTAAAAATGTCAGTGCCACATACCAGTGAGCCATGACTCGAATCTTCGATGAACTCATTCATCATCAAGTTGAATGCTACATTGATGATCTCGTTATCAAAAGCAAAGAAAAGGAAGACCATCTCTTTGACGTGAGAGTAGTTTTTGAATGGTTAAGACAATACAACCTCAAAATGAACCCCCCAAAGTGTGCATTTGGAGTAGTTTCAGGAAAATTCTTTCGGTTTGTTGTCCGACACTAAAAAATTGAAATCGATTCCAGAAAGGTCAAAGCGATATTAGAAATGCCACCCCCTAAAAGCCTAACACAACTCAGGACATTGTAAGGGTGGTTGGCGTATCTAAGATGCTTCATTTCCAACTTATCAGGAAGATGCCAACCATTCTTGGCACTTATCAAAAAGGATGCCAAGTTCAAGTGGGATGATAAGTGCCAGCATGCTTTTGAAGACATCAAGCAATACTTGATGACAACACCAGTTCTAGCAGCCCCTATCCCGGGCAAGCCGTTGATCCTCTACACCATTGCATTAGATGACTCCCTTGGCACTTTGTTGGCCCAAGCCAATGGCGAAGGAAAATAAAATGCTCTCTATTACCTTAGTCATCGTCTATTCCCTGTTGAGGCAAACTACCCACCTATTGAAAAACACTGCCTAGCTTTAATCTTTGCATCCCAAAAGCTACGACATTACATGCTTTCTCATAAGGTCAATATGATCTCCAGAATCAATCCACTGTAATATCTCATGACACGACCGACACTATCTGGATGGTTGGTACGGTGGTCCACGATTTTATCATAGTTTGACATCACATTCATACTCCTCCGTGCCATAAAGGGACAAACACTTACAGATTTCTTAGCAGCGCATCCACTCCCTGTTGATTCTCCACTTAACGATGATCTACTCGATGAACAAATCATGAACTTAGGATACTAGTGCTCGCTGCTAGGAGATGTACTTTGATGGTGCGACTTCCTCTCAAAGAGGAGAAGAACCACAATTTACTATCCTAGGGAAGGCAGGGGTAGGAATAGTTCTCCTAACTCTAGACAGCTATGTGATGAGATTCTCATATCATCTGTCCAATTCATGCACCAACAACGAAGCTGAATATGATGCTTTGATTGCCGATCTAGAGTTAGTCATTACACTATGCGTCCAGAGTATCAACATCTTTAAAGATTTTCAGTTAGTCATCAACCAAATTGCTGGGTCCTACAAATTTCTAAAACCTAAACTCCATCATTACCACAAGTATACTATGGAGTTATTGTCCCAAATCCAAGAGGTCACCATTTACAAGATTCCTCGAGGAGAAAAATGCAAGAGTAGACGCATTAGCCAAGCTTGCCAAAGAGTTGGCATGTCCAGAAGATGAGTCCATTCCAATAAGGGTCCAAAATAGACAAGTCTTATCCCTTATTGATGTTGAACTCATCGAGAGTCTCTCTGAAGGGGAGGTTGCTATTGACAAAAGGATGGGGAGTTAGGCAACCATTCATGGATTATCTATAGGCAAACTACCTCAAGAGAAATCAGCACACCAGTGAAGTGAGAGCCTTTCTATGCTCTGGATGGACTGCAACGCCCTTCGATTATATATGGTTACGTTGTCTGGAAAAACATGAAGGCCGTAGGATTGTGACCAAAGTACACTCAAGTTTATGCGCAGCACACCAATCCGGCCTGAAGATGAAAGCCAAGATCAAGAGACTAGGATACTATTGGCCTTCGATGATCATAGACTGCATGGACATAGCTAGGAGATGCCACCAATGTCAGGTACATGGTGTGGTCCTACATCAACCACCCAATATTCTACATCCTACATTGGCCTCATGGCCATTTGAGTGTTGGGGTACTGACATAGTGTGTCCGATCGATTCTCCTTCTTCCAAGGGTCACCGATTCATTCTAGCTACCACCGACTACTTTTCCAAGTGGGTGGAGGCAATCACACTTAGAGGTCACAACTTAGCATGTGCTCTAATTTTTCATGAACTATATCGTATATAGGTTTGAGGTGCCTCGATGAATTATATCCGATAATGGTATTGCATTCAAGAGCACTAAATCAATAGTTTGCTCAAGACACACAACATAGATATTCTACCATCTACTATCCAAGGGCAAATGGCTTAGCAAAAGCCTTCAACAAAACTCTCATCAAATATTAAAGAAGACGATGACAACAAAAATGATGACAGTTAGTTGAAGCTTGTGGGCTACCGCAACCACATACGTAACTCCAACTCAATTTAGCCCATTCTCCTTAGTGTATGGGTCTGAAGCCATTCTACCATTAGAAGTCCAACTCTCATCACTAAGGATATTCATGGGTAGTAAAATCATAATGGAGCAGAACGCCAAGTTATGATTAGAAGAGTTTGAAGGTTTAGAGGAGAGACGCCTCCGGGCATGCCAAAATCTCAAGTTATACAAGGCCAAGAAGATTCAAGCTCATAACAAGTTGGTCTGTCCTAGAGCTTTTCAAGTAGGAGAGCTTGTTTTAGTTTTAAGGAGGCCAAATGTTGCCCATGAAAAGATAGGAGGCAAGTTTGAACCCACTTGGGAAGGCCCTTATGCCATAGAGAAAGCCTACCAAGGAGGATCTTATCAACTCATAAATTGTAAAGAAGAGCACCTAAAGCTTCTAATTAATATGCTCAACTTAAAGAAATACTATCCATAAATCTTGTTTGAAAATGATTATCAATAAAACTTCTTTTCATATCAAATTTCATTTCTTCTGTGTTAAAAATATCTTTTGCTTGCGAATCTGCCACGATGTATTTAGGGTAGGTATAAGAGAACCCAAGAGGTATCCTATCCCTCCACAACACAAACACAAACTACAAAAAGGATCCTTCAGTGCTATTAGAATGGGTGTAAGAGAACCCAAGAGGCATCTTATTTTGACTAGTACAACTAAGTTAGGTGTAAGAGAACCCGAGCAACATCCTTTCTTGGTGGAGTCGTAATTGCCCCTGCAACACCATTTCATCCATTCTTCGATGAGTTTAGGATAGGTGTAAGGGAACCCAAGTGGCATCATATTCTCTATTTTACAACACAAATGAACATATATCTTTTGTCTCAAGCTACTTTGATGTGGGAGCAAGCCCCTTGGGGCACTCACTCTACATGCTACCTCGCTAGCATGTTGCCATAGTGGTCACTTGTTGGAGGATGTGAGTACTCGCTCTTTCTTCCTAACTTGACCATTGCAAACCAATGAGTGGCTTATTAGTACGGTAGATTTCATTACCCAGCCAATGAGCTACCTCATGTTGACTTTGCTTAAGGAGATGTGAGTCCCCGTGCTTTCTTCAACTAGCCATCATGCACTAAGTAGTTGAGTATTGAGGTTTAGGTAAGTCCCAGGCTACTTTCCTCTGCCTACATTTGAGTCGATGTAAGTCCAATGGCATTCACTCAAGACCCCTAGGTCGGATGGCATTTGTGAGCCAAAGACGACTATCCTAGAATCGTGCTTTAGGAGATATGAGTCAAGCCCCTAGATTATGCAAATCGACGGCACCTTGGTTGATGTCACTATGTCGATGCGACTCACCCGGGATACACCACTCTGGCGATGTGAGTCCCAAGCTTTCTCCTTGAGTTGGCCATCAAATACCTATTTGATATATGACTAGCCATGTCATCTTCTTGTGGTTGATTAAGTCTTTAGCCCATCCCGGCATTCTATTTGGATCACATCCTTTATGATTTAGCACTACCTGTTACTTTTGGATTGGACATTCCTAGTAGCCACCATGTGATTGGAGAATTTATTTAGGATGCAGATTCTCCCTTGGTTTAGTAAAGAGATATGTCTAAGAATAAGCTCCTTCTCGGTTGATCCTCAAACCAACAGATCCTCCATAAAATAAACTAAATAAACAAACAAAATTAATGCTATGGATTAAGAATTCAAGCCCCCAAGTGGCTCTTTTCCTAAGTGCATCCTATCTTTAGGTGTCGCCAAGACTCAGAATACTACTTTGAGTTGAGATAAGTCCCCGGGCTGGCACTTTCTCAGTAATCGCCCTTAAGTTGGGTTCAACTTGTTGTGCCACCAACGAGTTACCCCAACGATTATCTTTGCTTTGAAAGATATAAGTCTATTACACATTCTTTCTAGCGATCATCAAAACAACGCATCCCTAGTCATTTATTTATTGCATCGATCACCCTGGTTCCTTTCATAAGATGTGAGTCCCATGCTTTCTTCCTAACTTGACCATTGTAAATTGAAAGGCACCCCTTGGTTAGTTCTACCTAGCATAGACATCCCTTGGCTTGAAAAAATTATAGTCTAGATATTACTCCTTCTTAGTAGATCCATCGCACCCACAAGGTCCATCTAAAATTAAATTAATTTCACTATTCTTGAGTCATATGAGTCCATGAACATTCTCAAATAGTCAACCTCCATTGATTCAAAATTAATATCACCCCAACATGATCCCTACTTTGGAAGATGTAAGTTTCATGCTTTTCCTAAGACTTATACATAAAGGCAACCCCAAATGATCCTATCTTAATGGTAGACTACCCTTTGATTTGTAAATCTAGATAGTCCACATAGCCCCTTCTCGTCCATCGCACCAATAGGTTCACAATATAACACAAAAATAAATTAAATCACCAAATCAAATCAATATAAATCAAATTAATCATTACTCTTAAGTCAAAGATCAAACTCTCACCAATAAATCCTTTTAGGTTTGATTTATAGATCACCAAATGATCCCTACATTGGAAGATGTAAGTCTGCTATGCCTTCTTCTACATAAATTGCACATCAAAGGAAAGCCAGTCAATAGTCCACCTTATGTTGACTACCCCTTTAGACTTATAAAGCTAAGATAGGCCAAAGCCCCCATGGCTCATTCTTAGTGTGGTCCATCACACACTGACAGGGTCTTTAATAAAATAAATTAAAAACTAACCTCCCTAGTGGAGTCAAATTAAACATATCAAACAAACCAAATTTCTCTCCGGTGAGGTGCAAATAAAATTATCCTCCTGTTGACCTCATTTTTAGGATGAGCTTTCAACACCTCCATCTTAAACATAGGATTCATCTTAGACTTTAAGAGATCCTTAGTCTTAAGACACAATCCAAGTGATTAGACACTCACCCAAATTTCTTGAGACTTAGAATTAGCCAAATAGGTCATGCCTTGTGTTATGAAAAATTCCTACCCTTAGAACCATTCTCACCTTCCTTCCTTCAAGTCAAACTCTAAATCAATCTTATTTGATTTTCTCCAAACTCAAATCAACTCCATGTGATTGAAATCCATGATCAAAATCCATGATTGAAACCCACAAATGAAATTCCTAAGTCCAAATCTTTCTTAAACCTTAATCTTAAGGACTTATAAAATCATGATCAAACCATATCAAATCCTTTATATTTTCTCATAACTCATTTATATTCTCATTTATATTCACATATATAAATGAAATATAAATTCAAACCAATCAAATTATACTCAAAATTCAAAATCAATTCATGAAATTTTCTAAGTCCTTTAAATTTTCCTTCAAAGGACTTATCCAAATCATGATCAAACCAATTCAAACTCAAGGGATTTTCTCTTCATTCATTTATATTCTCATTTATATTCATATATATAAATGAAATATACCAAATCAATCAAACCAAATCCAAAAAAATTAAATTCAAATCAAAATTTTCCTAAGTCCTTTAAATTCTCTTTTAATGGACTTAGTCTAAATCATGATCAAATCAATTCAAACTCATGGGATTTTCTCATAACTCATTTATATTCTCATTTATATTCACATATATAAATGAAATAAAAATTCAAACCAAGTTCAAAAATTCAAGCTCCAAACTCTAAAATTTTCTAAGTCCTTTAAATCCTTCTTTAATAGACTTAGCCCAAATTATGATCAAATTAATTCAAATTCATGGGATTTTCTCATAATCCATTTATATTCTCATTATCACATATATAAATGAAATATAAATTAAAAAAAATCAAAATTATTCTAAAATCAAACTCAAATCTCAAAATCCAATCTAAGCTTTCAAGTCAAATTTTGAACTTACCAAATCAATTTCAAATCAAGCAAACTTTGATTTTCCTTCATGATCAATCAAACCTACAAATCATATATAAATACAAACTTCCCAAAAATCAAAATCAAAAAAAATCAAACCCAAATCCTTTCATATTCTTCCTTTGAATATGAAAATTTCAAATGAATCAAAACTCATTTGACTTCAAACCACATGCAAATGGATTTATATTTCAATCATAAGTCCATAGTTCTCAATTCAAAATCAATTTCCATTTGACCCATTTAAGCACTCCAAAGTGACCTAAAGTACCCATCCAAATTCTAATCTAACCAAATTGGATTGAACTAAACTCATGCCTCTCATCATGATCAAAATCATGATGATCAATCAATCAAATTAGTTAAACCTAAGGGTTAATTAAGTCAACTTTTAACCAAAATGAAACCTAACATCCAAATTCACCATATCAATTGATTGAAACTAATAATCTAAGTCATTCATGAACTATGTTAAACTTGACCAAGTCAACATTTGAGCCTAACCCAAATTGGCCACTTGACCCAATTGACCCATTAACCTAAAGTCAAAAGTGACAAAACTTGATCTAAGCCAAATGACCAAACCAATGGATCAAGTTCATTCCAAACCACTTGTTGAACTAAAGCCTCAATGACCAACTTAACTAACCTCCCCAATTGACTTGAACCCAACTTGACCTAAAGGGTCATGTTGAGCCAAATTCAAACTTAACCAAAATTGATTATAAACAAAGACAACCAATCCACCCATATGATTCAACTTGAAAAATAAACCATTTTCAAAACTAAACCAAATTGAATCAAACCAAAGCCACCAAAACATTTCAAATGGTCATATGAACTTGACCCAATTGGTCAACTTGACTCAAATTGACTCATTTTGACCAAAATGGGTCAGCATGAGCCAAACCTTATCAAATGAATTTCAAATTCAATGAAACTTGGCCAAACCTAGTTTCTCCACATACCCAACATATCCAAATTGAAAAATTAGCAAAATGACCATTCTACCCCTAGGGCATAGAACAAAATTTGGCCTAAACCATGGGTAAATTGGCCATACCCTCTTCATATCAACTTGATGCCTTCCAAATAGCTTAAGTGGGCCTAATGGAGAGTGGTGCACCCAACCCAATGGATTTGGGTCAGATCAATTAAACCCATGGTCAAATTGGCTAAATAAAAAACTTCCTTCCACTCAATTTCATGCACATGGGAGGTTGGAAATGCACTCAAGGCCTCAAACTGACCATGTGTCAACTTAAAACAACTCAAACAACCTTCCCATTGTGGTCAATTTGATCAAAATAAGGTGTCCCTTTACATATTAGATATACTTAATTCATTGAAATCATCCCTCATTCAATAAGCATATGAGTGTTAAAATCAGAGAGCTCACAAGCCTTTAAGGAGGATTTGAAATGCTTCTTGATTTTATCCATTGAAAATAGGGAGTTTGAATCTTCAACTTTCTCCACACTCAAATTACTTCATTCCTCTGCACACTTAATGATCAATTTGAAAAAACCCATATCCATTTGAGTTCAACAAGGAGAGTCAAATTAAAGTCACAAAGGAGATCAAGTGGTTATCCATGAGAATCAAAAACCCAAGGCCTAAAAATTTCAAATGGTTTCATCTCCACTATATTTATTCATCAAATGCTTGATCACCTTGAGGTATGGAATTTTTTGACCATCAAAGACAAGGTGTTGGTCTTCAGAAAAATTTTCAATTCATAAAAAATCCACCATTGATATGTCCTTATTTTAGATGGTGTAATAATCTTGTTCAATGAAGCTCAATGATTTTGATCTTCCTGATCATGACATCTGATCTAAGGGAAGAATGAGATCTGGCCATCTATCCGTATTTTGGATGGACAAATTATTTCCACATTTAGAAATTCTTTTATCCTCTAAAATGGGTGATCTCGGTCGCTTGATCTAAATGGATCAAAATCAATTGCATCAATGATGCATTAATTTTAATTTCAACATGCATGTAAAGCGTAATATTAGCCATGTATCATTTATGAGGGATTAGATAGGGTATTTAATTAATGATTAATTAATATCCTGATTTTCTAAAAATCATATCTCCTTTAATAAAATTTAGAAAAATATGAAATAAATTTTTATGGTAAGATAATTCAACCTAGAATATTTTAAAAATGATTTCAATAGATTTTGAGTTATTCTTTTCTTTGATTTTGGGTTTTATTAGAAATCTCATTTTAGTAATTACCTCTTAATTAAATCTCTCATTAATCCCAAACTTCTTGGGTATGTTTTAGGGCATGACCTCTGCCTCCCCTAATTTTCTTGGGATTTATTTAAGGCTAAATTGGGGGGAAATTGCATATGTGTTTTCTAATTACTCCCTTAATTTAATTAAGGATAATTAAGATTGGATTAGTGGTTTTAACCAATTATTAGAGTGATTAAAATAGATGGGAGGTTTAAAATAATTTTGGCATTAAAAGTTATTCTAAACTTTCTTTCTTTCTTAATCTTCTTAATAAAGGGTTAATTAATTAATTATCCCTTTAATCAATTTTCAAAAATTCTAAAATCTTAGAACTTAATTAATCTACTTTGGGTAGATTCTGTGAATAAAACTAAGTTCAATTAAATATCAAACTCAATTCATATGTGTGAATGTTTGAAATTACTTAAGTTAAACTCAACAAATGCAGTTTTTTTCTAGTCATATATATATATATATATATATATATATATATATATATATATATATATATATATATATATATATATATATATATATATATATATATATATAATACAAATTTAAATTCCTGTGAGATTTTATGTCATCTCATTCATAACATTTGGTTAACTGCTAGGTGGTATGTAAGTTTAATTAACTTGCTTAATTCATACCTTAACCTAATCAAAATTTAAAAATGAATTTAAGCACTTACAAAATTAAAAAAAATGTCAAACACATGTGGGAATGGGTTAGGAACAACAAACTCAACTCACTTTTTGAAAATTAAATCAAACTTGAATCCAAAACAAAAATCACATTGAATTCACTTTAATTTATTTTAAACTTTCTTATTTCATAAGATTATCTTTAGGATTTAATTGAAGTGAATGTGTTTACATGCTTTCATTGCTTTGATTCTTTCCCTAACATGTTAAATTTGTATGTCATGTGATTTCATGCATCCATAATTTTCAAATTCAAATTTAAAAAATGAAATTATTTACTTTATGTCAAATTTGCATGCATTGGCTAAAATAGAAATATGAGTGGCTATTAACACTATTAAATTCAAATTATTTTCAAAACATATAAATCAATTATCAAATCTAAAAGTGTGAAATTTATATTTTAATTATTTTGCATGTGAAGAAAATATGGGATGTGCATAGTTTCTCCTTCTTTTTATGTTAGTATATTTTGAATAGAATTTGGTAAGATGTATGGTTCATTTGAAAAGAACCTAACACTTACCTAATTCCATATCTTCATTTTATACTATCACTTAAGAAGGGTTACCTATACTTGCACACATAAATTGCATAAACAAAATAAATCAACTAAAATAAACTTTTACATTCTTTCTTTTCCATTCATTTCTTTTGTACATATGTTTGTATTTATGGAAAGTGGTACATTAATCTGGACAACCTCGAGATTGCAAGACTTTAAGCAGCCCCAAGTAGGTTTTATACTTTACACCTCTAGTTAACAATGGCATTGTACTCACTTATGTCTTTCTTACTTTCATGTGTGCATTAGATAAAGAAACCCTTTTCTACTTAAACATAAAAATGAAATTTGAATTGCATTAGATTTAAGTCATCTGAAGCATGCCTTTTACATGATCTAGTCTCTTTAGGGAGTGAATTTAAGGACTTGGTCTCTTTTTAAATAATAACAGCTTAGTTATCTTGTATTAAGCATATGACTTGCCTACATGTATTTAAAATCATAGGAGGAGTTAGTTGGAAGCCACCCCAAGGCAGTTGTAAGTCCAAGCAGTTGGGTGGTTTGTCCTCTCTTATGGAGGCAAACCAAATACCCATTTTTGCCTTAGATTTAAGTTATGCTTTCGGCCCTCACCAAAGCTCCCTAGATTTAGGTTCTGAGGTTGCTTTCTTGCTACATAATCTCACCTCTTAAGCATTTTCAATCTTATGGAATTAAGTCCAAATTCTAATGAAAAAAAACTCAAATAAATTAAATCAATTTCAAAAATGTAAAGCCCAATCATAGATAGTTTGAGATGCTAAGTTTTATCATCTGAGCATCTCCTACTTATCTCCATTTTTTTGATAATAAATCTCTTTGATCAATCCCATTTGATCTTCAAAAAATAACCAATCGATTGATAGTCCTTTTCCTATTGAAATCTTTAAAAGATAAATGATCATTTACCTTAATCAAGAGTTTTCTAATCATTTTAGATGTAATTAACTATGGGGCTTACTTCAGGGAACTTAATGTTTAAAATAAACCTTGCTTTATTTTTTCCATGTAAAGTAGGGGAAGAATCTATACATTCAAGACCCAACGTCTTAGAGTCCTTATTTTGGTGATTAGTCCATTAAGGACTTCTATCTTCGAGATAGTACACCTCTCCTTAATGTCGCACCGATCACAATAAGCACATCTAGGATTATGTATCCAAAAATATGAATTTTTATAGTCTTGCCTCTCTTTCTCTACCAATAGATTTGAAAGGCGACTCTATATGAAAATTTTCACCATAGTTTTTTCTGGCGACTCCACTGGGGAAGGTTCCTCTCTCCATCTTTGATAAATGATCATTGTCTCTAAGTATCGATAGTGGGTTTCTACTTTGTATGAATAGACTACCTTCTTTCAAGCACTTAGCTTATTTCATTTTTAAGTTGAGTTAACAACTTTAGGTTTTAGGACCTCATGTTGGTCTTAAAACCCCGTTGACTCTCCAATGGGTAAAATGAAAATCTAAAAGAAAACATTAAGATTTCCTCCTTATCATTTTATGATAAGAAAGGTTCATTCTAAAATAATAAAATCAACAAATTTTTTTCATAAAATTTTGCTTTTCATAAAAGCACTCTTTCAAAATGCACATAAAAAATTTTCACAAAATTTTCATCATCATCTAACAATTTTCATAATTGTTACATGTAGGAATCTTCAAAATAAAATGAAAAATCTTTTCCAAAAGCACAAATAAACATCTTCCCTCAATTCACTTTGATGAAGATTTCATTTTCAAAAATAAAATAAACAATCATCTTTCCAAAAACCGAAATCAAAATTTTCAAAAAGCACACATGAACCTCTCTATTCAAATTGAATGGAAGTTTCATTTCCACACAAAATTAAATTTTCTGAAAGCACAAATGAACATTTTTCTTCAATTCACTTTGATGAAAATTTCATTTTCAAAATAAAATGAACAATCATTTTTTCGAAAATCAAAACCAAATTTTTGGAAAAGCACACACGAACCTTTCCATTCAATACACTCATACCTATTGAATGGAAGTTTTATTTCCAAACAAAACTAAATTTTTCAAAAGCACATATGAACATCTTCATTCAATATACCCAAATTTATTGAATGAAGATTTCATTCCCAATTAAAAATAAAATCATTTGGAAATCCCACTTAAACATATCTCACATATGATTAAGTTGGAAATCCCTCTTTCAAAAGCAATAACCACACACAAAATAAAAATTTTCACATTCCAAAATTAAGATTGAATTCCATTCCAACATACCCAAATTTGTGAAATGGAAGACTTCTTTTCAAAAATCAAAACTTAATAATCTTATTTTCAAAATTAAAATACATTTGGAACTTCATTTAGCATACTCAAATTTGCTAAGTGAAATCTCCAAATCCAAAATCAAGAAGTTTCAAAACACATTTGGAACTTCATTTAGCATACCCAAATTTGCTAAGTGAAGTCTCCAAAATCCAAATCAAAAATCAAAAAAATTTTCCAAACACATTTGGAACTTCATTTAGCATACCCAAATTTGAAGTCTCCAAATTCCAAATTCAAAAAATAAAAATTTTCAAACACATTTGGAACTTCATTAGCATACAAACTATGAAGTTTCCAAATTCAAAATCAAAAATTTTCAAACACATTTTGGAACTTCATTTAGCATACTCAAATTTGCTAAGTGAAGTCTCCAAATTCTAAAATCAAAAATAAAAAAAAATTCAAACATTTTGGAACTTAATTTAGCATACTTAAATTTGCTAAGTAATTGTCTCCAAATCCAAATTCTAAAATCAAAATTCAAAAAATGTTCAAACACATTTGGAACTTCATTTAGCATACTCAAATTTGCTAAGTGAAGTTTCCAAGTTCAAAACCAAAAATTTTCAAGCACCTTTGGAACTTTGTTCTTTAGCATACCAAATTTGCTAAGGAAGAGTTTACATTTTCAAAACCAAACTAAACACCAAAATTTTGAACACATCTTTTGGAATTTCATTTGCATATTCAAATTTGCCAAGTGAAATTTTCATTTCACAAAACTAGGTGGGACTTCATCTTTAGCATACCATATTTGCTTAAGTAAAGTCTCCACTTTCAAACAAATCAAAACAAAATGAAACATTAGATTTTTAGCATACCAAATTTGCTAAGGATACTACCTTTCAAAAAAATCAAAACATCAAAACAAAATGAAACACTTAGGATTTTCTTAGCATACTAAATTTGCTAAGATCCTATTTTCAAAAAATCAAACAAAACACACTTAGTTCTTTTTCTTAGCATACCTAAATTTGCTAAGAGAATCCTATTTTCAAAAAATCAAACAAAACATACTTGGTTCTTCACTTAGCATACCTAAATTTGCTAAGTGGGAATTCCAAATTTCAAAATAAAAAAAAATCACAAAAAAGAAACAATTATTTTCAAACACTCACTTAGCATACCCAAATTTGCTAAGTAAAATCACCAAACAAAAATAAAAAGAAATCAAATTAACCCTTACTTTAACATACTTAAATTTGTTAAAGGAAAGGGTCCTGTAAATCAAAAATCTAAATTCAAATAAATAATGAACCTATGGAAGCATCCTTATCAAAATTTTTGAATCCATATTTCAACATACCTAAATTTGTTGAAGTTAGATTCATATTCAAAATTCCTCTTTCAATGAATCTTCTCAAATCCCTTTGAACCCCACTTAACACTTCCAAGTTGTTAGATGTGGGTTCAAATTTTTAAATTCAAAATTCAAAAATCTATAAAGATAAAAATTTGATACAAACTCATTTCTCATTGCAGATTCTTACAGTCAGTACAGTGGTAGTTCAGTTTTCAATCTTTTACAATTATTCTGAGATGGCCGATTCACAGAAGTTCATTTTCACCTTTCCCAATGGTATGGATTTGGCTTTAGATCGCAACTTCCCGACAGACCA
This sequence comes from Cymbidium sinense, assembly GCA_021442155.1. Taxonomy (NCBI): domain Eukaryota; kingdom Viridiplantae; phylum Streptophyta; class Magnoliopsida; order Asparagales; family Orchidaceae; genus Cymbidium; species Cymbidium sinense. The sequence continues at coordinate 115,812,857 of CM038225.1, forward strand.
TATCACGATTCACTTTGGTGGATTTGAGGGAGCAAGGATTACTTGTGAGGGCACTCCCTCACTACGCTTAGTAGACCACGGATGAGCATAAGTCGATCATCGATTGATCTACCCTCGACTGATGCCTCCTTGGGAAGTGCTTGTTGTGATAGTACCAATAGTATTAATTTCAGCATGGTTTCTCATGTTGCCCAGAGGGCTAGCACTCTCATCTGCATACCCTCTAAGGGTAAGGCTCCCCTAGTCACAGGGCTTGCCTCCCCTACCTTTGAGTATGGGTCTAGTTCTCACTCCTCCCATCCTACTAGGACACAACATAGGAATAGAAACTGCATGATCAAGTGGTATCACACCATAATTACAAAGGAGATGGACGCAGCAGCCCGTTTAGCCATTGAGGAGTTCCCTGTTATTACTCCACCACATGTTATAGAAAATAAGTTCAATCCTCTCTCTGAGTCAGACAGAGAGGATGTTAGGAGGATTCACTCATCACCTCCTCCAAGAAAGACGTGCCAGCTACTGGGGAGTAGGTCGTGACTAACTGCCTTACGCCAAGTAGCTCTGAGTTAGAGTCCGAGCTCTTTGATCTATGATCCATCATCCCCACAGTGGGAGGCATATCCTGAGAGGCCCAGAGGCCCATACAGACATATCACTAGGAGAGAGGTGGAGGTTCCGCAGCATCCTCTTATTGATTTTCCAGACATGCTACCCTCCACCATACCGACAATATCCTTCTTAGGACTACCACAGAGGGGCCTCATGCATAGAGAGCTGATGGTGTCTCTACCCATCACTCTACCCCTCATCCGCCATCACCAGTCCAGGTTACAACATCTCCAGTTCCATCAAAGGCCATGAAGGCCATATCTGGGGAGAAGCACACCTCGTTGGTGATTTGGCTATGATTGAGGGATCCTACCCCTTCTACACCACCCATTGTGGCAAGTTCGAGCTCTCATGCTTGACCTTCTGCCCCAGTGGTGGTGCAGAAGGAGTGGTGACCCCAAAGCATCGTGGTCATCCCTTCACCAACTCTGCCCATACAATAGGATGTGGAGATGGTGATAGTCATTTTAGATATTCTAGATGATAGTCCTGTTGCACCAGTGATAGTGGAACATCCTAGGATATTTACCCCTCTCATAGCCACTAACAGTCAGGAATGTCATTCATCTAGTGAGTACAGTCCACATAGGATTGACTCCAAAGGTTCCGGTGCCTCTCATTACATCAAGATCAATGATCATCCGATATTTGTACCTGAGATTGATCATTCTTTAGATGAGATAGTAGCTCATTATTTCATGAAAAGAAGGAGATTTTGGGTATGATTTATCGATGAAGAGAGAGTCGCTTGATCCCAATGAAGATGACTTATGGGAGACGAGGCATGGTGATACACTGAGGATCTCTTCTGGAACAAGCCATGGAAGGTGATGAGGTTGATCAGGAAGATACTACAACATCAGCCCATCACCTTCGATATCAATTGAAACAAAAAAGATGAGCAGATAGATAGGATGGCATGGTAGTTAGAGGACTTGTTAGTAGCAGTTTCAAAAATAAGCCCCTTTAGTTCATCCTACAATCAATATCGACTGAAGTTAGTGCATGTCTTGGACCTAGTCAAGACTCTACCTCCGTGAGCAAGGTAGCACTAGCATGTGGAAGGTAGTGGAAAGTACCTCCATATAAAAAGATATAAAATCCATGGTCAAGGTGAAGAAGCATTGGCTCAAGCTGGGGAGGATCATCACCCAAAGGGTAGACCCTACCCAGGAATTTGATATCCAATATCCCAAGGGTTTCGTGCCACCTTCCTTCAAAAGCTTTGATGATGGAAACCAAGGCAAGATATAGCACTTCGTGGCTTGTGTAATGTGCAGGATGCTTGTTATTTTGCCTCTTTGTTAGTAGTCTATCAAGGATTGCTTTCGATTGGTATGTTGAACTGCTCAACAATTCAATAATGATATTTGCTGAGTTGGAGCAACTCTTTATCAGGAGGTTTACTGGAGCTCAGCAAAAGGTTATTGTAGGAGATCTCATTGTAGCACAATAACACCTAGGTGAGTCCCTTGTTGATTATATTCTCTGATGGTGTAACCTAAATGAAGTGAACCAAGTCAATAAAGATGCCATTGAGATTCTTTTGAAGAATATCCATGGCTACGCCTTCATGCTTAAGGGCTTCACTATCAAGACATTTGAGAAGCTAATCAACAAGGTGGCTAGTCTACAAGAGAGGCCAAAGAGAGCCAAGACCAATTACCCAAGGTAAAAGGTCTATGAGAAGAAGCTAGATAATAAGATACAGGGAAGTAGCAGAGATCAGAGAGACCATCTCAGAGAGCCTCCACCTCCTTTGCCACCACCGGTACCACCATCCCTCCTCCACACTAGCATCGCCGCCTTCAACCACACCACATGTGCATACCGCCACCTGGTCCACCACTCTTTTAGATAAGTTAAACAAACCTTATTTTTTTAAGAGGGAGGTAATAAAGAACTTTAAGAATCTCTTAAAGAAACTGATTTTTTAGCTACCCGAGCCTGGGAGACTAGAAGTAGGCAAAAGTCATGATCCAAACTTTTCCCTACCACCAATATGCCATGTTTTGGAGGATTGCTTCACATTCAAGGACGCTTGAACACGCTTCAAGATGTTGTAGTTATCCCAAAGGAATACCTTATGGAACAACCATCCAGTTCTATTAGGGTAATCCTTGGGGATACATGTGATCCTACCAAAACTAAAGAAGGTTGGGATATTTTTTTATCCAAAACCTCTAAGAAGATAGTCAAGAAGATCAAGAAGCTTTCCTTGTGTGCAGTCACTCAAACCTCCAACATCAAGGAAGGTTTGCAAGTTGTGCCAACTCTAGAAAGGGGAGCTCAACAAGATGTGTTGGCCCGATAGCCCTTAGCATAGCCACCACCATGTCCAACCTCCACCTAAAGCTTTCCACATCGGTGACTTCTTTTACTTCAGCTAGTTCTTCTAATTCTTCTACTAGTAGAACTCTTATATTGGGTGATAAGGGCATCAAATCCCTTACCCCCCTTACTTTACTTGATTTCTAGTTTGTGCCCCCAAATAATTCCAAGAAATTAAAGAATAAAGCTAGCTTGAATTACATCTGTGTCACTGGGTTATTCTATTCTAATGATAACTCTTCAAGTCAAAATAACTATAATAATTTTGATCTTCCTCTTTCGATAGTTGACTTTCCAACTCTAAATACTATGGGTTCACCTCTTGAGATAGACTTGAATCATTTGAGAGGGTCCCATAAAAGCTAGGTGAGCCTAATGCGAACCTTCCATTACCCGCCAAGAGATCACCAAAGTCAACCTCCATGGCAAGGTTCTACCTCCTGGGCAACACTCAAGATAGAGGGAAACAAGTCATTGGTATGAAGATCAAGAAGCCCTTCCACAAGATGCTCCACCCTTGGATATGCTTGTGGAGGACCACAAGGTGGACTACAACATCCTTTCTCATCTAAGAAAGTCATCTAAGCTAAGTATATGATGCCCTTGTCTTATCCAAAGAGATGAGAATCACTAATCAAGGCTCTCCTTGATCCTAAAATATGCTTAGCTCACCGCTATAGAAGAGCACATACAAAAAAGAAGCTCAAGGGATCACCTTCACAGATGAAGACCTTCTGCTTGGGGACTTGGAGCACAACCGTCCCCTCTACATCATAGTCGACATGGACAGGTTCAGACTCACTAGAGTTCTCGTTAATCTAGGTGCATCGGTAAACATTATGAGTCTAAAGACCCTTGCCTATTTGAGGATCGACATCTCTATAGTCCAAGGAGATTGGATGATGTTGAGAGGATTCAATAAACAAGGTGAGCAGGCTTTAGGTTCCATAATGTTACCTTTGGAGATAGGTGATTGAAAGATTGAAGCCAAGTTCTACATCATTGATTTGAATACTTCATTCACTGCTTTGCTCGGTAGGCCTTGGATACATCAGAACAAGATCATTCCATCCTCCTTCATTGTGCATCAAGTTGGAAAGATGGAATTGAATATTTAGAGGGACAAAAGCCATTTTAGTTAGAGAGGTTGAGATTTATAAAGATGCGACCTACTATCTTCCTTAACACACCCTTTCTCATGAAATTGAACAAAATTCAAATTCAAAAGCGGAAGAAAAAGAAAATTAAGATGAAGAAAAAGAAAAGAAAAATGAAAATCCAAGTCCACAAGAAAGAGAAAATGAGAAAAAAATAGAACTACATCTTACTTTCCACCCATATGGACGTGTGGGCAGAATGACTCAATCTCCACCAGGCATAGGAAGAGGTAGAAAAGCAGTTCAGGAGGTGGAGACCCCTGGTTGGCCATCAATAGAGGTCATGTTCGTTCATATAGTACCCTACTATTCACATAGACTTGGAATCCAGCTGGAGGGAGTCTAATGTGATTAGTATACCAACCAACCCCTCTCGGGGTTCCATTGGGTGACTTTCAATCGAGATGATGAAGAGACCCCAAGCAAAAGTATTTGAATCGGTTTATGTGAAACTATTAGGAGTGGGAACCTTAGCTCGGCCTCCAACCAAAGCAAAGTATTTGAATCTGATTTATGTAAAACTATTTGGCAGTGATTGGGAACCTTAGCTCTAACCTCACTTACATCTCAGAAAGTTGAAGGTTTGGTAGTTAAGGAAGCCCCTAAGTCTTCTAGTAACATGAAGCATAAGTTCTTTTTGGGATCATCATCCTCAAGTCCTAAAGTGGATGTAGAACTTGAGGAGGATACTTTTAAAGAATTAATGGAATTATCACTTGATTTTTACTCAAATTATGTTCAAAATCTTATACATAAAGGTTTGGTTCCTCGCACATGGTCCAGGCACAGGTCAAAGTACTTTGAAAAGTTATGAAATAATACAGGCAAGGAAGCATAATCAAGAGCAGGACTAGGATTTGGTACAGTGGGTCCAATCGATGACGATGATTATTGCTTGGTTGTTACCAATCATTTGGAGTCTGATAGGTTCTTCTCATGCAACCCCAACTCTTATGAGAAAGTGTGTTTAGAAACCTCAGATGATCCAAATGATCTTCAAATCAAGGATGCACCTCTAGAATTTGAAGAAAAAATCCATTCAATAATAGACAAGCTCAAAGAAATCAACCTCGGGATAGAAGAAAATCCACGCCCGACATACATCAGTTCATTGTTGAATAAAGAAGAAACCAATGACTTAGTTAAGCTATTGATTGAGTTTAAAGACTACTTCGTATGGAGTTATGAAAAAATTCCTGGATTATCTCCTAACATAACAGTCCACATATTAGCAATAGACCCTAACACTACCTCTATTAAGCAAGCTCATGCGATTAGAAATTGAACAACAGGTTATTTCTGAAGTCAAGAAATAGATCAATGCTGGTTTCATCAGGGAAGAAAAATATCCTACCTAGTTAGCCAATATCATCCCAGTTAAGAAGAAGAATGACCAAATTTGCATTTGCATTAATTTTAGGGACTTAAACAAGGCATGTCCTAAGGATGAGTTTCCTCTTCATATACCAGAAGTAAACGTGGATATTACCTCATCTCATGCAGTCTCCTCTTTCATGGATGGGTCATCTAGCTATAACCAAATCAAGATATCTCCTGAAGATAAAAGAAACACTATTTTTTTGAACCCATGAGAATCTTTTAGGGTACCTTTTACCTTAAAATCTTTTACATACCAACGGACCATGACTCAGATCTTCAATGAACTCATCCATCATCAGGTTGAGTGCCACGTTGATGATTTAGTAGTCAAGAGCAAAGAAAAGTAAGACCACATCTTTGACTTGAGAGTAGTTTTTGAATGGTTAAGATAATATAACCTCAAGATAAATCCCCTGAAGTGTGCATTCAGAGTTACTTCAGGGAAATTCCTTGGGTTTGTTGTTCGACATCGGGGAATATAAATAGATCTTGAAAAGATTAAAGCTATCTTACAAATATCACCTCGTAAGAGTTTAACTCAACTCAGATCCTTCCAAGGATGGCTGGCATATCTAAGATGATTTATCTCCAACCTATCAGAGAGATACAAGCCATTTTCAGCGCTTATCAAAAAAGATGTCAAGTTCAAGTGAGATGATAAGTGTCAGCATGCATTCAAAGAAATCAATCAGTATTTGGTGAAGCCACTAGTTCTCGCAGCTCCTATCCCAGGTAGGCCACTCATCCTCTACACTGCTGCATTGGATGACTCTCTCGACGCTCATTTGGCCCAAGCCAATGATGAAGGAAAGGAGAGCACTCTTCACTATCTCAGTCATCATATGATCCCTAATGAAGCAAACTATCCACCTATTGATAAACATTACCTAGCTTTAATCTTTGCCTCCCAAAAGTTATGATATTATATGCTGTCTTAGAAGGTGAACTTGATCTCCAAGACGAATCAACTATAGTATTTTATGACACAGCCAATGCTATCTAGATGTTTGGCACATTGGTCCATGATACTTTCGGAGTTTGATATCACATTCGTACCCCTCCATGCGATAAAAGATTAGGCACTAGCGGATTTCTGAGCAGCACACCCACTTCCTGCTGATTCTCGCTTAGTGATAATCTCCCCGATGAACAAATCATGAACTTAGGAGAGGTCAGCAATCACCGATGGGAGATGTATTTTGATGGTGTAGCTTCTTTTTTCGAAAGTGAAGCATCACGATCTATTCTCCCGAGGATAGGATAGATACTAACTCAGTTCTACAATGTGATGAGATTCTCATACTATCTATCCAACCCACCAACAACGAGAAGCTTTGATTGCCGATTGCGAAGTCATCACTATCGTGTCATCAACATCTTTGGGGATTCTAAGTTGATTATCAACCAGATTGTCGGGTCCTACAAGGTTCTCAAACTCAAGCTTCATGACTACCATGAGTATACCATGAAGCTATTGGCCCAAATTCCCGAAGTCACTATCTAAAATGTTCCCCGAGTAGAGAACACAGTAGCAGATGCTTTGGCCAAACTTGCCAAAAAAATTGGCATGTCCGAAAGATGAGTCCATTCCAATTAGGGTCTAAAATAGATAGGTCATATCCCTTATTGATGTTGAACTCATCGAGATACTTTCTATTGAAGGGGAGATTACCATTGCAAAAATTATGAGGAGCTAGACTAGAGGCAACCATTCATAGATTGCTTGAACACTAGAAAACTATCTCAAGAAAAGTCACAAGCCCATCAGGTGAAACAGAGAGCTCTCTTCTATGCTCTCATTGATGGCACCCTGTATTGCCGATCCTTTAACCAAATGTGGTTACATTGTTTAGATAAACACGAAGCCTGTGGCATTGTAACCAAGGTACATGTAGGTCTATGCGGAGCTCATCAGTCCCATCCGAAGATGAAGATGAAGATTAAGAGACTAAGATATTACTAGCCTTCTATTATTACAGACTGCATGGATGTAGCTAGAAGATGCCATTAATGTCAAGTACACGGTGTGCTCCTCCACCAACCACCAACATTCTACACCCTACATTGGCCTCATAGCCATTTGAGTGCTGGGGTACTGACATTGTGGGTCCAATCGATCCTCCTTCTTCCAAGGGTCATCGGTTCATTCTAACTACCATCGACTACTTTTTCAAGTAGGCAGAAGCCATCCCACTCAGAGCATGTGCTTCAGTTTTTCAAGAACCATATCGTATATAGGTTTGGGGTCCCTCGACAAATTATATCCGATAATGGTACTGCATTCAAAAGCATGAAGATCAACAGCTTCGTTAAGAGACATGGTATAAATTGGAGATACTCTACCATCTACTACCCCAGAGCAAATGGCTTAGTAGAAGCATTCAATAAAACTCTCATCCAAATATTGAAGAAAACTCTTGAAGATAATAAACGATAGTGGCATAAGTAGTTGGTTGAAGCCTTGTGGACCTACCGCACCACATATCAGACTCCAACTCAGTCTATTTCATTTTCTTTAGTATATGGGCCTGAAACCATTCTACCTTTAGAAGTTCAACTCCCATCACTAAGGATAGCATTGGGAAGCAAGATTACTTCAGAGCAGAATGCAAAGTTGTGGTTAGAAGAGCTTGAAGGTTTGGAGGAAAGTCTCTTTCGGGCGTGCCAAAATCTCGAGTTGTATAAAGCCAAAATGATTCAAGCTCACAGTAAGCTGGTCCACCCTAGGTCTTTCCAAGTAGGAGATCTTATGTTAGTCCTAAGGAGACCAATTGTTGCCCATCGAAAGATGGGAGGCAAGTTTGAACCCACTTGGAAAGGCCCCTATATCATAGAGAAGGCCTACCAAGGATGATCCTATCAATTTATTGATTATAAAGAGGAATTCCAATGCTTAATGGGCTCTAAAGAAATATTACCCATGAAATAAATCATGTTTGAAAATAATCATTAATAAAAAGAATAAAAATCTGATTCCATTTATCAAATCTTCTCTTCTTTCAAAGCATTGTTTGCTTATCTTGTGAATTCGCCATGACATGTTTATGGTAGGTGTAAGAGGCCCCCAGCACATCCTATCCCTCTTTCACATCACAAACACAACCTTTTGATGCTATTAGAATATGTGTGAGAGAACCCAAGAGGCATCATATTTTAATTAGCACAACTAAGTTAGGTGTAAGAGAACCCGAGTGGCATCCTTTCTTAGTGGGAATTCTCGGTTGCCATCCGTGGCACCATGTCATTGAACTCCCTAGTGTGTTTAGGATAGGTGTGAGAGAACCCAATAGGCATCTTATTCCTTTTAACACATACAAAAAACAAATACAAATCTTTTATCTCAGGCTATTTTGATGTGGGAGAAAGCCCCCTGTGGCACTCACTCATTAGCTGCTCTAGGTTGGGTCCACATGCTACCTTGCTAGTATGTCACCCCAGTGATCATTTGTTGAAAGATGTGAGTCCCTGAGCTTTCTTCCTAACTTGATCATTGCAAACTAATGAGCATCTTTTTTATGGTATAGTGACCGAGCTACCTCATTTTGACTTTGCTTAAGAAGATGTGAGTCCCCATACTTTCTTCTTGAACTAGCCAATATGCACTAACTAGGTTGAGTATATTTGAAGTTTAGGGTAAGTCCCCCAAAGGCCCCTTTTCTCTTGACTATGTTTGAGTCAATATAAGTCCCCCAATGGTATTCACTCAGTAGTCACCCTATGTTGGATAGCACATGTCGAGACGATGACAGACTATCCCAACAATCAGTTCTGCTATAGGAGGATGTGAGTCCCTGAGCTTTCTTCCTAGGCTGATTGTTACAAATCGACGACCACTTTAGGTTGATTGGTGTTCGCTATGCTGACAATGACTCACCCAGTGAGTACACTACTCTTGGTAGATGTGAGTCTCCATGCTTTCTCCTTGAGTTGGACACCGAATACTTATTGCATATATGACTAGCCATGTCATCTTCTCCAGGGTGTTGGATTAAGCCCTTTAGCAGCCCCATCCCCTGTGGGCACTCTATTTGGATCACGTCCTTTATGATCCCATTTAGACACTACTACTCTTGGATTGGATAGTCCCCCTTTCCTAGTAGCCACCCCTATGGTTGGAGAATTTGTTCGATATGAGATTCTCCTTGGTTCGATAAATCGAGATAGGTCAGGCGATATAAGCTCCTTCTCAGTTTGATCCCTCGCAAACTAACATGGTCCATGATAAAATAAACTAAAACAAAATAAATAAAATTAATTCACTTGTGGATTAAGAATTTAAACCCCCAAAGGGCCCCTTTTCCCAAGCAGGCATCCTATCTTTAGGTAGTGTAAGCAGAACTCCATATAAGAATTGTCTAACTACTTGAGTTGAGATAAATCCCCTGGTCGGTACTCACTCAATAATCGCCCTTAGGTTGGGTTTAATCTATTTTTCCACATACAGGTTACCCCAGTAGTCATTCCACTTTGGAAGATAAAAGACTATGACACATTCTTTCTAGCATGGCACAAATCAAGCGACCTCAGGTGGGTTGATTTATTGCCCAAAGCAACCGATCACCCTAGTGGTCTTCTGTAGTGGAAGATGTGAGTTCTCAAGCTTTTTTTCCCTTAAATTGATCATTGCAAATTGAAAGGCACACCTTTGGTTGGATAGCTCTCCCATCGGTTGGGGAGATACTTTGGTTCAAATCTACTAGAAATATAAGCTTCTGAGATCCATCGTAAACCAACAGATTCCATCAAAACCTATATAGTCTAAAGAAACTCTAGTTTTCCACCCGGGTCGATAGCTCTCCAAAGTTTTGTCAACTTCAAGCTAGAGGTAGAGGAGGTGATAAATCTAAAAAAATGAAATCTATCATTGGCTATCCTTGAGTTTATCTAAGTCCCCCAGCGGCATTCACTCAATAGTCAGTCCTAGGTTGGGTTCGATTTGTTGTCCAAAGCAACCAATCACCCCAGTGGTTCCTTGTTTCTAGAAGATGTGAGTCCCCACACTTTCTTCTTAAGACTTGACCATTACAAACCAAAAGGCACCCCTTTGGTTGGATAGTCCTACCTTGTGGTTGGTAAGCTACTCCCTTTGGTTCAGTAAATTTGAGATAGGTCTAGCTGATATAAGCTCCTTCTCAATTTGATCCATCAAAATAAAAATATAAAATGAAATCTATCTTTGATTATCTTGATTTAAGTCCCAGTACTCACTCAATAGTCGAATAGTTTTTGTTGCCCAAAGCGATCACCTCAATGGTCTTTTGTTGAGAAAGATGTGAGTCCCCGAGCTTTCTTCTCTTAAATTGATCATTGCAAACTGAAAGACACTCCTTTGGTCAGATAGCTCTCCCATCGATCGGGAAGCTACTTTCTTTGGTTCAGTAAATCTGAGATAGGTTTAGGCTGATATCGACTCCTTCTCAGTTTGATCCATCGCAAACCAACAGATTCCATCAAAATAAAAATCTAAAAATGAAATCTATCTTTGACTATCTTCGAGCTGATTTAAGTCCCTCAATGGTATTCACTCAATAGTCAGCCCTAGGTCAGGTTCGATTTGTTGCCCAAATCAACCGATCACCCCAGTGGTCTTTTGTAGTGAAAGATGTGAGTTCCTAAGCTTTCTTCCCTTAAATTGATCATTTTAAATCGAAAGGCACTCCTTTGGTAGGATAGTTCTCCCATCGGCCAAGAAGCTACTCCCTTTGATTTAGTAAATTTGAGATAGGCTAGGCTGATAGGAGCTCCTTCTCAGTGTGATCCATCGCTAACCAATGAAATCCATAAAAAAATAAACAAATCTAAAAAATAAAATTAATCTTTGATTATCTTTGAGCTAATTTAAGTCCCACGTTAGCATTCACTCAATAGTCAGCCCTAGGTCAGGTTTGATTTGTTACCCAAAGCAACCGATCACCCAATGGTTCTTTATTTCTAGAAGATGTGAGTCCCTGCACTTTCTTCATAAGACTTGATCATTGCAAACCGAAAGGCACCCCTTTGGTTGGATAGTCCTACCTTATGGTTGGCAGACTACCTCCTTTGGATTGGTAAATCTGAGTTAGGTCTTGGCCTCCACGGCCTCTACTCAGTGCAGTTCAACGCAAACTAATAGAATCCATAAAAAAACAAATCTAAAAAATGGAATATATCTTTAGCTATCCTTGAGTTGATTTAAGTCCCCGTGCGGCATTCACTCAATAGTCAGCCCTAGGATGGGTTCGATTTGTTGCCCAAAGTAATTGATCACCCCAGTGGTTCCTTGTTTCTAGAAGATGTGAGTCCCTGCTATTTCTTCTTAAAACTTAACCATTGTATACTAAAAGGCACCACTTTGGTTGGATAGTCTTACCTTATGGTTGGTAGACTACTCCCATTGGATTGGTAAATCTGAGTTAGGTCTAGGCCTCCATGGCCCCTACTCAGTACAGTTCATCACAAACCAATAGGATCCATCATAATAAAAAAAAATCTAAAAAATGAAATCTACCTTTGACTATCTTTGAGTTGATTTAAGTCCCCCAGCGGCATTCACTCAATAGTCAGCCCTAGTTTGGGTTCAATCCATTACCTTGCCAGATTACTTTTACTTGTCTTCTTGCTTTCTTTTAGTATTATATCTTACGCTTTTCTTTGGATGGTCCTTGAGGTTGATAGAACTCCATTTGAATTGGTAACTGAGTTAGGACTAGGCCTCCCCTACAGTTCATCATAACCAATGGGATCCATCATAATCAAAATAAATCTAAAATTGAAAATACTCTTAACTATCTTTGAGTTAATTTAAGTCCCCCAGCGGCATTCACTCAATAGTCAGCCTTAGGTTGGGTTCAATCTGTTGCTTTGCTAATAGATTACCCCAGTAACTGGTCCCTACTTTAGAGGATGTAAGTCTACTATGCTTTCTTTCTAGTACTGCTACTGTATACTGAAAGGCATCCCTTTGGTTGGCTAATCCAACTATGTGTTTAGTAGACTACCGCTTTGGATTGGTAGATCTGAGTTAAGTATAGGCCTCCGTGGCTCCTACTCAGTGCGATCCATCGTAAACCAATAGGGTCCATCTCAAAATCCAAAAATCTAAAAATCTAAAACAAAACAAATCCAATGAAACAAATCAAATAATCAATCTAAATCAAACATTTTACTTTTCCTCAGTGAGATGCAAATCTTTCTAGTCCCCTAGTGGATTTAGAATTCTAATCCCTCAGTGGATTTCACAACCCCTCCCTTGTTGATGACTTGAACTTGCTTCCCAAATGGAGAGTTTATTTTTCTATCCCCCATGGAGTCAAAACAAAAACAAATTAAACAAATAACAAATTTAAAAAAAATTCAACCCTCTTGCTTGCGGAACTCAAATCAAATGTCTCATCCCTTTATGGATGATTTGAATCTGCTTCCCTAGTGGAAGGTTCACCTATTATATCCCTTAGTGGATTCCTCCCTCTCTCATATGTCTTGGACATAAGTAGAGCCACATTGCATTAGGCTCTGGATTCTTTCTACTCCTTGGGTTAAGGATAGATTATTTCTGCTAATGCTTGTGATCTTTCGGTGTTGTTGATCATTTCGGTCAACACCAATACGTGTGGTGTTCCTTGGCAGTCACACCACACATATTAGGCGCCTTTTATTGACTTCATTTTTAGGATGAGCTTTCAACACCTCCATCTTAGACATAGGATTCCTCTTATACTTTAAGAGATCTTTAGTCTTAAGACACATCTAGTGATTAAGTGGACACTCAACCTAGCCTTAGAGACTTAGAATGGTTAACCATAGGAATAGGTCATGCCTTACGGGTGTTAGGAAAATTTTTCTACCCTTAGCTTGAACCATTCCTAACCTTCCTTCCTTCAAGTCAAACTCAAAATCAATCTTATTTGATTTTCTCCTAACTCAAATCAACTCCATATGATTGAAATCCATGATCAAAATCCATGATTGAAACCCATGAATGAAATTCCTAAGTCCAAATCTTTCTTAAGTCCTTAATCTTACCTTAAGGACTTAACCAAAATCATGATCAAACTATATCAAATCCTTGAGATTTTCTTATAACTCATTTATATTCTTATTTATATTCACATATATAAATAAAATATAAATTCAGACCAATCAAACTAAACTCAAAATTCACAATCAATTCATGAAATCTCCTAAGTCCTTTAAATTTTCCTTCAAAGGACTTATCCAAATCATGATCAAACCAATTCAAACTCATGAAATTTTCTCATCATTCATTTATATTCTCATTTATATTCATATATATAAATAAAATATAAATTTAAATCAATCAAACCAAATCCAAAAAATTAAATTCCAAATCTAAAATTTTCTTAAGTCCTTTAAATTCCCTTTTAATGGACTTAGCCTAAATCATGATCAAATCAATTCAAACTCATGGAATTTTCTCATAACTCATTTATATTCTCATTTATATTCACAGATATAAATGAAATATAAATTCAAACAAACAAAACCAATTCCAAAAATCAAACTCAAATCTACTCAAAATCCAATCTAAGCCTTTCAAGTTAAAATCTTGAACTTAGCCAAATCAACTTCAAATCAAGCCAAACTCTTGATTTTCCTTATGATTCAATCAACCCTACAATCATGAATCCATATATAAATACAAAGTTCAATCACCAAATCAAAAATCAATTCAAAAATCAAACCCCAAATCTTTCGTATTCTTCCTTTGAATATGAAATTGTCAAATGAATCAAAATCCATTTGACTTCAAACCACTTGCAAATGGATTTATATTTCAATCATAAGTCCATATACAAGTTCAATCAAACTCAAATCAAGCTTTGACTAAGCCATTTGACCTACTTAGACTCACTTGACCCAAAGTGACCTAAATTACCCTTATGAGCCAAATTTTAATCCTAACCAAATTGGATTAAACCAAACTCATCTTTGCCTCTCATCATATCAACAATCATCATGGGATGATCAATCAATCAAATTAGGTCAAACCAAGTCAAACTTAAGGATTGATCAAGTCAACACTTAACCTAAAATGAAACCTAACATAGCCAAATTCCACCACAGGCTAAATTATTTGAAACTATTGATCTAAGTTCACTCATGACCTATGTTTGAACTTGACCAAGTCAACATTTGAGCCTAACTAGGATTGGCCACAGCAACTTGACCTAAAAAGTCAAAAAGTGTCAAAACTTGATCTAAGCCAAATTGACTCAAACCAATCGGTCAAGTTCATTCCAAACCACTTGTTGAACTTGACCAAAGCCTTAATTGGCCAACTAGACCTAACCTAGCCCAATTGACCTTGACCTAAAGGGGTCATGTTGAGCCAAATTCAAACTTAACCAAAATTGATTGGAAACAAAGATACCAATCCACTCCATATGACTACCAAACCTAAACCTACCCTTGGCCTAACCCAAACAGGTCAAATGGGTCAAATTGGTCAACTTGACCCATTTGACCTAAATGAAGTTATATGAGCCATTTTCAAAACTAAACCAAATTGAATCAAACCAAAGCCACCAAAATATTTCAAATGGTCATATGAACTTGACCCAACCCTTGGTTTGACCCAATTTGACCAATTGGTCAACTTGACTCAAGTTGACCCATTTTGACCTGAATGGGTTAACATGAGCCAAACCTTATCAAATGAATTCCAAATCTAATGAAACTTGTCCAAACCTAGTTTCTCCACATACCCAATATATCCAAATTGAAAAAGTAGCAAAATGACCATTCTACCCCTAGCCCATAGAACAAATTTTGGCCTAATTTATGGGTAATTTGGTCATACCCTCTTCATATCAACTTGATGCCTTCCTAATATCTCAAGTTGACCTAATGGAGAGTGGTGCACCCAACCAAATGAGTTTGGGTCAGCCCAAATGGACCCAAGGCCAAACCCAACTCCATGGGGCAAATTAGCTAAATAAAAAACTTCCTTCCACTCAATTTCATGCACATGGGAGGTTGGCAATCCACTCAAGGCCTCAAACTGACCATGTGCCAAATTAAAACAACTCAAACAACCTTCCATTGTGGTCAATTGGATCAAAATGGTAGGGGAGGTGTTGGCCGTCCGATTGCCATAGGGGGAGATATACTCCCCCTAATTCAATTTGAAATCATCATTCCCTCATTCAATTGAAGCATATAGAGTGTTAGGAGAGATCAGAGAGCCCTCACAAGCCTTCTAAGGAGGATTTGAAATTGCTTCTTCTCAATTTTCTCCATTGAAAAATAGGGGAGCTCCTTTGAATCTTCAACTTTCTCCACACTCAAAATTACTTTGATTCCTCTTGCACATTCCTCTAAGGATCAATTTGAGTCCACCCAAGCATCCATTTGAGTTCCACATTAAGGAGAGCCTCAATTGGATCAAAGCCACAAGGGAGATCAAGTGGTGTTGGTCCATAGAGCAATCCACTCAACCCCAAGGCCTGAAAATTTTAACAGGGCTTCGTCTCCACTAGACGAAGCTTCCTCATCGAGCCCGAGTACTGGTGATCACCTCTGGCGAGGTATGGAATTTTTTGACCACCTAGCATAGGAGGTGTTGGTCTTTTGTGAAAGGAATTTTCAAGTCATGCAAAATCCACCATTAGATATGTTCCTTAGTAGCTTTAGATCATGTGGGAATAATCTTGTTCTAATTTGAGCTCAATCGAGTTCGGATTTTCCCTTAAATCATGGACAGCCTCTATTGATCCTAAGGGAAGAACTGGGAAGTTCTTGGCCATCCATCCGGGCATTTGGATGGACAGCTGAGATTATTCTCGCGTTTAGAAATTCATTTATCCCTCTTTAAATTGTGGGGTGATCCTTGGCCATTCGATCCTTGATCGAACGATAGAGATCAAAGCACGTCTTGCCGCCATGCCTCCACTCTGATGCGACCCTTAAGTGAATCCCTCATCGCGCGATGCGTGTAAAGCGTGCTGACTACCATCGCCGTGTGTCACGCTGTGAGCTGAGGGATTAGTTAGGGGATTTAATTAATGATTAATTAATCTCTTGATCTTCTAAAAATCACATGTCCTTCAATAAAATTCAAAAAAAAATATGAAATAAATTTCTATGGAAAGATAATTCAACCTAGAATATTTTAAAATGATTTCAATGGATTTTAAATTATCCTTTTCTCTGATTTTGGGTTTTATTGGAAATCTCATTTGCTAATTACCTCTTAATTAAACCTCTGATTAATCCCAAACTTTTTAGGTATGGTTTAGGGGATGACCTCTGCCTCCCCTAATTATCTTGGGATTTATTTAAGGCTTAATTGGGGAAATTGCATATGTGTTTTCTAATTACTCCCTTAATCTAATTAAGGATAATTAAGATTGGATTAGTGTTTTTAACCCATTATTAAAGTTGATTAAGGTCAGATCCAGTAGATGGGAGGTTTAGGGAATAATTTTGGAGCATTTCCCCTTAGCTATTCCCTAAACATTATTTCTTTTCTTAATCTTCTCTTAATTAAGAGTTAATTCATTAATTATCCCCTTAATCAATTTTCTAAAAATTCTAAAATATTCCAGAACTTAATTAATCTACTTTGGGTAGATGCTTAGGTGTTAAATAGCCTAAGTTCAATTAAGAAAATCAAAACCCAATTCATATGTGTGAAGGGGTGTTTTCAAATTACTTAAGTTAAACCCCTTAACTTAATTAACCATTAATCATGAGCCAAATTGCATTAGGCCCTTTTCTTCCTAGGTGTATTGAAAATTTAAATTCCTTGTGAGATTTTATGTCATCTCATTGACTCATAATTACTTGGTTAACTCTGATAAGGTGGTATAGGTAAGGGTTAATTAACTTGTTTAATTCATACCTTAACCTAATCAAAATTTAAAAATGAATTTCATCACCTAAGAAATTAAACAAAAATGTCAAACACATGTTGGAATAGGTTAGGAACAACAAACTCAACTCACCTTTTGAAAATTAAATCAAACTTGAAACCAAACAAAAATTAGATTGAATACACTTTGATTTATTTTAAGCTTTATTATTTCATAAGATTATCTTTAGGATTTAATTGAAGTGAATGTGTGTTGACCTTATTTTTAGAATGAGCTCTCAACACCTCCATCTTAGACATAGGATTCCTCTTGGACTTTAAGAGTTCCTTAGTCTTAAGACACATCTAGTGAATAGGTGGACACTCAACCTATCCATAGAGACTTAGAAGGTTTAGCCATAGGAATAGGTCATGCCTTAGGGGTGTTAGGAAATTTGCTTACCCTTAGCCTGAACCATTCCTCACCTTCCTTCTTTCAAGTCAAACTCCAAATCAATTATATTTGATTTTCTCCAAACTCAAATCAATTCCATGATTGAAATTCATGATTGAAATCTATGATTGAAATTCATGATCAAAATTCATCAAAAATTCCTAAGTCCAAATTTTGCCTAAGTCCATAAGCCTCTATTAAGGACATAACCAAAATCATAATCAAAACCAATTCAAATCTTTGAGATTTTCTCTTGATCCATTTATATTCTCATTTATATTCACATATATAAATGAAATATAAATTCAAACCAACCAAAATAAATTCAAAATTCCAAATCAACTCATGAAATCCTTCTTAAATCCTTTAAATTCCCTTTAATTGATTTAACCTAAATCATGACCAAACTTATTCAAACTCATGGGATTTTTCTCAAAACTCATTTATATTCTCATATATAAATTAAATATAAATATAAATCAATCAAATCAAATCCAAAAATTAAATTCCAATTTAAAATTCCCTTAAATCCTTTAAATTCTCTTTAATGGATTTAATCATGATCAAACCTATTCAAACTCATGGGATTTTCTCAAAACTTATTTATATTCACATTTAGATTCTCATATATAAATGAAATATAAATATAAATAAATCAAATCCAATCCAAAAATTAAATTTTAATTTAAAAATTTCTTTAAATCCTTTAAATTCCCTTTTAATGGATTTAACCTAAATCATGATTAAATCACTTCAAATATTTGAAATTTTCTCATGATCCACTTATATTCTCATTTATATTCACATATATAAATGAAACATAAATTCAAACAATTAAAACCAATTCTAAAAATCAAACTCAAATCCATTCAAAATCCAATCTAAGCCTTTGAAGTCAAAACCTTGAACTTAGTCAAAACAATTTCAAATCAAGCTAAACTCTTGATTTTCTCTCATGGTTCAATCAGCCCTATAATCATGAGCTCATATATAAATCCAAACTTCAATCAAACAATCAAAAAGTCAAAATCAAAGACCACTTTCATATTCTTCCTTTGAATATGAAATTTTCAAAATGGTTCAAAACCCATTTTACTTCAAACCACTTGTAAATGGATTTATATTTCAATCCATACACAAGATCAATCAACTTCAAATCAAGCTTTGATCAAGCCATTTGACCACTTAGGCTCACTTGACCCAAAGTGACCTAAAGATGAGCAAATTTTGATCCTAACCAGATTGGATTGAACCAAACTCATATATCCCACTCATCATGAACAACAATCATCATGGGATGATCAATCAATCAAATTAGGTCAAACCAAGTCAAACCTAAGGATTGACCAAGTCAACACTAACTAAAATGAAACTAAATTCCACCATAGGCCAAATTGTTTAAAACCATTGATCTAAGTTCACTCATGACCTATGTTTGAACTTGACATTTGAGCCTAACTAATTGGCCACTTGACCCAAGTTGACCCAACTTGACCTAAAAGTCAAAATTGGTCAAAACTTGATCTAAGCCAAATTAACTCAAACCATTGGGTCAAGTTCATTCCAAATCACTTGTTGAACTTGACCAAAGCCTCAATTGGCCAACTAGATCCAACCTAGCCCAATTGACCTTAGACCCAATATGACTTAAAGGGGTCATGTTGAGCCAAATTTGAACATAACCAAAATTGATTAGAAATAAAAATACCAATCCACTCCATATGACTAACCTAACCTAAACCTACCCTTGACCTACCTCAAATAGGTCAAATGGGTCAAATAGGTCAACTTGACCCATTTGACCTAAATGAAGTCATATGAGCCAAATTGAAAACCATATCAAATTGAACCAAACTAAAGCCTCCAAAACATTTCAAATGGTCATATGAACTTGACCCAACCCTTGGTTTGACCCAATTGGACCTATTGGTCAACTTGACCCCAGTTGACCCATTTTGACCTAAATGGGTCAACATGAGCCAAACCCTATCAAATGAATTCCAAATCCAATGAAACTTGGCCAAACCTAGTTTCTCCATAAACCTAACATACCCAAAGTGAAAAAAAATAGTAAAATGACCATTCTACCCCTAGGTCATAGAACAAATTTTAGCTTAATCCATGGGTAAATTGGTCATACCCTCTTCACATTCACTTGAGGCATTCCTAAAAGGTTAAGGAGTGATGAGTGGTGCATCCAACCCAATGAATTTGGGTTAGCCCATTTGGTCCCTAGACCAAACTCGACCCCCTAGCTTAAAATTAAAATTTTAAACTCCCTCTCAAGCTCAAATTCAAGCATATGGGAGATTGGCAATCCACTCCTTGGATCAAATCGACCATGTGCACACTTCTAACTGATCAAGCAACCTTCAACCTATGATGAATTGGATCAAAATGGCATATCCATTGCCGACTATCCAATCCTTCAAGGGGGAGATATACTCCCACTAATTCACTTCTGTTTTCATTCACTTAAGGTCGATTGAAGGAGAGGAAGCTAGAGGAACCGTTGGAGATTGTTCCTAAGCCTCCTAGAGATCTTCCCATTTTCCTTTTCTTGGCTTTTGAACAGTGAAAAATAGGAGAGGTGGAGTGAATTGCCAACTTCTTCCACACTTGATTTTCTTTCAATTGCTCTTGCAAACTTCATCTAGGAGCTAAGTCGAGTGCACCTAAGCTTCTATTAGAGTTCCCATAGCAAGGAAGGATCCAATTCAATCAAAGTTGAAGCTCAAGGAAGGAGTTGGTCCATACATTGATCCACTTCATCTCAAGTGCTCATACTCTCAGCAAGGCTTCGTCTCAACCAGATGAAGCTTCTCCAAGGAAATCAAGCACCGGTGATCACCTCTGGCAAGATATGGGAATTCTTGATCACCAAACTCAATGTGGTGTGGAGCTTTGTGAAAGAAATTTTCACCCCATTGATTTTTGACTATTGGATTTATCGCTCTCTATCTTTAGATGGTGTGGGCTAAATTTAGTTTGATTCCATGCTAGATCTAGCTTGGATCTTCCCCTTGATCATGGACGGTCTCTGATCAAGGGGAAGAACTGGATCATCTCGGTGTCCATCATGGTTTATTATTGACGCGTTTAGATATCCATTTATTTGATTTAAAATGGAGATCCGCGTCCGATCTTTGATGAAGATAAGCGTCTTGTGCGCCGCCCGTGAGGTGACAACTTAAGTGACCCCATCATGGCGCGATGCATGTAAAGCACGCTGACCACTGCCACCACGCATCGCGCCATGAGCTAGGGATTAATTAGGATTAGTTAAAAATGCCTAATTAATTTTTTGATTAATCCAAAGATCTTCTAAAATGCATAACTCTTTCTAGAAAATTCAGGAAAATATGAAATAAAATCTAATGGATTGATAATTAAACTTAAAACAATTTAAAATTAATTTTGATGAGTTTTGAATTATGCTTTTCTTTGAATTTGAGTTTTATTAGAAAGTGTATCTTGATAATTACTTTTTAATTAGGCCTTTGATTTATACTAAATTTCTTGGGTAAGTTTTAGGGGATGACCTCTTCCTCCTCTGATTTTCTTGGGATTTATTGAGGGCTTGAATAGAATAATTGCATATGCTTTCCTTAATTACCCTTCTTATGTAATTAAGCATAATTAGGGTATGATTAGTGGTTTTACCCTATGATTAGGGTTGATTAAGGTCATATCTAGTAAGTAGGAGGTTTATGGAATAATTTTGGGGCATTTCCCCTAAGCTATTCCCTAAATCCCCTCTCCTCTCCTTAATTTCTTCTTAATTAAGGGTTAATTCATTAATTATCCCTTTAATCAATTTCTAAAAATCCTAAAAAGTTTCAGAACTTAATTAATCTACTTTGGGTAGATGCTTGGGTGTTTAATAGACTAAGTTTACTTAAGGAAATCAAAACTCAATTCACATGTGTGAAAGGATGTTTTGAAATTACTTAAGCTAAACCTCTTAGCTTAATTAACTTTTAATTATGAGCCAAATTGCATTAGGCCTTTTTCTTATTAGGTGCATTGCAAATTTAAATTCCTTGTGAGTTTTATGTCATCTCATTGGCTCATAATTATTTGGTTAATTCTTCTAAAGTGGTGTAGGTAAGGGTTAATTAAATTACTTAATTCATACCTTAACCTAATCAATGCATAAAAATGGATCTAATTACCTAAAAAAATTAAACAAAAATCTCAAACACATGTGAGAATGGGTTATGAATAGCAAACTCATCTCACATTTTTAAAATGAAATCAAACTTCGAACAAAACAAAAATCATAATGAATTCACTTTGATTTATTTTAAACTTTCTTATTCCATAAGAATGTCTTTAGGATTTAAGTGAAGTGAGTTTGTTTGCATGCTTTCATTACTTTGAATCTTTCTCCAACATATTAAATTTGTATGTCATGTGGTTTCATACATTCATATTTTTTAAATTCAAATTTAAAAATGAAATTATTTACTTTATGTCTAATTTGCATGTGTTGGCTAAAGTAGAAATATGAGTGGCCATTATGACTATTAAACTCAAATTATTTTCAAAATATATAAATCAAATGTCAAATATGAAAGTATGCTACTTATATTCTAATTATAAGCTTGCATGTTATAGATTATAAAGGTATGCTTAGCATAGGTTTCCTTTCTTTCTTATGTTGGTATAGTTTTGAATAGGAGTTGGTAAGATGTATGCTTCATTTGAAAAGAATCCAAACCCTATCCATCCCTATGCTATCACCTAAGAAGGGTTACCTATACTTGCATATACAAATTGCATAAACAAAATGAATCCATTAATGGAACTTTTGCATTCTTCTTTTCCATTTCATTTCTTTTATACGCATGCTTGTATTTAAGAAAAGTGGTATATTAGTCTAGACAACCCAGGGTTAGACTTTAAGTAATAAGTAGGTTTATACCTTACACCTCGGTTAACAATGGTGTTGTACTCACTTATGCCTTTCTTACTTTCACGTGTGTGTATATGAAAATTTGGATAAAGAAACCCTTTTCTACTTAAGAAATCATGCATACTAATCTTCCAAATTTCTTTAAATGGATTACTTAGCATGCATCATAAAGTGTGTCTAATACTCTCATTTGTATGTATAGATGTGCTTAGGGTCCATCCATATGCATGTTATATATATTGGGGAAAGAAGTGGAGTAATGCGTGTTATGTGAATTTTGATTCATTTTATTTAATCTTTAAATACATTTCTTTTTGAATAAGTTTGTTTAGAGTTTATCTAAACTTATGATTAATTAAAAGACTTAATCAAAACATTCACTTAAATGAAACTAATATATGAATCTACTTTAAAAAATTACTTAGGTTAGGGAAAGAAAAAGAAGTTATCTTCTATATCCCTCTCTTCATAACTTAGTAATTAATTGTAGGATCCACTTGAACTAAATGAAAACACAAAATAATTAAACAACTTAAAATGAAACCCTCCTCTAAGTTAAATATGTTTTCACACTTAGAAAACTCTAACCTAAAGCCATAGCTAAGCATACCACACAAACCTTCAAAGCACACACATTAGCCTAAGTCACCACTTCTAGCTTTAGGTTAGGTCGGTGCATGGATTGATACTTTATTTTATTTTGTGATATATGTCTTAGACTGAATGTTAGGGTGTCTGTTCGTGGAATGAATGGTAGGATGATTTTAGTCTAACTATTCTTTCTACAGGGGATTGTGCTTAAGGGGCACTATCATAAATAAAAATATAAATGCTTTTGCTTGCAGGTGCTTTATACCCCTAATCAAAATCCATAGGCCAAGTGGACTTAGTCACCCATGTGTGGGGTGATAAGTCCAATATACATGCTTGAGATTTGTGTGAATTGTTTTAGCTAACCTTTATTTTGTAGGTGTTAGCAAGATTTGCCTTTTCCTTTACATGTAAATTTTTGCAATTAGGATTTTAGAATGATTATTATGAGGATTAGAATGAACATTAGTCATAAGATCCTACCTTATGCACAATGTGAAGCCTTGGAGCATTCACCTTCCAACCATCCAAAAGAAAGAACCGAAAGAAGAAAGAAGAAAAGAAAAGAAGAAAGAAAGCTTGAAAACCCCCATAATAATGAGTTCCTTGCTTAATTGTAATGTAATTCATTTGTAATCCGGGTTGTATAAGGGTAGAGCTCGGCTACCGATATTTGATATTTTTTGGGTTTGTGCGGTGGTGCCCAACCACAACAACCTTTTATTCTTTTTGCGCTTAGCTTTATAAATTGATTGATGATTTGTTTAGCTTGTGGATTAAGTGGCATATTTTTCCTAGTTTCTTTCTTGCTTTATGTATGACCTAGATGAGGATTAGGCTCTTTAGAGAAAAATAAATCTTTTACCCAACTTAATAACTCATAACCTCACCTAAAGCTTAAGTTTAAAATCAAGATAAAAGAATTAGCAACCCCTTAGCTGGATGAGCATTTCTTTTGTAATATCATGCACAATATCATCTTATTTCACTCTTGATTGGAGAGATTCCACCTTTGACAGAGAACCTTAGCTTGACCTGTGAGAGCCATGGTGAAAACTCACCTCCTCCCTTCTCGCTGATTTTGGCCAATAACTCTATTTCTCATGCATCAGGCATAAAAATCCTATTAGCCTGAGTCAAAATGATTATCTAAAAATGAAATAAAATGATAATTGAATTGCATTAGATTTAGGTCATTTGAAGCATACGTTTACATGATATAGTCTCTTTAGGGAGTGAGTTTAAGGACTTAGTCTCTTTCTAAATAAAAATAGCCCAGCTATCTTGCATTAAGCATATGACTTGCCTACATGTGTTTAAAATTATAGGAGGAGTTAGTTGGCAACCACCCCCAGGTGGTTGTAAGTCCAAGCTCTCGGGTGATTTGTCCTCTCTTGTGAGGGCAAATCAATTACCCATTTTTCACCTTAGATTTAGGTTGCGTTTTTGGCCCTCGCCAAAGCTCCCTAGATTTAGGTTCTGAGGATGCTTCTCCCCTTTGTGGGCCCTAAACATAAATCCTCATCTCTTAGGCATTTCCATAACCTTGTATTATAGAATTGTAAGCCCTAGCATTCTAATAAAAATACAACTCAAACAAACTAAATCAACTTCAAAAATGTAAAGCTCAACTATAAGATAGTTTGAGATGCTCGCTAGGTTTCCCAGCATCATAAACATCTCCTACTTATTCTTATTTGGCTTCAATAATAAATCTCTCTTTGATCAATCCCATTTTATCTTCAAAAATAAACCAATCGATTGATAGTCCTTTCCTATTGAAATCTTTAGAGATAATGATCATTTGCCTTAATCGAGAGCTTTCCTAAGGAATCCTCATTCCTTAGGATGTAATTAACTATGGGGCTTGCCCCTATAGAGAACTTAACGAACCTAATTTAAAATAAACCCTACTTTACTTTTCCATGTAAAGTAAGGGAAGAATCTCTAGTACACTTTGAAGACCCAACATCCTTAGGAGTCCTTATTGAGGTGATTAGGTCCATTAAAGGATAGTGACTTCTATCTTTCGAGATAATATACTATTCTTTGATGATGTACTCGATCACCTGAATAAGTACAACTATGAATCTGCATGGCGACCCAAAAAGATGAATTTCTATAGGTCTTGTCTTTCTTTTTCTACCAACAGATTTTGAAAAGCGACTCCTATATGGAAAATTTTCACCGCAATGTGTTTACATGCTTTCATTGCTTTGATTCTTTCCCCAACATGTTAAATTTGTATGTCTTGTGGTTTCATGCATCCATATTTTCAAATTCAAATTTAAAAATAAAATTGTTTACTTTATGTCAAATTTACATGTGTTGACTAAAGTAGAAATATGAGTGGCTATTATCACTACTAAATTCAAATTATTTTCAAAACATATAAATCAATTATCAAATCTGAAAGTGTTCTACTTATATTTTAATTATAAGCTTGCATGTAAATAAAATATAGGGATGTGCTTAGAATAGGTTTCTCCTTCTCGTTTATGTTAGTATAATTTTTAATAGGAATTTGGTAAGATGTATGGTTCATTTGAAAAGAACCTAACACTTACCTAATTTCATATCCTATTCATTCTTATGCTATCACTTAAGAAGGGTTACCTATACTTGCACACATAAACTGCATAAGCAAAATAAATCAACTAAAACAAACTTTTGCATTCTTTCTTTTCCATTCATTTCTTTTGTACATATGTTTGTATTTAAGGAAAGTGGTATATTAGTCTAGACAATCCCGAGGTTGCGAGACTTTAAGTAGCCTCAAGTAGGTTTTATACCTTACACCTCTAGTTAATAATGGTGTTGTACTCACTTATGCCTTTCTTACTTTCATGTGTGCATGTGAAAAATTGGATAAAGAAACCCTTTTCTACTTAATGAAAATCATGCATCATAAGAATTCAAATTTTCTTAAGTAACTTATTTAGCATGCATCATAAAGTGTGCTAAACATTCCCATTTGGTGTGTATAGATATGCTTAGGACTCATTCATATGCATGTTATACATGTTAAGAAAGAAGTGAAGTGATGAGTGTTTTGTGAATTCAGTTCATTTTACTTAATCTTAAAATGCCTTTCTTTTGGATAAGTTTGATTATAGTTCATCTAAACTTAGGATTAATTAAAATACTTAATCAAAGCATTCACTAAACAAAATTAAAATGTGACTCCACTTTAAAAATTACTTAGGTTAGGGAAGGAAAGAGAAGTCCTCTTCTCTTTCCCTCTCTTTATAACTTAGTAATTAATTGTAGGATTCACTTGAACCTAATGAAAATACAAAATAAAATCAACCCAAAATAATTAAACAACTTAAATGAAATTCTCCTCTAAGTTGAACATTCTTCATACTTAGAAAATCCTAACTTAAAGCCATAGCTAAGCATACAATATAAACTTTTAAAGCACACACATTAGGCTAAGTCACCACTTCTAGCTTTAGGTTAGGGCGGTGCATGGTTTGGTGCTTGCTTTTATTTTATTATATATATTTTAGACTGGATGTTAGGGTGTATGCTCGTAGAATGAATGGCAGGATGATCTTAGTCTAACCATTATTTTCTGTAGGGGATTGTTCTTAAGGGGCGCTATTATAAATAAAAATATAAAATACTTTTGCTTGCAGGTGCTTATACCCCTAAGCATAATCCAATAGGCCAGATGGACTTAGTCACCCATGTGTGGGGTGATAAGTCCAATATACATGCTTAGGATTTGTGTGGATTATCTAAGCTAATCTCTATTTTGCAGGTGTTAGTTAGATTTTCATTCTTTTCCTTTTCATGTAAATTTTGCAATTAGGATTTTGAAATGATTGTTATGGGGATTAGGATGAGCATTGGTTATAAGGCCTTGCCTTATGTACCATGTGAAGCCTCTTTGAGCGTCCACCTTCCAACCATCCAAAAAAAAAGAACCAAAGAAGAAAGAAGAAAAGAAGAATGAAGAAATGAAGCTTTAAGACCCCTATAATAATGAGTTTCTTGCTTAATTGTATGTAATTCATTTGTAATATGGGTTGTATAAGGGTAGAGCTTGGCTACCCAATTTGTTTTTCGGGTTTGTACGGTGGTGCCCGACCACATTTGGGCTCTTATTCTTTTGTGCTTAACTTTATAAATTGATTAATGATTTGTTTAGCTTGTGTATTAAGTGACATCATTTTTCTAGCTTCTTTCTTGCTTTATGTATGGCCTGGATATGGATTAGGCTCCTAGGAAAAAGTAAATCTTTTACCCAACATAACAATTCAAAACTAAAAATAATTAACTCATAACCTCACCTAAAGCTTAGGTTTAAAATCAAGATAAAAGAATTAGCAATCCCTTAGCTGGATGTGTATTTATTTTATAACATCATGCACAAATGCATCTTATTTCACTCTTGATTGGAGGGCTTCCACCTTTGCTAGAGAAACTTGGCTTGACCTATGAGAGCCATGGTGGAAACACACCTCCATTTTTCTCGCTAATTTTGGCCAATAACTTAATTTCTCATGCATTAAACATATGAATCCTATTAGCCCAAGTCAAAATGATTGTTCAAAATGAAAATAAAAATGAAATTTGAATTGCAATAGATTTAGGTCATTTGAAGCATGCCTTTTACATGATCTAGTCTCTTTAAGGAGTGAGTTTAAGGACTTGGTCTCTTTTTAAATAATAATAGCCTAGCTATCTTGCATTAAGCATATGACTTACCTACATGTATTTAAAATCATATGAGGAGTTAGTTGGAAGCCACCCTATGCAATTGTAAGTCCAAACAGTCAGGTGGTTTGTCCTCTCTTATGGAGGCAAATCAAATACCCATTTTTACCTTAGATTTAGTTTCTGAGGTTGCTTCTCTCCTTTGTGTGCTCTAAGCATAAATCCTCACCTCTTAGATATTTCCATAACCTTATATTATGGAATTATAAGCCCTAACATTCTAATGAAAAACCCAACTCATACAAATTAAATCAATTTCAAAAATGTAAAGGTCAATCATAGGATAGTTTGAGATGCTCGCTAGGTTTCCTAGCATCGTGAGCATCTTCTACTTATCTCTATTTGACTTTGATAATAAATCTCTCTTTGATCAATCCCATTTGATCTTTAAAAATAAATCAATCGATTGATATTCCTTTTCCTATTAAAATCTTTAGAGATAATAATCATTTACCTTAATTGAGAGTTTTTCTAAGAAATCTCCATTTCTTAGGATGTAATTAACTATGGGGGCTTGCCCCTATAGAGAACTTAATGAACCCAGTTTAAAATAAACCCTACTTTACTTTTCTATGTGAAGTAGGGGAAGAATCTCTGGTACACTTCGAAGACCCAACGTTCATAGCAGTCCTTATTTTGGTGATTAAGTCCATTCTAGGGTGGTGACTTCTATCTTTTGAGATAATACACCTCTCTTTAATTCCGTACATGATCACCTCAATAAGTACATATGCAGATCTATGTGGCATCCCAAAAAGATAAATTTTTATAGTCTTGCCTCTCTTTCTCTACCAACAGATTTGAAAGGTGACTCTATATGAAATTTTCACCACAC
Organism: Cymbidium sinense; assembly: GCA_021442155.1. Lineage (NCBI taxonomy): Eukaryota > Viridiplantae > Streptophyta > Magnoliopsida > Asparagales > Orchidaceae > Cymbidium > Cymbidium sinense. The sequence goes on from CM038225.1 coordinate 115,841,651, forward strand.
CTCCCTAGTGAAGCTTAGATCTAAATCAAACAAATTCAATTGAGTGTACATCCCAGTGGATATGCCCTTAATCTAGAACCCTTCTCCCCAGTGGAACCATAACAAATTAAACTAACCTCCATAGTGTAGTATAATCAAATAAATCAAAGAAATTCAATCAAATTCTTATCCCCAGCGGATAGTTTGAACATGTTTTCCAAGTGGAAGGTTCATGTACTCAATCCCCAGTGGACACACACCCAAACAAATCTTACTCATAATCAAACTCAGATTCAAATCCTTAGCGGATAGCTTGAACCTGTTTCCCTAGAGGAAGGTTCATGTACTCAATCCTCAGCAGATTCTTTCTTGCTCTCTTATGCCCTTGGCATAAAGAGAGCTGCATTACTGTGATTCTATCTACCTTTTGGGTCTAGGTATAGATCACTTGTTTGTTACAATCTTTTGGATGTTGTTGATCATTTTGGTCAGCATGATATGTCTGTGCCTTGTCAATTACACCACACCTATTGGGGGGCCTTTTATTGACCTCACTTTTAGAGTGAGCTCTTAACCTCCTCTTCTTAAAATTAGGACTCTTCTAGAAACTAAGAACTCCTTAGTCATAAGACACTTCTAGTGATTAGGTGAACACTTAACCTAAGCCTAGAAACTTAGAAGTGTTAATCATAAGATTAGGTTATGCCTTAGGGCTTAAGAAAATTACCTATCCCATAGCCTAAACCCAATCTAGATACACTTTCTCAAATTAAACCTAGAATCAATTCTCAAACCAAATCTCAAATTCAAATTCAAATTCCAAATCTAATTTCACATTTGACTCCAAATGATTGAAATCCAAAATCAAATTCAAATCCTAAGACCCTTCCTAAGCCATATGAACCACATTCATAAGCTTAACCAAAACTCCCTTTAGATCAATCAAATTCAATTGATCTCTTTATAAATAAATTATTCCTTCATTTATATCACAAGTATAAATGAAATCCAAATTAAAATGACCAAAACTATATCAAAAATCAAATTCAAACTCAATCTAAATCCTTTAAGCCAATTCTTTGGACTTAGCCAAATTCTATCCAAAGCTAGTCAAAACTAATGAATTTTCTCTTAAATCAATCATTCATTCAATTATCTATCCAAATATAAATGGAACCTACAATCATCAAATCAAATCGAAACCAACCCAAGTCAAACCCAACCTAGCCCTTTTGACTTGAAAATTTCAAATGAGCCAAAATCTCTTAGACTCCAAATTGATTGTCGTTGAATTTATATTTTAATCTAGGGCTCATATATAAGTTCAACTAAACTCGAATCAAACCAAAACCAAACCAATTGACCCACTTAGGTCCACTTGACCCAAAGTGGCCTAAATGATCCATTTGAGCCAACTTCTAATCCAACCCAAATTAGATTGAACCAAGCTCACCAAAACTTTCCACCATGATTATTGATCACCCTAAAATGATCAATTGTAATCAATTGGGTCAAACTAAGTCAAGTTAGTCATTTGACCAAGTCAACCACTAGCCCAAATGAACCAAAACTTATCTTACACCAAATTGATTAAAATAAATGATTTGAATCAATCTAAAATCAATATTTAAATATGACTTGACCACCAATTGAGCCAAACCAATCTTAATTGGTCATTTGATCTAAGTTGACCCAAATTGGCCTAAAGGACCAAATTTGGGTCAATTCATAATCCAATCCAAATTGATTGTAAAAAATGGCACAAGTTCATTCCAAATTGATTATTGAACTTAACCAAAGCCATAATTGAGCCTAATTTGACCAATTGGTCAACTTCACCCAACCTAGCCCAAATTGGCTTAAAGGGTCAATTTGACCTAAATCCAAATTAATTCAAACCAATTACCACATTCATCTTCAATTAGCCATTTGAACATGAATCAACACATAACCCAAGCCAATTTGGTCAATTTTGATCAAATTGGTCAACTTGACCTAATATGACCCATATGACCCAAATTGAGCTAAATCCCTTGAAACCAAGCCATGACCCATTGGGGGTTGATCAAACCTAACCCAAACCCATTTGTGATCAGCCCAAAATTAACCGGACCTATTTAAATCTCTCATGGATCCTCCCCAATATAGGATTCCACCCAACCTCATTTAATTCTCCCCATCACATGCACTTAACACCTCCCCAATATTTGCATTGAATAAAGCTGATCATATAACAACTAGAGAGGACTTTGGAGCAAAAATTTAAAGTCCTCAATCAATTCATCATCCATCCCAACCACCCCAAGCAAGATAATAATATTTTGGAGCAAAAAAATTCAAAAAAGGGTGGATTTTTGGCCATTATAAAGGAGGCAAATGAGGCTTTCTCTTCCTCACCACTATTCAGCCCCCAAGAGCTCCAAAGTAAAAAAAAAAAGGAACCCATCCCCACCTCTTTAAGCCATTTTGAGCTCAAAAAATACAAATAAAACTTTTTTGGCCCGTATTGGAGAAGACGACATTCAAAGGGAAGGTTAAAAAATTATTTCAAAGCTTCCTCACATACCTAGGAGGTCTCTCGAATCTTCACCGTCGCCGAAAACCATCCCCGATGAGGTAAATTTTGCCAAACTTTAGCCGGCCTTAAGATTTCTCACATTTTGTGTTAATTTTCTTGCGATTTTAGAAAATTTCCCCAGATAATCCTACATTTTTACTTTAAATCATCCCAATTAGAAAATAGAATTTTTTCGGTACAAATCGACATGAAAGCGGATCCATTTGGACAGGTTTTCACTTAGAAATCCTTTTTTTTCTTTTTTAAATGCCTATTTTTGCTTCAGCTAGCAGCTGTCGTTTGATCCCGTGGTTTACGATCGGCTCATCGCGCATGGATCACGTCAGCCTTGGATCGCGATGCAATCTAAACAATTTAATCGTGCGATTCGCGTCAAGCGCAGATCATCTGCGATCATGCGATCACGCCTCAATCTCGCGATCGATATGGGTCGATCGTGATCGACGATCAAATCGCAGTCGCTTTCAGACCATTGGTGGTCTTCCCACTCTCGGCGGCGTGGCACGCGCGCCGTCACCAGTCGCGTGCGCGCGTATGCCGTGTCTCGCATCTAATCGCATGGTGCCATGTGGCATTGCATTGCCACGTTAGTGCCACACGGATTTTTGATTTAAAAAATTAATTTAAATCACCAAAAACTTCAAAATTCATAGAAAATAAAATACTTAACCAAAAATTATAAACAAGAGCTCGTTAGATTTTCCTTTACGAGAGAAATCCAACAAACCCAAAATCTTAAAATTTCAGTAAGTATTTTGAGCTTAATTTAAGTTTTAGTAAAAATTAAATTTTATTAATTAAATTAAAAATATATGTCAGATTAAGTTGAAATTTTTAGAGATTAAAATTAAAGTTAAAACACACCTACCATAAAAATCTCAAATGAAAAGGACTTCTGGATTGGGAGAAATTAAATTTTAAAATTCAGATTGTCCATTTTAATAAAATAAATCAAATAAAAATTCATAAATTTACAAAAATCTTTCAAAATGGCTTAAATCACTTTAATTGACATCTAGAACTCTTAAGAAAAGAATGTGATTTTCTGAATCCTAATGAACCCCAAACAAATACTTAAGATTAAAGTTTAATTGATTAAGGACTTAATTAAAATATAATCTAAAAATAATTTAAATATGAAAATCAAAATTAGAAATGAAATAATACTTAAGCAATCATTAATCAAACCTCAAATCAGAAAAATATCCTCCTCCTAAGAAATTAAATTAAATATGATTAAATCTATTTAAATCAATAAAATTCAATTAAACGATTAAATCTTCAATCAAACTTAAAATTAAATAAATCTAGGAAACTTTAACATGGGCCAAATAAGTATAACTAAACTTACACTAAGCATGGAGTCTTAATCATATGAAACTCTTTAATGAATATAAATAAATTGAAACTAATTAATCATTAAATAAACTAAAAATTAAATTAATTAACAAACCAATTCAACATAATCATTTGATATTAATCAAATTAAACCAAATAAAGTTAAAATAAACTTAATTAACATATAATTAAATCACATCCATTTAGAATATGATAATTAATTAGCCATTAACACATAAACGTAACAACTAAATCAAACATGAATAAAATTTAATGAACATAATAAATCAAGAAATCAAACATAACTATGATTATGAATAATCAAGTTTAATTGAAATAAAAATAAATAATTAAATCACTTAATCTAATCAAATGATAATAACACTAATCCTTTAATCAAATCAATCTTAAGTAAAACATTTAACCAAATCAAAGCACTCACATTGGAAAATTAAGTCATTAATTAAATAAATCTTTGATTAATCTAATGATTTAAAAAAGTTTAATTACCCTTAATCAAACTTAATTAATTAAACATTTAATTAATGCAAACTTAATGAATTAATCTATCATCTTAATGAACCAAATTTATTTTATAAATCACATTAAAATTAATTTAAATCAAACACTTAATTAATCTACTAATTAATTTAATCACATCTCTTAAATAAACTAATTAAGTCAATTAAATTAATCATATTAAACATAAACTTACAAACATAAAATGTAATTAAATGCTAATCAAATCCTAATTTAAACTTAAATTATTAAGTCATTAATTACATCATTAACTTAAATAAATTTGAAATCAAATTAAAAATTAAACAAATCTTTATTTAATTTAAAATTCATACCTCAGTAAACTAATTAAGTTAATCAAATTAATCATATAAACTAAAAAAATCACATAAATTAAATATCCAATCCTAAATTAAAATAAATCATTAAGTCATTAATTATATCATTAATCTAAATAAATATAAAACCAAATTAAAATTAAATAAATCTTTATTTAATTTAATAATTAACAAACACACTTGTTAATTAAACTAGTTACCCTTAAGCTAATCCAATGAATAAAACACAATTAACAAACTTAATGAATTAGTCCATCATTTTAATAAACCAAATTAACTTTTTAAATCAAATTCAAATCAAACACTTAATTAATCTACTAATTAATTTGATCATATCTTAAATAAGCTAATTAAATCAATCAATTAATCATATTAAACTTAAACTTAATCAAACATAAATGCAATTAAATACTAATCAAAACCTAAATTAAACCTAAATTATTAAGTCATTAATTACATAATTAACCTAAATAAATATGAAATCAAATTAAAAATTAAATAAATCTTTATAATTAACATAAAATACACTTCTTAATTAAACTAGTCACATAATCACATTGAACCTAAGCAAACTCATAGACTAATAAAGCTAATCAAATCAAACTAAATCAAATTAAGAAAGTCTCTCATCAATTTAATATGTAATCAAATCAAATCAAATCTCATTCAACCTACTTAGATAAGATAAACTAATTAACTATCCAATATATGAAATCAAAATACAAACCAAATGTGATAAACATGACAAATGAATGAGATTAAAAATAAAATCCTAATTACAAAGAATCAAACTCAATTAAAATTAAAATAAAATATTAGTTAATCTAATCCGATCAAACTACAAATGAATGAACCACAATCAAATCAAATAAGCATAAAATTAAGTCATATAACCATAATCAAAGAAAATAATTAAATATTAATTTAAAAGGATATTGAATTATCAAGATTTAATTAAACCAAAACATCTAATATAAAATTAATCAATCAAAAACACATGAATTTAAACAAACTTAAACTTCATTAGTTATCAAGGATAATGAATTATCAAGATATAATTAAACCAAAACATCTAAATTAAAATCAATCAATCAAATACTTAAACAAACTCAAATTCTAAATTCTAAATCAAATCAAATGAATTACACAAATTCAAATGGTCTAATTAAGATACTTAAGGACCTTAATTAGATTCTTTAGAAGTTATGATGTAGAATATGGTGAGTTTTGTCTACAAATGGAATTCATTATACTCTTCATTCTTGAAAATCTAAATATCATTTTAACCAAATAAAGTGAAAAATAAATCATTAAATCATTTAAATTGAAATCACCCAAAGGTAAAATTTAAAGAAATTCAAACTCTAAATTGAAACTTAAACTAAAGAATTATAGTAAAGTCTTGTCACACAAGCCTTAAACACACACATTAGAATACTAAGTCACCACTTCTAGTGCTAAATTAGAGTGTTGTATGTATGATATTGTGTTTTATTTTATAATGTAATATTTTAGACTGGATGTTAGGGTGTATGTTTCATAGACTGGATGTTAGACCGTTATTAGGCTAATCATATTTTCTGCAGGGGTTGTGCTTAATGAGCCACTGTAATAAAAATATAAATACTTTTATTGTACAGGTTGCTTAGCCACTAAGCGTGACCCATGTTAGGACAGGTGGGCTTGGTTATCCATGTGTGGGGTGCTAAGTCTAAATTATTCATATAAATGCTTGAGTTGTATGGTGCGTTTAGCTAACATTTATTTTGCTGGTGTAGCTACATTTACTCTTTCTATTTTAATATAATTTTACATTAGAAACTAAGATTAGTGTTATTGGGGATTAAGATGAGCAGTGGATAGAAGGCTTAGTCCCTGGGGTGTCCTGTGATGCCTTTGGAGCAAATCAAATCAAAAAGAATAGAAGGAAGAAATGAAGAAAAGAAGACCCTATAACATATATTATTTTTATAATCTGAGTTGTATAAGGGTAGAGCTCGGCTACCTATCTTTTTTTCTCTTTTTAGGGTGTATGGCAAAACCCTACCGCAGTGGTCTTTTATTCTTTAATGATAGTCTATAAAATTATTTGATGCTTGTTTAGATTGTGCATTAGAACAACATGCTTTCATAGTTTCTTTATGATTTTTCTACTCCAATTAACAACTCATAACTAAAATTTTAAAACAGCTCATACCCCACATAAAAGTCTAGGAATTAAATCAAGATAAGAAAAATTTTATCAACCTCTTAGCTGGATGAATGAATGTATAACATCATGCATATCGTATTCTTCCACTCTTTTTAAGAGGGGGCTTCCATCTGTGCCAGAGAATGAAGACTTAACCTGTGAGAGCCTTTGATAGAAGAACACCCATTTCTCTCTTGATTTGGCCCATAGTCAAGTTCTCATGCATTTAGGCATACAAAATCTCATAGTCTGTGTCAAAATAAAGAGTATAAAAGAATCAATTAAATTTGAGAAAATTTGCATTAGATTAAGTCATGGTTTTCATACCACTCATGCTTTAGTCTCTTAGGGAGTGAGTTTAAGGACTTAGTCTCATTTCTAAATAAACAATAGCCTAGCCATCTTGCAAAGCATAAGACTTTCATATATAGATTTAAAACGTAGGAGGGGTTAGCTGGTTGCCACTCCAGGCGATAATAAGTCCAGCAGTCGGGTGGTTTATTCTCTCTTGTGGAGCTAAACCATATACACATTTTTGCCTCAGATTTAGGTCATGTTTTGGCCCTCGTCAAAGCACCCTAGATTTAGGATCTGAGGTAGATATTTCCCTTTGCAGGCTACAAACATAAATCTTCACCTCTTAGGCATTTCCACAATCTTATATTGTGGAATTATAAGCCCTAGCAATCTAATAAAATATCAACTCAAATAATTAACTCTCTTCAATTTCAAAAATATAAAGCTCAACCATAAGATAGGTTGGAATGCTCACTAGGCTTCTTAGTTCATGAGAATTTTCTACTTTCTCCCTTTGGATTTCAAAAATAAGTCTTCTTCTTGGTCTATCTCATATGATTTTCTAAAACAGTCAATCTTTTGATAGTCTTAACCTTAAAATCTTTGGAGACCCTAATTGTCTACTTTAACCGAGAGTATTCTTAAGAATTTTTTAATTTTTAGGATGTAATTAACTATGTGGGCTTGCCTCCATAGGGAACTTAACGAACCCGGCTTAAAATAAACCCTACCTTATTTTTTCATGTAAAGTAGGAGAAAGATTTCTGGTACATTCGAAGACCCATCATGCCTTAGGAGTCCTTATTAGGTGATTAGGTCCATTATAGGGTGGTGATTTCTATCTTTCGAGATAGTACATCTTTCCTTAACGTCGTACCCGATCACTTCAATAAGTACACCCTAAGATCTGCATGGTGTCTCACATCTAAAAAATAAACACCACACATTCTTCATTCTTTATTGCAAAATTTTATATATTATTCAATCCTTCTTCTCTTTAAAATTATATAGAATTTGCAACATACTCAAATTATTTATTTATTTATTTATGTAATATTTAAACAACATCAAATAATATATGTATATAACTGATAATAATTTATCAAACAATATTCATATATTTCAAAGCCATTTATATGTTAAAACACAATATAAATAAATATAAAATTTATTAATTGAATTACAAAACCTAATAAAATATTTTATGAATTAAGTAACTTTTATTTGTCACACACATACTTACTTAGATGTAGTGTCACTATAGAGGTAACGGGCTAATTGTTCTATATATATTTCACTTTTTATCCATCTTTTATTTACATCTTTTTGATTTTGTGGCTATTTTTATTTTGAAATCATTATTTTTTTCCTCCATTAAAAAAACATCTAGCTTAGCCCCTGATAAGAATGATAAACAATAATCTCAACTTCAATAACATAAATAAATTTTGATAATGTTGATGAGCGTTATCCTTATGAGCCATAGTTGGTGTCAACAATATTGAAATTATTGGTGATAATTTGTGTTAATGTTAGTGAACATTGATAATGATCGATGATGGACAATGAGTTTTGGTTAATAACGTTCCAAATTTCCTCCTCTAAAATCTTTCTTATGTCTTCAATATCTTTTGATCTTCCATAATGAGTAGAATGATGATATATTTATAAATATTTTGAGGAGTACCTTATAGGCTACAACTTATAGAAACACTCATTTAGAATTTGGGTGAGTCCATAGTTGATTCCTTGCATTTTTTGTTTCAAAATACTTGTTTAAATTTAAAATTTGTATTAAGATTTACGTTTGATCAAGTAATATTTTATGATAAACTAATATTGAGTTTTTTATTTGAATATAAATTCTCAATAATAACTCGTATCATTCATACACATTTAATAGTAATTCCAATGAGCACATTATAAATTTAGTATTAATTATTAACAATAAAATAGTGGGTGTCAATTACTCTAGTCATGATATTCAAACCTCGCCTACATCGTAATTGTTGTGTGCAGGAAGATTTGAGTTGGTAGAGTAGGAGAATTCGATGTCTTAGTGTTGCACAAAAGTTTCATACACATAGCAGAAAAGTTTGAGAGGCATCAAGATTTTTACATGAAAAACTCAAGAAGGAAAAAACCACGGGGGCTTGCTCACTTAGAAATATTTTTACTATATCAGTTTCTGTTACAATTATTATCATTTCTCCATTGGAGAAGGATAGCTTACAATAGTAAGTTTTGTGACAAGCTTCATTGGATTAGCGATGAAGGCCTTGCTTGAGGTTGTAGTCTGATGATCCGATGACAACTATCGAAAGATGTTTGGGTGACGGTCGATGCGGTGACAATGGTGGCCGGTGGCCGATCGCCGCAAGGGATACCGGTAGTGGAGACCGATGGCGCGGGTGACAAGGTGGCTAACGGTGATCGACAACCGTCGACGTGGCGCTGGCGGTGGTGATCGGCAGGACGGGCCGTCGGCAGCAGATGATGGTGACCGACTCGGTCGGCAGTGATCCGACGACTATCGACCGGTGGCTCAATTATGCTTTGAGATTCTTCAATTCTCAAATTTCTCTCTTCTCTTTCGCTTCGCCCCTTAATGTGAAGAATGATGAGCTATTTATAGATTATGGGAGTGACATTTTTGTAAATATAAGTGTTGCATGCTAGAGAATTTTATTCCGGTAGATGCGAGATCTTCGTCGTAGCCCAAAAATTATCCAACACACAAGCAGGAGATATGAACACGGGGTTATACGGAAAACCCGAAGGGAAAACCACGGCCTTGCCCACCAGAACTTTCACTATGTGTTCAAAAGATACAGTCCTTGCTTCTCATTAGTGAGAAGAAGGTGTTTAGGCGTAAACAATATTCCGAAAGTGTAGAAAATACAATAGGCCAACTCCAACCAAGGGAGAAGTTTTCCAAAAGCGGCGAACTGATCTGGGAGCAACCTCTTGATCTTCGTAAGAAAGGAGCGAACCGGTCTTTCTAGTCCTGGGGCGATCTCCTGGGCGAAGCTCGATCTTCGTGCACCACTGGTGGTGGCACTGGTGGTGATAGATCGTCGGCGCCAAGGTCGACTGGTGGTTCTCAGAGCTCTCTGGTCTTCAAATCAGATTCCGGTCCCCTCTAAGGTGAGAATGAAGCTCTATTTATAGATTTTTGGGAGTGGCGTGCCTTGTAAATTGTGGAAAACTCCAACCACTCCCATCTGATCGCCTGGATCCGATCGACGGTGTATTTTGATGATCCGGTGCCTTAATGATGTCTAATTGGGTGATCTTGGATTCGTTGGATTCGCCTTTGGCGAGCCGCCGACCGACTATAAATATGTCAATTTTGGTGACCATTTGGCGGATCAGATCCATTTTCATGCTCATAGCTTGATCCGAGTCGATTCGAGCCGGATCGACTATATGCTTGATGTTCATGTTCGTCTCATCGAGACGGCCGCTTGATCAGAAATAAATCGGTGATTAGATCAAGCATTAAAATGCCTTGAGATTCGTTGATCGATTAATTTTCAGGATGTATCGGCTCCCCTATTTTGGGTGACATTATCTCGCTTATCCAAAAATATATGTCAAATACTTGAAAATAGCAAATTCTTCAATGAAATTTCCATCAACCGCGATTGAGAGAACAGATCTTCATAACAAAGACAATATTATAACCGGAAGTCGATGCAGGGTCGCAAATGCCCATGTATATGTGGTGCGATATTTTGAGGTTACTTGATCGATCCGGTGCAACGGGTTCACCGGCACCGCGCGCCCACGGGCGCCAGCAAGCGCCGCGTTCAGCTGCGGCGCACAAGACGCCGCGGCCTGGCTGGTCCGGCTGGTCGCTGGCCGGGACGCTGATGCGGATCAGTCGGCGGGTTGCGCAATGTCAGCAGGAGGGCCGACGGTCACGGTAATGGCAATGTCGCGGAGCGCCGACGGCCGGGCGGTCAGAGGTCACGGATGGCTTCGGTCGAAGCTAACGGGTCAATCGAAGTTCATCACGGGCTGGTCAACGCTGTCGATAGTTTCAACCCGGCTGGTCAACTGCGACCATAGTCGACCCAGTCGGAGGTCAACTGCGGACCGGACGACGGCCATGACCGGCGGTTTGACCCGCTGACCGGAGGTCGGCCGCGGATCCGCGGGGCTGACCTGGTGGACCATGGCTATGACCACACCGGTCATGGCCGGTCGACGGTTTAAGGATGGCTACGGGTTCATACGGGGGCCCAGAGGATACGGGGCGCTGGTAAGGCGGTATACGGCGAGCCATTTTAAGGGCGGCACATGTATGGCTATACGAATAAATACATATAATACATGACGCCGTATATCATGGCCATTACGATACGCAATCATAACACAAATTCAACATCGTACTGTAATAATGGACGCAATGCAATATATATACGGACATGACAACGCAATCATGCCGGATACCATATGGACGTAATACCGACGCACAATAATGACACCACGCAATACGCATAACGGGATTTTATATGAATAAACAATACGTACGAACGCATAATAATGGGACATAATAACACAAATAATGTACGCACAACAATATACCGCACAATCACAACACACGTCATACGCGGACAAATAATAACACACACGGATGTATTTGGATACAATAACAATATCAATAATACACAATACACAATATGGATGTATACACATGGCTTAAGCACACATGGAGCAATACACATGTACATGATGTAAGGCACACATGACATACATGATACACACAAGAGGCTAAGGCTACATGACATACGGGCGCATATGCTGGCACATGGCCACGGACCAACGCAGCTTTTGATCTGCTTTGAGCGGTTTGGCGCTTTTACGCTTTTGCTCTAAACTGGTTTATAAAACCCCAAGGTAAGAGGGAAAGGCACACTTTTCTCATCTCCTCTTCTCCTCTTAGAGTGCATACCCTGGGAGTTTGGGCACTCTTGATCCACCTCACCCCGAGCAGTGCATAGCCCTCAGGAGTTTGGGCACCTCCTTGAATAATTTTCATCTCGACTGCACGAGTTGCTGTTTATAGATGGGTGAGAATCTTTTGAAAGAGACACGTCCGACCCTTGTAACGGAGGCAGCGACGAGGGAACCTTCTAAAAATGGGAGATTTTTTACCATTTTGCCCCTAGAAGGGGTCTATAAAAACCCCCCTAGGGCTAAGGGAGAAGGCACCTTCTCTTCTCCTTTAGAGAAGGTCGTTTGGAGGATCATGCCCGCTGACTTACGCCGTTGTTCCGCTTTTCCTCGAAGAGGCAGCCCAACCGCCTTGACGACCGTCCGCTGAGGCGATCAAGGAGACGATAACCGGAGACGGGTCGACGACGATGCATATGATGGTGCATATGTGGTCGACACGGACCGACAAGTGGTTGGCGTACCGACGGGTGGCAAATGAATAACGGCGACGAATGACGCACCAACAGGGGACGCGAAGACCATTAGACGGTAATCATGGTGACCGCGCCAAATGGGATGACCGGCGACGATGGTGGTGACCGGCGAGGATTGCCGGTGATGGTCAGGTGACCGTACGGCGACCGCCAGCCGGTTGGTACCGACGGGTGGTCGGCAATGAATTGGAGAAGTGTAGTCGACGGCGCACTGGCCAGGTAAGTGGGGATGACCGGCGACATTGGTGGTGACCGGAGAAAATTGCCTGGCGATGGGGGCAGCGGACAACGGCGACGGTAGTCAGCGGTGACCGACATGTGGGTCGGCGACGGGGTTGTCTGCATGGCAACGGCGACGGTAGGGGCGCGACGGCCGGTGAGAATTTTGACCTATCCGAGGTTGTTTGTCAGAGTGTTTGCTCAATGATGTTAACATGATGATGTTAACCTATATGGAAGAGGTTGAATTGAATCCGCTGAGGATTTTGGCCCATCCAAGGTTGTTTATCAGAGTGTTTGCTCGATGACCTTAACCTGTGTGGAGTAGGTACAAAGTTTTGACCTATCCGAGGTTGTTTGTCAGAGTGTGACTCGATGACGTTAACCTGTGTGGAAGAGGTTGAATTGAATCCGCTGAGGATTTTGGCCCATCCAAGGTTGTTTATCAGAGTGTTTGCTGGCGACGCAACTCGCGAGTACAAAGTTTTGACCTATCCAGGTTGTTTGTCGAGTGTGACTGGCGACGCTAACTCGCTGGAAGAGGTTGAATTGAATCCGCTGAGGATTTTGGCCCATCCAAGGTTGTTTATCAGAGTGTTTGCTCGATGACGTTAACTCGCGGGAGTAGTACAAAGTTTTGACCTATCCGAGGTTGTTTGTCGAGTGTTACCCGGCGACGCAACTCGTGGGAGTGGGTATATAGTTTTGACCTTTCCTAGGTTGCCGGTCGTATTATTCATCGACGCCAACTCGTATGGAAGAGGCCGAGAAGTCCACCAAGGACCTTTTGACCTTTCCTGGGTTGTTTGTCAGAGTTTTTTCTTAATGACATTAACCCGTATGGAAGAGGTCGTGGGAAGTCCACCAAGGACGTTTTGACCTATCCTGGATTGTTAGTCAGAGTTTTTGCTCGATGACGTTAACCCGTATGGAAGAGGTCATGAGAAGTCCACCAAAGACGTTTTGACCTGTCCGAGGTTGTTGGTCGGAATATTATTCGACGACGCTTAACCTGTATGGAAGAGGTCGAATTGAATCCGCTGAGAATTTTGACCCATCCGAGGTTGTTTGTCAGAGTGTTACCCGATGACGTTAACTTGTATGGAAGAGGTCGAATTGAATCCGTTGAGAATTTTTGACCTATCTGAGGTTGTTTATCAGAGTGTTTGCTCGATGACGTTAACCTGTGTGGGCCTGAGAGTACGGTCGCAATTTTCGTGCAGAATGCACTAGGGCCAACGCTGTCTTATCTACTAGTGGATAGCATCCTTCGGTATCAGAAAGGATTTTGCTGACATAATAAATGGGTCGTGTAATGAATTCTCACAGCGACGAGCTTACGCATGAGAAGAAACAACAAGATAGATGGCTTCTCTCCTTGGATAGGCTTTGATAATAGAGGGGAAGCTAAATAGACTGTTGCTCAAAAGCCGACATTCATCTCCCACAGAATCCATTTCCTCGTGCACCCCTTAAGATTTTGAAGAATGGTAGATACTTATTTCCTCGGGCAAAGAATCGTGGATAAAGTCGCAATCCTTCCACAAACGTTGGACTTCCTTGATCGTTTGAGGTGACATGTCATTGAGTGCTTTTATCTTCTGGGTTGGCCTCTATCCCGCCGAGTGACCATGAAGCCTAGGAATTTCCCGAGGAAACTCCAAAATGCACTTGCTTGGGTTGAGCATCTTGTAGTGTCGAAGAATGTCAAAGCACTGCAGATCGTAAATATCGTGATATTTCCAAGCTCTTCACCAGCATATCATCAACATACACCTCCATATTGTGCCCTATAAGATCTTTGAAGATCTTATTCATAAGGCGTTGATATATTGCTCCAGCATTTTTTAGTCCGAATGGCATGACCGATAGCAAAGATAGTCCCTTATCTCGTTGGAAGGATGTTGCTTCCTCATCTATTTTATTCATCCCGATTTGATTGTAGAATAGGCATCCATGAAGCTCAAAGATTCGATGTCCGATGTCGCATCAACTAGTTGGTCGACACGAGGAAGGGGAAGCTATCTTTTAGGCACGATTAAGGTCGTAGTCGATGCACATTCTCCAGAACCGCTGGCCTTCTTGACTAACACTACGCCAACCGTGGGGTAGTAGACTTCGAATGAACTTGACTTTAAGTTTGGTGATTTCTTGTTCTATGACCGCAATCGCTCGTAAGCGAAGGTTCTTTTCTTCGTATCACCGCCTTGTAGGTTGAGTCAACTTTGAGGGAGTGCGTAATGACTTCCCGTCAATGTCCGTAATATCGAGCGCTCCGTGCAAAGATATCTTGATTTTATGCGAAAATCTACATATTCTAATTTCATCGAGACAAACGATCCCACCTTCACCTTCGCGATGGATCAACTTCGAGATAGGAAGACAAATTACATCTTCAACGGAGAAGCCCTTCGAGGCATCCTCATCTCAGGTCAAGTTCTCGATGTTGAGGCTTACCGATAAATGGTCGGCTTGCTTGATATAGCACGCTGACTTGATTCCCACTTACCACGCCGATGCCACCGGTGTCGGAATTTCATCTTGAGGTGAGGCATGTGATCAAGGCCGAATATAGACCGGAGAGGTCTCCCAAATATTGCATTGTATCGGACTCGACTTGACTACAATAAATCAGATCAAGTGGGTTTGGAAATTCTCCAAGAGTTACGGAAGACGATTGTCCTTCCACTAATACTGGCCGATTATCAAATCCATACGGACCGCCGCGGGTTGAAGCTTCTCTTCTATACCCAAGGAAAGTGGAGTAAAAAAGAACATCAACCGAACTCCCATTGTCGATCAATATCCTTTAATATTGAAGCATGGATCACCCCGACCGATGACAAGGGGATCTTGATGTGGGATGCTAAGCCCCTCTAGATCTAAATCATCAAAGGTGATAGAATGGTCAACCCGGACTTCTTCGGCTGCTCTTGAAGGCGGCAAGAATGAATATTTGGCTGATAACACCGCCCTCCGCAATTGTTTCTATCTCCACCGCCAGGTTCCTGAGTCGGTTGCAAAGATCTGGACGAGCGGGTTGGTTTTGTATAAAACGGCCTAGATACCCCTGATGTATTAGTCTTTCAATCTCCTCCTTCGCCAGGCACACTCTGGTGTGTGCCCTACGGTGAAAGTGGCGTAATTTCTCTTGATTTCCACCTGTGCTTTAAAGGTCACGCCACTTGACGATATCCTCTTCCCGAATAGAGGATGTTCGGCATAACGTGTTGAGAGTCAGATATTTTCTCTCGATTGAGTCATCCGAGGTCGCCGAGGAGGTTTTGGGGAGGTTCTTCTTCTCTCGAGATGTTTGAACATCACCTTTGGGAACCTTCTTCCGCTGCGCCAGGTTCAAACCAAGGCCGATGAGCACGATAGCTTCGCCAACGGAGATTTGTGCTCTATTCGGGACCAGTCGCGATAGAATGGACTCGCATTAATGATGAATAAGTATCCCGGAGTCCTCCGAGAAGCACGCCTCAAAAGTTCCGGATCTACTCGGTATGTCGCCGTGAGGAGAACCTGGAAGTATTCTTTGAGAGACTCTCCATCGTTCTAGCGGATTCCGAGAGATGTGATGAATCCCTGATGATTCTCTTGTTCTGTGAACTGCTCTACAAAAAATCGGAACTCTCCAAATGATCTGGACGGACCCCTGAAATAGAACCAAGCAGCCTATCCTTTGAGAGTCACGGAATACGACACAAGACAGTCATTTGCACGAATGTGCATGATCGCTCAAAAGTGATCGATATGCTCGTCGGACGGTTGTGCCATCGTAGTGGTCCATGCCGGAAGCTTGATCGCCGAATCGGGTATTGCAAGATGATCTCAGCGAGCAGGGACGAGTTTTGGAAGAGGCGGCGGGAGAATGAATCATTCAGATTATTTGTCGGGAACTCTTCCTGCACCAGTCGTCGTAGTTCATCGCGTATAAGATGACGTGGAGTTTCACCGATACTGGTCGAGCCATTCGTGTGGGTGAGTAGAATGGCGATCCAAGTTCAAGATCTAGATGTGGTGCCGGGTTCTCTACTGATCCCATTCCGGTCATTCTCGTGAAGAAAATGGATTATGCCGAGAGCCGGGAACCCGTGGCTCTTCCGTGTGTTGGAACGCTTTTGCCGGTCCTCTCGCAGGAGTCAAGAATTTCGTTCTGGGAATCCTCCATCCTTTGAACTCGATCTTCCAAAGAGGGGCCTGACCTCACCGGGACGTAAGTCCGTTATGTAGAAGTGTTGGAGACTTGCCCTTGATCCCGAGAATGAGGAGCGTTGGAGCAAACCCCGCTTACCAACCATATTGGAGATATAGCAATGGGGAACTATTTTTCCCACGCATTAACTAAACTGCGCGTTGAGAATTTTATTCCTAGAGAGATCTTCGTAGTTCAAAAAATTATCCAACACACAAGTAGGAGATATGAACACATGGGTTATAATGGAAAACCCGTTAAGGAAAACCACGGGCCTTGCCCGTAGAACTTTCACAATGTGTTCAAAGATACGTGTCCTTGCTTCTCATTAGTTGAGAAGAAGGTGTTTCTGTAGGAAACAATATTCCGAGTGTAGAAAAATACAATATCACCAACTCCAACCCGGAGAAGTTTCCCAAAAGCGGCAGAACCGATCTTCCGGGAGCAACCTCTTGATCTTCGTGAGAAAGGAGCGAACCGGTCTTTTCTAGTCCTCTGGGCGATCTCCCAAGGGCGAAGCTCCGATCTTCGCACACCTGGTGGCACCTGGCGATGGGGATATCGGCCAAGGTCGACCGGTGGTTCTCGAGCTCTGGTCTTCAAATCGATTCCTGGCCCCCCCTCTAAGGTGAGAATGAAGCTCTATTTATAGATTTTGGGAGTGGCGTGCCTTGTAAATTGGGAAAACTCCAACCACTCCCATCGACACCATCCCCCCCCCAATTGGGGTGTATTTTGATGATCCGGTGCCTTAATGATGTCCGAATTGGGTGATCTTGAATTGCTTGGATTCGCCTTGATGAGCCGCCGATATATAAATATGTCGCTTTGGTGACCATTTGGCGATCGGATCCATTTTCATGCTCGATAGCTTGATCCGAGATTCGGTCGGACGTGACTATTATGTATGTTCGTCATCGAGGCCGCTTGACCGTAAGTTTCAAATCGGTGATTAGATCGAAGCATTTCTGAAAATGCCTTGAGATTCGTGCTTGATCAGATTAATTTTCTGAGGATGTATCAATAAGAAAAATTCAAACCACTCAATCGGACGGCTCAAAATGATCCCTTTGATCATATGATATTTTTTAAGTATTTGGATGCTCAAATAAAGTCAGAATCAAGAAATCTTAAGCTTGTTAGATTCGGCTTGTCAAGACGCTAGATTTGACTATAAATATTCTATATTTAGAAGCTAATTAAGGATTCGACTGATATCTCAAAGTTTTCAATTATATTTTAAGTGTTTGATCTGGGCTAGTCTCGACTCAGAATCAGATTACTTTCGATATCAAGATTTGTGCTTCAAGAGTAGGAGAATTCAATATCTTAGCATTCCATAAAAGTTATGCACACATAACATTAATAAAGACCCACTTTATAAATTAGCTGTGCAAAAAAAATTCTTTTTCTCACATCATTAAATTGATAGTCATTTAAATTACCTATAATTTGTTAGCCCAAATCAAGAAAATTGGGATAGAAGACTCAATTAGAAATCTTTAAAATATTTTAAAATTATGATGAAGTGATTCTTAAGAAACTCAAGATTCAAATTCATTCAATAGAGTGACATTGTAAGACAAAAAAGCATCATTTTATAAGCATCAATAAAAATAATCAAGACATATTTTATGTATCATCAAAAATTACTGAAACTTAAGATATATCAATATATTTAATATGACATTGAAAATTCTATTAGTTGAAGCACAAATTTTGATGTCGAAAACAATCTGATTTTGAGTCAAGACTAACCCAGATCAAGAGCTTAAAATAAAATTGAAAACTTTGGGACACCAGTCAGCTTCTAAATATTGAGTGTTTGTAGTCAAATCGAACGTCTTGGCGAGCCGGATCTAACAAGTCTAAGATCTTCTAATTCTGACTTCATTTGGGCATCAAATACTTAAAATACATCATATGATCAAAGAAATCATTTTGAGCCGTTCGATGGAGTGGTTTGGATTTTGCATTTATTTATAGAAATGTCACTCATCGAATCTATAAATATCCTCTCATTCTTCATATGAGAGGCCCTAGGAAAAGCGAAAGAGAGGAGAGAGCTCTAAGACTCGACAAATCTCAAAGTTTACGCCATCTAGACACCGTCGGCCAATGGCGATCACCGCCGGCTACCGTTACCACCATCATCGGCCATGCCGCATCACCACCGCCACGGCCATTATTGTCGATCATCGCTTCACCACCACCGGTCTGCTGACGCCGACACCGCTATCGACATCGAATTACCACTGCCGCTGGCCGTAGCCGCCATTACCACTGCCGCCACGGGCCAATATTGTTGGTCACCGTCAACCACCGCCACTGGTCATCACTAACCGCCACCACTCGACCCATCGATATCACTAACAATCGCTGCTCACTATCGCCACTACTATTAACAATCGAACCCAACTACTGCATATCTGTTCCTGATTTGAGATCCTCATTGTTATACTTTCACACATATAACTCGATACCGTACGGAAAACTTAAACTAGACTTAAAAAGATATATAGCATTTTTACCGAAGCATTGTAATTTTTCCTCTTTCGAATTTTTTCAAAAAATCAAGTTTATTCTCTCTTCAAATAGTTGTGTGTGTGCTGGATTTTTCAACAAGTTTGAAGTGTAAATTTTTATTATAGCGCAATTGATTTTCTAATACTCAACCATATTATATATTTTATTTTTGTCATAAGAATGTAAAATAATAAATTTTATAAATATTCATAAATAATATAAAATTTTATGATGAAAACCTCAATGATAATTAGTTTCTAAAATATTTTAATTAATTTCAAAAATAAATTAAAATAAATCTTTTATATAAATTTATTCGGGAACTCTTTCCAAATCTATCACCCCTGGCCCGAAGAGACTTTGGCCCGGTTAGAACGAGCCACTGGTCCACTACACTGGCTGTCTTTTCTTTTACTCGATACTTAACGCAGGTCAGATCCGGGCCACCTACTACTAATTTTCTTTTCTTTTCTCGATGGAATGAAATGAAATTAGCGTGATGCATTTGGGGAATTCAAGGTGTAGATCCCGTTGGCGGTCTCACTGGAACCCTAGCGATTCTTTCAATGGCGATTCACCGCATTCGCCTTTGGTTTCGGCGGTGGTTGGGAAGGAATCGGGCTACGCTGGCCGGAGGATGCGCTCTTGTCATCCTCGGCGTCGTCTTCACTGTCCGGTTTTGGGAGCCTGACGAAGGGAGAAGGGGAGGGCGTGGTGTCCAAGACCCAGTCTTCAGATCGCTGGATCCACCCCTTGTTGGTCTCACTTTGGTCAGAAATGCGAAGGCTAAGGGTGCTCGTAAGCACTCCATTCTCTGTATCAGTTACGATGTCAGTTTTCTTTTTGGAGATTTTATTTTGAAACATTGCATTGTCCAAATTCTGTGATCAATCAAAGTTTGCTTGGATGGGAGTCTGCCTGGGTATCATCTCCTGAGAGGTGAAGGATCGGGATCTGATAAATGGCTTCTTCACCTAGAGGTACTCATCAAATTTTGTTTTCATGCTTTATTGTGTAATTTGGTCAAGCTTTTTCTGGGTATGAGACTTTATGGAAGCATATGAAGAATGGACATTCGGAATTTACACTTGCAGATTCTAGGTCCTTGTGATTTTGTCATGATTCCTTAAGCTAATTTTGTCATTCTTCCTGTTTCATGATAAATTGGTATCGGATTCATTGGTTGTTGGCTGCAGATTTTGCATGATATTTTTGAACCAGATGCCTTTTGAATCGTGCACCTTATCGTCCGTTTATTTTCTGCACGCTTGCATAGCATGTGTCTAATTTTATGTTTTGATCAATTTGTAATACCATTTAGTTGAATTTAAGTTCACATGAGATGATATAGTTCCTAATTTATAGTAGAATGTTTTCACCTTACGGCTTACGCAAAAAATGTTTATGCATTTTACTTGAAGAATAAATGATCCAGTAATTTGCTATAACTTTTCATTTATCTCATTTTTAATTTAGTTATGTTTCACAAGCGTTAGGGTGGTGGCTGGTGTGCTGATGCGGAATCATGTGCTTCACGTGGAACGACAGCGTTGGGATCATCAATGTACATGGAAGCAATGCATTTTGTTGGCATATTGAGCCCTTACCCATCCCAGAATCCAGGCATGCTCTTTTCACTACCTTATTTTATAGCTTTAGTGTTTTTTTTTTCATAATTTTCATCATAATCTATGAATCACCAATACAGATATGGAGCAATGCATAGAAACAAGAAAAAAAAATGTTGAAAACATATTGTAATATGTACAATGTGTATACAAATGTTTGCAAAAATTAAATGAAGTAGCCTATCCATAAAAGAAACAATCAATACATGGGTAAGAAATTTTAATAAATGCATATTTGTTTCCAATTCCTAGAAGTATAATATGAGGAAGTAACGATGAGAGAGCAAGGGGATGAGAATCTAATTATAAGAATTTCTTTTAAAATATAATATTTTAGTCACATGAAATCAATGTCTAATTAAGGATTTGACAATATACGCCCAACTTCAAATTTACCAATTTAATAAAATAAGTCAGTTTTTAGAATGAAACTTGTTAAAAATGTAAATATGTTTCTTGATCAGATCTGTGTAACTTGTTAATCTAATTCAACAATATTGAACTAATTTTTAGGTTTAATCTTAGGTGAGGTTGGTTTTAGGTTTATGAGGTGTGACCAGGTGCTTTTGGGCGATAGTTGGGTGGAATTAACTTATTGGATGGATCATACATGAGTTAAAGGATTTCATATTGATTGGGTTGGTTGGTCATTTTGTGTATTGTTGACTTTTACCTCTTATCCAATCATAAGTCCATCATTTTTTTTAGTTCATTTGTCAACATGATCCATTTTTTTAGGACTTATATCATTTCACATGACCTCAAGTAGGGCTATACTCATACCCAATAATGTTTGTTTGGTTCAAGTTGGGTAGATTGATTTGACTTCTGGATTGAATCTAAAACTGACATCTTTATCCAACATTGCATAATGGACATGCCCAAGCCATAAGCATTCTATGCAACAAGAAATTATCTAGTGTTTATGCATCATATTGACTATTAAAGCTTCTTTTTATAGTCTTGTGTATTGTCCTCTATCTCTTTATTCTTTCTTTAGCTCTTCATATTTTTTTTTTCATAATATTATAAATGATGAAAGATTCTTTTATAAAGAAACTTAATATTTGATTCTTGCTTGACCAAACCTAATGTCTATTCTAGCAAGGGATTCCTTATAGTGTGCTATTGTACACTATTTTTTATGGATGGCAATGTGCAGGATTGTCGATCCAATGAGACATACACCAACATTTACCTAATAACTATACAACTACTCAAACTAGTTGCTGAACTTGATTAGTAGCCTAAGCCAATTATCCATTTACATTTCCTGATGGGTATAATGGTATTGGATATCATCAAACACTTGACACCTACTTGAACAAAAAATGGAAATTAATAAATAGTCATTTTCCTTATTAAATAATAAAAAATATAATATTAAACGTTCTATCACCAATTGAAACAATAATATTAACACCAACAAAACATCAATCCCAACAATTTAGTCATCTCAAACTGCAATTAAATTTTAAATCCCAATAAATAGCCATTCTTCTTATTAAATACTAGAAAATATATAAAACTAAAAATTCAATAACAACTTGAAACAATAATATTAACTCCAATGAACATCAATTCAATAATATTGTCATCTCAAACCACACTTAATTTTAAGTTCCAATAATATAGTCATTCAATATTTGTTAGATTTACTTAGGTAATCTTGTACTTGACAAGCTAATATCAAACTGCCTGGCATGTTGTATTTAAGTTAATAAACACAAATATCTGTCTTATTGGTTCAATTAATTGGCTATCCTATCCGATTCAATCAAATTGGATATCTTATAGATAGCATATAAATTCCATTCTTACTTTATCAGGATAACAAATATAGATCCACAGGAGATATTTTCATTCATAGATTTGGACAATGGATGCAAAATGAAATTTACTTTTTTATATTCTTCCATGTTGCCTAATCATTTTATTTATATTTTAACCACCGGATTGGGAGATCCTTCAATGACCCATTTTTCTTATGTTAAAAGTAAAATTGCAGTGCGAAGTAGAAGCATGTTGTACAACAATGTTTAGTTAAACCAAATACTTAGAGCATGCAAATATGATATCCCGTGAGAAAGGAATATAGTTAATTAATCCTGATTGATACTTTCAAAGTATTAGTTGTTATAAATTGCGATGATTGTTGGACAACCCTAAAGCAGGCTTTCACCCTTCTTGTCTACTCCTTGTCCTCTTTAAAGTCAGACCATGGATTACCAACTAAAGAGTTGAATGAACTAACAACATCTCCAATTGCATATTACCCTTTCAATAGTAATTTCAATGGTAATAGGATTAACCTCAGACAATCCCTGAATAGGAAGCTTCAAGTTCTTCAAAAACTTTGTAGAATGATTCAACCTAGTACTAGATAAGTTTAATGTCACTGGCTCAGTAAAGCAAAGGAAAGAATTTGCAGTAATTTTATGATGGAAATTTCTCCTTTTTGTTATGTACAACACAAAGTAATCTAAAAAATGCTTATGCATGCCTTGTTATACCAAGTACTCCTTGTCTTTACATTTGGACCAGATTTTCAATTTCTCATTCATGGGAGATTGAGTAACGAAGCAGTGAAAAAGTTGTTATGAATTGCCTTGTCAGATAAGCAAAGTAGGTGAGCTAATGAATAGCAGTCATAGGAGTAGAATTAAAAGACCAAGGCATCAGCAATCCCAAAAGTAAGTTGACTCTGTAAAATTCCATTTGTAATATTTGGGATTTTTTTAGTTTGAAATAAAATATTTAAAATGTTTGTAGAAATTCTTGTATCCATTGGACTATTTGTATAATTATATCTACATGCAGTAGAATATCTGAGATTAGTTGACCAGATAATCCTAGAAGGGGAAACACCCTTTGATTAACACTGGTAATTGTTGATAAGGTAAATCGACTACAAAGAAGAGGACTTTAAGTAGCTAAGTGGAACAAATAAGTTATCATTACTCTGATCTTGAGCTGCAATAATATTGTGGTTGGATCTTATTGATATGAGTAGTCAAAGGCAGTAAAAAAGTGTAGTTGACATGCAAGGCATGATACCAAATTGTGTGAAGAACATTGCACATGCAATTCAATTTAAGTATAATCTCATGGTTAATGATATACCAGTTAATGTCTTTCCAGAATTATAATTATAAACGAATTTGAAGAAATAATATATTAAATGTTAGAAGAAAACACATGATTTATCGCCATTTTTCAATGATTAATCTTCTATGTCCTTCCCAGCATTTAGTTTATGTTTAGGGCCTTAGGTTCTAGCTTCATTTATCAGCATTACTGACCAATAGGCTTGCTAATGTAAATCTGAAATTCAATGTTCATTTGGGATGCAATTCATGTGCATTATTTTTTAGTTTTATATTCTTAGTTCTTTTCAAATGTAAAAAACATGCCTATGTTCTTTAATTTTTTTGAATATTCTATTAAGTTTAACTCATTACTCCTTGGTCTCAATTCAAACCTTCCAAATCAATACCACAAAGCGATTAGCTTGTTATTCTCAATGTAATTTCTTCGCTGTGCTGTTTTTATCTCCTTCCACTGCTGTAGATGTGTTTCTAACTGCTATGCCCATGCTATTGAACCTATCCCGCTGCTGTCCAGTGCTTCCATCTGCTATCTCTGTGCTGCTGAAGCATTCCTCCTTCAGCTGTTGCTTTCTAGCGCTTCCTGCTATTGTCCCTGCCCCACCTGCTATCTTTCTAACTTTTCCGTTCTCAACTCATGGTCATTGTATTATCTTCCGCTCCATGATACAGTTCCTGCATTGTTCACAAGCCCAAATTACAGGCTTCTCTCCTTACAACTTACCTATAAATAGGACCGTTATGGCATGTAAATTCCATTGAAGATTGAATATTGATATTGAGCTAAAATTTCAGTTTACCTTTCTTATGTGTGCTTGTCGGATGCGTTCTTTGAGTGCTTCATAGCTGTGGACTACTACTTTTGAGGGGAGACTAATTGTACTGATGTGAGGGTTGGTTCGTTCCTCTGGAGTGATTTATATCTGTATGCTTATTTTTAAAATTATTTATCCATTGTTTTGCATGGTAATTAAAATTCTGTCAATTAAGATGCATGCTTGGTTTTCTTTGAAGGGTGAACTTGATTAGTTGTTGCATTTATTATTCGCAGCTATTTTTTTTTGTTGAATTTCAGATTTTGATCAATTGTCACATTACTTTTTTAGTGTCCATAGTCCATACATTCAAAGTGACTGTTTTTGCTAAAAGAATGAATTAGTACCAGGGAACTGCAATTTTCTTTTGTTTTTTTATCATGTATGTTATTCTGAGTTGTATTATACATCCTAGATCTTTGTCCGTCCTACATCATTTACTTTTTGGACGTCTTGCTAAACCAATCTGTGTGTTGATTCTAAATGATTTCTTTGTTACTGTGCACACTATCCATCTCCCGATCCTTTATCTCTCTTTTCCCTTGTCAATTGTCACGTTTATTGTGTCCTTTTTTCCCCAGTGTATTAATGATCTTAGTTTTTTATTCTTTCAGATTTTTTTAACTGGAACAAAGTTAAGGTGAGGTACTGTGATGGCGCATCTTTAGCTGGAGATGTTGAGAGTGAAGAACAGGTTGTTACCATATGAGGAAATCTACAGATCATGGATCTCTAGTTGACTTTTTCTTTCAGAATTCAAAACCATGTTGGAATTTAAAGACGTCTCTCATTTGTATGATGTTAATTATGGTGTGTAGAGTGGATTGAAACTGTTCTTCAGGGGTCAACATGTCTGGGAAGCAATTATTGATCAACTCATGTCCGAGGGACTTGCAAAGGCAAAGCAGGTCAATCTTTTTCAATACTGCATGACTTTGAGTAATCACATAAATATTCTTGTTAATAAGATCCCATGTAAAGAAAGCACTCAAATTCATACACTGGTCTATTCATTTGTTGATTTTTTTTTCTCAATTTTTAGATTTACAATAATTTTTGCTTAGACCGGTATTGCTTAAGTTATGCATTTTAACTGTTTATCTTAGAGCTAATTGCCCAATTAAAGTTTTAAAACCATTTCTTAGAACTGTCTCAAACTACTATGATTTTATTGCGTGCCCATCTAGCTTTTAATCATATATTGTAGTTGCATTTTAAAAAGAATTAGGTCCTAGCTTGAGTACCTTTTTAAGTACCAAACAAGATAATTAAAAGGCAATATTAAGTTGGTTCTGAAAGTTGAACATTTATTGGAGAAAAATCATGTAAAGTTCAGAAAAATGTTTCTATTTTCCTTTTTTTTGACGCATAAAAGGACTTCTTTTTATCTTTGTAAAAATGTAGCTTGAAAAAAAAATATCTGATTATGCTGTTAATAGATGAGAACTCTCTAAATCCTAGTTATTCTCTTGATCTTGGGAGAAATAAGAGTTATCGATGCTTTTAAGGCTTAGTGTTATATATTTTAGGCAATTTTTTTAAATTAAGTATCATTAGAATATTAATTACGTAATTAAGTATTGCTAAAAAAAAATTAAATATAAGATATAATTATGATCGTGGCAGCCGACTCGACGCTGGTTTTATGCGTTAAAGCGCTTTAATCAGCCGACCTCGATATTGGAGCCAGCCCACTTATGGGCGACCTGCTCAGTAATGTCAATCGCTCAATTACGACGTTTTTTTTTTTTTTACATCAATTTTGTTAGAATTGTTCAAGTTCTGTATAATAAAGCTTGGGTGGTAAGATCCTCTTACTATGTAATTAGTTGTTGACAGATTATAAGAGTATTTTATGTCAGACTTATAATAGTATTTCTAAAAGTAAAATTTTAGTTCAATAAGTATTAAATGTAGATGTAAGTATGTTATTGAGTTAAAAATAATTCTTATTGTGCAAAGTATCTTTATATTTTTGATTTGCATTCCTTCTAATAATTATTTTATGGTTTTAACATAAATATTTGTAATCACATTTGTGTCTTCTATATTTAGGTTTATGTTTTAGTGACTTCAGAGTTTAGTATATTAATTGATTTAGCTTGTGAAATTGAGTTAATCTTTAATATTGTGCTTTTTTGTAATAGATTCACTTATTACCTTTCTTATTTAATTTACACCTTAGTTCATTTGTATAATGACGCACTTTAAAACTAATTTATTTTATTACAAGTTTGTGAGCTAAAATTTTTGAATGTCATATAACAGAAAACAACATGAGTAGAACATCAGTTAAGTTTGATTCAAGTAGTTCAAAGAAAGTGCCTATGAAATATAACAACATGATTTGAGGATTTGCATCCCAATTTGAATAAGTAGATTCAACTAAATGGGAGCCAATAAGCAAAAATGATCAATAAATGAAATAGATAAGAACAAACGTAGTACATACGCACAAATAGACTATCTTAAACATCTAACGCCCTGCTGTGGAATCGCACTACCTGGTGTCGTCGCACGGATGGACGATCAGCTTTTATGGTGACCCTCTAGGTAAGATCTTCGCGCATCCGCGGATCCAAGATAGTGGTGTGACTCATATGTATGTTGATATGTAGGACGGACGCAAGATACAGATGAACATGGATCCGCATAAGTAGGCCCTACGGTTATGGTGCGCTGCGGCATCGATCCGTAATATGTGTCCCCGATGTATCGCCGATCTGCGCTCTGATAAGACCTCATACCTATCGACGATCTCGTAGTTCGTGCTCATCCACAATCGAATTATGACTAAGATGTCCCGAAGTCCAAATGTGCTCCGCCACACGAAAAAACAAGATGTGAAATTACTATCGCAACATATTGAATTCAAATGAATATTTATATTAAGATTTACATAAATACGCTTCCACCGGGCCAGTAGTAAGTGGAGGATCTGACGGCCAAGAAATATGTGGAAGCCACGACCAACCAAAGACATGATTGACATACCGCCATTCATCTATCTTCATCTAAGCTCGATGAGGTAATCCTCCGCCTCTCCCAAGCTGAATGCGATTGGTAATCAACCGCCGACATCCGCTTTCTCACCATCGACCCTTTTGAAGTTGGGTCAACTGGCTACATCTTCTCGAATGAACCGCCAAAGACTCGACGGGTAAATGTCACTCAACCTCTTCCATCGAGGGACTCGTGATAATCATATCTGAGCTCGTTGAACATGTATATGACGTGTCGCGATGCCATCAGACGGCTTCCGGATCACCGCATATCAAAAAATTATGTTAAATTAGAATATTCATTATGATATTCAACGTGTTACCGCACCAACTCGCAATGCCGTAGTCATCCAAATTTCATTTTCAGATACATCAACGCTTATGTCATGGCCAGCAAATATACTTCGCTCCATCTATACACACAAATACGCTTTAAACACATATATAAAAATTTGAAAGAATAAAATATATCTCAACCCAACGTTGAGATCGTCAAGATCGAGGATATGACATGTAGAAGCCTCCCACACGAATATGCTCCCAAGACCATATATGAAGGAGGAAAGCACCATGTTGTTCTACCGACTGCATAACTCCTTATACATATGGGCTAAGCCCACCCATTGCCATCAGATCGAATGTATCCGCCTCTAATGGTAGATACCGCAGTGACCTCAACTGATGTATTCTAGTAAGAAACAACCAATAAGAAATAAAATGGCACGCAGTGCTTAAAACTCGCCGTATCACGACACTGTAAAAGTCCACCTCGCCTACCTCATGACGATTCTGCTCAGGTCCGGCCCGAATGTTGACCGATGTGGACCGACGGGTCATAAGACATCACGCCCGTATGGGGTGTCATCCCAAATCATCGCGCAATCGCTCCCATCTCTTCGCCGCCAATCACAATTGGGCGCGATAGTGGCCCATCAACCCGTAGTCGCGATCATCGCCACGCCTTGGCGCCAGCCATCTCATCAACAGTAGGTGGAAGGTCGCAGACCATCTCAACCGCGTCAAGAAATGATGATCTATGCGGATGAAGCGAAGTCGCAATCAGAAGCCCACCTATTCTACCATGAATCATGCTTGTGATGGAACACTACTCAAAGATAAGTGTGACGCCTCAAGTACGCGGCTCGCAAAAAAAATAAAAAAAAAGATCTGTCATTAAGCAAAATAAAAGGCAAGCAGACGTAACGTAGAAATAGAAATGAAATATTACTAACAGTATCAGGGTGAGCGGCTCGATGTCGTCCACGTAGAGAGGTTATGCTAGGATGAACCTGAGGTGCTCAATAAGGGGTGGCCTCCCAGATGGCAATGTCGTACGCTCAGCCTGGGCTGCTCCTCGCTCTGCTGAAAAAATAAGTGAAAAATCAAGATAAGACATTTATAAACAATGAAATGGAAAATAAGAAGTAAATTAAATGTAAGGATTAAGGTAATCGCAACCTAAAGGGAAATTTGAGTAACATCCTATAGGTAAAATCTAAACAGCATGAACTACAGATATACATTTTGCACTAAGGTATCCTCAATGTACCGTCGGCTATTAACATTGTGAGGGCACGATGACCTGTAGTGGCCAGCTGTCTTGCATAGATTGCAGATTCTACCACTATTAGCGATATTTTCATCCATTGTGTTTCTGAATCTGCTTGTACGAGGTCTGCCTGACCTTCTACGAAAATTTGGTGGCTGCAATGCTATTAATTCATGCTCTGCACTGAAAGATGGCCCCACTCATAACGGTCAAGGAACGTATGGAACTCATTTATGTATGTCAACTTATACGACGCAAGTAGTATCGCGAGACACACACGGAGTAGTTCAACCGTCTAAATCCCAGCTCAACAACTACATGTGAGCACGACCAATGATATATGATCGTTTTGTTACAACTACAATTACAAAGGCCGTTATCTAGCAAATCAACTCTGAATGATCGGCCAGACCTGTCAAAAACTTGCATCTCACGTGGGTTGATGTTTGCAGGTTCAGGGTAATGTCTGGCCTCCATTTCAGTACGTTGTAACATTGTGGATACCCTTTGGGTAAAAATGTAGTTGGCATCCGTTGTCGAAGTTGCAATGACTAGCCTTTTCATGAACAAAGCTACTAAGTTATAGTAGATAACAGTGGTTAGAGTCTGAATCGGTAAACCACGAGCCCGTTTCAAGACACCATTAAAACATTCAGATGCATTAGTCGTCATTTGTCCCATAACGCATATCACCATCATGCACAAGTGACCATTTAACAGGGTCACGCTCTACAAGCCATCTGTGAGCTTCTTCTTTCATATTTTTAATATCTAATATTAAACGATCAACCGAGATATCATCGATTTCGCCATATACATCTTCTGGCATAGAAATTCAACATCACCAATCCCCAGTTTACGTAGTACCTTTTTAAAATTTTCACGCAGATGACGTAAGCAATGTCTGTGAGCTGCCCATGGAAACACTTCTCTACATCCACGTAATAAACCAAAGATGTTATCGATATTAAAGAAAAGATCACGCCTAGAGACAACGCAACATATCATGTAAGCATATCAAGAACCACAACCAGGAATCAATTGACTCGGACTCCACAACAGCAAAGGCTAGTGAAAACAACCAATTATTTCCATCGATTCTAATAGTAGTTAATAATGTACCACGATATTTGCCTAACAAAAAAGTATCGTCTAAGCTCAGAACTAGTCGGCAGCTACTCCATCCCATGATTGAAGGACCAAATGCCCAAAAAAATCTCGAAGCTCGCTAGATCAATTCTATGATCTGCATAGTAAAATATTGCAAGTGCCATATAAAGGCTTAGAGTCCTGTAAGACTCTTCCCAACCGCCAAATATTATTTTATCGCTTTACCAGCATCCCAAGCCTTCATGTATAAATTTTAACATTAATTTTGACTCCATTCTACCTATAATCTCCAGGTTTGGATCTATCGATGCCCCGATCATGTGTATAATGAAGTAAGTTGAATTTAGAACTACACGCCGATGACCTACTGCTTATCAGATTGACATTATGGTTTTCACCAACTTCGATATTCTCCAAGCCCCTAAGCATCTGCCGCTACAATGCAAACGCCACTTACATGGTCTTGTAGACTATCATTTGCATACATATAAAGTGTAGTTCTTTTGGTTAAAATATTTAATTGAACATTATTTACTATGACTACCCAACACAAGAAATTGTGACTGCTTATCATAAACACATACCTTCGACAAGGTCACCCGGATTTCGAGATCGTCGTGGCCACGATGAATCGCCAAAGTAAATATCGTTGTCTCACTCTCGTCGACACATCCAACATACTCGTTTGTGGACAACATCTGACTCTCACTGTCAATATTTCGGAGTGAGTGATTTCTTAGAAGATCATGGTTGTCTAGATTCGCAAGCACAGTGGCTTCTACCCCGAGTGAACAGTCATCATCACTAATATCCTACTCAGACTCACTACTCCATCGCTTCATACCGATACTATCACCGCAAAAGACTCGGCACATACTGCCCTCCGAATGATAAACAACATCATCGCTGCCACAAAACTCATAAGTTGGACGACAAACTATCATATTAATTATTGCAAGTATAAACTGGGAAAGGTTGACAAGATTTTACCTGGGAATCAACTCATCAAGGCTGCGTTGTGTCGCTAGAGGTGCATGTGCGATGAAGTCTTGTGTATGCATCAGTGGTATATCTATTGATCTTATTACCGGATCAGCTGATGTGGATGCAACATTAACATCCCTAGTCTACTAACATCCGACGAGTTTCGCCAGTGTAATTTCGCAAACGCCATCGCCGATATTGCAGACGCTATAAACTGCTACAACGGATAACGACCTGTAAGAGTGATTGTGTAACGCTCTGAATCAATGTGCAAGGTTCTCATAATCCGTTGCTTCAATTCTAGTAAGGTATTGTGACACATAATCTTAACTGGACGATTTCGACCTCTCACATAACTTGGATTGAATTATTCATCGATACTTAGTTCACCTCCATAGAAAAGGATCAGCGAAACAAATTCTCTATTCATTCTTGCAAAATAAACTATATAAATAATCAGACACCCTAAATAGTACTACTCTTGGCTACTTATCACCTGAACTGCAACGCCAACGCAAACCTACAAATCAAATCACAAACAAAATTCTAACCATACAACTCTAATCCCTAGACCACATACTCTATTAATTTTTAAATTGATATAAATAGGGATTTACCGTGTCTTTACGAAAAACAACGAGGATGTGTGCAAAAAATGGTAGAATCTATCACAGGACACTTCCCCGAACCAAATGGAGCCGTCAGAATCGTCGCCGGAAGCTAATGTTGGCTTCCAACATCTGTTACATGGGAGAGGAAAGTCGTCAACGGAGTTAACACGGTTGTCAGGAAGAAAGAAGTTTTTTATCGAATACCCGGAGAAGGCGGCACAATGTAGGCGCTTGGAGCTACGCCAACCACGCTAAGCTTCTGGATGGAGAGGAGCGCTTTGAGGAGAAGATGGCCTACGGAGCTCCTTTGTGCGAATCACGTCTCAATTGAGCAAACAGAGAAGATAAGGTCCGACCGATCGACTAATAATGTTATACGTCACCACTTAGTGGACGATGCCGTCGTCCACTAAGTGGGCGACTGGCCTCGATCTAATGTGGCTTAGCCACGCCATGTCGGAATCGACGTGGCTAGGCCAGTCGCCTACTAGTTGGGTGACTATACCTATATTTAAATTTTTTTTTCAATACTTAATTACGTAATTAATATTTTAATGATACTTAATTTAAAAAAATTGCTTATATTTTATTCTTAAAATCAAGCATTTGGTTTTTTCACTTTTTTGGTTTCATCTTTTTTTATGCATTTATGTTTATTTAATCATACATAAACAATTTTGATGTTTTTGTGACACCCTCATCAACATTTGATACAGCTGTTTGATATGTCGGTATTAATTTTTTTCCAACCTTTTCGTTGAAAATTGTAATGTGTGAACCTTAGATAACTATAAGAGCATGTGTTTAGTCAATTAGCAAGTACATACTGATGTGCTACTTGAGTTTTTACGGTTTAACTTGTATGTGATATTATTTGCTACTTAATTCTGCACTCTAATCTTCGCCCTCCTTCTCCTGATCATACCTACCCGTTTGTGTTCAACTTTATGTATTATTATTGTTCTCTGAGTTATTCTAGTCAAGTGCTTTCAAAAGAATATAAACTTTGTGTTACCGTTCAACATTTACTCATTTTTCCTTTTCATAATATTTACATTAATTCCTTCTCCTAACTCTATTGGTAGGGCTGTTGAAAGCTCATCATTTGTATTAGTTTATGTTTAGCTCGATACACACACATCTATATATTTCAAATTTATTATTTGATTAGTAGATAACTACAATAATTTTATCATGTTCAGCTTTAAGTTGAGTGATTTGAATAAGAACATGGTATTTATGAATAATTTTAAATAGGGGCCAATTTCAAACAATTGAAAATTCTAATAAGTCAAACACAAACTCACAACAAGCTCGCTTAATTTTAGTTTATTTATTCACCTACCTATTTGTGCATTTCCAACCCTTTGTTGTATATGCTTGAACCTTTTAATTTTTTTTCTCAATATCTTAGCTTCAATTCAAGTGCTCTCACTATCTTTTTATTATAATCACTTCACACTCCATCCTTCCCTACTTTTACCATATGTACACCTTAATATATTTTTTTTCTTTCCTACTTAATTTTGTAATCAATGACTTCTTTTTTACTAAAATTAATGCCATCATATTATTATTTGTTCCTAATTTTAAGGATTGCTTTGGTGAGGTTTATGATTTTTCGCTTTTGCTGTCAGAATTTTCAGAAGCTATATATTCAACCTCTATTTTTATTATGCTTTCCCAAAATTAGCTCTTCTGAAGCAAATTTTGATATAAGCAAAGAAAGTGTTACTACTTTTGAGCCCATTTGGGGCAGCTTTTCATAGCTTTAATTTATAGTCTATTGGCACATTTCTTTTTGGCAATAAATTTTTTATTATTTTTTAGAAATTTTTAGTGGTGTCAATAATTGCCTAATACAACAATCCAATATGGACTCAATCCAAAAAAATTTCAAGTTAGGGTCAACTCGTTTGACTTTCAGGTCAGGTTCAAGTCTAAGAATTTGACCTGTTTAATTTTTGGAGTTCAATTCGAGTTTACCTCTCAACTCAACACTGACTCGATTTTGACACGTTAACTTGAATTTCACTCAATTTTGACCCCTTAACTCGAGATTGACCCAAATTTATTCCGATTTTAACTCGTGAGAATTTAACTCGATTTTGACCCAACATATATTGACCCAAAATGTATGCCTAAACAGGCCACTCGGGTCCTTTTCATGTAAATAGGGTTGAAAGCTGGTTGTGTTTTGGTTGAGATTATTTATTTGTTTAACTAATAGGTCGGTTGGGTCAGATCTATTTAGATTAGGTCAAATTTGGGTCAGAGCAGAACCCGACCCGCTGATTTAAATTGACACCCTTAGAAATTTTTATGATGAGCAGTAGTTTTTCATAACTGTATCAATTAGTGAAGAAAATTGTTCGACTTTATAGGAATGGTGAAGGTATATAATATCTGCATCAACTTCTAAAACTTTACCTTCCCAACAATTCCACGATTAATTTTATAAATTGTTGCCTCTCAAATATACACTGTTTTTTATTGGCTACTTTTTTACCGCAAAATAGTAAGAGTTGTTTTGAAGGAAGCCTAATAAATATTTATATTCTATAGGTTTTTCTTACAGGATGTTCTGCTGGTGGTCTTGCTACCTTCATACATTGTGATAATTTCCGCAACCATTTTCCGAAGGATACCACTGTCAAATGTCTTGCGGATGCTGGTTTTTTCCTTGATGAGTAAGGTTTTATATTAGCTAAGTCTGTCGTTTTCTTATTTTTTTCCCTCTCACTTTTTACCATCATTAATGTTTTGTGCTCATTGATTTTCAGAATTGTGGTTATTTTGAATTGACTTTTCTATTTTTTTCTCTCCTATCTTTCACCAGAAAAGACTTATCTGGAAAAGAAACCATACGGTCTTTCTTTAATGAGGTTGTCCATCTCCAGGTTTGTTCACACTTTTATGTTAATATCTGAGGTCTGTTGAATAAAAAGCAAGTTTTCTTGCTCATTTTCCTTCATGACAAGTTTTTTTCGTCAGGGTGTAACAAAAAGTTTGCCTAATGATTGCATCACAGCGATGGAGCCATCCCAGGCATACCTTCTATCAACTTTTCTTGTTGTTATACCGTCATTAGCTAATTGATAAAGTATTCTCTTTTGTTGATTATGGTACTCAATCCTTACATTAGTTTCTCATGTTTTACATGTCAGTGCTTCTTTCCTCACGAGCTTATCAAAAGAATAAATACAGCACTTTTTATTCTGAACCCAGCTTATGATTTTTGGCAGGTAAAGTCCTTATAATTGATATCACCATTTATCTGTGATGTCTGATTCCTGTAATGCAGACTTTTCATAACCATTTTTTGCCTTTTAAGATTCAACATATTTTGGTACCACCAGAATCTGATCCTGGAGGACACTGGAGGAGATGCAGGTTGAATATTCGCTTCTGTAATTCCAACCAGATTGATATCTTGCAAGGTAATATGCTTCGAGCATGCGAATAATGCAAGAGTTATCTTTGTGTGATTTATCAACGTTTGAGTTTAAGCACATCCATGTTTCCACAGGTTTTAGGAAAAGTTTGCTTGATTCCTTGAGCAAATTCCAGCGAAATAGCAAGGGGGGCATGTTTATCAATTCCTGCTTTGTACACTGCCAAACGATTAGTAATATCACATGGCACTCGCCTACTTCTCCAAGATTAAATAATAAGGTAGATATCGTCTTTCTTACTGCCTTTTCCTTAGCTGTAAGTTTTTGGCAATTTAAGAAAGCTGGTGTATGAAATGAGTGCATATGAGAAGTTTGTTTTTTTGTGTATCATGAATAAAATGTGCATGCACATATCATGGAATGCAGCAGAAATGAGGATTCATAAAGTTGACCCACCACATAATTAAGATAAATTTAATGATGTGATGTACTCAAGATGGAAAGCGTTTTCTTGTTGAATTGTAAAAGATGAAAATGTCCATATCTGCAAAAATTTGAAAGGAAAATTATTTTCATTTTCTTGCCTTGCATGTCATTCTTATAGTAGACATGCTTGGAACAATTGTAATTTACCTTCATGGTGACCTTAGGCCATAGATTCGAGTCACAATAAATCTTTACAATACAAGGGCTAAGATGCATCCAGTCCTTAGACTCTTCTTTGGTGAGAGCTTCATCCGCTAGGTTGTGCCCATTTCAATCCTATAATTTTGATGAATCTGTGATTAACTTAATGATATAGAACGTCTTAAGATAGATTTGTTAATATGGATCTAATATGTGATACAAGTAGTAATGTAATGAATTGCAGAATTTCACAAGACAGAAGTTATCAATCTGAAATAGCTAATGACTGCCTTTAATTACAACAAGAAAATAATAAAAATTAGATTAGATGAAAAACCTATGCCTTTCACAAAGTTAATGACTTGAGTTAAGGATCAAGAAAGCTATGTACATGGTTAAAAATTCATGGCACATAGTTTAAAATTCATGCAATCAACAATAATTTACATTGTAGTATATTTGATTATACATAACCTCGGTTTCAACCAATAATAATAAAAAGCGTTGAAGAAAAAAAATAAAGAAGAGGGATACACAATGTGGAAGAAATCACTAGAGAAGCAAGCCTCACACTTATTATGTATGGAGGTAGCATCTCTCAAAATTCCTTAACTTTTACACTTGATCAAGGAATATTATCTTGAAAGTAGAATGATTTGCAATTTTAAATAAAAAATTTATTCATTCATTCAATGATTTTTGTACTTGTATCAAACCTTTATTCATGATCATAAATAACTTAAGAATCATAAAATAACTTAAAACACTATAAAGATATAGCTCTTTTAGAAATTAGAGATTCCCTCGTGTAGGATGTCCAATCAGGCAGGGATTCCTAGGCTAACCTTAAATTGACGAGAATGGGTTGGCCAAATTAGATCAAATGGATTGTCAAACACTGTTGCTCGATCAAACAATTTTAAAATTGACAAGAATGTTGGGAGATCAATTGCGGAAATTGATTCTAGAGATCCGGAGCAAAACTTTAAACTGAAGCAAATAATATACAAGATCACAGAAGACACTAGATTTAAAATGGAAAATTTTCATAACAAGAAAAAACTACGGAGCCACATCACACCAAGAAATCCATTATGAAGAAAATCTGGAAAAAATAATATAATTTATACTTCGCTCAAGCTGCTCCACACTTTTCATACTTTAGGGCACACGCTCTCCACTTTTTCTCAAGAGAGAAATCAAAAGAACAAGCCAAAAATTGTATAAAATTGCCTAAATACGAACTTTGTTGTTTTGTAATATTCTGATGCCGTGGCTCTAGCTCCTAGGCGTTGGCGCCGCTATCCTCCTTCTAGCTCTTTTGTATGGGTTCAAGCGCCGTGGCACTGCTACTGCAATGCCAAGACGTTGACCTCTATGTCTTATGAAATAAGTGCTATGGTCCTAGCTTCCTTATTTTCCTGGTGAAATTCACGGATTCTAGTGTTGCGGCACTATCCACTGGTGCTGATGCGCTGTTTTTTCTCTCTTTAAAGTCAAGACCTCTGGTATAACGTCGGGACATTGTGAATGCAGTGCTGATGTGTTATACATCAATGCAGGGGGTGCGTTGTCCCCCTCCAAAACATACATAAAAGGATGTTAAATCCAAATTTGTTCATGAATGCAGGAGGAACCGTTTGAGATACTTGGGAAATAAGATTAGATAAAAATACTGCAAGTAGGAAGATAGAAGTGCAATGAAGTGTACGAGAAGTAGTAATCCTAATTCCTCAAGATCAAAGTACAAAGATTGGGGGCTTAGAGAGAGAAAAAGATCCCTCCGAAGAGAGGAGCCCCTTCTTTATAATATCAAGTGGTGACTATATATAGAAAGTACAATATACGATAAACAGAGTTCAAATGGATTCCTGCCCAAGCTGATGGCGAGTATACATGTGAGTTATCTATCGACCAGTGGGGGCAAGTAGCCTTTTATCGTGCGAGTAGGTGAGTTAGAGATTGAGCTGAGAAGAGTAGCTGCTATGTTTCTTTGAGTATTCACCTGTTAACGGCAGGTTGATTCATGTGTCATTCTTGGGGTCATTATTCTCCAAGTTTTTGACTCACTTGATTATGTTGATCTTTCCTTATTAGGCACACTTTTCAGCAAGTGTATCTATTCTTGGTTGTCGAGTATCCTTTATACGAGTATGCTTGTCTTGATAAATAGACTCATTGGATCGCTTGAGGCTGTTAGTTGCCTAGGGTATATATTTAGCTCTCATATTCTTCTATTCTTTGTAGATGTACCTTGCAAAAATAGCAGAAGAATGAATGGAATGATTAGCTAAACATTTAATGATTTGAGAAAATTTATACAATTATTGAGAGGTCACATCACCTTTTGACCAAATCCAATTTTCTAATGTATCGGAGGCTATCAATAGATCCTTTATCCTTTATTTAACCATTCAACATTTCTTCAACTCATTGCTCAGGCTATCAATGGTCGAGTCTGCAAAACTTAAGTAAACATTATAGTTATGAATGCCAAGAGACCTCGCGGCGACATTGATGCTGCGACTCTGTGGGCAGGTCTTCGAAAGAATGCCAAGAAAGTGAATAAGTCGGATGAGGTCACCGTCATTCCCGTGGCCCGAGGCAAGCATTTTAGCTCCTCCAACTATAGCTCTGACCACATCCTCGAGCCTGCAAGAAGAATCTAGTACTCGCCCTGTTGAAGAACAAGTTGTTGCGGCGAGGGTCCATCAGGTGTAACCTCAACAATTATCTTTTACTATTAAAGTATCATGAAAATTTTCATAATATAAACAAAATATTTAAATGTACTACTACTTCAGATATTAATGATTTTAAAAGAAATAACAACTGTTTGTTCTAATAAAAAATCCTAATCGTCATATTCATAAAACAGAATAAATAAGTTTATAATATGTGTATAAGTTAGGATTGAAAACTTTCAGGTCATGACAAACACCTTGTGCTCCAGTAGCAAGTATTATTATTTTGGTGTGTGTGTGTGTACGGCCTTCAAAATTCCATAAGTAATGAAGGTTCCTCTGGTACAGTAGCCCGAAAGTTACGACAAATAAGAGTTCTTTATAAATATAGTTAACTGATTGTGTATTGCTTCAAGAATCAAGATGATATTTTGTTTCTTTTTCCTTGTATCAGATTTAAATTCTCTCTGATATGCATATAGTGAACCAGAGTCTCTCTCTCTCTCTCTCTCTCTCTCTCTCTCTGTGTCTTCTTTTTTGGCTAAGCAGACAATCGCTGAGGCAGTGGGAGACTGGTACTTTGAAAGGCGAGAAGTGAAGGAAATTGATTGCCCATATCCTTGCAATCCAACTTGCTTTAACATGGAATTCATCTGAAGCGGGTTCTTGCTATGATCTGCATTAATAAGAGCAATATTTAGGTGATTTCTTTGTGCTATAATCATGATAATTATCTTCTGTTCAGTACATTTCACTCGTGAGCTCATTATAATCTCCATTATTTGAATGAATACTGCAAATTATGTTATGTAATTCAAAATACTTTCCTTATAATATTTTGATTGTATAATATGATTTACACATGCCATTCATTGCATAGAGCTTAGTAGTAGTAATGGGTGATCTTCTGTTATGTAAGCTTATTAACTATTCATTTATTTCACTTATAATCTTAGAAGTAATTACTGAAAGAAAGCAAAATTAGGTAACAATTTAAAAAGAGCTAAAATGTCATCTTAGGGATTTTTTTTTTAATCGTTATGTGGTAGCCATGTAGAATGAAAGCGCTCTTTAAAAGGGTGTAAACGAGCCGAACTTTTGTTCTTATTCGGCTCATTTGAAAATTGTTTTGTTCATGTTCGAAATGGCTCGAAATGTCAGTGTTCATGTTCAGCTCGAATTGTTTAAAATGGCTACAAATGTAATAATCTGAAAAATCTATAAGAGGGAAGATTTGAATTTGAGCTAATATTTTGTATAACAAAAGTTTTAATCACTAAGTCATGATTTATAATTATGATATAATTTTTTATTTCGAATTAAATTGAGTCGAACACGATCTAATGAAGGATTGTTCATGTTCGGTTCGTTTATAAATCGAGTTTGAAATATTTCACGTTCATTTTCGTTAGTTAATGAATAAGCTGAATATGATTTTTTTTATAGCCCTAGTTTTTATCTTATATTGCATATCATGTAGGAGGATATATGTATATTAATTTTAAAATAAATTTATTTAGTTTGAAGTTTATGCAATTCAAATATTTTCTTTATTGAAAAAAAAATGAGAAATTCAATTTTTTTGTGCTATAAGTAAATTAAATAAATTTTAAAAAATGAATAATATATAATATTTTCTTAAGTTAAATTTTATGATTAAACTCTAATAAATATATTTGGAGAATTTTTGAAGATTTATTTGGGCAAAATGAAACCTCAACATCTCTTTTTAAAAGCAAAGTTATATATATAACTTGCTCAAATGGACCTTTTTGAATTTAGGAGTTATGCTTCAAAAGGTAGGGGCACTCTATTGAGAAATTGAACCAGGGTACACCTTTAAGTCACAAGTACATAAACCCTAATTATTCTATCCAGGAATTTCATCTTCAAGCTCAGATCCACAGAAGAAACTTTTACCAGGGAAACCTGCCTGCCATTTCAAATAAAAAGAGAGAATTAAACATGATAAGCTACATAGTTAAGCATGCACATAAAAGGGATTAATGGCACATAAAAAAATTAACAAAACTTAATCATGATTAGTTAAAAGAGATGAATGATTAAAGGTCATAAGGCATCATGATGATGATGCGTTAAGCATGGAGCATAATCATGGAGTTATGTGAGCATACAAGCATGGGCATGCATGTCTTTTATCATGATGTGTACACATTAAAATATGCTTGAAAGCTTAATATTGTTCTATAAAGATATGGCAAAGCCTTCCTTGAGTTATCAATGGAAACCATGATGCTTTGGCCCCAATCCACATGATTCATGTTGTCATTATATACTTAATGAAGATCATTAATTTGTTAATTCAAATCGCTTATGTAAAGTAAATATATAATTTGTTTTAGAGCATCTTTAAGATAATTTTTTTTTCAAAATTTTATTTTATTATTTTTTTAAAAAAATATTATGATGAAATTGAATTATTAATGATTAGATCAATTAATTAGAGTGTGATAATAATAAGAAATTAATGATCAAAAAAAATTTTTGAATAAAATTTGTTTATGTTACTGATAAAATGTTTTAAAATTTTTTATTTTCACATAATATATTGGTAATTAATTTTACAAAAAACTTTTTCTTAAGTAATTTATGCTTTTTTTATTATGTTTAATGTATTATATTATTAGGGCATCAGCCTTTTTCATTTGATTTATTGAAAAGAATGGTTTTTGGGTGCCCACAGAAGACAAGCAGCTAACAACTTGGATCAGCTTCTATAATGAATGTTGTCAGTTGAAGTCCACATGTTTTTATTTCTTTATATATATATATATATATATAGAGAGAGAGAGAGAGAGAGAGAGAGAGAGAGAGAGATTATTACATTATGAAGTTTGAATATAGGCCTCAATCTGGACTCCGAAAATATAACACTATAGGGCATTAAGTCAATATACAGCTACTGTAAAATGTTATGTATTGATGTAATATTAATTGTATGATAATACATAACATCTATACACACATCAATACGCATTACAGGCAATTCAAAATACATATATATTGATTTAGTGTCACATGACATTATATTATTGAAGTCCAGATATAACTTCTGGATGTAAATGCTATATTTGGACGCCACATATGATAATTTTTCTAAAATATTCCACCTTTTACTTCCTCTAATAACCAAAAGTCTTCACTTAAAGTGCACTAAAATAAAGCGTGATTCAAACGCAAAACAAGACACAAATCCAATCCTCTTATATACGCTAACACTCGTTCCATTCTTAAACGCCTATCTTAGCCTCTTCATCTCGTTGCCGTCTCTGTTCTTTTCTCTCCCAGCCATGTCTTCACCCCCTCTTTGCATCTCCCAAATTAATTCCAGTCTTCTCACACCCCAACACAGACTCCAATCCACCATACAATACTCAGACGAAATGGTTTCCTCTCCTTGCTCTTCTTCTTCCTCCTCAAACACCTCTGCTAACGAAGAAGAAGAAGAAGAAGAAGCAAAGGAGGTGATGATGGAGGTTTATGATGGATATTGCACTCCGACATCACCGGATAGAAGAATTTCACCCTCTGACAACTGCCCGCCGGCACCGAAGAAGCCAAGGCTGTGTAGGAGAAGGGTGGTGAGGCTCTGTTCTTATAGGCGACGGATTGAGTTTGTTCATGAGCTTGGGTTAGTTGTGTTTAAAGAAGTCAGATGTCTGCAGCAGAGAAAGATGACAACTAGAGGAAGGCTGAGCATTGCAAATAATTATGGTAGGAAAAATAATTCTCTGTGAACGATCAAGCTCTGGAAGAAAAGCTGTAGTCCTGTTAGCTTTTGAAGAGAAAGCTCATAGCCTGTAAAAGAA
The DNA here is from genome assembly GCA_021442155.1 of Cymbidium sinense. NCBI lineage: Eukaryota > Viridiplantae > Streptophyta > Magnoliopsida > Asparagales > Orchidaceae > Cymbidium > Cymbidium sinense. The sequence goes on from CM038225.1 coordinate 115,884,614, forward strand.
CTTCCTTCAAGCTTTTCCCTTAAGGCTTCCTGCCAATGTCTTTCTCAGACTCAAATTAGCATCTGAAAAAAGGTGTTTGATCACTTATCTTCTGTTAGATTATTTGAATGATTAGCACATTTGATGGATGATAATCATGATACTGAACTAAATAGACATCTTTCGAAATGAGAATACTGATGCTATCCAATCCACTGATATCTGAATGCTATGGAATTTTATAACCAGAAGTCAATTGTCGATTTGCTTACATTTCTAAATAAAAAAAATAGAAATGATGGTTATATTCTAATTCAATGTCATTCAAAAGCCTCAATATTTCATTTTTTTTAAATTCAGAAAATATTAACTAACTCAAATATAATAACATATTGGCTTTTAATCTTTCAGCTAATGATTTTAGATTAAAGTCAGCATATATTTTTTTTTCTTTCCCTGAGCTATATAGGTGATGAACTGGATAGTGGTAGAGAAAGGATAAAGGATGGCACTTGTGAAGCTGAAGCTGCCTTTTGTTCTTTACAGATTTATTTTACAAAACCAAAATATAATTTCTGTCTCTGCTTGGTTTGAAGGGATTGTAAGAATGTAGAAAACACTGAAAGGGAAATGAATATAGTTATGCCTCATTAGCAATTTGATAATTGAAATGAGCACAATGACTAGGAGAACACAAAGATATCACTAAATTTGACATTTTTAGTTGGAAATTGCCTTGGATAAATCTGCTGCTGCTCATCCTTATTAGCTGTCGGCCATGGAACAAGCTTAGATTTGTTCTGAAGCAATTTCAACAGGAAAACTATTTTTACTTGGATTTGAAAGTTTGATCATAAAGGAAACATAGAAACAACAGAAGAAATAACAGACTTTCATTCAGATATCAGACATCAAGTCTGAGCTTAAAGATACATAGTAGAAAAGAAAAGGAGAACATTTAAACTGCTACTACAACACAAATGCCACAGTTTATTCCAGATGGAACTGGGGAAGCAAATACAGTGGCCAACATTAAGGGCTTGAACTTTTTAAAAAAATGGAGGAAGAAACACCCATCGTTTAGGATACTTTGGCCTTCCATCCTTCCCATCAAACAACTGCAGGGAGACGTCAGAAGTTAGAATCAGGAGAAAATTAATTTGATCTATTGTAACATATGAATCAGAATAAAAGAGTAAAAGTGACCTTAATGAGCCTCCGGTGCTTTCCGACAGCCCAATTATACATGAAATAAGTGCCAACTGCAAAAAACAAATAGCCTGCTAGCGTTTGCGTTGCGATGTTGAAACCAAGCCACTGATAGATCTCTGTTGTGTAGTTTGCACAAGTCACAAAGTTGAACAAGAATCCCTGAGGTATCTGATACCCTCCAACGCCATCAGAACTCCTCAGCTGCTTCAGAATAATGTGGCAGTACAAGTTCGAGAACTGGAAAATTAAACCAAAAGTAAAACCAATCTTCCATTGAAGCTCGCTGACAGGAGAGTAAAGCGGGTGGTTCACATTATAAGCAATGCATGCAGCGAAAGTCCAGTAATAAGCACAGTTTCTGTAGACATTAGAGATTGGAGAAGTAGCATGGCTGAATCTATGGACAAAGAAGGTCTCCAAGATTCGTTTCAGGTAGTGGAAGGCCCAGTAATACAAGGCATAGGTCTGGACAGGATGCATTTCTTTTCTTTCGCCATAACCAAGATACTTGTAGACCGGGAAGAAGTAAAAGATTGGATATATGAGGAAAGGGCCCAAGTACTCCAAGAAGAAGAGCGTCCTGTATGAAACCTGCGGTCCCAAATCCTTGAACACTACAGTCATAAAATTTTCATTTCCATCTGCATATTCTACAAGTTTCTTTCTTGGATTGAGGACAACTTGTTTTCCATCTGCTCCAGATTTCAAAGGGAGGGTAAGACGCTGTCGAGCAGGATAGAACTTCTTACCTGCACCATGTGAAAGTCAATATACTAACAAGCTATAAAATTTGTCTTCTATTCTATTCAATTGGTATATATTCTATTCTATTCTATTTGGTATATATTCTATTCTATTTTTAAATATTTTTATTCTATATTTTATTATTCTGTCTTCTTATTCAAATATCAAATATATGAGGATATGTTGATATAATTTTTTTACTCATTTCTTCCACAAAGTGGGAGAAAAAAAAAGTTAATTAATCACACTAATATTTCAAGATATTTGTAGTAATCTTTGGGTTGATATTAATATCCACATATTAATGTCTTCACTAAACTTTTAATATAAAGTTCGTCATCTCTAACAAGTGGTATTTGAATTCATGATTTGGTTTGATTAAGATGCAATATTTCAAGATATTTGTAGCTTTCATGAGACTTTGAGTGGCTTCTCTTATTGTCGACCAAACGTTAAGAGTGACCCTCACATATGCTTCATATGGTTGAATGATTTCTTGGTGCATGATAATTAATTATATTGAAAGGATTTCAATAGAGGGGAACTGATCACCCTCATATTCTCATGCAAGAGAGAGAGAGAGAGAGAGAGATTGCTAAAGTATATAAAAATTAAGAGAAAAAGATAGTCAGCAAGTCAAAGTCGACATTTAGCCATTTGACTCAGAAAGTTGTGATTAATTAGCACGAAATGAACGCTTGAAGAACAAGAGCCGATTCATTACGCAAAAGAAATGTTAGTAACTGAAAACATAACGTATTTCATCTATCATTGATGCTTGAATGGATATTTTTTTTTTATAATTGAATTGAAAGGGAATATAAATGTATAAGATGAACAATAAAAAAAAACAAATTGGATCACTTACTACGTAAGTAAATTGCCTGCTGCAGATCGTTCACCAATGCCTACAAGCAAAGATGCAACTTTTAAGATCAGATACTTCAGAAACAAATAAAATAAAAAGCATACATAACCTCTCTTTTCTGCTTTAATAAGAGGAAGACGAAGAAGAAGAAGAAGAAGAAGAAGAAGAAGAAGAAGAGACAACTATGTAGCTTACCGAAGAATCAATCTCCACACCGCCCTTGATGAGCTCCTTGCCATTGCGTGTAACGACACTGATCTTCATTTCAACTCTAATGTCCTAAGCAGAACCAGACACCTCTATGGAGCAAAAGGTCGAACACCTTTCGGTCAGGATGACCTTCTTCCTTGACGGAGAAGAGAATGGAGCAGAAGAAGTCGGAATCAGAGAGCTTGCTTGAAGAGCGCGAGCACTTCCCCTCGCAATCCATCTCCATTTTATAAGCTCGATCTATGGCTTCTTGACAATGATGTCGATATCTTTCTACAACGTGTGAAGAGCACTAATCTTGAAGCGAGAGAGAGAGAGAGAAAGAGAGAGCAAGAGAGTAATTGTGAAGGGTTTATTTGTAAAATATGAGGTAGCCATGCACGTGCTAATAGGAATTGAGAGGTTGTTAAGACATTTGACTTTTTTTCAAAGAAGTTATGCGGACGGCGTTTAATTTTTTATTTTTTAAAAAGGATAAAATAGCAAAATAAAATAAAATAAAAATAAACGGCAGACTGAATCCGGCGCCGAAGATACACCTTTAAATTGTGCTTTAAATTCGAATTAATTTAAACTTTAATCGTTTTTAGAAAGGTCAACTTTATTTTTCTAGCACAATAAAAATAACTTGTTATCGTAGATATGTAAATATGAACATATAGAGTTTAAACTATTATTTAAAATAAGAGTTACATAAGCTCTAATCATTATTTAATGTATTTATAATTTATTCTCATAACTCTTTCATCTCCTCATCTCCTTCTTCATCCTATGTCTCAAATTCTATTATATGTTGGACCATCGAAATCCAATCGATATTCAAATACTCAATGAACAAATGAACGATTATCTACAATGTTAAACTAATATCACGGGTATTATGTATATAATTATGTATCGTTTGAACTATTTTAACACGCTTTAAAGGGTAGACATATCACATAGAATAACTCATTTCTTCTTCCATGCTCCAAAAGCTAGCTCAATTATATCAAACAACGATGGGTGTCGTTTATTAAATAATTCTTTTATTCCCCTAGTGACTTGGTTGGTCATTTTAAAATTAGGAATATGATATTTTTTTTCCGGAAAAAGCTTCAAGAATCCTCTTTGCATTCGATAACCAGCATCAACTAAGTAATATTTTTCTGTTTAAATTTATAATTATAAGTTTCAATAATTATTTCTTTATAATGAATAAATAATTCAATACAGTAATATCTAGAGGAAGCAATAGAAAATTATTTTCTCTATGTGTACGACATTCTTGAATATGCGACTATGCACTTTCTTCTCATCCAGTCATTAAAAAAGTGAAACACATATCAAATCACTTCATTATTAAGAGATATGTGATACATTATCATCAAAGATATAAGATTAACATGCTGTCATTAATCGCTCCAATGCAATCCTACCTTAAACAATTTTCAACAACTAAATAAGACAATATTAAACACAACACACTTAAGATAAAAAGAGAAAATCACTACACAATGAAAAATTTAAAAATAAAAGTGTCATCTGTAATACATTCCACGTCTCATTTATTAATAATGAAGTCAAGACATGACTATCCAATTGCTCAAATGGCTTGCTTGACAATCCAGAATTTCAAAGTATTAATAGTAAGTTGGAAAGCTAGATCAAAGCAAGCTTCCACAAAAATAAACAACTAAACACAAAAATAAATTTTGGATACACTAAACACATAAATAAACCACATAAACCTACATCATCACCATCAAAGCTGCACAAATAATAAGTTACCATCTCAGACAAAGTTATTAGAGTGGTTTAATCATATAAATAGGCTACTACCAACCAATTGCCAAACCATTGAACATAAAACTAATAAAAATCATCTCTATTGCAACTAATGAACTTAAAGCCGTAAAAAAATAAAAAAATAAAAAGAAAAATGCTCAAGACCTGGCATATTAACAAGTATAATAAAATTAACAACTCTTTGAACAAACACTAATTATTCAAGAAGAAAAGATCACCAATAAGGGCCAAAATTTAGGAAAAAATAATTTTATCATCACGGGCTGTGCCAGGGAGGATCGAGTTGCAGCTTCGCCATAGCTGCGGCTCAAAATTTGGAATTTCGTCCATTAAAAGTTAAACCAAATGGGCCCGCGGCACAGTATAAATCGCGCCACGTAGATGCAGTTTCCCCAAATACAGCCTTAATCAACCTCTTATTATTAGGCTCCGTTTGAGGTGATGGCGACGGTGGCAGTACGATGCGGTCTGCATTGCACCAACGTACTATTTGGGATATTGTGTTTTGATTGTGTTTTAGTTGTATTTTAAGGAGTCTACGGTGAGTAAGTTGTATTTTTTAACCTAACCTAGTTATCTACGATGTCAGTAAAAAAGCCACGGTTTGACTTTTGGAAAAAAAAAATTATATAATGAGTGTAGCTTTTAAAATAGTAACTTCTTCTGCATCATCTTCATCATTATTTTTTCATACAGTTCCAACTATTCCAAATCATTCTTAAGTTTCAAAATTTTGAAATTTTTATTGATATATCATTTGAAAATTTTATATTTATTTGTATACCACTGAATTTTTAATAAGTAGCTATATATCTTCTTACTTTTTAATTCTTATTAATGAAAATAAAATGCCTATTTAATCGATGTTAACCTGAAATTAAGGATACCTTCAGAATATAAATAAATTCGTTTAATACATATGGAACAATGATTTTATGTAAAAATTATAAGAAAATTTCATTCCAATTTAAATATAAATTAAATTAATCTTACTAGATCGAATTAATTTTGTTATTCTACTAGAATTTTATTTTATTTAAATTAATCATAAAATTTAAATAGTAACAATAGCTTTTAATTTTTTTTGATTTAATATTATTAAAAAATAATGTGAAGCAAACTTACTAAAACGAATATGATTGATTTTATAGTACATAAATAAGTTCAACAAGTAATTTCATTGTAAATTAAATTTAATTGTAATGTTGAAAATATTCAAGAGCATGTATGCATAAATTTTGCATTTGTAAACAATCTTGTTAACCTATATAAAATTAAATATGATTTATTAAGAATTTGTTATTTCAGATGGGATATTATTAATTTTAGAGCTGATATACCATTAAAAATACTATTAAATATTATAATAATTCGCAAAATAATCTTAATATAAATCAACCAAATTAAAAGTAAGTATAGTTTTGAACAAATTTTAATATTTTATTTTAGATTAAAATTTTATTGTATTTAAATATGTATTATTATCATTAATTTAAATGAAAAATCATAAATAATATGTTATCATCAAGTTAAATTCATTATGATTTTCTTAAATAAATAGTATGATGAAAAGAAACATATGTTTATTTATTTATAATTTATGAGATTGTAACATATGTATTATGATTTCATATAAACAAATTTAGCAAATAAAATATTATCAAAAACTAAAAAATTATAATATAAATAAGATCATTTGAGTCATTTACGACTGTACATTCCTAAAGATTAGAACCCGGAGGAATGAAGCAAAATGTCAACCAATAAATTAAGACAAGGAACACAAATTTTATATATTTTATTAATACAATCAAATTAAATATGTGCATTGCTTTATTAATATAATGCTAATACTTTTCTCTTGAAAAAAAATACACGAAAATCGAGTAAGAATTACTGATGACCAAACACTGTTGTTGCTTAATAATTCTAATATCCTTGACTGCTGGATTATGTGTAGTCCTCCGGCGAGGCTCTTAGAGAGAAGGTGATAGGTGTTTTATTTATTTATTTGTTTGTTCTTTTTTTTATGTTGTTGAGGCAGTGTCGTGAGGTGGGAAAAAAAGAGATTTAGGCAGTGGCATTTTCTGCTGTAAGTGTGCCGTGGAGGGAGACGAGAGTGATGAGCTTGAAGAAGAGAGTACATGAGATGCAGGCTTGAAGAAGGTGGTGGCGGCTGAGAAGTTTTTGGGGGATAAGATATTGGGTTTGCTCGAAGGATATTATACACAAATATTGCAGTTGTTAGAGGTTATTGGTGTAGGAGTGAGAGTCACTGGTTCCTTGCAGATGGGAAAGGTTGTTAGCTCAGTTGCTATTTAAAGGTGGGCTGTTTAGGTTAAGAGATGGGGATGGGTGCTATTAAGATGGAAGAAGGGATTGCAGGCTTCGTGATATGTATGAAAAGATATTGAAGCGAGAGAGAATCAAGAAGGAGCTTGAAAATATGGGGTTGGATCAAGACTCTGGTTAACCTATTGAAAATATAAAAGAGTAACGATAGCATAAAATATAAAAGAGTAACGATAACATAAGATAGGGTTGGATCAAGTGCTTCTGTACCCTGGATCAAGTCAATCTTTATATTACCTGCAGGATGATATTTCAATCTATTCTCAAATGATCTGATCAAGCATAAAGCACAAATCAAAGTCAATCCTCATCAAGTCCGTCAAAGCATAAAGTATAGGACCGAGAGAACAATTTCATAGTTCATACAAAGCCGATGGCCGAACTAAAAATTTTTTGTAGTTATTTAGTCTGCTAAAGCACGCATTGCTAGGTTGATAACTCGATATTATAGACCTAATATGAGCCGAAAGACTGGGTCATCTATACGCATCCTTCAACAAGTCCATCAAAGCAGCAAGCATAGGGCTGAAGATATACATACATTTCTTGGCAAGTCAAAGTGGACAAATCAGGTCAATCCTCATCAAATCCGTTAAAGCAAAAAACACAAGACCGAGAGAACAATTCCATAATTCATACAAAACTGATGGTCAAACTAAAGGAATTATGTAGTTATTTATTCTATTAAAGCACACATTGCTAGGCTGATAACTTGATATTATAGACCTAATATAACCCAGAAGACTATGTCATATGTATGCATCCTTCAACAAGTCCATCAAAGCAGCATTGAAGATATACGTACACTTTCTGATAAGTCAATGTGGACAAATCATGTCAATCCTGATCAAGTCCGTCAAAGCAGAAAACACAGGATTGAGGGAACAATTCCATAGCTCATACAAAGTCGATAGTTGAACTAAATGAATTTTGTAGTTATTCAGTTTGTTAATGCATACATTGCTAAATTGATAACTCAATATTGACCTAATATAAATCGGAAGGCTAGGTCACCTGTATGCATTGTTCAACAAGTCTGTCAAAGCAGCAAGCATAGGGTTGAAGATATACTTACACTTCCTGACAAGTCAACGTGGACAAATCAGGTCAATCCTTCATCAAGTCCGTCAAGCTTAAAGCTAGGTCATAAGGAATTCCAAATCTCAAAATAAGTAAAACAATTCCTCCATCAAACCCGACTAAGCACGAAGTTAGGGTTGGAGGAAACCCAAATCTACAATAACATAGAAGAAAGAGATCTTCAGCAAATCCATTGGAGCAGAGAGTAAATGATAGAAGAAGCTCTTAATCCGACAAGTCAATCAGGATAAATCGAGCAATCCTGCAGTTTAGCTCATCTAAACATAAGGCAACACATTGATGACAAATTCTGTCAAAGCCCCATAAGCTATTGAAATCGAAGATGAAGTGATCCAAGATATGTGGTTAGCTCAAAGGGTCAATCAATTTTCAACAAATATGACTCACTTTATGCACAAATCATATTTATTGGGGGCATTTATTGACCCACTTAGCTGTTCGGCCAAAGAAAACCCACAACCTAAACCCGGCGGAAGAGCCCACTCCTTCTCAACCGATCTCGCCTCTTCATTTGATTCCTTAGAATCCCTCTCTCCTCCCTCGTTTGATCTCCCATAACCGAAGGCATGCACGTGAAGCTTCCGTTCTTCCCCCTTCTTCTCGTTCGCAAGAGGAAATAGCAAGAGAAAATTGCATGACTCTCTTCCCGAAAATTGCATATTGCATTTAATAATAAAAAGTAGTACAAAAACTAGCAAAGGCTAGAGAGTCTAAAACAAAGAGCTAGATAGAAGCAACATGCTTCTTATCATTCTCAAATAATGAAATAAAAGTAGAAGGTAAAGTGGTAATATCTAAAGAAAGCCAAGTAAGGTACAAGCGAGCAAGAATCCACCCGGTTGAAGTCCCGTGAAATGTGTGAGACGACTTGGTGGAAGGCTAGGAGAAAACCCAACCGGAGAGAAGAAGACCGAAAGTCTGATATCTTTCTAAGGAATTGACAACACTAATGTTGTCCCCTCCAATATGATGCCCTTGTACTCATACATCCAAGGGGTCTATAAGCATGCTAATGGCATGGCAAGATCTCTGTGAAAAGATCGTCTGGAGATTGATACCTCATGAAGTCACCAGCACCATCCCTGAAAACAACTCCAATGCCAGCCAATCCAGAGGAGAGGAGATGCATGACTCTCTTCCGCATTCGCTCCCCTTTCCCTCTCGGCTCCGTCTCTCTCAACCGCAAAGGGAATCAAGACTAACAATCTCCCATCTCCCTCTCTCTTGCGATACCAAAACCGCATAGGTGAGCCTCACCGCCCCTCCCAAGCTCCTCTTTCTGCTCTGATTTTTCTTCTCGTTCGACCGAACTCCTTCCTCCTTGCTCTCTGTTCATGCACGAGCAAGCCGTTGCCTTCCTCTGACGAGCTCTCATCACAACTTTCACGCTTCTTCTTTGTCGTCGAGGGTTTCAAGAATTTGGTTAGGAGAACGCTCGTTTGTGAACATTTATCCGAAGAATGGCCGAAATTTGCTGGGCCGTTCAAAGAGAAATGTTTTTTATTTTATTCTTTTTTTTATTATTACCCACTATCCGTCTGTGAAAGGGGAAAAGATTTGCTATTGATAAAATCACTGAGCGTTCAGAAGGACCTATGCGGGTTGGTACAACAGCTAAAAAGAAGTCTACTGATTCACAACAGCATGATTCTACGAAATCTTCCTTCTCTCCCTCCCTTATTCTTCCTTTCCGCAAAACCCCTCTCCGATTCCTTTCGATCGAGCTCACACACAAGCACGCCTGTTTCCTCTTACCTTCCTTTGCGTGCTGCAGTTTGTGTAAATTTCGTATTCAGTGGGATCTAAAGTTGCATTTTTGCTGTTTGGCAGGATTTAGGTTAAATCTGGTTTAAATCCTGCTCAAATCCTTCATAAAACTGCAAGCTCCTCCATCCTCTCTCTCTCTCTTTCTCATCTAAAATAGAAAATGAGTACAATTGATAGATGTGTATAGAAACATGTGAAAATAGTATATGGGCTCATGCTCACTACGCTTTACATTTAAATTTGATCATGGTGCATACAAATACACGCCATCGCGAGCGTGTTCAAAACTGTTAGATGTTGCTCCTCCTATGCCGAAATGTTATAGAAATTTTGACTAAATTTAGGACTTAAAAAAAGGGAGAAGAGTTTGCATATATATTTGCTTTTATACACGTGATTAGAGGTCGTTATCATCGGAATTGAGAAGAAATTCTGGCGCTTTAAAACACAAACCGCCATGCTCTCGTATGACGGATACGCCAAAATAATTTGATGTACCCTATGACGGATATCTTTAAACTCAGAGGATTTTGGATTAAATTAAGGACTTAAAAGAATCAAAATTCATCTAACATTAAATTTAAATGTATTAAATTGAAAATTCTAATAGAATAAGCATAGAGGTGAATATTAAATTGAAATAAAAAAGAGTAGATTATAATGAACTTATAAAAAAAAAAGGACTTTACAAGTGAGGCTTGAAGCTAACTTTAAATATATTAGAAATTTATAATAAATTTGAAGTTTTGTTATGTATATTGATCTCTCGATGTAGAATTTAAAATAAATTCAAATTAGGTTTAATCACATTTATATGAAGACTCGATAACTCTTATTAGTGCAAGAATATTATTTGATAGCTTAATCACAAGCATAACTTGTTGGCTTGCTCATAGTCATGAATGCTATATTCCAAGTCTACTTGAATTTGTATTTCAATACATTATTAAATCATAAGAAATTTGTTAAGTGTTATGTTTATATATATAAAAAAGGGGGAAATCAAATGAAATTTATAAGAGATCTATGAAGAAGTTAAATAACATGTTGGCAAGCATAGTTAAAGCTCCTTAATGGATGATTGAAAGATTCATATAAGAGCTGTTAATAGTTTGCTTTAAACTAATTGGATGATAAATTCTCAAATATGAAAGAATTCGAACCTGCTCATAAATGAATTTGAAAGCTTGGAGAATTGAAAAATTCAACAAGTAAACTAAGTGCAAGTAATGTTTTAAATTACAACCTAAATCAATCGCCACTAGATCTGTAATTTTTTGTACAAGTAGACAAAAGGCGTTGGCTTAAATTTTAAATAGACTTCAAATGTATTAATTTTGCATAAATTAGGGAGCCAACTATCACTCAATTCAAGTGCTTTAAAATTTGTACAATCATTTGAAAGAAATGAATTCTTGTACAAAATATAAAGCAATCTTCAATTCAATTTGAGCTTTCCAAAATTGGTACATTCTAATCACCCGAGGCCTACATGCTAAATGGTTAAACTTAGTGTGAGGAGCACATTGGTTTGGTGGTTAGAGGGTTAACAAAACCTAAAAATTCAATTATTATAAGAATTTTTGCTTATTGAAATATCTGAGAAGCTAATTTTATCATATAATAGTAGATCTGATCCTTTATTATTAAACTAATAAAGCCGACAAGATCTAAAATAATAAATTAAATGATCAAACAATACATTCACCCCGATAATGACTGTGTTGAATGGTGATTTCAATCGGAGGGGATACTTCCATCAAAATGTGATTTTAATTTCGAATTAAATTAACTTAAATTGAGTATCAATCTAAAAGCAAAATATAATATATCACTAAGCTATTAATGCTTAAATAAAATTTAATCTTTAAAAACTTAAAACTAAAATTCAATCCACCTTCCACAATTGTTTGTTGAAGTTGACAAATTGAGAAAACTCTAGCTCACAAATGAGCCAAAGTCAAATCAAGAGTTTTACTATGTTCACTCTCAATCAATCTCACGCTAGTAAGGACGTGATCCGTGTTCTCTGACTGCATGGATTGGTCAAGAGTTCCACATGATGCAGCTATACTAGTGTCCGAGGTGGGTTGCCGCCAAATAGAACCATTATACTATGATCACGATCGTAGCCCATATGCTCTCCAATGGCTTTGCCCTTTGAGTTTTGAATCATGGTACACCGATAGGTAAAACCTCACATCTAAGATTTTATGTCTCCTGACAAACACCACCCCGTCTACAAGAATTTCGACGTAACCCATGTTCGATAAGGATCCTTCCGTTGGGTTAACTACCTCATCGACTAAGTAGAATGGACCAGATGGAAATAATGGGATCAGATCGGCACGTCATCATTCCCCCAACCATCAGCATTAAGCTAATACTGATGAATTTTGTAAATCTAAAAATCAAAACTCCACATGCTGCTACTATACGCTATGCATTTAGCGATCTAATAATTAGCCTTAATCGAAAGTTCTCTCTCACTTATTGGGAGGCGTAATTAACTATAGGGGCTTTCACCTATAGGAAACCTAGAACTAGATCTAAAGTCCTCGCAAAATGAGAGTAAAATCTCTGGGTAATGTCTTATATACTATCTCATCTGCCTTCTAAAAATTACACCGATACGTAAATCATACTCTCCTCTTTCATTTGTCAAGAGGTCGGTGGCGAATTTTTAGTGCTCACAATCTTTAACCAAATGCCTCCTTGCTAGGCTCAGTAGATGATAAGTCATCCGGTCTCCTCTAGCTAAACATTCCCCTGTCAAATGATCGGAGGAAACACATATAAGAATTTAGGTGACAACATGATAAAACATAAACAGGAAGAAGATAATGAGTTACACTAAGAAGCATTAAAAAAAATCGATGAGGTCAATTAGTTCACAATAAGTACGATTGGTGTTCTGCGCATATCATATTTGTAGAGAGGCATTTGTTGACCCTCATTATTATTCCATTTTTTGGAATAATATATATATATATATATATAATAACAATAAAGAAAAAAAAACCTTTTTCTTTTCTAAAGCATCAACTCTTTTTTTTTCCTTTCTTTTTCCTTATCCCTCATGCATAGAAGTTCTTTTTTTTCCCCCTGATTTTACTTTAAGCCTAGGCAGTCGTTCGATTCCTTTAACTCCTTCGCTCAATTCGTTCTCCTAAAAACCGAAAGTTCATTGCTCTCGTTCCGTCTCCCTCAACCACAAACTACAAGCACGATCTCCCGCTCTTCCGCACGATCCCACTCTCAGCTGGCTCTCCTAAAAACCGCAAAAACCCTGCTCTCTCTTTCCCCTGCTCACAGATCCTTTCGCACCCCCTCTCGTTCGTCCCGTCTCCCTAAAGCCAAAAGTAACGCTCTTTCCCTCCCATTCTCTCTTTCTGTCGTCGGCTCCTATTCGTCCAGAGGATTTGGAAACAACCGAGATATCCATCGCTCTCTTCCGAGCTGATTTCTTCTCCCACCTTCCGTTCGACACAAGCAACTGAATCTGTTCTGATTCGATTGATTTAGGCGGCTACAACTGAAATAACCATTCAGTTTCAACTCTAGCAACCCCGCATGTCTCTTCCTCCCACTCGACTCCACCTACTGTAAGCATCGAGTCGTTCCTCTCTGCTCATCTGTTTGGAATGAACTTGCAGCCAAGATTCTCCCTAACCGAGCGACCCTTCTTCCGAGCCAATCCAAATCATTCCCAGCCAAACGAAATTCTTCCACCAGCGATCAGAAAATCCTACTCCTCCCATTTGTCACGTATCCCCTTAAGCCAAAATCCCATCAAATCATAAGCTCATCCGTACTCTGCCTCAACCTTCCTTACAAGTGATGGAAAACGAGAGGTAACTCTATCATTAGATAGGTTTCCCTCGGCTTCCCTCCGAATCTTCCTCATTACCTCGTTTTGACCAGCAAATTCGCAAAACCCCAAAATCCGGGCATCCTCTTGCCATAACCGAGAGGTAACTCCATAGGCGGGTTCCTCTCGGTTCTGATAATGGTGTCTGATATGAACACATATCCCCAAGCCATCAACAGAGACCAAAGAATCAGAAAAAGGCCAAATTGGCAAAAGACATTAACAACCAAAGAAGATCCGAATAAACAGAATAAATCAATAGGTAAATAAATAAAATAATTAGCTTTTACGAGGATTTCTACATAAAAGAAAATATCACAAAGACAAAGACACCCCAAGAGTGATTACAAGAAGAATCGATATAACATATAAGAGCAAAAAAGATAATAAGATTCATGAGATCAAGAAATCTAACAAAGACAAAGATCTAAAAAGAAGATTAATAGATGAAGATCAAGTCTAACTAACTACACAGAGGCAAGACTCTAATGTAAATTACAAAAGAACCAAAAAAAACCTTCTAGAAAGAACAAAGACTATAAATAAGGAAATCACGTAAAGGGTTGAAGAATTTATCTCAAGACTTCTCGTTTCTCCCTCCTCGTCTCCTTCTCCTTTCCAGGCTTTCTCCTATGCATAAATCCCAGTGGAAACCGGAAAACCCCAAACAGACGGGCGAAATCCCGAGCTCCTCCAAACTCTCTCTGCCGTGGTTCCACATCCTGGGACTTTCCTGGTGGATCTTCCTTGGATCGACCTCACCTTAAGGATCTCCTCCATCTCCCTCCGACGCCTCAAACCCTAGCGAGACTCAAACCGACGAATAAACAAAACAGAAAGAACAGTAAGGGTTGGGTAATTCAAAACGATCCAACGATCAAGATCGACGCGTTTTCAATCCATCGATTTAATCCAGATCGATCACGAAACGACGGTAATCCAGCCACCATTAAAGCAAGAACCATCGATCAAAAGCATCCAAGGCGAAGATACAAGGCAATCCAACGGTTTCCAAGAAGAAAGACCAATGTGAGCCCATCCAACGCGAAAAGGCGCTAGATCCAACGGATCGTGAAGCTCAAACGCTTTTCCTTTACTCAAAGGGTTAACTCAATTGAAAGGGTTTAACTTCGTCACGACTCAACTCACACCCAACCAACCCAAATCAACTAATTAACTCAAATCAATTATTCCTTCAAGCTCATCAGACGACCAAAGTACGAATTAATCGATCTCACCGTAATTACGAAAATAACCTATATCGGTGTTTCTCGAGAGCCAAAACTCACATCTACATCCTCAATCAGAAAACATGGCAGAAGGCACAAGACACACAGCAAAAACTATTGAGGAATGTGTAAACAAATTAAACAAACCGACGAACAATCCATCACTATGATACTCAATGAAGTATCCGTAAGACTCTCTCAATTGAAGAAAAATTGGAAAATAATGCGCAAGAACAACAACATTCACGTGTATGTACCCAAACTCACTCAAATCTCTTTTCCTCCTAGACAACAAACTCAAAACAACAATAGGCTAGTGAAAGTAGACATGCCTAGATTCAATGGAGAGAATCCTGAGGTTGGTCATTAAGGCACCAATTCTTTCAATATTATAGCCTCTCGAAGACCAAAATTCTTAATAGCATTACATGGACTACCAAAGATTAAGTTGGTACCAATGGATGCATCTTAATCACCAATTACACTCTTGGACACAATTTAAAGAGCAAGTTATTGAGATTTGGCCCCTCATTGTATAGAGATTTAAGGGTGAACTTGCAAAATTACAAAAGAAAGCAAGTGCAATTTTATAACGAATTTGAGGAATTAGCAAACCAAATATCGTATTCCACCGTAATTCTTACAGAGTTTCTTTGAATCTGGTTTAAGGCAAGACATAAAAGGGAAGTTAGAACATTGCGCCTAGCTCGTAAAGAAGCTTTCCATTAGCTAAATTGATGGAGGATAGACTTGAAGATATAATACCAAGATATACGAACATACCAAGCCCAGAGTAAACAAAACCGTGAACTATCAACCACCTTTGCCGCCAACACCCCCATGCCGAATTAATCAAAGCAATGGAATACCCAATAAACAAAACATTCCCATACGTAAATTGACCCCAACACAATTGGATGAAAGAAGGAAGAAGGGATTATGTTTTAATTGTGATGAGAGGTATCTGAGGTCATATTTGCAAATCAAAAATGTTTACTCTAACAAGAATCAAGAGGACCAGATTTACAAAGAAGAAAATGAGTCGGAAATACAAAATCAAGAAGATTTCCAAATCGCCTCAATGCATTTACAGTGTCGTCTAACCCGAGAACCTTGAGATTACAAGGTTTAATTGGAAATAAAAGGTACAAGTTTTGATTGACTGGATCTACCCACAATTTCATTCAATCAAAATTAGCAAAATTTATTGATTTTAAAATCAAAAGATCGATTTCAAGTATTAGTAGGCAATGGGAAACTTTAAAATGCTGCATATGTTCTAATCTCCTATTCAACTACAAGGCAATACTTTTATTACGATTCTTCTACCTACCATGCAAGGAGTCGATATATAGTTTTGGGGTTCAATGGTTAGAAATGGGTGAATGTACATTTGATTACAAGAAGCTAACAATGAAATTCTACATTAATGATGATTAGTACAATTACAAGGAAATACTGAACAAGTGGACAGAATCTCCCTTCATCAGTTCACTAAGTTGCGAATGTAAAGAAATATTATCATGCTTTCAAATGAGTCAAATAACGGAGGAAACAGATCCCTCTATAGTAGAATTCAATACATTGCCGCCAGAATACAATGTATTACACACTTACCGTGAGTTATTTCAAAACCCAAAAGGCTTACCCCCAAGCGCATATAGACCATCAAATCCATCGCCACATGGAACTCACTGTGAGAGTTAAAATTGTATCCACATTTAAAAGCGAAATTGAAAGATTAATTAAAGAAATCTTTGGAAAGTGGTATAATCGAGAAAGTATCGCCCTTTCTCTTCCCGCCTTTATTAATCAAAAGAAAGATGGTACACGGAGGTTCTGTGTAGATTATAGAGCCTCAATAAAGTTACTATACCGGCAGATTCTATTCCAACTCCAAGAACTCATGGATGAGTTATATGGAGCCACGATTTTCTAAACCTGGATCTAAGGTCGATATCATGATAAGAATGGCAAAGGAAGACATTTATAAAACGACCTTTAGAACTCATGAAGGACACTATGAGTTTCGCTATGCCTTTTGGACTCACAAATGCACCTTCAACATTTCAAGCTTTAATGAATACACCTTAAACCATTCCTAAGAAAGTTTGTTTTAGTATTTTTGATGATATTCTCATACAAAGACATTAGAACTACATCAATATCATCTAAGTGTCGAAACAACTCAAACAAAGATTCAATGTTTATTAAACCCTCAAAATGTTCATTTGTACAAGAGAAAATTGACTACTTAGGTCACATCTTATCGCCCAAGGCATACAAGTGGATCCCAACAAGATTCAAGTCGTGCAAAACATGGTTACCTAATTCAAAAGAATTAAGAGGATTTTTGGGTTTAACAGTTATTACGTAAAATTTGTCAAGAATTATGCAAATTGCTTCCCCTAACATCTATGTTAGCCAAGCAAAGCCAAAGTGGAAGAATCAACAAGCCTTTTATCAAATTAAAGCAAGTAATGACAACATTAAGATTAGCATATCCAAACTTTGCTCAACCATTTATCATTGAAAGATGCATCGAATAGAGCAGTTCATACAAAACAAACATCCAATTGCTTACCGAAGAAACTTTCACTTTACAAAAAACATCAACATATGCAAGAGAATTATATGCTATAATGTAAAAGCTTGCAAAGTGGAGACAATACTTGTTAGGAAATAAGTTTACCATCGAATCGATCAACAAAGCATAAGAGAATTAATGCAAGAACAATTCAAACCCCGAAAAAAGATTTTAATCAAACTTGGGGTATGATTATAGTATTGAATATAAACCGGGCATTACAAACAAAGAGATGCACGTCGTAAAATATTTAATGAGAAGACAGCTTTGATTAAGGATCAAACAGACTCTTAATGTCATTAAACTTATCAAGATATACTCGAATTCAATGGTCTTATGCAAAGAAATTAAAGAAGAAACTACCAATCTTGAACTAAAAAAGAACAAATAAAGCATACTCAATTGTTTCCAAAACATAAATATCTGAGAGGACTAATATACTATAAAAGCAGGATTGTCATATGCCAGAATTCAGATCTCAAATCTAATTATCAGAGAGTTACATTCTACACCAACTGGAGGGCATGTGGGAGTTCATAAAACATGGGCTAGAATTACTCAACAATTCTATTGGAAAAAAATGAAAAAAGATATACAACATTTCATAGCAACTTGCCCTATATGTCAACAAATGAAATATGATACTCAAAGGCTGTAGGTTACTACAACCTCCTATACCAACCAACATTTGGGAAGAAGTATCAATGGATTTTATTACGTCTACCAAAGTCTCATAACAAAACCGCTATACTAGGTGGTGACAGATTGTCAAAGTATGCACATTTCTACCTTACCAACCGCTTTACTTTTCTACATAGCCCATATATTTGTTTCAGACATTGTCAAATTGCATGGGATACCCAAAGGAATAATTGCTGATAGAGACCCTATATTCATGAGTAATTTCTGGCAAGAAATATTCAAACTCAGCAGACTATTAAGCATTAAAGAAGCTTTATCATCCACGCATGGATGGACAAACCGAGGTGACTAATGAATATTAGAACATTATCTAAGGAGTTTTGTTATGGACACTAAGACTTGGTTACAATTTATTCGCGTAGTTTTCCTATAACACATCCATCAATACTTCAACCAAAATGACTCCTTTCCAAGCAGTTTATGGTAGAATTCCTCCTACATTAATTCCATATGAGGGCACTACAAGTACTAGTCCGTAGACTCGTGATACAACAACAAAGAGACCAAATCATACGATCCACGAAAACAAATTTACAACAAGCCCAAAACGAATGAAACAAATGGTTGATAAGCAAGCATGGGACATTCAATTACAAGTCAATGATTTGGATAAGCATGGCGGGACATTCAATTACAAGTCAATGATTTGGTATTGGTCAAAATACAACCTTACAGACAAATTTGAGTGACCAGAATACACCAAATTACAAAGAAGGTATTATGGACCTTTTAAAGTGCTACAGAAAATAGGAACAGTAGCTTACAGAGTGGAACTACCTCCAACGGCACGGATACATAATGTTTTTCATATATCCAGACTAAAACCTTACAAAGAAGATACAACTATACATCCAGCACACTTATCAAATCAATTCAGAGAAGGACAAATGATTATTAGACCAATCAAGATGTTGGATCATAGAATTATACTCGAGGAGATCAACAAATCAAAGAAGTATTAATACTGGGAAGGTCGAGCAGATACCTCTTGGATTTGAGAAAGAAATAAAAGAAATTTACCGAATTTGACCTTGAGGACAAGGTCGGTCGAAGGGAGTAATGATATGAACACATATCCCAAGCCATCAACAGAGACCAAAGAATCGAAAAAAAAAATTGGCTAAAAGACTTCATTAACAAACTTAAGAAGATCCGTAATAACGAGAATAAATCAATAGGTAAATAAATAAAATAATTAGCTTTTACGAGGATTTCCGGACTACATAAAAGAAAATATCACAAAGACAGACATCCCAATTACAAGAAGAATAAAGAAGTATAACATATAACAAGCCAGATAAGCAGAAGATTAATAAGCATGAGATCAAGAAATCTAACGGACCGACATCTAAAGAAGATTAATAGCATGAAGATCAAGAAGTCTAACTAACTACGATAGAAAGACTCTAATAGAAATTAGTTACAGCAACCAACAGAAAAACCTTCTAGAATAGCAGAACAAGACTATAAATAGGCGGGGAAATCACAAAGGGTTGAAGAATTTATCTCAAGACTTCTCTTCTCCCTCCTCGTCTCCTTCTCCTTTCCTAGGCTTTCTCTCCTGCAAATCCCACGGTGGAAACCGGAAAACCCCAACAGACGGCGTAAATCCCGGGGCTCCTCCAAACTCTCTCTCAAGTGGTTCCGATCCTCGGGACTTTCTACGGTGGATCTTCCTTGGATCGACCCTCACCGTGATCTCCTCCATCTCCCTCCGACGCCTCTCGAAACCCTAGCAGACGACTCAAACCAAATGAAACAAACAGAAGAACAGTAAGGGTTAGGGTAATTCAAAACTCGATCCAACGATCAAGATCAGCCACGCGTTTTCAATCCACGGATCAGATTTAATCCAGAGATCAGACCGCGCAGAAACGACGCGTGTAATCCACTCAGCCATTAAAGCACCAAGAACCATCAAAGCAGTCAAGGCGTAAGATAATACAAGGCAATCCAAGCGGTTTCAGCGTAGAAAGACCAATCCAAGTGAGCCCATCCAACGGCGAGAAAAAAGGCTAGATCCAACGGATCGAAGCTCAAACGCGTTTTCTTCCTTTACTCGGTAGGTTAACTTGAAAGGGTTTAACTCGGTGTCGACTCAACTCACGAACCCAATTGGGCAATCGAGCAATTAACTCAAACTGAATTATTCCTTCAAGCTCACATCAGACAAAATGCGATTCGATCTCTGTAATTACAGAAAAAGAACCTTATCAGTGTCCCTTCTTCCCACTATAGCCAGCTTCTTGTGCGCTGCTGAATCACCTAGTCGAATGAGTTGGCTATCCCTTTATCCCATCCTCGTCTCCTTCATATCGAGCACTATTGCCCAACATTCCTCCTCATATATATACAGTGAACTGATCCATTCCTCTCAGTTTCCAGCATTCAATTGAACCTCTCTCATGGCTTTCACTTCCTATTCTATTACTTTGGGATAAAAGAGATATTAGAGTTGAATACTATTGCTCTTAGGTTGCAAATCAATTACATTGTTATGCAAATTTATTATCATCGCTGATTGTGGGTGTATAAAAATATATGAATGTGTATATGGTATATACATTTATTTCTTTATGTAGGTTTGAATACCTCGTCACGTTCATCAGGACATGACAAGATGAAAAAACTGGTAGAGGTATTTCAAAATACTAACCGTCATGCTAATCAGAGCGTGATGGGTAGGCCCAAAAAAAAATTGTTAGATGTAGGCATGCAGCCCCCTATGCCGAAATTTTGACTAAATTTTGGACTTAGAAAAAAAAAGGGATGAAGAATCAAGATTCGTTTAAAAAGAAATCAGCACATGAAATATAAACAATCTAAAATGAAACTTGAAAGTATTAAATTATAAAATATCATAAAATAAATATAAATATGAATTTCAAAATATAAGTCATGAAGCTTATCGATATAAAATCATGAAATGAGGTCAATATTGAATGATAAAGTTTGAAAATATAAGAAGTTTTTTTAAATTACAAAACATGGGAAACAATGAGAATTCATTAATTAACATGTCATGAATACAAAAATGCAATAAGTGATATTGCATGAAAATGAAGGATATTCATCAATTGGTGTGTTATGAAGGTAAGGAAGTAAATATTCATATGAAAACATTACGATTGATTGAATGATAAACCATGAGACTAAGGAGATTTATTGGATGACGAGTTAAGGGAATGATAATATTTCTTGATAAATCTGAAATTCATTACAAGAGATCATCCTCATTCAACCTAAATGCTTTCAAATTAAATGAATCTTTGAACCTAATTTAAAGCAACCATTCTTCAGTCAATCGTCTTTGATATACATGCAAAGATTCAAAAGAGATGAATTTCATGCATACTTCATGGAATAGTATTTCACCTAATTCAAGATCTCATTGATTTGTGCAAGTATTTACAAGAGTTAGATAGTTATATGCATTACAACACAGCCTGTCATTCAACTCAAATGTTTTGAGAAGTATGTTAAGTATTTGAATAAAGTGGACTTTTGTATGCATTATAAAGCAATCTTTTTTGCTTGATTCAAATGTGTGGTGTATGTATGAACAACTGAATGAGATAACTTCATCATATATATCTCAAAACCATCTCATATCTCATTTAGTCGACCTAAAACTTATGCAAGTTTTTAAAGAAAATGATGATAAATGAAAAGCTTCTCACACATTATGAGATGACTCAATTCAAACCTAATGCATCGGGATGCATATAAATAATTTGAATAGTGAAATGGTGTCTCGAGATACATGCAAATATTAGAATGAAAGTGAATTTTTTTTTTATATACATTTTGAAGCAAGCTTATATTATATTCAAGTGCTTCAAAGCCTATGTCAGCTTTTAAATGAATGAATTGGATAGTTTTATATGTTACAAGGTGGCTCTATGTTTAATCCTATCACTTCAAGATGTGTGTAAACAACTTGAATGATAAAATACTGCATTCATCATAAGGCAACACAACATCTAAAATTGATGTTTTGAAACTCATGCAAGAGATCTATAATTTGATATTCACGTGTTTTAAGGAATTTCCTTAACTCAATTTCAATACCTTGAAACATGTACAACTATTTTATGAGATGGATGAGCAGGTATATGCAATTATTTAAAATCAATTAATAATCTGCATGGGCCTTGACACAGTATCGAATGTTTAAATTCAGGTGTCTGAGGATGCTGCGCGGGTTAAAAACTAAATTGACTTAAATATCTTACACTAAAAATTAAGCAATTGTTTTGAAGGAGAAACAATCATTTTGAAAGTCTGAGCATGTTTTTAGAATTCAATATTCTAAATATATGTTTATGTATGTATTTTAGTGAATCAACACATTCATATGATGAAAGTTTAAGTCATATTTGAGCAGTTAAATCGTTCTCCGCATAGAGATTGGAGTTGATAAAACTGATTATTTCAATAGAAAATTAAATAATTAAGCTCAGCAAGGTTGCATATAAAAACCGATACAATTACAGGTTTCAATCCATAGATCAAATCCTTCTCCTATAAGAGTAGAGTTGACAAAATCTAATATGATATAATAAGATTACAAAATTGTAGACCTGATCCTCCTCCTATAGGAGCAAAGTTGACAAGGTCTACCTCGATGATGGCCGCGTTGATTGAAAATCTCAACCAGAGGGGATATTATCATCAAAAGATACTTAAGCTCTAAACTAATTCATCATAAAACTAAATTTCAACTAAGTAAATATTCGAAGTAAATGAAATTTATTATTTAAATGCTTAAAGCAAATAATTCATCCACTCATCCATCATTGTTTGTTGGGGATGACAGATTAAGAAAACCCTAACTCACAAAGGAGCTAATATCAAGTCAAATAAATCACTATGTTCATATTCAAATAATCTCATGCTAGTAAGGACGTGGCCCGTGTCCTCTGTCCGCGTGGTTTGGCCAGTAGGCTCCATATATGATGCGGTTACGACCAAAGTCTTCTGATCGGGTGGTTGCCGCCAAATGACACCATTATATTAGTGCTATAGCCGCATGTTTGGGCTTTGAGTTATGAATCATATGATATATTTGATAGACACAAAGCATTTTTGTCAACTAAGGTAGACTTAAGATTGTCTTCAGGGACAAACACCACTCCAGGTCTACAAGGATTACTTGAAGGATGCAACCTATGACTGTTGACAGGGATCCTTTAGTCATGTTGGTCGACTACCTACTCTGACTAAGTAGACTTGGGACCACGACAGCTCGGGATGATAGAACCATGGGATCTAGATCGGGCACGTAGTCATCCCCCCTACCATTCACTTTAAGCTAATGATGATAAATTTCAGAAATTCTAAATTCTAAATTTTAAACTCCACATGCTGCTATTATATGCTAAATAATTAGCAATGTAACAACTAGCCTTAATCGAAAGTTCTGTCCCAATATTGGGAGGGGTAATTAACTATAGGTGCTTGCACCTATAGGAAACCTAGAACCAGATCTAAAGTCCTCACAAAATGAGGGTGAAATCTTTGGGTAGTGTTTTATCTACTATCTCATGTGACTTCTGAAAATTTCACTAACATAAATCATACTCTCTTCAATGTGAGAGGTCGCTGGCGAATTTTCAGAGCCCACAGCCACAAATCTTATATGGAGATCAACAATATTCTATATATTCTTTTAATTTCATTTTCATGCATAAAATAAGTGAAAATAAAATCAACATTTTATATTTATAAGATACAAAATAAGCCTTTAAATATTACAACTTATCACTCTCTGTTCGTGATTTATTAAAGCAAATGAGATTATTGTAATCAGTTTTCTATTAGATATTTAAAAATATGTTTATTTAGAATTAGGGGCGGAATTAGCTTTTATTTTTAGGAGGGACAAATTTATATATTAGGATAAAAGTAGATGGTAAAAATAAATTTTAAGGGGAGCAAAAGACTAATTTTATCACCTTATATAAAGGAAATTATAAAGTTCAAGGGGGGTTCCTAGTTCCACCCCTATTTAGAAATACTAAATGGTTGATCCTCACTCGTAGATTAGACTTAAGCTTTGGGCTGAAATGAATTTGGCTACTAGTGTATAAGATCAAATTTTGGTCCACTGCTGATTTATATCTCTTATAACAAGTACTATTGAATCTTTGATTGGGATAGAGTGGTACTTTGATTTTTGCCATTCTAGGAGGTCTTTGATGTTTTCTCTTATGGTTTAATTATGATTTCAGAATGAATTTTCCATTTAGCTCCATGTGGTTGAGCATGTTTGTGTATGATACTCGATGACACTTAAAAGTGTTAAGAAATGAATAGTTGAAAACATAGATATACAAATATAGTAGTGTAATAGTTGATGCTCATCATAGACTTAAATTTTTGAATGAAAGTAGATTTGATCACGAGTTTGTTCAACTCAACATTGTTCATATCTTGTCCATAGCATATGCCTTCCATATTTTATCCATCGTACCACTTCAATTCACTTAACTTTCACGTTCTATAGAGATTTGTTGCCTTGTTGGTCTCTTCTTTGTCGCTACACTTTCTATAAGAACGCTAAGGTGTTTGGCGGAGGCTGGTTTTCACTTGCTAGAAAGATTCATGGAAGACTATAGAAATTGGTGATCATGGTTCTCATCGAACATTCTCAAGGTGGCTTCTTGGCTATAATTTCACTGTGTGATGGGCTGCCTCAAGGCGATGTTCTCTTCATTTTAGTGGCCAAACCTCCTGCTTTGATGTTACACAATTTGTCTTCCTTCCTAACCTGTTCACTGAACCTGCAACCTATGGTGCTTATTTTTTATTTCAATGTCCACAAAGATCTACTTGGACAAATTCTCGTGCATCCTTAATCAATTTGTTGTTAAGGGACAAGTTTTCGTTGTAATGCAATTTTATAACTGAAACCAGATGTTTACTTCGATTGCTAAGTTTGATCGTCATGGAAAAGATTCAATAGAAAGACATAGCAGACTTTCATTAAGATTTAAGACATTTAAGGTTGAGCTTAAAGACACGCACTGAGAAACAAAGAAAAGAAAAGATTAAAGCTGTTATTTCATATCCTTAAAACCAGAACTTATTCCATATGAAACTGGCAAAGCAAATACAGTAGTCAACATTAAGGACTCTAACTCTTTAAAAAAATGGAGGAACCAACACCCAGCGTCTTGAAAACTTTGGCCTTCCATCTTTTCCATCAAACAACTGCAGGAGAATGTCATCAGTTAGAATCGAGATCAAATTAATCCATGCTATGCTTAAACCGCTTAACCGAACAGAAAAAAAAGAGTAAAGCTGACCTTGTTCAGTCTTTGATGCTTTCCGACAGCCCAGTTATACATGAAATAAGTACCAACTGCAAGAAACAAATAGCCTGCTAGCGTTTGCGTTGCGATGTTGAAACCAAGCCACTGATAGATCTCCGTTGCGTAATTTGCACAAGTGACAATGTTGAACAAGAATCCCTGAGGTATTTGATACCCTCCAACGCCATTAGAATTTCTCAGCTGTTTCAGAATAATGTGGCAGTACAAGTTCGAGAACTGGCAAATTAAGCCAAAAGTAAAACCAATCTTCCATTGAAGCTCGCTGACAGGAGAGTAAAGTGGGTGGTTCACATTATAAGCAATGCACGCAGCAAAAGTCCAGTAGTAAGTACAGTTTCTGTAGACGTTATAGATTGGAGAAGTAGCATGGCTGAATCTATGAACAAAGAAGGTCTCCAAGATGCGTTTCAGGTAATGGAAGGTCCAGTAATACAAGGCATAGGTCTGAACAGGATACATTTCTTTCCTTTCGTCATAACCGAGATACTTGTAGACTGGAAAGAAGTAAAAGATTGGATATATGAGGAAAGGGCCCAAGTACTCCAAGAAGAAGAGCGTCCTGTATGAAACCTGCGGTCCCAAATCCTTGAAAACTACAGTGATAAAATTTTCATTTCCATCTGCATAATCTACAAGTTTCTTTCTTGGATTGAGGACAACTGGTTTTCCATCCGCCCCAGATTTTAAAGGGACGGTCAGACGCTGTCGAGCAGGATAGAGCTTCTTATCTGCATCATGTGAGAGATTTAGTAATGATGATTTGAGTCCTTATTGACTCATTTCATACTCGAGAGCAGAAGAAGGCAGGTTCATTAAGCTAAATAAGGTGCCAAATAACAGCCGATTATGTATAATAATGAAATGAAACCTTGTTTCATCTGAAGTTTATAAAAGGATGATTTTTCATTGAATAGAAATGTTATTGTTAATCAACGCAATTTTAACACTGTTTCTTTCTCATAGATCACAAATGTGAGCGCTAATCTCGTTGACAAAATTGCGATTTTCTTTTGATTCGTGCTCCTTAACAGTTCTCACAAATATATATTTCAGACACGAGTTGACTTCATCACTGCATAAAGCATTCTTGTTTATTTAATTGACGGGAAGCATGATATGAACAATCAAAATTCAAATTTGAATCACTTACTCCTCGAGTAAATTGCCTGTTGCAGGTCGCTCACCATTGCCTGCAACCAAAGATACCACCTTTAATTTCCCAAATCAAACTAAATCTATGCTTTGTTACAGTCATAAACAGGCTTTGAAGCTTGACTTCCATTTATAAGAAGCAAACAGAAAAGGGAGAGCGGTCAGCCATCTGATGCAGAAAGAAATAAAAGTTTCCTGGTGCTTGTAGGAGGAGATCTGACTTCTTCAAGAGTGAATATAGGTTGGGGTTTTCAGTTATTAATTTAGGTTTGAGCAAGAAGAGAAGCTTGATCTCCACATTCATCCCTTACCTTTCAATGGAGGTAGCTGCATTCTTTTTCAACTTCTATTATTTTTTTTAAGAGGGATTTATAGAAAAATACACAATTCTTATGTATTTATATATCTAAGACTTAAATTTTAATATTTACAGACTCGAAACTTAAATTTTGTTTATATCACATCAAAAATATCTTTACAGTGAAATACATCTTTTTATATATAAAAAAATATTATATATATGAATATATAATATAATTGTGTGCTATGACTTATGAGTGAATTTTTTTTTTTCAAAGAAATAATAGTAATTTAATTAGAAAAAGCATAAAATTAAAAATAATCAAGAGAGAACAAGTTGCCCGAATATCATTTTTATCACTTTTTAATTTTTTTTTCTTTAATTTTTTTATATTTGACTAAAACTATATTTATAGATTTTAATTTTGTTTTCTATACTTATTGCTTTTATAATATGTTATGTTTTACTAAAATTATATTTATAAAATTTTAATTTATAGTTTATTTGTACTATTACAAGTAGAAAGAAAAAACAAAATTTGTACTCTTTGTCCATCCAGGGATTTAATGTAATTTTATTAATTTATATATTTTTTTCACACATATGTTTATCATATTTGTAATTTTTCATTAAGAAATTTAATTTCTTTTAATTTATTAAATTTAATTTTTTTTACTTTATTTTCTTAAATATATATTTTCATTAGATGGGTAATTATTACTTAAAATTCAAGAGATAACATGTCCAGAATTGTTTTAATTAATTCAGGGCTAAACCCATCTTTTTTATCCATTGACATAAATAAAATGAAATTAATATTATCTTCTAAAATCTCTTTATATATACATTTTAATTCATAAATTATTTATTCTTTGTGACATCATTTTCATAATTATACCTCATCGAACAACATAATAAACGTAAAAATAAAATCTTTATTGTAGTCACTCTGTTATTTTTATTTTAAAATTTATCTAACACTATGCCGAAAGGATAAAAACTAAAAATAAAAAATTTAAAAATTTAAAAAGTGAAGAAACAGCCGAAGCCACAATCATACCGACGAATCGAGCTCTAATCCCTTAATGATCTCCTCGCCATTGCGCGAAACAACATTGACCTTCATTTCAGCTCTACAAGGCGAAGCAGAACCAAATTTTTCTAAGGAGCAAATGGTCGAACAGCTTGCGCTCAGAACACTCTTCTTCCTCCACGGAGAAGAAGAACGAAGCAGGAGAAGTCGGAAGCAGAGAGCTACTTCGCTTGCAGAAGGCGAGCTCTTCTCTTCGCAATCCATTCCTATTTATAGAGAAATTCTTAGGTGAACGAGAACAAAATATTACCATAAGTGGGAGGAAAATGAGATTTTCTTTTTTTCTTTTTTTTGCACGGTTTGTACGGCTGCAAATGAACGTAGATAAGGATTTTTTTTTTTTTTTCAAGACATCTTAACTTAATAATAGTTGAGAGTTTTTATTAAATTTACTCAAATATTTCAAAAAATAAAAAAATAAAAAAATAAATAAAACTTTTAATTCAAACTTGAGCTCCACTAAATTTAAATTTGAGAAATTTATATATCTTTCATATAAATTTATATATTAATATTTAAGTGTTATTTATATAAATATTAAAAATTTAAGTATTAAATATATAAATAAAATGTGATATGTATATAAATTTCTCTTAGAAATTTTATGGTATTATTCATTTAAAGTTATATTTATAGTTTAGCTCTATTGAAAAAACAACACTATATAGCAGCTTATTATTTGATTAGATAAGCTCTATTCAGCCTAATAATGAACAATTTATTGAGAATTTTAATTAAATGAAATATTTAATAAATAAATATTTTTAAAAAGCATTAATAATTAGCTTTTACTCATGAAATTTTTTTAATAAATATTATGACTATCAGAAATTTATTATTTAACTTCTTAAAAAGAAAATATTTGTGAGAATCATAATAACTTTCTGAAAATTTATTTTCTCCATCAAATCAATTAATTGAACAATCATAATTGAGTTCTAATCCAATTGAGTCATAACAAATTTATAGATCCATTTGTAATTTTATGCATGAAATTTTTTTTAACAAATTATTAAATACAAAAAAATATGCAAATATTTTAGATACATAGAATTAAAAGCAGCTTAATATATGCATATTTTTTTTAAAAAAAAAATCTATTTACATTATTCACATTTTTTTAATATCTAATATTATTTTAATTCCATTAATTAGACGGCAAAAGCAGGTTGCCGCATCTGTTAGATTCTCCGTTGGCTTCATTTTCTTCTTTGGAATAAGAAAATGAAGCGCTGTGTGTACAGAGAGTCCTTCACCGTGGAAAGATTTGGTCATGACTCTTGACGGTGATGTTTTTCTACAACCGGTTGATGTGTCCCCATTACGCTGGACTAAATTTCTAATTTCTTTTTAAAATAAATTAGACTTATATTTTCGCACATATAAAAATAAATTAAATGTTTTAAAACGGTAATTGAGTAAATTTCTTTTTAATATTGACAAGTAATAATTATGAATAAAAAGTAGGAATAATTTAATTGACAAAAGCGAAAATTTACATAAAAAAATTTATTACATGCGGAGTTTAGATGTAATTTTTACATCCAAACTTTACTGAGATAATGTCATATGTTGCTCAGTCAATATATAGTTATAAAATATTATATATTAGGCATGAAGTTTTCTATGTTATCGTGTATATAGATACTGTATATTACTATGTATTTAATATTATACCAATACACAAGAATACACATCATTTTATAAATAATACATACTTGGTTGTGTAGCGTCATATGATATTATCTTGTGAAGTTATAGAGAATATATTACTCTGACTTAATAATCTCTCATGCTACATAAGCCAAATAAAAAATAAAAAGTATATAATAGAAAAAAGTATTATGAATGTTGATTAACTTAGTTGTATTTAATTAATAATTTAATTATATTATAAACATTTTAACAAAATTAGGAGATAATATGTGATGTGTTAGATTAAAATGCATATCATAAAATAATTATATGATAATATAAAATATATTTTTGTTTTTGACTTTTTGTCATGAAACTATGAAATATGTTATTATAATTTTTGCTATTCTTTTGATAAAGTCAATCTTTCAATTTTTTTATTAAGGCCTTCCTTTTTTTTGTTGTGTCACGCGACTCACGCCTCAAGCATTCAGCCCATATTGAGACAAACTTCACACGAAGAATTGAGTTTTGATATATATATATATATATATATATATATATATATATATATATATATATATATATATATATATATATATATATATATATATATATATATATATATATGTTTGAATAAGATGATTTTGAGCTGAATTAAACAAATTTCAAACAAGTTGAATCTCTTGGAGTGTGAGAAAATAATTTCAATTTTGAATTGATTATATTAAAATAATTATAAAATAAATTTTTAAATTTTAAAGCTAATTATCCTCCGTAAGTAATTGATTATTGGACTTTAAACTTTAAAGTTATTATTTGAAAAGGATTTATTTTCTTTGGACCTTTTCTTATTTTCATTTGGCTTAACTCATCATTTGATAAAGATTCTTTGATTGAGTGCAAAATTCGGACTCCTAAATAGTCTCCAAGTAAAAATGTAACATAAAATTTGCCAATTTCGACAATTTGTTAACACTTTAAGATTATAACGCTACACTTTTGACGCACTCCAAAGAGAAATTATTATGTACAGAGTTTATATGTAACTCTACATCCATACTTCAAATAACATAATATGATATGATGTTCGACAAATACTCAATTATTGTGTATTATTGTGTATCAATATAATATCACAATACTTTACAGTGAATATACACCACTTTACAGTAAATACATAGTAACTATATATTGATTAAGCATCACTTTGCACATAAAAATTTTTCCACTCTGAAATGGATCAAACATGTAAAAACTATTTTGAAAAGATTAATTAATTAACAGTGATGTTGATGACAAAAAAATAAGTTGAAATAATCTCAATTACAATAAATTGATTTTTTTTTATTCACTTGTTATCAATTTCCATGATATAGATGGATGAACCATCCTTTTTTTTATATAGAAATGTTTAAAATTAAGAAATTGTAATGCCATATTATTCAACTTATAATTAAAAAAGTCTAATATCCTGATAAATCTAATTGATAAAAAAAAAGAAAAATATAATATTAAATTCTTAATATTTTTTTATTACACTCTTTGTGTTGTTAACCTATAATCTTATTTTTAATTCTGATTTGATAGAATAATATTTTTCATTAAGAAATTGTAGAGAAAAAAAATATAAAAATCCTATAAAATGATACTTGTCTTTCGAAAGGATCATCTACATTAAAAAATAAAATAAATAAAATTTCTACTAAAGATGATCAAATTTCTGTCCTGAGCAAGGGCCACAATGAAAAAGATAGAAAATCGATGTAAATAATTAATTGTGAAGGTGACGACTGTAAAAATGGAATTGGCCATGCGCGTGGCATCTACTACCATTAAATTATGAGGATTAAGGGATTGTTGGGCTTTGAATTTTGGATGAAGTTTGAGTAGACTTTGCTTAATTTGAAAAAAAGAGGTATGAATGGCAATATGAAATGAGAAAATTGAGGAGAAAAAAATAATAAAAAATTTGAAGATGTAAGAGTGACGACAGAGGAAGAAATGCAGAGACTAATAAGAGAATTTAATATTTAAAAAAGAAAATAATAATAATGGGTGAGGAATAGTGTGTGATAGTGGAATTGGGTGATAATTAATACAAGAGTTGAAGAGAGTAATATTAATTTTAGATTAATATGAAAAGTTGATTCAAATTTGACATAAAAAATTTTCTATAAGAATCAATATATATATATGGGTGTTAATTTAAGTTAATGATTAAATTTAAATGTAAATCTAATTTGACCCAATTATAATAATATGACTCATTTGTTAAATAAGTCAAAAATGTTAACCTATACAGACCTACCTTCAGCCTTCAAAAATCAATCATAATTAGTTGAATATATATTTTAGATCAAAATTGAGTCAAATTAATATATTTGAGTGAAAATTAGGTAAAATTTAGGTCAGCATTAGGTTGGTAAGTCAAAGTTAGATTTATGAGTCAAATTAATTCTTTTTTATTTGGCTAGACAGCTCAAAACTAATCCAAAAAGTCAAATGTGTTAGACTCTTAGATTCAAACTTTAGTGAGGTCAACTTAAACTTAATTTTTTTAGTTAATCAATTCCATGCTAGATGTTCATATTGTGATAATTATTGACATCCATAATGTACAGAGTTTGAATAGAAGTTGTGTTGATTACAATTGATTAAATAGTATCATGTTTGAGTGTGTGTGAAAATTGGATGATGAATGAATTTTTGTTTTAAAAATTTTCACTTAAGTGGAATCTAATCTTATTTTTGTATAGATTTGTTTTGGAGAGTGAAGATTTACTCTTTATATATGCCACACATAATTATTAAGATATAAAAATGCCTATTTGATAAAGTATTACTTTTAATTAATGTGAAGCATGAATCCTCACAGATTATCGTTAGTCTTCTCCCAAGTTACAATTTTATAATTGTTTTTAATAAATTTTAATAAAAATAAAATAAAATTTTCATAATCACATCTAATAAAATGTAATTGAAAGATAGTTATTATCCAAATTTGTTAAAGAGAATGTGGGCTCCGAAAGTTCGCCATCGACCTCTTCGATGAAAAGAGTGTTTTAAAGTGTTGGTGTAATTTTCAGAAGGCAGATGAAATAGTAGATAAAACACTACCCAGAGATTTCGTCCTCATTTGGTGAGAACTTTAGA